>CM061920.1:167800444-167864077 GCA_031002005.1 Vandiemenella viatica
CCCTGTTTATGTATCAGGAAACTTGGGATATAAGCTTCTAAACGTTTTGCTTTTTGAAGATGTCTAGCTGCACTATTAGGTTGGCAGAGCCTGCAGTGTTCGTTTCTATTTTGAGACGATTTTTCCCATTGCGTGTGATGTTGATTACATCCCTTTTAAAGTCATTATTATGCTTAAATATTAGTTTGCCAATTGCCATCGGATGTAAATTACCCACATTTCTATCTAAGCTCTCCACAAAAACATAATATGGTCCACAATCTGTACGGCTATATCTGTTGCCTTTGCTGCGGTAGGTTAGAGTTGACTCAGACTGAGCGTTAATAGGACGAAATGATCTGCTACCGGAGCTGGAGGAAGAGTATTTTCGACAGTCCCCACTGGATCGCGCATGACCACTTCCTCCGTATGCTCTATTTGTACGGCGTAACCCCATCCTGTTCTACCACTCGTGATTGTAAGCAAATGGCTGGATCGACTCACCCGTGGCAGTGTCGGCTGTGTGATGCAGTGCTGTACTCATAGAAGAGCATGGACCTTGCGATGTATTACTGCCTGATCCTTCTTCCATTTCAGAAAATTGTTGTTGCTGTTGTTGCTGCTGCAGGTTCTGCTGCTGTTGTTGCCTCTTCTGCTGCTGCTGTTGTTGTTGTTGCTGCTGCTGTTGTTGCAGATGGGGTGTTGCTGCTGTAGGCCTTCTGTGGCGCACAGCATGAATCGCTGATCACTTGTAAGAGATACTACTTGTGGTTGTATAACTTCATTCGGCATATAATTCACTGACTGGACGTTGATGTTATTAGCGTAGCACGCTTCTAGTCCCGTATTACTCGTTTGACCTGTGTCCGGGGGGTCTGCCATATTTTGGCTACACTGTGGGATTTACACTCGGTAAGTCCCGAACGTACTAATCACCGAACGGTTGATCTCGAAACTGCACTCAGTAAATTCTAGATGTAATTATTTCGCGACGTTATAATCACTTTCCGTACGACACTCGAAGTAAACAAGTTGCACCGGCACTCACGCTCGCGGCCGATGTTGCCTCTTCGGCGGTCAGGAAGTACTGCAAACGCACGTTCACTAATCTTCATTGATACGCAAGGATACGCTCACGGTTGCTCGAACTGCATGCTGTCTATTCTTGCAAGCTTTCATTTATAGAAACGAATCTGGATGTTACAATCGCATGACTAGCTCCAGTATGTCACAAAAGTGAATTTTCATCTAATTCCAGCTGCTCCACTATTAAAACGGAAACATTTCCACAAATCTGTCAACAAATATGCTACCAATATTAGAAATCACAATTACCGGTGCATACAAGCTGTTAAACGTAACTTGGATAATTAACTTCGATACATTGCGATTAAATAGCATGATTTAGTTACATCTTGTTATCACATTTATTATTGACTAGCATTTGCCCGCTGCTTCACGCGCGCGTGCCTTGGCAGGTGTAGAAATTATATACCGATTTTATTCTCTTATCAGACATTAACGTGGAAAGGCATGAACTGTTAATGTATTCTGAATAGTTTCGTTTGTTTCGGTTAATACGTTAGGTCGGTTTTCATACTGATGTCAGAGAGTTGTTTTATTCATATTTTAACGTGATGCAATTGATTCAATAGTAGAAAAGGTTCCTGAAAAATTAAGAGTAGTAATTCGTGGTTGTAATTATTGTGCGAAGTAGAAACATTTATTGTTTAGAAAGGCTTTCACGGTTCAAACGACATTCTTTCTTCTGTGCGCTTTCAGAAGCTATGGATTTAGCGTATAGAACCCGTTTATAGGTCAATCGCTTTTCTCGGTGCAGGTTACTTTCATTTGCTCTAGCTATTTCATCTCGTTCTCTTTGACGTTGCAGACGATGTTGTCGGTCTATTTCACTCTCATTTAGCCGATTTCGGCGACATCTTTTAGCTGCAGAAGTTGACCCCGACAGATTAGATCTCTTTCGCAAGGGCATATCATAAACTTTTATACTTACCCAACTCACAGCACTAACAATTAAAACGTTTTCACAGCTGCAATTATCACTATGCGTGAACTTTGGCTGCGAGTATATAGATGAGCATAAACTTAGTTACAATATAGAATATCTGTGGTAGTAATAAATAATATTATTTCTGAAAGCAATATTTAACTCAGCTAAAACATAATATTTTTAAATGCTGATATGGAGGATTCCACGTTAACCGTGGTAACGAAAATTTAAATGGATATATAACAGTTGTAACGTTAAGAAAGCTGTTGGCGATTTTATGTGTAAACTTTGCCTGGAATTATATAGCTAGGTATAAGCTTTGTTAAGGATGTATCTGTGGATATAATGAAAAATATTGTTTCCATGATACTTAACTAAAAAAAGTTTATTTTTAAATGTGGATACCGAGGATTGCAACATAACCGCGGTGCCATAAATTTATGTAAATATAGCAGTAATCTACGACTTAGTCCTCTTGGAAGTGTGCTGAAATATAAAAATTCGTTACCAATAATCACATCCTTTCAATTTTTCTGATTTATTTATTTTTTGTTGTTTTTTATTTGTTGTTTTTTTTTTGTTTTTTATTTTTTGTTCTTTGGATATTGGTTTTATTTTATGTTGATACACCATCAATTATTCCTGCTTTAAAATAGAAATTTACGTGAATTGGAGCTACTCTTGATTTCAAATCGTCGTATCATTACTGTCATTCTTTCAGTCAGATATAATTAATCCAAAAATGTCGAGATGTGATCATGGTACACTTTATGTAGTAACGTGCATGTAACTGAAACAATTATTTCTGAGTGGCAACATTATCGCAAGTTGTGAATCGCTTGAAATGCAACCTGACAGCTGATATGATGCTTTGTTATAGGCCTAAGAGACGATGCCTGCAGCTTTATAATCTACGCGGTGTAGCATTAGGATATGAAACATTTTTAATTTAAGTTTCTTTCAATATAGCCGTATTTTCTATGTAATTATTTCAGTCGCATGTAAGTACCTGGCGAAACAAAAGCCTGGACCAGAAGACAATTGACTCGTTTTGTTTAGCATCAGGCATAACGGGTTTAGTTTTAAAACTTACGCGGTGTAGAATAGAATTTTAGGATGCCTAGTTATATTTGAAATAAAAATTCGTTACGAATAATCACAGCATCTCAATTTTTTCTGATTTATTTGTTTTTTGCTGTTTGGATATTGGTTTTTATTTTATGTTGATACACCATCAATTATTCCTGCTTTAAAATAGAAATTTACGTGAATTGGAGTTAATCTTGTTTTCAAATCGTCGTATCATTATTGTCATTATTTCAGTCAGATATAATTAATTCAAAAATGTCAAAATGGATCACGGTCAGATTTTCTGAGTGGCAAAATTATCGCAAGTTGTAAATTGATTGAAATGCAACCTGGACAGTGATGACAGCTGATATGCTTTGTTATAGGCCAAAGGGACGATGCTTTTATCTTTATAATTTACGCGGTGTAGCATTAGGATATGAAACATTTTAAATTTAAGTTTCTTTCAATATATCCGTATTTTCTATGTAATTATTTGAGTTGCATGTACCTGAATTTTCGGATGCCTAGTTATATTTGCACGTTATAGCCACGGGACATATTAATCGAATAAAGTACTTCCAAATATGTGCAATTCCGCACAAGTCATTATGAAAGAAGTATGTTTTATTACTAGCTGATATTTATAATAGCTGTTTTCAGACATCGCTCTTCGAGAAAAAACTGAATTTCGTATTAAGTATTGGCTTATTGTGGCTGTATTGTACAGCGTTCACGTAGCAATGTTGTTCCAGAGACAAACTGTATAACAGTCTACCAGAGACAATACATGTCTTCAATATTAGTAATTCAACAGACCTGTTACGATTCAAGTAAATGCTGATTATACTTTATTTTGAAGTACTGCGGTCCAGAAAAATGAATCGCAGAACAGGTCTCTTTATGAAAGGAGTGACTGTCTGAATGTGTATAATTATCTGTGGTCTACAGTTTCACATTTCTGAAGTTTTTTACTGACTTGCTTCTTCCCATGGTACATATTAGTTGTTAGCTACTTCTGCAGATGTTGATCGGCAACATTAGCTTTAAAAATTTGGAAACACCATGCAAATTGATGCGGTAGTTTTTGCGTTATTAGAGATCAAGCCTCACTACAAAAGCAGCTTGCTTACAGATTTATAATAGTATAGATTAGCCTCAAAGGCCATAAAAAAAGATAGGTTTAAATGCGTGTTCTGAAAATTCATAAAATAAAGCTCAATGTAATTTCTCGTCCCTCGTGCTGTAGCAAAAAGTTTCATTTGTTGAGCTTGCATTTCAGCCTAACCAGAATCCTGGTGGCTCAGTTGGTTAAAATACTTGACTGGGGAACGAAAGGTCCCTGGTTCGAATCCCGGTCTAGGCTGGAGCCCTAAAACTGACCTTCACTTCTGGCAGAGCTTTGCTTTGTTCATGTGAAGTGCGCTAGGACGCTCCGTGGTTTGGATTCCATGTAAAGCTGTAGGTTAGTGTTTCTCATGCCGCATTTACACTCTCGCCTCGCGCCTCGTGCACGAGCACTGACGCGAACTGCTGTTTACACTCTCGCAAGAATTCATCCATGGATGACTAGTGGGCGTGCCAGCTTTCGGGGTGGGCGGGTGTAGTTAGGTCCAACAGTGAAACGCTTTCGTTTTTCAAAATAAAATTGATTGACTTTTTAAGTTTTTTAAAATAGATTTAATGATGTTGATTGACACCTTCAAGGAGCTAATAACTCATTACAGGTTACCAAAATGTTCGGTGTGTAATTATTTATTGAAAACTTTTAACTACTGCGTTACAATCTGTTGAGAAGAAAATTTCAACAGTTTCCTGAATTATTATCTATAAACGATAATAACTCCAGAGGATATTGACAGATTCAATACCCACCTCAGCAAACTTTAGACATGGAAAAACGATTTGAAGATATTTTGAAATTCGAAGTGTATGACTGGATGAAAAATCCTTCTACCGCAAATATTGAAGAAGCTGTTACAACTTGACAGGAAGAAGGTTTAGAAATCGTATATGACGCAAAAAGTAAACATAAATTCGATAGTGATGGATATGAAAACCTATGCAAAATAATAAAAAAACACCTGTCATATCAAAATGTATGACAACTGATATTCATTTAATGAAACCTTATCCTTCATATCTCATGTAATCAGGCATTTGTGCCGTTAATCATGTTATAGCCAAAAAAAGAAACCGAAAGAAGAGACCTTCGTTTGTTCCTTGCAAAACTGACCAAGATATCCAGTTTTTATTTTAGCAGCATCTGCCTTAGTAATCTCATTAATAAATCAATAAAATCTAATTTCATCAAACTTAGTGCTTTTATATATGCAAAGTATAAATAAAAAGACAGATATAACAACAGTGAGTGGTTTTGTAAAGATTTATTCTGCCAAACGTAGCAAAAGTCGGACAAAGTATATGGCAAATTATTATTATGGGCTTTAATTTGCTGTACGTCTGCTTCATAAGTTATACATTGATACAAAAGTGGGCGGTAGGTAAAAAGTTTGACTACCTCTGCTGTAAACAATGTGCTCGCGCCAAGAAACCGCCACTGAGACGAGCGGCACTCGCGAGCGACCACGCGAGGCGAGACTACTCGAGTGCATCGTTTTACACTCTCGCGTTCGCGCTGTCACGCCCCGCCTCGTCTAAGCTCGCGCGAGAGTGTAAACGCGGCATCAAAGTGGGGTACGCGAACCCCGAGGGGTTCGCCAGTTGATCGTAGGGGGCTCGCGACTAGATTTACGTAATGGCGGACTCGTTGTTGCCCATTGTTGCTCATTGTCGCTAGCTCACAATTTTTTGTCAAGACGGTTCGCCAGCACCTGAAATTTTTTTGTAGAGGTGCGTGGAGCCTAAAAGTTTGAGAAACACTGTTGTAGGCCCCCTTACCCCGGTAGGATTATCGGGGTAGGGCAGCCATGACAGAGACGTATGCGCGGCTAATCGAAACTCTGTCACGCGGCAGCCGAACAATCCTTCTGGAACTGCCGGTCAACAATGCCATACGTCTTTACCGTTTTTCCGCTAATATTGCCGTTAGAAAATACATTCCCTGTATCGCATGTCATTGTCATCATGCATCGCGATATAAATTTGGTCAAAACTCTTCGAAGGTTCTTACATTTTTCTTTTTCGTTATCTGTGATGCAGATCGATATTTTAACGGCAGACACATCTTACATGCGGATGAAATAATGACCCCAGTGAAAACGAGGGATGCAAAAAATAAATCTTAACAAATTACGTTATGTTGCGTAATATTAGTTTTAAATGACGGAGGAAAGAAATGTTGTGACAGTTCATTTCTCTGCGGTTTCCTAAACAAGTAGGTTTGTTATGTAATGCTTATAACATTATTTTTTAATCCGTACATATTTCGGTTGTATTTTAAACAGCGAAACATATGGAACTTGTACTGAATGAATGATATCAGAATTAGGGAACCAAATAAATTAGGAATCCCAAAACCTACTACAGCGCTTGATATTGGTTTTATTCCTGGTCCAGGTCTCATCCAGCATGATAAATACGGAACTACTTCCATCCGTATAAAAATACCGTAACTTCAGCAACTTGGAGCTTATGAAAGCGCTCAAAGTAATTATAAAACTAAATTCTTTGTTAATTATTGGAAGGGATTGTGTGTCAGCTGTCATACTGGTCCTATCTGTATTTCGACATAATCACAACTTCTACTAATATTGCTGTTCATAGATTCTATTACCCACGTAAGAATGCATTCATTGTATTGCGATTAGGGATTGCAATCCAGCAAAGCGGGATCCCGCAAAATCTGGCGGAAACATGTGGTCTGCGTGATTTGTTGCCCCACACGGTCTCTATCAGATGTTTTGCACTCTTTGCATTTGACGCATGTGAATAAACGTTTGTTTTTGTCAACCTTCGTCATTCGCAAGTAAATTGATACACTTCTACGTATTCAATTTCGAGTACACATTTCTGTAATTTGAGTTATGTTTGCGTATTTAGTAAGATTTTCTAACTATATGATTATTTTTTAGGTGTCGCAAACGTTATCTGAAATACACAGTTACAGCTTTTTATTCACGGTTTCATTATTCCCATTTTCTGTATTTACAGATAAAGTTATTGTGACAATTTCCTTATTTGCGGCTGAAAATTTGATTATTCGTTGATAGGAAACTAATGTTATCGTAATTTTAAAGATCGCATACCTATTTATTTAGCAGCTATCAAAAGGCAATTGTATATCCTTCGACTTATTGTTGTTTTGGCCACTGCCTCAATGCGTTTCTTTGACGAAAGCCGCCTGCTTACATGTGCCGCTCAGGCTATCGATTAATACCTCTTTTCCTTGTTTTTATTTCGACTAAAGGCAAAAAAGTTATAATGAAGTATTCACGAGTTCATCGACGAATTGTGTTGTAGGAACACCATACTTCGACAGCTGCCTCCGCCGTCTCCCTCATGTGTGAAAATTCGTGTTTTTACAATGAAATCCGAAGATACAATCTATGAAAACTTTCTGCAATCATTCGCCGAGAAAGTCTCCTTTCTTAATAAAAAGTAATAATTTCCACTCTAAAAACGTCGTTACGCCACATAAGTAAAACTGAAATACTTGACAGTTTAAGTGTTGGTGAGCAGTTTCTTTTAATAACATTGAATCAACTGTAAGATCAATCAAGGAATCAGGAGATATTATAAGGAATCCCACAAAAACAACTTTTGTAAAAAAAAAGGCCAAGTCTCGTGCTTGTGTAGTGACAAAAAGTTATGAGATCTTGTTCTGAGCCAAGTCTACACTTTACAGGGTAAACTCACTTCACTTTGTGAAATAGAATGCATTATGGAACGTAAATTTAGAATTTTTTTAAAAAAACTCTGGTAACTTTGCCATTAAGCAAACCATGTTTTGAAACTTATGTGATGTATTGTAAGGCACATAATGACCTAACACTGAATATTTTTCATTTTTTATTATTTATTTAAAAATTGGCTAAGATTAAAAAACAAAAATTTAAAACCCCGAAATGTACTTAAGACATGCTAAAAAGTTTTAATGTCATTTTTCCAATTAAAATATTGTTAACTGTTAATTTTTATCATTTAACATTAAAATTTATTTATTAATTTAATTATTATTTAATTTATTAACGTTTTAAGTAACTATGTTTTGAATATATGCGTTAAAAAACTGTTTGCGCGAATCCCGCGGGATTGAAAACACTGCGGGATTGCAATCCTTAATTGCGATCTAAATTTGACCCACTGGAAATATTTTAATGTGCTGTTATAGGGACATCAGTAATAAAAGCAACTAATAATATATTAATTTAAACACAGATTATACCGTTATTTCAGTGTTTCGGCAAATCATTTCTTCCAGTATATTATAACAGTGACTTAAAATATCTATAATGGATATAAATATCTTGTAAAACAGTCAAAAAAGACGCATTGAGTGCAATATTTTAACAAATTGTTTCTTCGCTGACTGAGTACAATTTTCATCAATTATCTTTAAAATCGTGTAATGTAGATATTTGTTAACTTACTATGACAACAGTATCGCTGTCCAGAGAGTATAAGAAAAATCTACATCGAACGATTTTTATTTAAGAAAAAGCAACTAATAATTAATATGTCGTTTTCAACGGAACACGTACTTTTCTTTCAGTGTTCTGACGGTTAATTTATTCGCGGTTGCATAGCTAAATAGAACTGTTATTAAATAACGCGTATAACCTAACATATCCGGTTGTTGTTTGTTGGCCAGCGGAAGCGAAAAGCGTGACGTCATAGTCGACATCATGGCGTGACATGGCTACATCGTGACCAAGATGGCGTTTTATAGGTATAGATTTATTTACCAACTTAAAGGACTTTCCATGGTTGACTATCAAGGGATCACCTGGGATGGGACAACGTACCGAGTTACAACCATGGATGCGATACAGTGACGCGATAGTGAGATACTATGATTTGTTGGTGAAAGTGTGAAGAAATTGTATTTGGTCCGCTGGCAAGCCGATGAGGACACTCATGTCCGTCACCTGGAACGTGCCATGTCGGGGTATCACTTCTTCCCCTTATAAGACAGCGTAACTGCGATAGTGAGAATGGAAACACCTGGAACAGTACAATCTTTACTCAAAAAATACCACGGTGGTTTGCAAATCGATCAGAGGAATACGAGAGGATTTGAATGAAATGGGCTTTGCTTTAGCAGACACATAAAGAAAACAAAAGGATATTTAAACCTCTGTTTCACGTTCACAAGAAAAAAACGACATGAATATTTTCAATACAAGAAAGGTCACAAAGATCAGAACGCATGAAGAAGTACTGGCAGGACCGCAAGGTTCGAACAATTAGTTCCTTCGAAGGTACTTAAACATTGGATTAGTTAAAGTGATCTTATGTGTTTATAAATAATAATATTTACCACCTTTTTAAAAATTCAACTGAGATGCAATATTGCAAAAACAAGCATTAAAATTTTCACATGTCAAATAATTCTATCGACGTTAATCTGAACCCAGAACGAAAAATCAGAGGAATCTGGAAAATTTTACCGTTTATCGCTTTAGGATAATTTTTGACGGAGTTATTGTGATCACAACTGCTTCTCATAGCATACAATAAGCGCAGTTAAAAATCGGAATCAGCATTTGATGAAATGTTATATGCCTTTTCATCTATATTTAATTCTGTTAGCCCAATAAATCACTTAATCACACACAAAGCGGCATATTGTTGCAAGTATTAAACTGATCTTAAAGCAGTTGTAATTACGATTAGACAAGATGGCAGTTCTATCATTACCGTGGCACCACAACCTGTCAATGAATCCTTATAGAAGACGAAATAAATCGAATATAAAGAATAAATTTTTTTTGATATCTTGCTTGGATTTCGAGATAAAGCATGTTAAAACTCAGTTATAGTTATAGTTCCTTGTACTGATTGTGATGTTTCTTCTGGTCCAGGCCGTATTTCAACCTAACAACAACCACTAGGAAGAAAATAAAAAACACATAGTGCATTTCCCCCGTGTAGATATAGTGGTTTTGGTGATTTTTTTTATTTTTTTGTCTGGTCCAGGCTGCATCTCACTCTAACCTCGTCACTTTTGATATATAATATCTCGAGAACTAAGCGAGATATCAAACAAATTTATTCTTTATTTTCGATTTGTCTTTTGAAGTTACGTACGAATTCATCATCAAATTTGGATATGGCGCAATTTTTCTTCTGATTCAGGTCACATTTCAACCTAACCACGTCAATTCTGAGATACAATATCTCGAGAACTAAGTGAATTATCAAAAAAAAAATATTCTTTAATATCTATTTGTCTCGTCGAGTTACATAAGTATCCACATCAAATTGCGGCGCCACGGTTATCGTAGAAACCTTCAACTTTTTCCTGTCGCAATCTCACATAATCCCTCAAATTTTATAACAATTTTCCATGTATGAGGTGTTGGATTTTCCTATCCACCGCTCAGTATTATACTTTAAAGCCGCACGTTTGTTTAATACCGCCTTGGCTCTCACCTGGAATTTTCTTTTGAATAACAAAAATATTAACAATGGGCCTATCTTATAAACACTAAAAGAAGTAGACGCTTTCTTATCACATTACACCTTCTTTACATTTAATGCTTTTTGAATATGACCATGAGACTTTATATGCGTTGATTAGTTTTGCTTTGGTAATTAGTTTCTATTGGTCTAGAGTCTGCTTAGAATGACAACTCACATTTCCACCTGATCCTCTACCCACAGTACTGCCTAAGGAGGCATACTAAAGGACAGCGAGTTATTTGGCTGTCCTACAGTATAAAGTGGAATTTGAACCACGCAAGCGTCCTGGCGTACTTCACATTATACAGCAAGCTCTGGCAGAAATGAATGTCGGCTTAAGGGGCTTTGTAAAACCCCGTTGAGACACTGCCTACAGTTAGATACATCAACAACTGAGCCACCAAACCACTCCATCTTTCTACCTAATGGCAATAAAATATTAATTTTGAACACGTATGAACGGCACTTAAAGGACCATATTTAATGAAATGTACATTTCCGTATCAAATTATATTCGGAGTTAAAAAAATCACGAAGAAATTATAAATATAATTTTTGATATACCGGTATTTATTTCCAAGTTAAATCACAATCAACAAATACGCGCTATGAAAGCTAGATAAGATGTGAAGTTAATTAAAGTGTTTAAAGTAAGAGTACAGCGAAGAAATTAATGAAGATACGGCAGGCCAGATACATGTTTTACCACAGTACTTTATGTAAAATGGAATGATTAACTTCAAACTGCATTAAAATATGTAATGTCTGCATCATCAACCATAAAAGGTTTATTTTCAAGATTGCCCTTAGGCAGTGAGAATCACACTAGAAGTAATGACCTTTTTACTCTGAAAATGTGTACACCCGTTCCTTGGGCGATATTATTTGAGAATATGTAAACATGTTCTGTAATATCTATACAGCACTAGGCGACGATAATAGACATATTGAACAGAGTCAAATTGTTGTTGTTAGAAGTTGGCTGCCATGCGCAGTGTGTTAACAATTTCTCTCTATTTCAACATGTTTGCTGCCGTCGTTCAGCACTGCACATTAAAAAACGTTTCGGAAATCGTTATTTCTTTCCTACATGCCATATGGAACCAGAACTGAATGCCTATACTTCGAACGACTTTACTCGATTATTAAATAAGGTTAGTTAAAAAAATTGTAGTTTAAAAAACTAAAAACACGCTTTCGTAGTAATGTGAACTAAAAGGTTAAAAATAATCTTTAAATATAAAGTATTTTTTTAACAGTGATGGGACGTCCCACAATACAGGATAAATTAATTTTTTTAATAATCTTAAATAATAAAGTCACTGATTACAAAATTAACTTTAATGTAAAAAAGCATGGGGTGCTATATAAGTTGTCTTATATTTTTTGTCGTTCGCTGTTTGTAAAGGTAGAGTCATTGTCAAAAGTTGTGTAGAGAGCACCCCACGCTTTTTTTTACATTAAAGTTAATTTTGTAATCAGTGACTTTATTATTTAAGATTATTAAAAAAATTAATTTATCCTGTATTGTGGGACGTCCCATCACTGTTAAACAAAATCTTTATATTTAAAGATTATTTTTAACCTTTTAGTTCACATTACTACGAAAGCGTGTTTTTAGTTTTTTAAACTACAATTTTATTTTTAACTTTTTAGTTCAGATAGTTTCAAAAGTATGTTTCCTACTGTTGGCTTTTCTTCGCCAATCTCTCTTTATCTTTGTGTTGTAGTTTCATTTTTAATTATTATTTCCACGAGTTAAATACAATTAAATGGCAACTCAGCCAGAGGTCCAATAGCAGTGTAAATGTGGAAGACTACCCTTCTATAATAGTACGAAGTAATGTTTCGAATACTCACTATTCAACATCACGTTAAGTGACTGCAGACAGAGAAACCTTTCTGGATAGGAGACAGTGGAAGACGATCGTCGTCAGCAACCAAGGCTCGTAAATCACACCCGGGAAACTGGAGATGGTCAAAGTAACGAGAATAGCAGGACGTTGCTAAGAGACTGCTGTATTGTGAACGGTTCTTAAAATATGTTCAAATTTTTTCTGTTTTTACTGTCAAAGTAATGATAATATCAAGATATAGCTATGAAATTATTGTATTATAATCAGTTATTAATACATCAGCAAAATTTCAAACAATTCGGACATCTGGAGTTGGGTTAAAATTAAATTGCAAAATTTCACGACATTCAACCATTTTTCTTTTGTTACTGTCAAAGTAATGAGAATAGCAGGATATAGCTATGAAATTCGTGTATTGTCACCGGTTCTTAATATGTGTGCCAAATTTCAACCAGCTCGGACATCTGGAAGTGGGTCATATGGAGTTGTAAAATTCCGTTACATTCATTCATACATACATACATACAAGTCAAGCTAATATAAAGCGTGTAAAAACGTTTCGGAAATCGTTATTTCTTTCCTACATGCCATATGGAACCAGAACTGAATGCCTATACTTCGAACGACTTTACTCGATTATTAAATAAGGTTAGAATGTACTTATTTTCTTAAATAATATCGCCCAAAACGTGCGCACAAACTTTTTAAACAAAAGATTTTAAAAAAGTGGATACAGTTGTTATAATACATTCCTTCTTTAAATAATACCATACAATCTCAGCTATTCACTTACCTGTAACAAAAGATCCGTAGCAGATTGTAAAATTCATAATTAAATGCTAGAAGATTCCAAAATGCACCTCCGCTATTACCTACCTGATTAGCAGTATTTTCCGTTTCCACTCAATGTAAAAATATTTTAAGGTATAAAAAATAAACACCCCACCCCTGAAAAAAAAACTTGTAGCACAAATTTAATGAAATGTAATTTGTCAAATGACCATAGATATTACGTAACTCAAGAACTTTGGACACTAAATTTCAGCGAATGCAATGTCACGAAGTGAGCATATATATCTTATAAAAAAAGTTTCCGATTTTGTATTTTTGAACTTGTATGATGAAATTCGCACAACATTGCACCTAGTGACAGTGCTCATTTAAGAATCGTATTTTTTATTCTCTCGATAAGCTTTTGGCTATCTTTACCCGTTTTACCATAATTATTCAAGCTTGTTCATGACTTTCATGTGTGTTTTAAAAAACAACTAGGATCGTTATTTGAAAAACCTAGTGAAACTATAAATGTTTATGTTCAAATTCTTAAAATTTGAATGTAAATGTTCTGTTAACACTGTGAATTTTAATTAATCATAAAACATTATAAAAAACTAATATGTATATTGCTACTGTCCCTAGTTAATTCGAGATCCATTAACAAATATACGAAATTGAAATTAGGTTGCTACAGAAACTGTATTCCATATGTTTTCTTCATCATCAGTATTACCTTGTTTACTTATACGGTAAAACTAAGTCAATAAAATAGGGTTAGGGAGAAAGATTAAAACAGGAAACATATTTTTATTACTCTATTAGTCAAAACTGTTTTTAGACAAATTTCTTATGTGTGGTAATCAATTCAATCTAACAACAATTTTTTTAATTGCGTTTTGCATCGGTTTTTCGTGATGAATTTTGGTGAACTGTGGAAGTATAATGAGAAAGGTAACCGAATTTGCAAACTTAATAGAGATACACGAACCACAAGTAATAACTGGGGTAGAGAGTAGAAGAAGTACTAGACAGTGAGGGTTTTCCTGATGGTTACAGAGTGTACCGCAGAGATAGAGGAACAATTGGTGGAGGAGTTTTCATACTAGTTAACAAAAACTACCGCAGTTCACTGGTGTTCATAGATCATGACCATGAGTTACTTGGGATAGATTTATGTGGTAATAAAAAGAAAAAATCAGGGTATTGGCTGCTTACCACAGTGGAAGAATGACAGATGACGATGAAGCTATTGGGGAAGAATTAAATTCATACTCACATTTTAGAGATGAGAATAGAATAGTCATTATTGGTGGGGATTTAAATTTACCGGGTGTAAACTAGATAGGAAATAAGAATAATAACACAAGGGAACAAAGATTTGCAAATACCTTTATAAGGGAATGAGAATTTACACAAGTGGTAGAGTAAAACACCAGGGGACAAAATATTTTGGATATATTCCTAATAAAACCCGATGATAACCTTGTGGGACGTCAAGTATCCGAAGGAATAAGTGATTATGAAGCAGATCTGATGGATATTAAAGGATTCAGTGAACCAGCAGCCAAAATTGAAGGTGGAAATTGGTATGTAATTATAAAAAGGTACAGATTTCAAATTTGAATATATTCAGAGAACGTTTTAGCAAATGGAAGGAAGGCACAAGTACAGTAGAGTCAAGGTGGGAAGAGTTCAAGAAGATAATACGAAAGGGGGAAGAAAAATTTATTTCAAAGAAGAAAATAAAGAGAAGGTAGAGAGAACATATGCACCATAATAGGGAAGTGAGGAGGTTAATGAGATTGATAAGAAGAGAACATAACAGAGTTAAGGGACAGAAGGGTAGTAGGGAATATTTAAAACAACTAAACAAGGACTTAATAATATCAAAGAAGGTGACTAAAGATGGGTTTATAAAGAGTATTGTCAGTGCAAGAGGACCATTGACTGATGCATCTAGAAATTTCTATGGCTATGTTAGAAAACTGAGAGGAAGGGAGGGTGTTTAGACGGATAAGGATGGAGAAGAAGTTACTGAGGATTTGAAAAAGGATGAGTTTTTAAGCAACTGGTTTAGTGAGAGCATTAGGGACAATGAATCAGAAACGGTAGGGTCTAATTCGGAAAACGAGCTTAGCAACACAATTATAAATGAACAGACCAAAAAATTTGAAATTCATCTTGCGGAAATCATGAAGGAAATAAGAAAGCTGAAAAAACGTAAAGGGGCTGGTGTAGATAATATTACTACAGATATCTTAAAGATAGCCGGATGTGACATTGTTCCTTATCTTGAAATATTTAAATGGAGTCTGGATACTTGGTGCTTACCACAGGACTGGAAAAGTGCGATAGTAGTGCCGGTACGTAAAGGAGGGGTGAGAAATAGAGTCGAATATTACAGGCCGCTGAGTGGTAGGTAAATTAATGGAGAGATTGACATGCAACAACATCAGAAATATATGTGAAGAGTGTAACTGGTTTTCAAGTAGGCAACGTGGTTTTAGGCAAGGATATTCATGCGAATCTCAGTTGGTGGGATATATGCAAGAAATTTCAGATGAAATGGACAAGGGAGGCCAAATTGATAGTGTAGCACTAGATCTGTCAAAGGCGTTTGACAGTGTGAGCCATAAAATGGTAGTAAATAAGGTTAAAACCATTGGAGTGGATGAGAAAGTGATTTTCTGGGTAGAAGAGTTTTTAAAAGGTACAAAACAGAAAGTTATGGTAGGAAATGCAGTATGAAAAGAAGTGGAATTGGAAAAAAAAGGAGTGCCACAGGGTAGCGTATTGGACCGTTGCTATTCATTATTCTAATGAATACTTGTGTTGATTGTTTACTATCAGAAATTAGATTGTATGCAGTTGACATAATGCTATATAAAAGGATCAAAACGGTAGAGTACTGTAAACAGTTGCCGGGTGATCTGGATTAGAATATCCAGTTGGGTTTGTTAAACATGGGCTGAAGATAAATGCAAAGAAGAGTCAGCATGTTACACACCAAAAATAAAAATGAAATGTTGAGTATGATTATAAGGTGGGGAAAGAATTGTTTGTTGAAAACTTAAAATGTAAATATCTTGGCATTACATTTAATAACAAGCTTAACTGGACAGGACACATCGGACGGGTGGTAGGAAAAGGTTTCAAAATTCTGCACTTGTTGGAGAGAGTGATGAGGGGATGTACGATAGAAGTAAAGGGATTGGGTTACAAAAATTTGGTGAGACCATTGCTCGAATATGGTAGTGTGTTATGGGACCCACATTTTGAGTATCAAATACAGGAGTTGGAGAGGGTGCAAAAAAGGGCGGCTAGACTTGCGTCTGGAAATTATCGCAGAACGCAATCAGTAACAGATATGATAAAAGAGCTGGAATGGGACTCATTGGAAGACAGGAGGAGAATGAGGAGGGTCATGGGAGTGTACAGGGCGTATATTGGCTTTGAGGCATGGAAAGATATTGGTGTAGGTATGAAAAGTAGTGCATGGAAGGGAAAAGATTACCATGACCACAAGCTGGCACTCGATTTTAGGCACAAGGGTGTGGGAAGATCCTCCTTTTTAGATAAGTATGTAAAGGATTGGAATAAGTCACCAAGGGAAATGATGAATAATTTAACAAAAAGGTTGAAAGAATTTAAAGTTAAAATTTGTAAATGGTAAATGTAGGTGGGTGCGGGAAAGGGTGAAGATGGGTGTTACGGAAATTGCCACCGGAGTATGCGTGCCATTGCAATTTAATCAAATATTATTATTATTATTATATTATCAAACTGATTTTCCGTTGGAATTGAAATTATTATTCTTATTATTTTGCTTGGGGCTTTATGCATTGGTGATGTCGAGATCATTAGAAGTGGGAAAGGGAAAAGGGCAATGAATGGGAAGGCAATCAGCCATGATGTTTTGAAGGAACAGGAATTCACCTGGAGTGATTTCTCAAATCCATGGAAAAACAAAATCTTCCCACCAAGTGCGCATTTTAAATAACATTATTCCGAATACGTATATTAAGGATTTCTAGATATTGATATATATTTCGAATTTATTGCTTATTTTTCGTAACAAAATCTGTTATTGGAAAACAAAGGTTTTGAATTTAGTCAAGTAAATTCAGTTGTTTGGGCTAAAACGGTATGACATTTTTTTCACACTCAGATTGAATTTTCCCAGTGGATAACATCAGGCACAAACTATAATGTATTTCGTTCGAGGAATATGTTCAAATATCCTGCTAAACTTAGGAAATTGGTCTGAAATGTTTTTAGACCCATCTACTATATTATTTCGTAAGGTCACCCACTCACCTCGATAGCTATTGGCTGGAGAACGGTGTCACGTGTCAGCCTTCGCTCACAAAACAGCGACCAGAGATACCATTAGAAGGAATTCGTGGTTATGTCTACAATTTAATAACTAAGCAACTGCTACCAAATTAATTGGCATAATACATTCATTAAGTTTGCTTTTCATAGCGTTTCACAGTTAAAAAAATTTAATAAATTTTGTGGCTGAAAAAATGTGGATCTGCTTTTCAGTAACATGATACTAATTAAAGCAACTTAAAAATTTAAAAAAAATTAAATTACTCATAGTCTCTGCTGTAACCACGAATGCCAATTGTCATTTCGGCTTAGGATAAATTTCAGTTTAATTACAACTTTCACTAATGTTGATGCTTCACCAAAATTTATGCATTACGGTTTATATTCTTTTTAGGCATTTTACTGACCACTTTCGTTATTGGTCTTTATTAATGTTCACTGTATGTGAGTTATCAGGTTATTTTAAGAGGACATCAGACCAAATGTGTCATCGCATCGACTATTCTGGCAGCTTATTTTTACGGAGTTGCTCAACTGTTTCACAATATGGAATGTGTATTAAGTTCTCTGGCCGTCACAGATACTATGACCAATGTTTACATTATGAGTGTTTGCCCAGTCTCAATTACATAAACAACGTGATGCTTTCGAAGCAAACAAGATTTTTTTTTAAAAAAATTTGCAGAGTGAACTTTAAGGGTCAAATACAAGTCAAGTTCGTTTTTAAGCAAGTTCGAGTGTATGACCTTTGAAACATTTACACTAGGTATAGCGCGATCTTTCCTGTCCGTGTTTAATACCTAACTCTAATTATGCTTCTGAGTTCTTCAAGCTCAAGAGATTTTATTCATCCTAAGGGTGAAACACAGGTCAAGCTTATATTTGGCCAGATCAGATCAACCTGTCATAATCTTTCATCGTAAAAACTGTAACTATTCTAGACCCGTGACGATACGCAAAAAACAGTCACGGGTTTACAATAGTCTAATAATAAAATTGATGATCAAGGAACAATATATGACATTATTTGTTTTTGTACGGTTAGATTTTCTTTCTTTTAGTAATGGTTTACACTTCCATGAGTCTTAGAGCCACATACCCGCCCTTGTTTTACTACTTTAAACTACTAAGGAATAAAATGCATTATGAACTCAACATTAGAGTTTAATACAGTATATCCAGGATCTTGAATTATTACAAGTTATATATGTATACACTTCGAATAAGAAAGAATAACATTCATTTACAATAATTTTATTATGAACCACTTAAAGACATAACCTGGCTCCGTATTTCTGATTCATCTTTAGAAAGATTAAAAAAAAAACTAAAGTGTGAAAGCCAGTCGAGTACGACACTGAAGGTATTTTTTTTTTAACTTGCCTTTGCTTCTCGTTTTATGTAGTCGCAATTGATTGTAGAAAGCATATTGGTTGGTTTCCGATTTCTGTGTTATTATGTTAGCTATGCACAAGCGAAGGCTACTATAGCTATTTTCTAAGGATATGCTTTGGTTAAAAATAGACGTTTCATTTCGAAGTACTACTATCTGTGGAAACTAATTATGAAGAAAACAATACAGTGTTTATATTTTCATGTGTAGCTGCATGTATGTCCCCCACATCATTAAGAACAAAATTTTGAAACTCTGAGTGAAAATCTGGAGCACCGCGTGTAATGTGCCATACGCAACACTTATTCCGTCAAGTTTTGTTAGTGTGGTGGCATAGGCTGTGTATCATGGCAGATACTGATGCAAGTATTTTTTTGATTATATGCAATTTATTCACTGTGGTATGGATTAAAGGATCAATCTAAGATCGCAGTACAGTAATGTATTAATGAGCGTGTGACAGAAGCATTTCTTTTAGAACGGCAATATAAGCGGAGGTTAGGTTGAAATACAACCTGCTCTAGTATGATAACTGACACCCCTTGTTACAGATTAAGGAACGAGTAATTTATTATACAATTTTATCATTACCGTACCCTCACAATCTGATGATGAATCATTATATAACTCGACGAAACAAATCGATAAGAAAGAATGAAATGTTTTTATATCACCCTTAGTTTTCGAAATATAGCATCTCAAAAATCAGATATAGGTATAGTTCCTTGTTATTTTGGTGAAGTTTCTTCTGGTTCAGGCCGTATTTCAACCAAACAATAACCACCAGGAAGAAAATAAAACAGCTATAGTGTATTTCCACTGTGTAGATATAGTGGTTTTTCTAGTCCATGCCAGATCTCAGCCTAACCTCCTCACTTTGCAGCTACAATATCTCGATAACTAAGCGAGATATCAAAAAACCTTTTTAATTTTGATTTGTCTCTTCGAGTTACATACGAATTCATCATCAAATTTGGTTATGGCGAATTTGTTTCTGGTCCAGGCCGCATTTCAACCTAACAACGTCAATTTTGAGATACGATATCTCGAGAACTAAGCGAGATATCAGAAAAATTTATTATTTACTTTCAATTTGTCTCGTAGAGTTACATAAGAATCCATCATCAAATTGCGGTGACACGGTTATCGTAGAATCCCCATTGGTTACTGTGCAAAGTACGGCCAGTAGAAAAAACTGTTAATTTGGGTTGAAAATACTACTAGCTTCTTCCTTGGCGCTTACTGTTTAAGGAAAAGTGTACTCGAAAGACGTAAAATATGTAACAAAGGTGTAATCCGTGCCGAAACATACGTTTACGCACGTTACTGACTTGGCGTTAATAGAGATATTGACCCGCCCGTGACGTAATTATAGTCAGAATTTGGCGTAGCCGTTGTTTTCTTCACTCAAAATCCTCTCAGAACCATGGAATATTAGTAGTCATTCTGGTCCAGGCTGAAAATCAACCTAAACACAACACGGTTACTCATATTACCGATTTAGCGGCAATAGACGTCTCGTTCCGCGTGTGACGTCATTATAGTCAGAATGCAGCATGGCGGCCTCCTTATTCGTTCAAAATTCACTATACACCACGGAATATTAGTCGTAATTCCGGTTCAGGCTGCATTTCAACCTAACCACATCGACCACCAATACAACTCTTTGAAAATTAACATGTGTACAGCTAGAGGAATAGAACATTCGCGATAAAAATGGCTGCTACACATCGGCTAATACCGCGCGTAACCCGACGATTTTCAATATATTACTTCTTTCCTACCTGTTGTATCGGCTTCGCGTACACTTTTTCTTAAATAGAAATGCCTAAGGAATGCTTTAATCACATTTTCATCGAGAAGTAACAGTTTTTTCTACTGGCTGTACTTTGCACAGCACCCTCCCCATTTATTAATATGATTCTTTCATAAGTGCTATGACACTGACGTCATTACTTTATGCGGTCCGTATTTATCGCGCTCAATGCGGCCTGGACAAGAACTAAAACTAATATAACACTATAGCATAACGTGTAACGAATTCTATATTTATTTTCAATCTCCTAAGATTTGAACCCCGCACTATCATAGACGTGATACCGCAATTTGATGATGGATTTTTATGTAACTCGTCGACAAAAATCAAAAGTAAAGAATAAAAAATTTTAATATCCCACTAGTTCTCGAGATAGCGACTAACAAAAATTAGTTATAGGTATTAATTAATTGAGCCTTTGGCGACGTTTTGCTACTGGTCGAGGTGGCATTTCAATGTAACCACAACCGAATGTAAGAAAACAAAACACTCATTATGCGTGTCCAGTTTCCTTGTGGCTTTGGCGAAATTTCTTTTGGTGCAGGCCGAATCTCAACCTAACCAACTCAATCTCGAGAACTGTGCGAGATATAGGGTGTTGGCGAAATCAATCTAACCATTTCACTGTCGAGACAGAACTAGCGAGATATCAATAAAATTTATTCTTTAATTTCGTTTTGTCTCGTCGAGTTACATAAAAATCCATAGTTAAATTGCGGTCAGGACCCTTATGTCAGCTTCTATCATCTGACATCGTTCCTATTTTTCTTTTCTGATGGTATTTTAAGGCTAAGGAAATGGTGCCGACCGCAGGTGCAGAATGTGTCGTCTTTAGCATCCTGTCACTATTGGAGAAATTGCAGAGATTCTTTTTTTATATATATTTACTGGCGACACTTACGTGTAATGGAATAGAAGCTGCCAGAATGAAAAAATGACTTTAGAATGCATAGTTATTAAGTAGTATGGACAAAGGCTTAAAAATGGGAAAATTAATTCCCAGGTTGTCGACACCTTAGTTGTTTTCTTCATTACTGTCCTTAAATATTGACTTTTTGGAATTGTTAAAGATGTCAACTGTAGATACTATGGGTACATATTTAAACTAATGTGTAATCTTTAGGAATAACTGCACATGTTCAGATTTAAAAATAATAATAATAATAATAACAAAAGTTCGTATGATTGTTCAAACAATTTACCGGCAACTATTTAGGATGTAGAAAACAGTTTCAAAATGCATAGTAATTTAATAATTAGTCAGAGGCTTCAATAACAGAAAAAATGAATAATTTCATTTGTTGACTGTGTTGCAGGTATCAAAAGTGGCGGAGTACTTGGAGTCGGTTGCTCATAAGCTGCGCGCGAAATCGACTTTCTGTGATCCACACTCTACTGCACTGGTTCCCGCCAAGACGGCAACTAAAAAGCGGGCGCCTTCACCCTCAAAACGTCTGTTTCATTCTTTTTAGCCTCTATATAAAGTTAATCGGCAGATGATACATTTCCGTTGACGTCGTTATGCAATCAAAGTTTTCTTGCAACTCGTGAACGCCGCATTATCATGTTAAACACGATTGAAATTTGAGCCAAGGCGATGTTGGTGGTTCACTAGTTAACTATGCCGATGTAATCTTCACCGCTCTCAGTAGCAGCTTTTTACAACTACTGAAAGCTACGTGACACCTGATGAAGACTAAGCATTACATTGCAGCATTCACACCTCAACTATGACCCTTCATTTGCTCTCTCCCTTTTGAGAAAACGTACGTGCAACCCAAATGATCTTGCGGGTCACTTTGAAAATGCGTCATAACTTCGTGGGCCGCATATAAAATTATGTATGGTATATTATATTAGATGTTCCGAGATGCCCGCGCATTATGAGTTCGCAGAATATAACATAATTATTCCGCGAATTGATAACTGTAAACTCATAAATAAAACGTGCAATATCTGTCATATATTCGCAAAAGTATTATTTTAAAATGAAAGTAATTTTTTTCTTATAATTTCGACAGTTAATTTTGAAATATATGATGCACAAATAACGTATTTTTTTTTAAATACATTGGTTTTCACTACATTTTCAATTATAAACTAAGAATAATTTTAAAAAGTGTGATGAATCACGCGGGGCGGAAAAATCTTCAAGGCGGCTGCGGGTTGGCCAACCATGCTCTAAACCGAGTACGATGCTTATTTTTTTTAAATTTTAATGATTGAAAAAATTTGCTCACATTTATACGTGCTTCCGAATGTGCAATTTTTTTTTTTTGTGAGAAAACTCTCAGCTATGGATATTTTTCTTTTGTATCTGAAATTTCTGAATCTCTCGCGGGCCGGATTGAAGCTGGTAGAGGGCCGTATCCGGCCCGCGGGCCGGGGGTTGCCCATATATACATTATACAAATTTTTTTGTACACAGCATAATGAGTGTTATTCGTGGTGATTCGGTTTTTCTAATTGCAATGGAGCATATGTCTCTGTGGCAATTTTCCTACACACCTAATCCAATAAAAAAAAATCTTAAATTATTTCAGAACAATTTCACCACCCATTTTCTCTTGCCTTTTCCAAATTTTTATTTTTACCTTTTTTGGTAAATTGTTCAGAGTTGCCCTTCGTGATTTATTCCAATCCTTAACTCACCTGCCTCTTACGATCAGGGGAAAATTTTCGCTCTCCCTGGCCCCTGAAATCCAGTGCCAGCTTGTGTCTTCCCCACTCCTAATGCTTCTACCAATATCAATTAAAGTTTAATTACCAATACACGACCTGTACACTCCCAGCAGTTTCTTCGCCCTTGTCTTCCAATGACTCCATAGCCAGCGCGTATACTATGTCGGTAACTGATTGTGTTCTGCGGTAATTTTCACAAGCAAATCCTTTGCATCTCTCAAACTCCTGAATTCGATAACCAAAATGTTGGTCCCTTACGACACAACCACATACAAGCAATAGAGTGACCAAGGTCTCGTAACCCAATTCCCTGACTTCTCTAGAAAATTCCCTCATCATCATGTACAATAAATTAAAGATTTCGAAATCTCTCCCAATCTTCTGCCCAATATGTCCTGCGCAATTAAGTTTACTATCAAATGTTATGCCAAGATCTTTTAGACTTTGACCAGACAAATCTTGTAATTTTTACTGCCGAATTTTTTAGTATTTCTCTAGACTTAAAATATTCAAGATTTTCTTTTTGGTCGATAGCATCTCAAAATACTTGCTGTTACTCTCAGCATGGCAGATCTCCAGTTGGAACTAATAGCAAAAATTTTATATTTACCAACGTTTTTGTTTCCTATTATCTGGCTTTCAATTTGGCAATGTATTCAGATTTTAATAGCTGAGATACATGATGCCGGGAATGATGTAAAACTCTAAATTTTATATTAAGTGGCAATTGACAGACTGAATCAGAAAGCATACCACGCTTTTTTTCCTTTTCTGTTTGTTTACGGCTTTACTGCTCGTCAAACTCTAGGTTATTAGAACCGGTAAAGTGTTATGAACAAGGATGGGAAGAAATTCGTCAGGGACTTTTGAAGACACTATCGGGGATTTACCCTGAAATTATTTCGTAAAACTTTATAAAACCGCAATCTTTAGAGCTATACCGTGGAGTGAACCCGCGACCTTCTGAATGGCAGGCCAGAACGTCAATCGTCCGACCACCAAGCACGGGGATTGCACTTCACTCTAGCATCTGTGCTACATACCGTAAGCTACTGTTTTCTTTACGCTTTGGATTTGTTCGAGTAAGTACTTGTCAGTCTAGCGAATAGCTAGTGATACGAGAGTTTTTCGCCTTCCTCCCTATTCACTTGACTTAATTCTATCGCAATTGCTGTGGTTGATCCAGTGTAGGATTTCAGGCCACGTCGACAGACTATGACCAACGAATCTGTCTTAGCGAACACCCGCTGGTGACATGGTAACCTAAGCGATCTAGCCCCAACAGAAACGCCTTACTGACGTTCTGAGGCCAGGAAAGAGACGGCTACCGAAAATCATCAGCCCGAGAAGATGGGATGATGGGTGGACATCTCAGACTGGCTTGCTGTAATAGGGTATTCGAGAGGGATAGCGTCCAGTGAGGGATTAGCGCTTCTATGGTTGTTATGCTAGAACTAGTAATGCAACAAGGTTTGGCTTAGGGAAGTATATTTACAATGTACTCTCACAGAGAGAGTAATCGTACATGAACTGAAATGTTACTTGGTAGTTCTTTACAATACATTATTAGCCGAATGGTAGCCTAACATTAGCGACAACAGAGGGGTGCGGAGTCTGGCCGATTTCTGGGTTCGACCCCGGCTCCCAGGCCGGGTCGAAAAGACTACTGACTAGTCAGCTGCATCTGTAATCGAACTGACTGAATACTGAGTACCTGATGACTTGGACGGCCTACCTCTGGGCATGAACCAGTGTGGTAACGAGCTTCGAGCGACACCAAACAAGGTGACCGGCCGTGTTAACTACAGTTATTCGATCAGAATCAGAATCGGTATTAATCCTAGTCTTAGAACATGGCTTGGACATAACATAATCCATTTCGTTTCACAAACTAAACTGTTCTCCAAAAAAGTCTGCGTTTTAAATTTGTTACACCATTAAAGGAAAATTAGCTAGTGTCGGTTACAAAATCGAATGGAATTTTTTCCCCTCGTCAGAAATGCTGGATCCACAGAAGGATTCTGGACAAGAACTCTTAGTAAACAGAGTACAAAATACTGTATTTACAAAGTTTGCAAAATTCCCGGATTCGTATCATTATGAACTCTGATTTATGGCGTAATATTTACGTTAAGAACAG
Organism: Vandiemenella viatica; assembly: GCA_031002005.1. Classification (NCBI taxonomy): domain Eukaryota; kingdom Metazoa; phylum Arthropoda; class Insecta; order Orthoptera; family Morabidae; genus Vandiemenella; species Vandiemenella viatica. The sequence continues at coordinate 167,826,089 of CM061920.1, forward strand.
AAACCATCCCCCTCTTAGTGCGCTGAGACGCCACTTATGTATCGGGGAGGTGCAGTGGAGTCGGGCACGAGGCCTGGTTCTCGTGTACCGCCACCCTGACTGCAGCCATCACAAACAAAGATACACCTGCATACAGAGAGCCTAGGTAAATGTTTCGCAGACATTAGGCAATACTTCACTTTCCCCTTTAATATGTTCTTCGACCCGGCAGTTGGTATAAAATTATTGGCGCCAGAAAGGGTATGCAGTCGTAAAATCATAACTCCAAATTTAGTAAAATTCATCAAAGGCAGCCGACCCCTAATGTTTGTAAAAGGGTAGTGAAGAAGAAGGATGAGTTACATCAATATCAGATTTTGTTTGACACTTTAATTTATCGCACTAACATAAGGGGTATCTGACATGTTCCACTGTGTGCCGCAGGCTCGGTCGCCGACTCCTGCTGCAGTAAAGGGCCCAGCTTGTACCACGCGGCCTGTATCCTGCCTGACTTTACCGGCGACATCGCACCCACTATCAAGAAGGTACGAGACGGGAAGAATGTGCGCATTGTAGCTATTAGAAAGATTAACCCGTAAATACAAAAGTCTTTAAATATTGCGCTATTTCATTCCAACTTCAATTGCCACAATGTGATAGGCGCCCTAGATGTGTCTGGTTGTAGATTCCTGCACGTAAAAAACTTCCTAGTTCATCTTTTGAAGTGAATACAAAATATATCACTAAAGGCGCCAGTGAATCTGTAGTAGAGACGAAATCACTAAACATGACTGTACTAAATTAAAAGTCTCACAGGCGCAGACCACAGCCCTTCGGAAGAGCTTATCCTGTATCTCCAGATGGTATTTCATATCATTTAAGTAGTTTGTACAATGACAACAATTCATTCGCTATCACCTTTGCAGTCTCTTGTCGGGTTATATGGGCGTAAATAATAGTACACCTCTAGTGCCGACTTAATCGTGTGTCCCATATCCGGGAGATCATCCATAGTTCGACTGTACTGCGAAACACACTAATTGTCCACTAAATACACCATTTAGAAAGTTTAAACTGTATGTATTACAAGACAAAACTATACACACTGTTTATAAATCACCATATCCCGGGCGAACTAGTCACGCGAAAGGTACGTGGATCAAACTGTTAATTAACTTTTCCGGTCGGCTGCTAGGCACGAATTGGAACAGGAAATAATATGTCAAATGGCATTGAAAATTTTTTAGATTCGGGCATAGTGGTCGAGTTATTGTTACCTCCGATAATTGGAAGGGAGGCAATGCAACAGTGAGAAGAAAATTGGAAAGCAAATCAGTTTCAGTGAGGGAGAAGGTGTGCGTAGTTCAGAATAATATTCTGCCAAACCATAACATAGATAAAAATTCATTAACAAGACATAGATCAGTAGCAAAATATGGATGCTGCAGTTTCTGAACATCTGCATGGGATTAACACTCCATTGTGGCCGCGAAGAATCAACGACGGGAGATCTAAATCAGCTCTTACTACAGGGTAGCAAATTCGAGACATATCGACAATATTTTCTTTAGTTAAAGCAAAGCACCAGCTACCATCGTGTGTTACTTCAGTATTGTAGGAAGTACTTCATATGATACTGGCTATCTTCATTAAATATTGTGGCATGAGCATTTAGGTACTAAAATTGTAAATGACATCAAGAAAACTACTGTAATTATATTAATCTGATTTTTGTATATCAGCATGTGTATCATTGTCTCTCCAATTTCATTTTATTAAAAAGAAAACACTGTCCCACTGAAAGTTGATTCTCGACCCTATTCACAGGATTCAAACCCTCTTAAATATCTGTTGTGAGGGAATTAGTGAACTTCATTTTACGCATCTCGACGCCGAAAGAAAGCCTCGAAGACTGCCGAAAGATTTATCAAAAACTACGTTTATGAGATATTTTAATTTTAGTGCTTCATTTCGCTTTCGGCTCCCTCTTCGCCTATCTGTCGCCGTTTCTGACCACGGAGTATACCTCCCTACTACTTGCGGTTTGCAAAACGAGATGAGTGAAATCTACTTATTCTAGATCCTATGGGATCCGGGAATAAGACTTGGGCCGCGAAATCAGGAGGAAATGCGCGGTAGCAGCTGCCTTTAACAACTAGTTGAGGATAAAATATAAGCAAGGATAATGCATTAAAAATGACTTTTGTCTGTGTCTGGCACCGGATGTCCTTAAAATGACTGGCTATTTAATGACAGATTACCCGGACGTGGCTTTCCAATTTGATCCAGTGGGTGAGAGAGAGGGTCGTCATCTGTTGGTGAATTGTGTAAATTAGGTTCTAGATGATACGTATTCATTCGGCTGTGCGAATTGTGAAAGTTCGAAGGGAAAATATACGAGGAGTATCCGGAAATTAAAGATCAGTTTGGGTTTAGGAAAAACTGTCGTACAAGAGAAGCGATTCTGGCCTCAAGATTAATACTTGAAGGAAAAAAAAAAGATACTTTTATGGCATTTGTTGATTTAGAAAAAGCTTTTGATAATGTTAGGTGGGACAAAATGTTCAAAAATTTAAAGAAGTCAGGTCTAAAGTATCGAGATAGAAGAATATGAAAATCAAGAATCATGAGAGACACGCGTCAGTTAAATAGGGTGTGAGACTAGGTTGTAGTCTATCCACATTAATATTGAACTTGTATGTAGAAGAAGCAATAAAGGAAGTGAAAAAAAGATTTGAATGTGGAATAAGTGTTCAAGGAGAAAAAAAATCAGTATGCTACGATTAGCTGATGACGTTGTCTTATTAACAGAACAGGTTGAGGATATTGAGAAGTTACTGACTGTCATGAATAAATTACTGCAGGAAGATTTGGGACTGAATATAAACCATAGCAAATCAAAAGTGATTAAATGTAGCAGGAATGATACCAATAGTTGTAGATTAAATATAAAAACAAGGTCGGATGCGATAGAAGAATTTAGTAAATTTAGGAAGTAAAATTACAACCGAAAGTCAAGCAGGAATGACGTTAAAAGCAGAATAAGACTAGCAAAAGAGCTTTTATGAAAAATATAAATCTTTTAGTTTCAGATATAAATCTAAGACTAGTAAATAACCTTTTAAAACTCTATGTGTGGAGCTCAGCACTTTATTACATTGAAGAATGGACTTTAGGAATACCAGAAAGAAGAAAAATTGAAGCGTTTGAAATGTGGTGCTGTAGAAGAATGCTGAAAATTAAGTGGATAGATAAAGTACGAAACGAACGAGTTTTGGAAATGATGGGTGAGAAAAGAAGTTTATGGAAGAAGCTTACAGAAAGAAGAGACAGGCTGGTAGGTCATATTTTGAGACATGCTGGATTAGTGGAGGGAACAGTCGAAGATAAGAAGATTAAAATGTATGAAGCAGATAATTGAGAAAATGGGTTGTAAGGGGTATGTTGAAATGAAAAGGTTAGTGCAAGATAGGAAGGGATGGAGGATTACATCAAACCATTCGAGAAACTGATAAAAAAAAAAAAAAAAAAAAAGTATTATTTCTACGTAATTCAATCCAGTCTCAGTACACTTTCGGTACTAGCTTCTGTATCTGTCATAAACCGGAGCTACATTTTAAATCATTTTTGCCTCGTCATTGTCGTGTAACTGTTGTTCTGTGTTTTTAGGTTAAGACCACGTAGTATGGAAGTTGAGTGAAAACTTCTGAACTGAATCCTTCGGAAATTGCTGTGTCAACAGATGGTTTGCGAGCCAAAGCAGGAGGTAACCTCTTATGAACAATTCCCAACCGGTCACCAAAAGCGTTTATATCGTTGAGAATATTTTAAATATGGTGCCAGAAGTCATTAAAGATATCATATAAATGCTGTTTCTTTTCTAGGAAATATAAATCATGATTATTCATTGCTGAAATTCAAGTTGTGACTGTCTTTGGCCATTAGAGAATGTGTAAGGTACCATTATATATATTATTGCAATTGTAGTGATAAACCGAAATTTCATCACCCACAGCAATGCGTTCGAGGAACCAAACGTCAGAGCGTGTGTCAAGAGCGAAGTCTATCCATTTCGTTTTGTCATTTAACGTTTTAGGTACCCATCGAACATATAAATTTTAGTACATTCAATGATCTTATTGGCACACGCTGAATGGAACGAACTTCACACCGAGTTCTTTGAAGAAGTTTATCAGAGATCATAGATATCCTACATGCATTACCCATTGACTTCAGAGAAAAGGAAGAAGTATTAAGGAAGGTTGTATTCTGCAAAATGTAGGATTAAGGAAAATGGCAGGGAAAAATCTGTAAATGTAAAAGGTAATCAAGAACTATTTTTGTAACGGGAATAAGATGTTGAGAATATCGCAAGATAAATGTAGAGGTAGGTAGCAATCCATGTGACACTTCTAACCGATATAAAAACTATACAATGATAGCCAATCACCCACATTACTTTGAAGCACTATAATAGAGAGGTGTAATTTGAGTTGGTAAGTTTTCGTTCGTTGCTGCGTGCAGGAACTGAAAGATGAGCAGAAAAAGCGACAGAAGCTGGAGTGCGCGCTGAACCGCGCCGAGCAGGAGCTGCAGAACTCCAAGAGCATGGTGGACGACCTCCTCAAGTCCAAGAAACTAGCGCTCGCCATGCTCTTCAAGACCTACCAGGAATACAACAAACTCAAGGTCAAGCAACGCCCCGACCCACCCTGCCGTCCGTCATGCCAATCGCCGGTGGTGAAGGTGAGTAAATTTTAATTCCTACTGTGGAGTATGAGTTTGTGTAACGAATTGTAATTATTACTAATGCTTTAACCAACTCACATTTAGAAAAATGTTTCAAATTATGTTTAATTATACCTAAATCCATTTTGGTATATATATATATATATCGTTTGTCAAACTACTCACGAAGTAATAACTAATGGCAAATATGACCTATAACAGGACCCGCTATCACGCAAATGTTTGATGAGTTTCCATAATAGAAGAGTAAATTTCAGAGTATTCAGTTCACCACTTGAATGAAAACAGCAAGACAATCTCAATACCGTGTGATAACGACATTTCTGATTTATTTTGAAGTATACCAAGCACGTTGTTTACTATTTAAAATTCAAATAAAATAGTACTCCAAAAATTAATTAATCCACATAATTTTAAAAGCAAACTAATGTAAACGGTATGAAATCCATAACAACGCCTTTAAAACGTGGATAAATTACATTAAATAAACACATGAAATGACACTATTTATTTGGGCTTTTATGCTTTTGTGTTTAAAATGTAGGAAATTATAAATAGAAAAACATTAGATATAAATATCTTTTCGTGCCCCCCCCCGTTCTCTCCCCCCCTTCTCTCCCCCCTTCTCTACCCCATTCTCTCCCCCCCCCCCCCCACTCTCACGAAAATTCCTTTTATACCTAGGATAATTCTTTTTATACAAAGATAATTTAATCATGTTATTAAAAAAAGAACAAAGAGGGATCTTTCAAACATAAGTAAAATAATATTTTTATTTGATGAATTGTTACTAAACTCTTGCAACTCACTAGAAGCACTATCGCAAATTAAAGCCACATGAATTACCCTGAAAGATGTATTAATCTCCATACATAAAATAACGGACACACCACATAACCTATTAAGGTCATATTCACACCATAAGTTGTTGAACTTGAGAATAAGGATAGAGAAAACTTGAAGAAGACATTTAACGAAGCATTTAAACCAAATTTCAACAGGTTAGTACCAGTTTCGGGCAGGTGGAGAATGTCTCCGTCCCTTTATATGTGATGCATCACAATAAGTGGCACTCGAGTCTAACTTCTATATTCAAGTGCGCAAGGTTACTCTACTAAAGGTTGGGCCCGAAACGATACGAGCAACTATTGGTTGTTGAGAATGATGTCACCGTAGGAGCAAACAAGCGGCAAATGTACTGAGAGCCCACATTTTCGAAATTATGTGTCTTACGCATGCCGAAGAAATTAACTCAAAGAAAATTTATAAGTACTTAATAGTAAGATTTATATACCTTCTCGTATCTTTTTTATTATTATTATTAGTAGTAGTAGTATATCACGTGAGCAACTGACGAGATTTTCTTTTCTGTGCCGGGGCCCCCTTTTGAGTTTTCAGTTTCGCATTGCCGTTCCGTACACGAGTAAACATTGTTGTCTTTACATAGTTTTGTGGCGTTCACTGGTACATCAGAATACTTGTCAATTATTTTTTCACAATGATGTTCTTTTCATTTGACATACGATCACAGCCATAAGCTTATTTCTTTAAAACAAATAACTCTTTTGGAATAGCTACCGATGCCACTGCTTTGCAAACATCATCCCTCTTTCACATAGTATGTTTCTTTCCTATCAGTAACATTTAATCTGATCCTTTTTGAAATTATGTTCTTCGGTATCTTTATAATTTTGCTATGTACTAACTCATTTTTATTATTCTTGAGCGCTCTTTGTTTCGTGGAAGTTGCTCTCAATTCCTCTTGTTAACATGTAGCTTCAAGTTTTTTCGTATTAGCTTCACGACACCCCCCCCCCCCCCACCTAAGTTTTTAGATATTTTGATGTACTCAGTAACCTAAATGATAAAAGATTTGGTTTGTGAGTCATTGCTGTTTAGAAGGTAGGTGAAAAGTATAGTTGGCATTTACAAGAAATACTGGCGATGAGGCCTAGATAAATATTGGTGGCAGATTTAGAAGTAACTCGTAGAAGGTAATACAGCATCATAACAATTGGCAATTGATGACCGACATCAGAGAGTAGGAAAATTTTAATTCGTGGGTAGGATAGTAGGAGACTAGAACAAATTACTTAAGGAGCTAATGAGCGATGTAGGTACCCGGACTTTGAAGGAATTTAAGACAAAATTACTTATGAATTGCAAGTACGTATGTAGGAAAATTGTCGCTGGGGTATGATCCCCATTGTAATTAATAATAATAACTTCGGCAGTATCAATTATTTTGGTCGAAGTGCACTGGTCTTTTTTTATACGGCATAGGATTAAGAGTTACAATAGCTATTTTTTCACATGTCTGGTTTCATATATATCAGTTCTGCTGCATCGTTTTTGCTCATGATGTTGATCGGTAAACTATGAATGATAGTGGGTGTGACAGAGGTATTAAAAAACATTTCAGGAAGATTAACATTCCGCACAGAATCTGTCTTAAGTACTTTTTGGAAGGTAAATTTAGTAATTCCACTTGCAAGTCACGTGTATAATTCTCTGGCACAAAGTTTGTGAATAGGCAGTTGTTATATTGAAATCGTCCTTACTATAGCATTTATATACCCATGTTTTCCCAAGTTGTAAATCGTTCGGAAATGATGAAATGTGGCACCAATACCGTTAATTTTTTTCTGTTTTAAGATGTACAGCCGGCAAGAGTACATTGAGGTATGTTAGTACAGTTTATACGATGTTTTAGTCAAAATGACATTCACAATACGCTTCGCACCCAAAAGCTTAAACGCTTAGGAAGAACACCGTGCTCCTATGATGTTGAGTATATTTGGTTCGAATTTATGTTGTTAAGTTAAACTAATGCCTGGAATTATTTTCTCTCTGATGTGTCAAAGTAAGCATTTTTAATAACCAAAGGAAATGTATCTGTGGATCAGAATCTAAAAAAAAACATTTTCGTAAGAAATAGTTATATGAAATCAGCTATGTTCACTGGTTCAAACATTACCCTAGCGTGTAGTTAACCAAACACACTCTTTTGAACATCTCAGATTTATAGTAGAATTTTCTGTATGGCAACGCTTAAGCCCCTTGTGAGAGATATTAATATTGAAGTAGTGGTTTAAACAGAATAATACGCATGTATCGACGTTTCCAGATATCTGTCCTTGGGTTGCATGCGCAGCGCTGCAAGACCGTCACAAGAACGGCTGCTATAGCAAGTCATTTCATCGTTTCGTGGAGACTACATCCCACCAGTGCAATGCCTTGCACACGATGAAACATTAAGTTATGCACAAACTGCACAAATATTGAAACCTTCTACTAGGTTAAGCAACTGAAATATCTGCGGTAATAGTGCGCAGCTGTTAGTTCGAAAGCAGGCACCGGTGGGTGAGTAGTGATGGCCAGCTGAAGTGATTTTGAATGATGATTCTCAATCGTAATGGATGCCGTTATGCGCGGAAGGAGTTCTGAGTTCTATTTCCTTGATCTTCCACCATTAGCCTTTTTTTCTTCAATAGAATAACGGTCGTCCGAAATAGAAAAAGCTAAATGGTTCTGTCAAGTCTTCATAACCACATCATTTGCCAATTATTTTGCCAAGGAATTATGTTTGCATTTTGTCGGAACACAACCACCGCTAAAAGCTTGATGTCATTAATATGTATTGGACCACATCTCTAATACTTTGTATTAGTCCTCTCATCAAAAGAGCATGTCAGGTATATGTCGGGACACATTCCAAGCCAATATCAGATACAGGTGTTGGAGCACATGTTTAGTGCTTTGTGTTAGTCTTTCAGCTTTCCTTACCATGTCAATTAACTACTTTTCACCAAGTCAGCAGTGGGCTCCCAGTGTACTCTGTACAAATCGTATAAACAATATATATCCTACTTGCTTTTGAACTGTCATTATTTCCTTTCAAATAAATCCCAGTTTTCACCACGGCCGGGGATTTAAATTTTTGTTTTCCTTGCAGGGGACTGTTGCTCTTCCGAATAAGTCGGTGGGTGCTGTACCTCCCAACCAATCATGTGCAGAACTGAAGGAACGGCTCAGGATAGAGACAAACGCCAGGTAGGGAAACAATACTAATAAGAGGAATGTGTCTCATAACATACTGTTTATTCGATTATTTAGTTTGCCCCGAAATTGTCAATTGCCCTATGCTGAGGATGTAAAGTATATATGACTGGATTAGGTGAATGGAGGGTATCATAGGCAGTGATCCACTAGAAAAACTGTCTGGAGACGGGTGTTACGCCGTTGATTCAGATGTCCCTTTAACCCTCAGCTCCGAAAAACAATGTGTTTTTCGTGTTAATTTCAACATGTGTATTTTTTTGCATGTACCTATTCTCTGTTTCCTTTATCAGGCTAAGCTAGTAAAAAACAGAGTCGTATTTACATCAAGTAGAAATTTTTTTTATGTCGTTAACGTTAGACAAAATTGTTATCTATGTGACCTTGGAGAATAAAAGGAGATGGAATGCATAGCATAGATGAAGCAAGCGTGCAGCAGTCGCGCTGAACTATCACCAATATATGTTTCTCAATGGTTTCAAGTTTCTTTGTGTATTTAGGGTTTGCTGACACAGCAGCTTAAGCATTAATTAAGAAATGATCAGTTAAGTAGTAGGAATCTACGAGAACCGATTGCGATATCCAAATGACTGTTAAATACTTCAGTGATAAAAGACTGATTTTAAGAGCTAGGAGGTACACTTGAAACGGTTACTTAGTGATTCCAACATTTAATTACACTTTTTTAAAGAAAATACAGACTCCCCATGCAAGGATCAACGTGGTTGCAAATAGTGACTTTTAACCAGAATAATGTTTCTAAAATTGTGGAGAATTCTTATTAGATTCAGTCATCAGTATACCTTTATGTCAGAACTGCAGTGTTTTAAGCTGTGACGCTCCATTCCTTGTCGGTTTAATGTGTTTCCTTGTGTTAACGCCATTGTTTTTCAAATGTCGAGAGTGATAAGGTTCCTCTTGTTGTTCATAACTGTACAACAAAATAGCTTGTTATGATATCCACTGTAATTGCCTACGATCATATTACACACTAATGAAGATAAAACCGCAAGACTCTGATGCCTATATAGATTTAAGAATAGCTCATTCATGCTGCCAAAATTGATACCATTCAGGACGTATATTTTGCAGCGTAAAACTTATTTTTGTACTAATAATACATTACTCGTCGCAGTAAAATTAAACGTACTGTGCATTTCTTCTGGATGTGCTGGTGAGTTGTAATGAGGATTCTTTACTACCTTCTCAAATAACTGCATCTCTCAACGGGACGTTCTGGTTTTGCTGCTACTGGATTTTTTTTCTCAATAATTCTATTCAAATTAAATCTTTCAGTAATGAATGTTGTAATTTCTTGGTTTAATTAAGTTAAGTTTGTGGAGACTTCGGTAATTGGTATAATAGTAGTTGAAATGTTCCTTCCAACAGATACGAGAAACAGTTTATTCAGCCTCATGTTTCGATTTGTTTAAAAACTTGATTATCTTGTTGCATTCTTCTATACAATGAGTTCCATGCTCACATAAATGAGAAATCCTGTCAACGAGTAACTGTAACTTTGTAAGGAACAGCTGGCTTTATTCTGTATAGTTATTAATACGTAAGAGCTGATTTCATTGTCATCTTATGGCGTATCTGGTCCAGAATGGAGGTGCAGGACGCTCTGGCGGAAGCAAAGAAAACAATTCGTAAGCTGGAGGAGCAGCTGTCAGAGGAGAGACTTCGTCTGCAGGGCAGGCCACCAGTGTCGTCTGACGAGCAGGTCTTCCACGAGTGCAGGGAGCAGCCATCCCAAGAGGACGTCTGCCAGCAGGTGTGTCCTCAATCTTCCTGTACACATTCCTATCTTATTGGTAGAGTTTTTCCTTGAGAGGTGCCATACTTGCAATACCACTTTGTATAAGTGTACGGGGACTTGAGCTGTTTAAACACTTTACTGTCAACAATATAACGAGCAATACAGTACTAGAGCTGAGTAATTTAAGGATTCCGAGAACTAACCAATCGATGCGAGGTCAAATACTGCCACTGAGATTCTGGCCATCCTAATTACGATTCATAAATGGATTCTCACAATCCGATAAACTGATGCTTAGGTGATTTTCGCGGTTTGTTCCGACTGGTTAATGCCGCTATTGTCTAACCTTGATAGTTAGTTTGTGCTAGTTTGACGAATGCTGTGAAGACAGTTCCCGTTCATAGCGCTATGAGGATGACGTAACGCAGACACTTGGGAGGTGAACTACTGTTGCTCTACATCCATCCTGCTGATGGTAATTCAACAAAAGAAAGGGTATCCGCCTACAGCTGAAGAATATGGTGGCGTATTTGTGATATTGAGCTACAAAATTGTGTTAAGATTAGTGTCAGAATAGTGTCTAACATCAACTGCCCCATTTCGGATTAAAAAAAAAAAAAAAACAGTGGAATACGAGCAAAGGGAATCGGAGCTTGTACTCGGGTCAACCCGTGTGCTAAGCCGTGCTGATGCCACAGTAGTAGTATTGCGATCAACGTATCTACACGTCTGTATTGGATGGACGATGTTTTATTTACATTATTCCGTCTTAATGCTCAACTTTTCGTTCTGACAGCTAAAAGTCTGTTTATTACTCTTCATCCTAATGACAGTGAAGATAAGTGGGCAGCAAATCCATGAAAGAGAGTGCTTGAGAAAACCAAATAAAATGCGTAATTATTCCGTACTTTCTTAAACAAAAAAATCGTAACGAAAATGTTTATATTTATATTTTGTATTAAGGGAATAGCACCAAGCGACAAAGAGAAATGAATGCCGGGGTCGACCAAGCAGCAAGAAATAACAGAGAGATAACAGGATGACCAGGAAAAATATAAAACACGAGGTGAAAGGCAATGGTTGTTTGTACAGGGGATACAAATATTTTGTGAAGAAAGTGTAATCGGTTGAGTCCAATGTTAATTCTAAAGTGATGTAAAAGATATAATTAGAATTACAGAGTTTGTTGAAAGTAAAATTTGTAAATAAAGAATTTTTAAAAATGGCATACGGAGTGATCACTAGCAGTCTATAACAGGAAACCATGATTACATAAAAATGTTAGGTATATTTCTTTGCAGGTGGATCAAAGTTATGCATTAGTATAAGACGATCTAATATTCGAACTCGAATAAAAAGGACTCTTTCTGGACTTTCTGGTGAAAAGGATATATTCATCGTTTCTAGGGAACAAAGAATATATTCTCCTCTATTATCAGATAGTTGGAAGGAGGAAGATGCAAACATACGATAGTGAACTGTCTAGGCTAGATACAGACAGAAGTTCATTATATGTCACAATGAGGACACCCGCGCAGTTATAGATTAAAAATTACTGGTACTCGAAAGTTAGATTCCCGTAGCAAATATGTCAGTTAAAGAACAATTGCTTAATAAATAGAGATAATTGGTATAATTAATAAATAATACGGCTAAATGTTTTAATTAACTGTAGTGGGGATAAATAACGCGGAAAGAGAATTAACGCAAAATTATGACCAGTCGCCTTGTTGATACGTAACCGTTGATCTTTGACGCTTGACAGTTAACCTTTGAACTGTGAAAATACTAGATGATTAATTGATCCAGGAATGGTTTGTCCACCACATTATTTTGTTTCTTTGAGAGATATAGTGAAGTAATATCAAATTCGTGCTCTCCTGACAGTTTTTGATACATTTTACTTTCCATCATTAGCTACCTGTTCACAAGACAATGCAACATATTACATGCTCGTTTATTTTTAAGTAAACCAAGAGCAATAACTTTTCAACATATGTCTGTAACTGCGACGTCCCTGACCTGCATCATGCGCCAGTGAGAGGTGTTTTGCCACAGGAGTCTCCTAGTAATTACCGGGAGCGGTGTGAACAGCTGGAGGAGCAGGCCGCGAAAGACAGGGAGACCCTCAACCAGACGCTGTGCCGCTGCAGAGAGCTGGAGGCTCAGCTCACGAACAACAACGACCAGCTGATGATGGCCGAGGTCAGGTAACTCTACGTACGATACCTATTAAAAGCTCTGCCAGAGCCTCTTCTACAAAGGTGGTGGTAATATACAACAGAAATGTATTAAATTGGAAGGAAAATAACAATCTTTTATAGGGAATATTTCTTGGCACTAACAAAATCTGTATTTCCGTCCTTGCAAATGACACAGTTTGAAAACAGTAGCTAATAAGAACAGTTTTACGTAAAATGCTTGTTATTTCACTACAAAAAGGATATTTTTTATTTCATCATTTGACTCTCGTGTTGGTTTTGTGAGTATTAACAACTGACAACGGATTTGCCTTCTATCTGTCAGCTTCCCATCTAATTTTCTGTTTATAATCCACAGTGAGTTGTAGCCGCTCTGCCCTGCCATTAGAATATTTCTGATTAAAAGTCACATTTCCTTAACAAATACGAAATACTGAACTGTTTCTGAGTACGGAGAACTGACGCAGTCACAAAATCCTGATTGGTAGAAATACGTGATGACATCATTTAAATGGCTTTATGTTTTTCAACTGCCAACGGTCTCATATCGTCCCTAAATTCACAATATTTTTCTGTTTTTCAAATTATTGGGATTAGCTTTTCTTTGATGGCATATTTATGACACGATCTTTGTGGAGAATCTTTGGAATTTGTTTGTTAAAAAATAACTGAAAAAGTTATATTTCAACGGCTAACTTCACTGTCTGCTTCAGATGTAATTAAATCTGTCTATACTGGTCAAAGATCCTAGCCGCAGAAATATCATGTTATTACAACATAATCGGGAGGCACATCGGTGAAGATTTCATTGCAACCATACGCCGGAAAAGTCTCCATACTTGTAATAAAAAAAGTAGTTGTAGATGAGTTGTGGATAAAGGAGAAAGATGCGAAAGCCTGTTTAACTGTGCCTGCTTGTGAATTCCTGCAGGAAAAGTTGTTCGCAGTTCTCTAACAGACATTTACACCATGACAAGTAATGAAATTTCTTGTTTTCGTTTCCAACAGCTGCTCAGAGCTGAAGCAGAAGCTGGTTTTGCAGACGGCGAACACGGAGGAGCTGCTGAGGGTGAAGTGCCAGTGTGAGGAGCTCAGGTCGCAGCTGGACTGCTACAAGACAGCTGTACCAGAGCTCGACTGCTTCCGCCAGAGGCTGCAGACCAAAGTGCGCCAGCTCAGGAACGTTCACCGTGGCTTCACTGAACTACAAGAAATGTTCACAACCGCTCAGAGGGAGTCTAAGCTCAAGTGAGGTAACATTTCGGCAGTGTCGTATTGGTATAAGTGGGAGTAAGATTGTCCCACTGTGCCCTTAAAATGTAAAGGTCAAAGATCGAAATAACTGCCACATTACGTAACACGGGCACTGCCAATATGGAAACTACTTGTCTCCTATAACTTCTGACTGGACACTATTATCGCACCCGTTATTTAAGTTATGTTAACAGCCGCCAGTGGCGCACACTGGATCGGGAGGTTTTACGGCTCGGTCCGCCTTGTCCATCCTGACAGGGGTGTTTAGGCGGTTTTCCGCAGTCATCAAGGCGAATGCCGGGACGGTCCCCAATTCCCGCTTCATAAAATACACATTTCACAAACAAAAAATACACTTATCACGCACATAACATAGTTATACTTTTCGCAGATAGATGACAGTACTTCACTTCTTCCATTGGAACATAGGACGACCTGGCAGAAGGTACAAAATTCTTGGCGTCGGCAAGGACATGCTGGCGTAAAACCAGAATTCAAATCTGAACACTCCAATCATGAATAAAACTCATTCAAGGAAGCCGCCGAACGTGGTAGGCGAACGATAACGTGCTGACCTCGCATTTAAGAGGACGCGAGTTCAAATACCTGTCCGCCCATGCAGATTTGAGTTTTCCATACCGAGCATAGTGGGTTAACGGTTAACGTCAAAAAGGCCATGGACGAATTCCTTCCCGTTCCTTGTCCCCAATCCCTTCCCGCCTCTAATGGAAAAAAAAGAGTTTTCCATGGGTTTCCCGAAACACTCTAGGAGAATGCCGGGGTAGTTCCTTTAAAAGGCAGCAAACCCTTAATGTTGGGAAGACTAGGTGAAGGAGAAGAAAACTCAATTATATTGACACTGAGTTCATTTATTACATCACTATTTCTTACTTTACATTCTTAAAACCAATTATTTTTAGATTACTGTAGTGCAGCTATCCAACTGATTCTGTTTGAAGGTTAATATGTTAATATTATCCGAAGGTCAAATAATATCAGCCTGTTTGTTATCCTTCCTACATATAATACCAAATCTTTACACCGAACGATTAAGTTAACTGGAATATCCTTCAAGTTTTTCTTTTTTTTGCGTCAATGTTACAAGTTATACAACGTGTACCATTGCTAGACTACAAAATTTAGCTACTGTGGTAGGGTTTGAAAATGTTAGGTACAACATAGTTATGCTAACACATCAAGAAGAGGGCACGCTGATCCAAAGGTTGGATACAGTCTCTTATTCATTTATCAATAATCAGAGAACGAGAATTTTGCTCTGTGACCACATCGTCTTACTGAACTGTCTGTTCTATAAGTTTTCCCGAAAACTCGGATCCTGCCGGATAAGTGTTTTTCTGCTTACGGGCGTCCATTAATGACAAGAGGTGTTTTTCCGCTATTCCGCCCCCCCCCCCTTTTCTGGTGAGACCTCGTGAGATCTGGTCGGACCCCCCCCCCTCTAAAATGACGTGAGATTTTGACAGAGACAACCCCCCCTCCCTAAGGTTGGGTTTTTGGGAAATATCCCCCCATCCCTAAAGTCACTTTCACCTCATTTCTAGACTTTTTTTTTTTTTAGCTCTACAGTCCTACAAGAATTTCGAACCCTTAAGAGAGATTTGACCCCCTCTCCCCCCTTGGTGAGGTTTCGTGAGACTCGCCGGACCCCCCCCCCCCCTATTTCATCTCACGTATTAATGGACGCCCCCTTATCAAAATAGGTGAATTTTCTCGACGTCCAACCAGAAGTGATCAACGGCATCTCCATGTGAGGTACTACAACAAATTTGTGAAAATGTCAAATGACAAAAGTCTACGTAAAATTTACCGTCATTCGATATTAAAATTAACTGATGTGCACATTCAGGAAATATGTGTTAGGAAAGTCTCGTACAGTTCCAGGTCAACACTGGACTATACGCAATTAAAACTACAAATCGTTGCCAAAAAAATTTGTTAGTAAATGATATTAATTTTAGTCATGAAATAAAGTTCTGTAAAATTGGGTATGATGAATGTGATATCACTTAGATGTGAGCACAGAAATTTGGTAATTCTAGACACAGTTCTAAAAGTAAAACGGGACAAATGAAAACATTGATTTTTAAAAAAAAAAATTTTTTATTGTTCCTATCACTGGGCGATTCAAATACATTTTCAGCTGCACAGATAGAATTATAAACTACTAGCAGTTTCTCGCTGCTTCGCACCCATATGCTTTGGTATGTATAAAGATTCTTTACCGATTTTATTCTATTACCAAATATTAACGTTGAGAGGCATGTATTCTAAATGTCTTCTTAAAACTTCCTTTGTTTCAGTTATTGCTTTAGGTTCGAATTTCATACTGATGTCCGAGAGTTTTGTATCATAAATTTTATTGCAATAAAATTTATGAAATAGTAGAACAAATTAACTGTGTACCGAGCGTGGTGGTGTAACGGCTGGCGTTCTGGCCTCGCATTCGGGAGGACGGCGGTTCGAACTCCCGTCCGTGGCATCCAGATTTGGGTTTTCCATGGTTTCCCAAATCACTCCAGGCAAATGCCGGGATGCTTCCTTAAAAAGGCCATGGCCGAATTCCTTCCCATTCCTTGCCCCCATCCTTTCTCGTCTCTAAAGACCTCGCTGTTGAGAGACTGTCACAATACAATGTACAAAACCGCCCTCCTTTAAATTTTAGAAATTAATTGAAAGTGTTTTAATGTAGTCGATGATATAGTTATCTCTGAACAACTAGCTGTAGTAGGTCAGAGATAGTTTGTTTTGGTTTTTCCAGCGAGTGTTGAAGTATACACATGGCGTAACAAAAACAATGTTTTAAGTTGTGCTCTTAGTGGTTTAGCGGGTATATACATAAAATCAGTGTTGAGTGTTTAACCCAATTTGGCTCGAGCGCAACGTCAGGGTCCCAAGAAGGAAATGTGCTATCGGTCTGAAATTTACTACACACGTTCCTAAATGCATATTATTTCATAAAACGGTGCATGTAAAGCTGTCAAGCGTACGAAAAATGTATAAAGTTGTTTGAAATATGGGTAGCTCGTTAGAAGTAATCACGCAATAAATGCACGTTATTAGCTGTTAATATTTATTCCACGTGTTCTTAAGTCTTCATTATTGGATAAAAACTGCTTTCCACCTGCAAATTACCGACACTTGATAAGAAGAAAATCATTAACATTTACAATTCATATGTGCGTGGCGACATTTTGGATTTCAATGCTAAGATATATTGCATGGCAGCCTACCTTCCAGGGTAAAACATGGCGCTACCGTAACGGATGTTGGATACAGAGAATTTAAGTTAGTTCAAATTTTTGTTAATAGCAGTTGTGGTTAGGTTGAAATGCAGCCTGGACCAATAGCTAAAAGTAAGAAACACGCAGAAAAATATCAACATGCAATAACGTGGGCGGTAATAACATTTATTGTGTGATTACTTCTAACGAGCTACCCATATTTCAAACAACTTTATACATTTTTCATACGCTTGACGGCTTCATATGCACCGTTTTATGAAATAATATGCATTTAGGAACGTGTGTAGTAAATTTCAGACCGATAGCACATCTTACTTCTTACTTCTTGGGACCCTGACGTTGCGCTCGAACCCCCAATTTAACTACGTAATTCATATTTTACTCCTGTGTTAGTTGTCGGAGACCAAACATATGAGTTTTGGTTTGTGAGTAAGTGTACGCGGTACTGCATATGTGTACGACGGATTTCGGCGTGATTATTCCGTGTTTATAATTGCCCGTGGCGGCTAATGTGAAATCAATTTGGCAATATTCGTTACTCAAGGAGATTAGTGAACTCAAGGAGTGACTTTCCACGTAGTAAAGACTGTTTATTTAGCCGTTACGAGCATTAAGAACAGACGGTGTATGACGAACAGTTGGAAGTTATATTACATTAAGTGCATGCAAGTCACTTGCCACTCTAACGAATTGCAATCTTCGGATAAATGTTATTGTGAAGTGTATAATGGTGTTAACATTTTATTTTCCATTGGTGGTCGGAAATTAGTACACTTAAGGAACTAGCAGAATAAATGTGTTCATGTATTTATGAAAACGGAGTGTTTATTTTATTTTCTACGAAGTGCACGTAATATTCCCGAACCATCCAATGGTGGCGACCAAAGTACATTAAAACGAAGTCCGATTACACCTTTCCTTAGGTAAATAACAATTTTCATAGTGAAATATCGAACAAAAAAAAACTATCAAGTCAAACATGTTATAAACAGTATATATAATTTCACAGTTGTTTGACAAGACGTAAAGCAGTTTAAAAAAAAAATTAACTGTACCAATTCATAGAGATAATTGTCGTGCGAAGTAAAAAAAAATAAAAAAAATAGAGTTTTATTTTTGTGATATAAGTAAGTGAAGCAATGTTTAAGAGAATGAGATGTTACCTTTACCTTAGTTGGTAGGTCGGTCACAATCACAATACAGTGTATGTATTAATGGGCATGTGACTGAATCTATGATTTTCGAACGGCAATATTATCGCAGGTTGCGGTTTGGTGGAAATACAGGACCGTGATGACAGCTGATATGCTTTTTTGAAACATAAGGAACGATGGATTTAACTTCATAATTTATGTGATGCAGCATTAGGGCATTACTTATTTTTAATTCTGTTTGCTTTCAATAAAGCCGCATTATTGATGACATTATTTCCTCCAGCAGGACAAGTTTCGATAGCAAAAATAGTGAGTGTATTAATGCGCATGTAACAAAACTATGATTTTCGAACGGAATCATCAGCAAAGTTTGTCCTTGGATTGAAATGCAAAATAACAATTGGCATTCTTTGTTAAAACGTAAGGCATAATAGATTTAGCTTTATAATTTATGCTGTGTGATATAAAGGTTTAGGATACCTAGTTCATTTTTTATTTGATTAGTTGCATGTTGTTGTCGTCATTAACTCAATAGTTCGTATGACGATAAACATTAGAAAATCGGGGTTATGAGAGTTATTTAAGAAAAAGAACTTTATTTTACTGGCCGTGGTTTGAACAGCAGCCAAAATTAGTACACACGTTCCTTGGGCGATATTACTCAGGAATATTTGCACTTTAGAGCCACAAAATATACTGTATATTAATCGAGTAAAGTCCATCGAAATATGGGCAGTTCTATAGAAGTTATTATGGAAAAACTGCGTACTGTTACCTAATAATATTTATGGTAGTTGTTTCTCAGACATCTTTCTTTCACGAAATAACTGATTTTCGTATCCATAATGATATGTAAGAGATATTACGTATTAACGTCGCACATTGTACAGTGCTAACGACCGCCAAAGACATATTGTACAAGAGACAAACTTTTTAACAGTCTACCATAGACAAACTGTTCAACTGTCTACCAGAGACAATATATGTCCACCACATTAGTAATCTAACGCATTTAACATCGCAACTGACGCAAGTAAATGTTGATTACGTTTGATTCATATATTCCATTTATTTTAAATTAAATCGGTCCAGAAAACCGAATAACAAAGGTTTATTTTGGGCGGTTCCCGTTCAAATAAAGCGACATACGCAGCTTGTTTACAGATTTATAATAGTATAGATACGTGCTTTACAAGATTATTTCAATACTTTTTTGTTTTAGTTCTCATAGTGACGGGCTCCCTAAATCTTTAATGTTGTAGTAGACTTTCTTCCAGATAAACTTCTGGAATTGTTGAACATTTTTGTAGTATACTGACATCATCTTTATTTGTTATTACACCTACTGAATATCACAATATCAGCGTTCATAGGTATACAATAATATTTTTTCAACTATCTAACAGTTGGATCGTAAGTGCTGTTGTGATATAAAGATACAAAGTGTGCCGTTAATATTGTCAAATCTATTATGCACATACCGATCTCCTTGAAAACAAAAACACACTATCTCTCTTTTAGGATCCCTACATATCTAAATAGATAATAATCATGACAAAGAGCAGGAAAGGTCAATGCTACAATTTGCTTTTGTGGACAACACTAGTCAGGAGTGCGTATTTCACAATATAGTAATAAAAAATTATGCAGCATGTTGACCTATTGGCGGGAATATCCTCATTGCCTTCAGATTCCATACGGATAAACAAATGGCATTAGTGAATGTGCAGTGTTTCCTCATTGTATGAAGTCACTGAGTTACAAACCTATTTCTTAGAGTGTGTTGATTCTTTGTAGATCAAGTGTGCTTTCTGATTAAACGAATCATGGGGCGTTCGATTAGAAGACAACTTCTGTAATTTTAAGCAAAAGACGTTTCTCTCTGCCACCCATATGCACGAGAAACATCTTCCACACGTGCTTATTACAGACAAATTTAATCTCTTGCGGATTTGGAATTGTTTCTGTGTATGAATTTATATTATTAGTAGCACAAATCTTAACCTGCTCCTATTTTATGTTTATATGTAGCCATTTAAAATCTTCAAAATAAATATCCCAAAATCATGCTTATAGGTATTCAGACTTACGCGTTCACCTCATCCTGCTTAGCGAGGGTAGCTTTAAATGTTATTCTTGTGATACCAACGTTCCTGGTTCTATCTATTTCAACTCTATTAAGCTCGTACCGAATTGTATCAAAAAGAAAAGCGAATACATTTGTAATAAGGCATGCGACCGCAGGAACCTGACATTCTGGGGCATGTTGGTTCGGATCCCTGACCGCCCATCCAAATTTCCGTTTTCCGTGGTTTCATCGAATAACGCCAGGCGAATGCCGGGACAATTCCATTCTTGGACAAGGTTACACTGAAGTGTCAAAAGTCATAGGATAGGAAGATGTTAATATCCTGTGGGTGTAACATCGCGGAAGAAACGTATAAATTTGGCGTGTAGTGTCGGGGTATTCATATTGTACGCTCGTGACTCGATTCAAAGGTTATGTGACGTGATTATGGCGGCACAAATTAATTAACAATTAACAGATTCTGGACGCGGAGTAGTAGTTGGCGCTAGACGCACGGGCCATTCCATTTGTGAGGTTGTTTTGGTGAATTCGACGTTTCTCGATCAACGGTATCAAGAGTGCGCAATGAATACCTAAATTCCGGCATTACCTCCCACGATGACAACGCAATTGCGAACCACGTTTACTTAATGACCAAAACTAGCGACGTCTCCGTCGAGGTGTACGTGTGGATAGAGAGGCAGCACTGAGTGTGGGACGTACGACAGACGAGTCCGTGCGGCCAGTGCAGCGATGGAATATGACAGCAGAAGACCGTGCTAACAAGACGCCATCGGCTGCAGCGCCTTTTTCTTGGCTCGTGAACCTATGACTGGAAGAAGGAGAAAAAGGATGCGTTGTAAGATGAGTCACGATTCACGTTTTTTATTTTTTTTTTTTTTTTTTTTTTAAATGGCGTTTGGCTTCCGTCGGCCATACAACCAGCTCAAGTATGTGTTTATTTCATCCAGTGTTTTTCAGTTTCTATACGTATATATATATATCTTTAATTTAATTTAATTTAATTGCAATGGAGCACAGGCTCCGGTGGCAATTTCCCTACACACCCATCTTCCCCCTATCCTGCACCCACCTACATTTGCCCTCTACAAATTTTATCTTTAAATTCCTTCAAAGTTTTCGGTAAATTATTCATCATTTCTCTTGGTAACTCATTCCAATTCCTGACACCCTTACCTAAAAAAGAGAATCTTCCCACACCCTTGTGCCTGAAATCGAGTGCCAGCTTGTGGTCATGGTCATCTTTTCCCTTCCATGCACTACTTTTCATACCTATTGCAATATCTTTCCATGCCTCATCACCAGTATATGCCCTGTACACTCCCATGACCCTCCTCATCCTCCTCCTGTCTTGCAATGAATCCCATTCCGGCTCCTTTATCATATCCGTCACTGATTGCATTCTGCGATAATTTCCAGAAACAAATCTAGCAGCCCTTCTTTGCACCCTCTCCAACTCCTGTATTTGATACGTAAAATGAGGGTCCCATACTACACTACCATATTCGAGCAATGGTCTGACCAAAGTTTTGTAACCCACTTATTTTACTTCTCTCGTACATCCCCTCATCACTCTCTCCAACAAGTGCAGAACTTTGAAACCTTTTCCTACCACCTGTCCTATGTGTCCTGCCTACTTAAGTTTGTTATCAAAAGTAATTCCAAGATATTTGCATTTCAAGTCTTCAGCAAGCAATTCTTTCCCCACCTTATATTCATAATTAACCTTTTGTTTTTTATTTGTGTATCTTTCAAGTAATTCTGGACACACCACAGGACGGACACGACAAGCACACTAACACACAACACTTAAACACCCATGCCCTCGGCCGGACTCGAACCGGTGACCTTCTGTACGTGGGGCCAGTACTCTAGCCCCTACGCTACCGAGGCCGGTCCACGATTCACGTTGGTAACAGCTTATGGTAGGGATCGAGTGTGTCACAGACTCCACAAGGCAATGGACCCAGCTTGTCAGCGTCAAATATTGGTTAGTGGGAGCAGTTACAGGAGAGCGTGATATCAGATGTTGCAAAGTAATAAGCTAAGACCTTTACATGTAACGTTTGACTACAACCAATGGAGTTTTATTACCGTACCAGAGATTAATTCGTTTATCAATTCATTTCTGATTATGGTAATTAATTAAAAGTCTGTAGTGGCGTTCAGAGAGTTGCTGGGGGACAGTAGCTCCTTTGTGAGGGGAGGGTCGGATACCGACATCTTTTGTAGGCAAGGGAAGGAAATAACCTCACCTATCGCAACTTCCCTTTGTGGTTTGACCACAGAGTGCAGAACGCCGTGAATAAATAACCTTCATCGCCATCGGCATCCCTGTGTGGAGTGGAGCAATAGAGTGGTGGGGGTCCGGTAGATAAGAGTGACTTTCTGGTAAATAATAAAAGGCGCTACCCTTCGATAAGAGCTCTTTTCGATCTGTTTAGAGTGCGTGGGGATAAAGTGCGCCAGGCTGGAATCAATCAACCAACATGTCAGCAATACCATTAAATCAGAGGTTACGAACAAAGGAATAACTGACAGGTCATTAATGTCTTTTTGGACTAGAAATTTCCTTCTCCTATTACCCGGAAACTTGCGTCTTCTGGACCGATGGGGCTCTCTAATCGTGACCAACAGTTGGCAGTAGCATTCGCCGATCGTAGACGTCGGTCAAGCAGCACTCTTAGCACCCCAAAGCACAATAATGAGAACACCGCCAGCAAGCAAAACTGTTTTTGCATTCTCCACAGCTGCTTCTCCTTTTTCAAGCCATCCCATAGTATATTTCTTCGTTTCAGGAGTATAGTTATGCAGCCACGATTTATCGGATGCGGGAATGGGCCTCAGAAATCAGTTTTCTTCTGGAAAACTGTAACCATTACAGATTTCCGATTTGTAGTTAACATTCTTAGCATTTGGGATATTTTATGTAAATGCATCTCTTTCGAATAATGTTCGATAACTTATTCACGTAGCTGTATTAATTTTACGAATTGTTATTTGTGTGATTTCGTGAGTAAGAACTTGAACACACAACAGCGGCGCGGAACGACGTGTTTGAGTGAAATTTCAAACAATTGTCTAACTTCCTCAGAAGAACTTATACCACTCATACGCTTCCACGATGTATTATAATATCAATTTGGGCAAATATTTCTGCTACTTTTGCATAATAATATGGAAGGAACATAATAGTTAAGCTTTTACGCTTTTTATGATGGACTCACGAACCTTCTGTTCAGTCATTTGATGATGATTGAACTAACGTATGTAGTAATAAGTATGATATACACATACCAATCACGCGCAGTTGTCACATTAAGAAGCGTTAAAGTATACCTCCTCTCTTTCAAAAGTCTCTTACTTATGAACTGGTATTATATCCTCTAAACTTTTAAACCCTCTTACAATTTTATCTTTGGTGTTAGAATGCAATTTAATAAGAAAAGAGGAGATCAAAAAAATAACCACATTGCAAGGCGAATGGATAAAGTTTTCCGGCTTCAGAATTTCATTTGCAGAATCTGAAATCATTATATTATTAGAGCGAATTTAAGAAAAAGATTTTATTGTGGATATTAGCAAAAAAAAAAAATGTGCAGTCGCATAGAGGGCAACCTTTTTTTACAGCAAGGCAGAATTCTTTCTTCCTTACACATTCACCATGCTTGATAACACATTTTTATCAGACATCTTTCAGTTTAAATAAAGCCAATTTTATAGAACATAGTAGTTTTATCCCCAAATCCCTGTTCCACCTTAATAAAGACGCTGTTCTTGATGTAATAGTTTCATTGTATTATTAATATTTTTATTTCCGGAAAGAGGAGCCAGGTCTGCCGCATATGTAGTGTGAAGCAGAATTTCGAATATCAGTTTAATTGTTTTCGAAATGGGTGCACTGGAAGAATG
The DNA here is from genome assembly GCA_031002005.1 of Vandiemenella viatica. Classification (NCBI taxonomy): domain Eukaryota; kingdom Metazoa; phylum Arthropoda; class Insecta; order Orthoptera; family Morabidae; genus Vandiemenella; species Vandiemenella viatica. The sequence continues at coordinate 167,850,508 of CM061920.1, forward strand.
TACTAGTGTGCTGTCTGTCAACAGTAGTACTTTTTGTGTGCATTCCTTACCCTTTCAGTATTAATTCCTCCCGTAAACTGACTACGAAATAATATTACTCGTATCTATTAGTGATGGTTTAACCAGGGTTCTAGTACTCCGCCATAATCGAACAAATTGGTCATTATGGTCTTCGCATTTTTTGAGGGGTGATGAGTGGATGAGTTTCTAAGTCATAGTACATCCTTTGTAACCAGTAAACTGTAAATTCCTCTTCATCGATGTCAACAACAGCTTCTCGTACATGTAGTGGAGCTTCGTATCGCTTGCAGTTCTGGAAATGTATGATATTACATAAAATGTGTGACTAGCAAGCAGCGCTTACATCAAAGAGACTTTTAATTACTATCCTCCTTTAGTACTATTTGTGAGATATGGACACAGTTTCATAAGGATAATTGTTATACAACCAGTCTGAATCTCACGCTTTCCCTTCGATTCCACTTCGTACTCTGCTTTTTGTCTAATGCTTAATTTGTTTCACTGGTTGTCCGGAAAGGCAGGAACTGTTGACGTTTCATGTCACACTTTTATCAATTACGACACCTTACCGTCCTGCCAAAACTGAATATAAATAAATATCAAGTAATGAAATAGTGTACTTAACCTATAAGCATCATGTTTGATACATATCTTAGAAGGATTTTCTAAATCATTTTTCTCTAAACGACTGCTCAATCTTTTTATATCTTCATGTATTAATCAGTGTCTGTGAATTATATGAATACTGTCTTATCGATTCAGCGTCGCTGTAGACATATCCGTAATTCAGCAGTTTAAACTCGTACCATTGAAGTTGATTAATATGCAATGAGTCACAAGAGATTTTGGATTCTTTCCTCCCGTTTCTTAAGCTATACAAACGTCATCCAGAATATATGCTAGCAAAAATTTGTTTGTGATATTTCCTAAGTTGGACTCAATCCAGCGATCCCAGAGTGTAGGGTGAGAGCGCTAGCCTTTACGTTAAAACGGACTACGAAAACGACAGACACACCGTCTTATTGAAATGGTTTAATCGTATGTTGCTTATGTTCCTTGTGAAATTCGACTAATTTGTTGCTAACCACTACGAGTTTTTAGTACTTCTACTCGAAAACTGAATTAAGCATTAAACCATTTGAAATATACCTACGCAGTCGACTTTGAACGTTTTTACTTCTTATTTCAACTTATGTTCAACATCATAAGCTTCTTTTATGGTAACCGCGTTTCTAATAGTGAAACTAGTTTAAACTAGTTTAAAGTAACACTGGCTAAATTTTATTTCAGCTTAGAAGAGAAAGACAAAATAATCGCAGTTTTGAGAGATAACCAGGACTTACTGAGGAAAGAAAATGAAGATTTAAGATGCATTGTAGATGATCTTAACCGTTTGGCAACTAAATACTTGGAAAGGTAAGTCTACTAATCAATCAAATAAGTATAATTTAACAACGCGCACATAACAATCAAAAATCTTTCAAATCTAAATAAAATGTGGTTATTCAACCAAGTGTGTACTGTAATAAGGTTCATATACAGTTTGCATTTCTTACTTCGTATTTAACACATTTACGTTTTTTTGTAGGATACAAGAATTAAGTGAGAAAAAATCGAAGCAGGAGAAGTTAGAACCTGTTGAATCTAATCTCAGTGAAAAGGTGAGACAGATCAAATTTTCGATTATGTTGTCTGTGTAAGTTGACTGTAGATTTAGTTTATGGAGAAGTGTCTTCCCTTCCATTTTGTTCTAACATTGTTCATTGGTCTTCGCGAATCAAAAACCATAGGTTTCATTGCAGATATTCTCTTCATTTCTTCTCTCTTCAGAATGGTCATTAAGTCCGGTGAGATTGGAGTGATTCGTGACATACGACTCGCTAATTTTGATGTCATTAGTTAAAGAAAGTATAGAAATATTATCAGGGAACCATTCCCTACAGTTAACTACATGGTTGTAACGGTAGCATCATCACTGCTTATGTACTGTTGGCGTGACTTTATTTTGCTTAGTGTATTTCCAGACGCCCTATTACATATAAAGACAATTTTCTTTGCTCAGTACCACTTGAAGCAGGTGCAAACAAATTGAGTGTCAAACTGGTAAGTAACTCTTAAATATCCCAAAGGTCCAAAATGGAGAACACTTGAAGAAAAACTGTACTCTGAGCGTGAAGAAAGTGGTTAAATAGTTTATGATCAGGCATTGCGAGATTTGAGGGCACTTTGAAGTTGGGTTTCCTGCAAGAGAGACACACCTCATATGAATGTGGCGAACATCAGGCAACAAAGTACAGTAACTGTGTGGCCCCAAACGTGGTGGGTGAGCGGTAACACTCTGGCCTCGCATTCGGGAGGATGCGGGGACGGTTCCTTTAAAAGGCTGTGGCTGAATTGCTTCCCCCCTTGCCTCTAGTCCTTTCCCGCCTATAATGACCCCGACGTTGGTTGCCCTCTGTGTCCATCAACAGTGACCAACAGCTATCAACGTTGTCAGATTTTGTGTGAATCTTACATGAATAGTAAATGTATCATTATTACATTTAATTTTTTATTCGCTGTGTGCATGAATAGAAACAACACATTTCAGCCCTTTTATCACAAACATTTTTAATCAGACTTGTGCTGTGTTGGGTCATTTTTACCTCAAACAATAGTAGTGAAAAATTTCACTACATTTTGACAAACGGATAAGATAGGCTATAATGTTCAGAACCTTTTGTCAACACGATACTTAATCAGTTACGAAAAGTTTTCATGAAGTTTGATTGCAGGTTTGGCGTTCACAGTCTAAAGGAGATCAGAGACTAATTGCAGTTCGGAGTGTTAAAACTGATCATGAATTTCGGGCCGATTCATTCGAGATACGGATTTTATCAGTAGATAGCGTAGTGGCACAGTGGCACCTATGTCAATTTCTCTATGCACCAAAACGATTGATTTAAAAAACGACGTATTTAGTTTTTTTCTGTTGAGACTACACCTACTGATAGAGAAATCAAATCTGTGCAAGGTAGACGCGGTCACTCTGCGGTTGCGTCTCAAAAATACAACTACGATTCGACAATTTATTAAAAAATAAACAGGTACAGTCTTCGCACTGCAAATTTTGTATTTTTATTTGTAAAACCTACAACAATTGATTTTTACATTTACCTGGCTTGCGACCGCAACCCCCCCCCCCTCCTCTCCGACACATTTCTAATGGTTTTTTGCTCCTTTTTTTGGCAAAATTTTCAAATCACTAAAATCAAAAGACATTAAATATTTTATATTTCTGGGTGAAGAGATGTTTGCTGGTGAGAATTTATATGAGAACAAAATTTTCACTGATACAGTGCTACAAGCTTTGAACTTTTCAGTGAGAATAATAATATTCATCACTGACAAAATATTCTAGAAAGTAGTTTAAATTTCTCAACGATTTTGCCTTTGTCCCTTCCTGTTTTGTCAGATTTTACCAAATCCAAAAAAACTAAGGTTCCTTAATTCATGCTGAGGGATATTTGTGACTGCCCACTGCTGTATGTTTTAAATTAGACTAACTGAAATGCATTGGTTTCCAGTGTATTGGTTTCCAAACACTATAACAAAAATAGCTCTCTTATAAATATTTCTGTTGATGCTGGTTTATAAAAATTTTGAGAAATATCTGAAAGATAAATCAGTTTAACATCTTATCATTCGAATTGTTTGTTGATGTTTTTGCAATGTAAGTCAGAAATACGAGTTAAACAATTCAGTTATTGATATGGTTGATTCTATGAAATATTTGGGAGTAACAGTACAAAGGAGCATGAAATGGGACTTAAACATTAATTCGTTAGTAGGTAGAGCTAATTTTAGGCTGCGATTCATAGGTCGAATCTTGAAAAATTGTAATGAACAAACAAAGGAGATAGCGTACAAATCTCTTGTGCATCCACATTTGGACTATTGTTGTGCCATTTGGGATCCTTTTCGTAAGGGGTTGATCGAAAGTATAGAGAAAGTACAGAGAAGAGCCGCTCGATTCGTGGCCGCTTGCTACAGTCCTTATGAAAGCGTCACAGAACTGATTAGTAGACTAGGCTGGGAGTCTCTGGTAGATAGACGACGCACGTTTCGTTTAAACTTATTGATAAACATGTTCTCCCACTTTCACTCACGAGTGTAGTGAAATACTTCGTCCACCAACCTATTTGAGCCGGAATGACAGGAAAGGTAAGATTAGAGAAATAAGGTGCCGCAATGATTCTTATATGAATTCTTTTTTCCCTCGTACGATTAGGGATTGGAAAGCACAGCAAAGAGATTAGTTTTGGTGCTGAGCACCCTCTGCTACCCACAATTTTGTGAATTGCAGAGTATATATGTAGATGTAAGTCACAACTACTTTGCAATTTTGCCTTTGTTTCTTTAAGTAAAACAGTCAATAATTACAGCTAATCTTGCTAATTACTGTAAATATGTATGGTTATATTGGGTTTTTTTTGTATTTATGCTCATACTCTCAGTAAGTTAAGTCTAGAGAATTGTTTGTGGTAAAATAGCAGGTTAACGTTTTTCCTTGACATTAAAAATGCCATTTTATTATTACAATCTGACAAGCTAAATTTTTCGTTGCATAGATGCTACGGACCTCTATTTTGATGCAATGTTAAAGCTTATAATTACAGAATCTCTCTTCATTCCTGGTGTCGCATATTTCTTACTATTTGATTTGTTTTAATTACTAGCTGGTGCCCACGACTTCGTTCGTGTTTGTATAGAATTTCGATTGACAGCTACCGACATATAACCACCATAGAGCACGATAGGAGACTTGAGGCTAATACCACACTCAAACATCAGTGATCTGCGCGGGGTATTTATGGCTGCAAAGAGAAATATAGGGACACACATGTCTTTGGTCGAAATATGAAAACGCCGTCCGTCGACCAGTTTCAACCATATCTCCCACACCCAATAGCTACCATCATGACACCACCATGGTGCATGTTAGGAGACTTGAGGTTACTGTCACACAAAATCACCACCGATCTGCGCTAGGTAGTTTTGGCTGTGGAACGAAATATAGGGACACATGTCTATTTTATATCAGGTCCACCACTTTCAACCACCATATCTCCAACATCCCCATACCTACCGACATGTAATCACCATACCACACGACGGGAGACTCGATGCTTCTACCACACACAAACACCCGTGATCTGCGCTAGATAGTTTTGGCTGAAAAGTGATACACCATGACACATACGTTTTAAGTAGAAATATGAAAGTGCCGCAGGTCGACCACTTTCAACCACCATATCTCCCACACTCCCATAGCTACCGACATTTAACCACCAAAGTACACGATGCCACTACTACACACAAACACCAATGGTCTATGCTTTGTAGTTGTGGCAGCAAAGTGAAATATACGGATACATATGCTTTGGTCGAAATACGAAAATATCCTTGATTGACCACTTTCAACCACCTTATTTCTCACACCCGCACAGATATCGAAAATCGGCCAACGTTGTGCACGATCGGTGAATGTATGCTACTACCACCCACAAACACCAGTGATCTGCGCTGGATACTTTTGGCTAAAAAGTGATACATGGGGTCAAACACGTCTTTGGTCGAAATGCGAAAGTGCCCCAGTTCACGCACTTTCAACCACCATATCTTCCACACCTCCATAGCTACCTACATCTAACCACCATAGTGCACTATAGGAGACCTGATGCTACTACCACACACAAACACCAATGGTCTGTGTTCTGCAGTTGTGGCAGGAAAGAGAAGAATAGGGACACACAAGTCTATGGTAGAAATATGAAAAAGCCCTACATCGACACCCTTTAACCGCCATATTTACCACACCACCACAGCTAATGGCATTCAGCCAACGTTGTGCATGATAGAAAAATCTATGCTACTGCAATATACAAACACTATGTTTTCAAGTGATTACTTTGCCTACGTTTATGAGGAATATGTCACGCAAGTTACACATAATGGGTGGTAAGTCATAAAATTATTCTCACCTGCAAATGTTTCTGTAGCAAATGATAGCGGTTTGAAGCTGATAATGTACTTTATTGCAAATGGCATGTTTAAATGCAAGCATTTAAAAAAAAAAAAAAAAAAAAAAAAACTTTGTTATCTTGATTCTGAGAAAATTCAGTTTCTAAAGTCTTTGAATCTCTGAATCCTTTCTATTCATTTTAAATTCTTGATAAATTATCAGTTTCCTTTGATCTTCCAAAGTAATGTGGAGATACCGTACTCTCTAAAATGCACCTGATTCCCAATGTGTACGATCGATGACAGGGGACTTGGTTCCAGTATCCATTATCCAAAGAATGCGAAATTCTTCCTCTGGGTGCTTCTATAGTTCTCTCCATAATGTTTCCTGACTGCAGGCAAAATATATACAACGTTGTGCCTCCTTAAGAATAGCCTGGAGAGTACGGCGCTGCAGTCGGTGAAAACCAATCGTGGCTTCTTGGGGGCGGGTGAGTGCTCTGGTTGGCTCTGGAGGTCTTCTTTCCTCTTGCACGCTGAAACACACAGATAAATGATTAAAATCTGTAATGAACAATAAGATAAATGCCCTAGAGATATCTGAAAACCATAGATCAGGCAGAATCTTCAGATATTAAAGTACCTAGATAACTCAGGAATTACAAAATGTTTCTCAGTTTTCAACAGGAATAAAAATTAGAACTTAAAAAACTTACTCATTCTAAAGTTTTTATACTCAACAAACTTTTTTTTTTTTTAATTGACATCATCTTTTATTTATGTGGATTAGTTTGTGTAAATTATTGCGAAAAGATTTAACTCATCAGCCATTGGTTTTAGCTACAATATTTTTTCCTTTGTGCGAAACAAGGTATTTCTGTCACATATTCATTCAACAAATGTATTGTTAAACTGTACCAACATGGTTCTGGTGTAAAGTACTTCACTAAATAATTAAAAAAACACATTCCAGAAACCTACAGGTTGCAAAATACTAGTCTAGACAACGAGGGACATCCGCCTTCGATTTTTTTTTTTTTTTTTTTTTTTTTTTTTACGCCTACGCTTTGTCGACGGCTAAGGTCATTAGAGGCGGGATGAAACTGGGGATAAGGAACGGGAAGGAATTTGACCATGGCCTTTTTGAAGGAAGCATCCCGGCATTCGCCTGGAGTGACTCGGGGAAACCATGGAAAACCCAAATCTGAATGCCCGGACGGGGATTCGAACGCGCGTCCTCCCGAATGCGAGGCCAGAACGTTAACCGTTCACTCACCACTCTAGGTCCCGCCTTCGAACTGCTACATCATCTTTCATTGTACCTTTGGTGGGTTCACTGCCTCTTACGAATGGAGTGGGGTTCTATTGATGCTGTTTTGCAAAAATTTGGAAGCATTCAGAGAATAGTCCTCTAGACGGGTCAAATTCAATACAGAAAAAGGAATTCGTGCAGATTTCGTAGCCGCAAACCAAAAGTTGAGCTGGAATTGTGTTAGGCTACTTCAAATGAACAACCATAGAGTGAGTCTCATATCACTACATCATGCGGAGGACCTGACCATGGTTCTGTATTTCAGTTCCCCTACGGAATGTAAATTGTTCACGGCCTCCCTTTGAGCGATTCTCATTTTACTTTCACACATGCTCGCAAGTAAACTAAATCTTCACTGTCGCCGCCTGTAAAGATTCACGAATTCGTTTTACCAGGCCAAATTAACTCAATATATAGAAACGATGCGACGCGATAAATTGCGCGGCGGTCATCACTCAATCAGGAAGGCAATGAACCGCACACGGCTACTTGTTAGGAATTACATTCCAGTGTGCTACATAGGAGTGAACACACAGAGATCAAAGTCATAAATTTTAAATTTTTTATTTGTCTGTACATTCAAACACTAAAGAATGGATTGTAACCAAACTTACATATAGTGATAGCTTATGTCATAGGTTATTGTAGAGGATCTTTCTATCCCCATTAATTACTTACTGGCCTATAGAGCGGAGATTTTGTGCACGCCGAATGTCCTTAGCGACAGAATCCCGTTCGTTTCTCGCATGAACTGAGGCAAAATAATATAATTTCGTACGAAATACGCTATCATGGATAATTTAAACCCAATTCAAGATCGTTAAAATAAATCTCGAAAACTGTAAAGTAAAAATATCACAGTACATAGTAATAAAGTGGAAGCAAAAACAGCTGAACTCACAATTAAAGCAAACCCCCTTGGAAATGCGAATAGGTGCTGGCTCTTAACGACTGAGAAAGAAAACTATGTAGGCTCATGATTTGTTGGTGACCCAATAGTGCGGAGAGGGACTCAAGGCGTACTAATACCGTACTAACGTAGGAACGTACTAATAGCACAGTCGACCGGTCTGGACTTTTTTTCTTCTATAGTTAGCAAGAATTTACCACACTGCTGGTAGGGGAGTTAACTGTGACAGTCAAACACGAAACTGATAAATTAGGTGTACTCGAACATATTCTGAACATCTTGATATTTTCAGATTCTTTTACAATTATATTTGACGAAGTTATAATGATGCAATGTTACAGAATTTAATAAATTATACATCAAACTGTCTGAGGTTACTATACTATACCTAAAATTCGATAAAAAAATATTTGAAAATTTTCGTAAATGAACGGGAAGCTACCAGTACTTGTAATTTTTATTATTCCAGTTACAATGTTTAGAAAAATCAGCAAGAGGAGGTAGAAAAACACAAGCACTCTGGTAAGCTGAAAAGTTACTTCACAACTAAGAAACTTACTTTGTCGGATTGTATTATATATACGAAAGGATATTATTATATTCAAGGATATACTGAAGAAGCTGTTTCTTGGACAATTCATTCCGTACTGACGAGATGTCTTAAGTCTTACTAAATAATTATTTATACTGCCAGTTTCCTTTGAATTAATTGTAACAGTTAAACGTTAAGACACGCAACTGGCCATGCAGTTGTGTTAATTTAAGCCGTCTGAGATAAGAGAATTCCAAGAACGTTTATAAGCCGCAGTTCAAACTTGAATAACGCGAATTCCACTTTAGAAAAGAAAATGTAAGCGTATTTTAATTTACAGGAAGTGCAGGTTTGCAGGAGTAGCGACGATACGAGACAGAGGTGTCCGGCGTGCCTGGAGCTGGAGAGGGAGATAGAGAGCCAGCAGCTGGAAATCGAGCGCCTGCACCAGCAGATAGGCCGCCTCACAGTACGGGCCGCTGCCTTCTGCTGCCAGCACTCAACCATCCGCGAGGCCCTCGAACACGAGATCGACCAGCTCAGGTACCTACAAAAACATAACACAAAATTATACACATCGTTTCACTGTTTCTCCAATCATTCGCCTTTAACATTTATGCACTTTTGCATTCGTTTGAACCAATTCTTGAAACATTTTTCTTGCTCTGATGTCAGTAAGTCAAAAATATGGTTTTGTAAGGACTCAACAGTTTCTTGAGGTGATGAAAATCGCTTCCCTAGCATTCTTGGTTTGGCATTTGTGCGCAAAAAAAGTGAATACGGGCAATGAAGCATTAGTTCCATGTTTTTTTTCGTCAAATAATCAACTGTTTCACGTGCCATGAGAGAGCTGGCATTGTGATGATGACGAATGAAGCGACGTTTTCAATTGTTTTTCTTGATTGCATTGATGACTTCTAGCGAACAATTTGTTGTATACCATTCAGCATAAACTGTTCTTCGATCCTATAAAGAAGTGGTTCCCAGTTAGTTTTCCCCGAGTACCTCTTTGTAACATAGAAAGCCTCTCATACCGATGTTTTGACCATCGATAGCGCTGGCTGAAGAGGAATATATCTGTGAACAAAAAGGACAAGTGAAAAAAAAGACGGGAAAAAAAAAAAAAAAGGAGGAATAAAAAAGAAAGAGGAGGTACAGCAGCGCAACGTGGTCTGGAAAGTAGTGTGTTGAGAAACTTGTGAATTGTTCTCACGTGGATGGTTCTTAGACCTGCAAAAACACGGATAAGTTGTCTGATGTTAAACACGGCAAAACGTTTGGTATGGTATCGGGGTGACCTTAATGTTTGATTCGTATGTAATAAAATAATATTGGCGGCCAAAACATCTTCTTAATTGTAACTGGTGTGTGTGAAATACGACCACGACGGATTTTCCGCCATATCTTCAAGAAAGAGCTCAAGAGAACTTAAAAATTAAATGATAAATAAAAAATGAAACAAATATTTCAATATTTATTAAATTTTAATCCAATAACAAACGTCGTAAAAAAATAACAAATGTCTAACTGTGTTACTATAACAGTTCTAATAATAACGAAAAGCATAAATATTTGTTTAAGCTTAATGGTACAAACGTGTTCGTTTCTCTTTGAATAAATCTAAGAAATTTTGTAGCTGCTTACTGAGCTTCAAACTTAAATCATCTTCGAGTTAAAGTTGGTGGCGATGTTTGACTTTCATGTTAGTCATGGCCGAAATCTGCTCTCGCAAAGGTAAGGCGTGCAAAATGGTGGTAAGAATGTTATTGTTGCTTTGCTAACGTGATAAACGTCTTTTAGTTCAGCCCAAAAATTTACTGGTGATTCCTCTGCAAAACGAATCTTGATTCTGCTTTTACATGAAAAGTCTATTAGTTCCTTTCGACACATATGGTAGATGGTCGGTGGAATGGTTTGCGAATAGATTCCTTATTCAGTTTCATTTCAGCGATATTTCTGTAAAATAGCTGTGTATCTCTGTCGACAAGAGACTTTTTTTTAATTTTTTTTAAATAGTTCATTTAATTTACTCCTGCATAGTTAATATGGCTGCACCGTGGCATTGAAGTCTGAAATTCAACCTATTCAATCTGGTGAAAATATCAGAACAGCCAAGAAGGTTCAGTCAGCATCTGTTTGTACTCATGATGTCCTTACTTGACCAACAACTCAATTTCGCGTCTCTTCCCCTGGACAGACAGCGTACCTCAGTATGTAAGAGCAGAATTTCGTAATCCGGCTTTTTTTTTTTTAAACACATTTCCACCAGTCCATTTTGATTTCTTCGACAAAGCCATCGACAATACGAAAGATGTCCTCCCCGGTGGTGCGAATAGCAAGAGCACGACAAAATAGGAACTCTTCACGGACCTCTTTGTAATTGATGTATCGAACGTATACGTATACGTTGAGTCAAGTTAAAAAGGTACGTCTGTAGATTCATCGAGTTGTATGGCAAATTATTCGCTTTGTAAAATTTGCTGTGTTTACAGATTATTTGACATGTCTGCAATGCGCCGACAGACTGTGTTAACTAGGGAACCAAAAGGCATTCTACCCATTTTAGTAATACAGTATTCATCAGTAAGCATAATAATAATAGCGGCAACATCCCGATATGTAAAAGTACGTGATCAGCTACTTAATAAGGGCCTATTCTGGAAAGAAATGCATGCTTTTTGATTAGTGTAATGAGTTTTCTGCAGGACACCGTTAGTGACGGGTAAGTCGAGGCGCCTTAAGAAAGCAAACGGGGCCTTGAAGCGCATGATGACTTTTATTCTAGTGCATTATCAACACTTGGAAATGTATGGAACATTTCTCCTTCACTCGCGTTCACCAATAATGTCCCTCCCTTCAGAGTGATTTACTAGTTTTATCCGACTCTAAATACATAATGCATTTTACGGCGGAAACAGAATTTCAAAATGTCGTACTCATGTGTAAACTCGCATTCAGTTGCTTCGGCTTCATCTGGCTCGGCCGGGATCTCCTTAATTGTGGACACGCACAAATGAAGCACATAACAAGACTCTATACGAGCAGCTTTTTCTGAATCAGGTGGACACTCCTGATAGACCGTACAAAAAACCGCTTTGCACAATTTTCTATCGCGACGATTACAGATCAATTTTTCAATAGGTGCCAAATATATTGCAGTCTAATACCATACGGTGTTTTTTGCTATTAAAAACGGAAGTTAGTTTATCATTTGGACCGCATCTAACATTACATCATTGTAACCATTATGACGGTTCTGATAATTATTTCTTTATGAATCACTAGTGATGCAATAATCGGCTGACATATTAGATGATGTTGTTCCACCAGGAAAAAACGGCTTAGTTCTCAAACACTGATTTTTCTATAAACATGCACCGAACGTATTAATTTTGCCCACAACTTCTTGTTTTCTTATGTGTGCTTCAATTTCCCTTTCCGCAAATGTAGTTCAGAGTAAAACGTTGGCAGAATTTAATTCAATTATGGAGTACATACTCCGGTAGCTACTACCTTACATGCTTACTTTTACATTACACAAAAAAATAATTAATTGTTTCCATACATTTCACCATTTAGCCCTTTACGATTTGTAATTTTAAGATCTTTCAGTGTTTTTGGCATATTGTCGAAAACTTTGGTAATTTACTCCAGTCTACGGGAAGTGCTGAACAGTCTACTAATTCACATATTGGTTACGACAAGAAAACTGATGTTCCTCATGCCATTAACATTTCTCTCCTTGTTGCAGATCGATGTTGTCCATCGAGAGAGAGCAGGCAATGGAAATGTGCAAACTGTTTCTAGAACAAGAAGAAACTATCGCAGAACTGAGAAACCAACAATATCTTAGTGGATCAGATTACAGTCCTTTCACAAGGAGTCAGTATATGCCCTGCGACCGTAATGAATTAAAACAGGTAACGTTCACATGGAATATCGGGTTTCAGTTATCCTATTTGCCATCTACAGGATTTTTTTTTTTTTTTTTTTGAATCTGTTGCCGGAATTTTTTCTGGTGTAACATACCGGGGATCTTATCAGAAAATCCCATGATAACAAACTCGGTATACAGTATGACATCCAATACCCAATTATATCAATTTATAATACAAGGATGAAAAAAAATTTTTTGGGCAGGGAGGGCCTGAAACGAGATCAAAGGGTGCGTATTCATTTTGTATTAGTATAAACTTAGACAAAGTGTAACTTCCTTCTCGGCAAACCTACAAGGCCTATAACAGATCTCTCGAAGTCGAGCGTATTGGTACGACTGATCCCAATGCACAGTGCAAGCGATCTTTAAAAACCGATTACAACCGACGAGTGACTAAATCTACCGGAATTGGATTAATCGCTTTAGTTACCACTACATAGTCTATACTCCACGTTCCTTTTCGTGTATACCGCCGTCTTGTACGAGAAAACACATGTGAGATATGAGAGACAAGCTGCACTACTCACATGATATTCAGCGGAAACTGTGGGCAAAAGCTGAAGAAGAAATGAGTAAAGAAGGAAGGACATTTTCATTGTTAATTTATGATTCATAACCGCAATAGGTTCGGTTCATACTATTTCAAATTAAATTAGTTACAGCTACATTATCACAAAGTATACATACTAACAAAAATCTACACAATTTATAGTTATATTGTTTAAAAAATATTAATCATTCAGGTGGTCCGTTCGAGTTGACAAACATATGCAAGAAAATTTGTCTCTGATCACGTGACTAACACTGGCCTCGTGAAGCAAATCTAGCAGTGTCAAATAGCAAGCGAATGTATTG
>CM061920.1:167865077-167917860 GCA_031002005.1 Vandiemenella viatica
TGTTGGATGTGTTTTCGAAGTTTGTAAGGTTTTATGCAATCAGAAAGGCCACTGGCAAAGTATTAGTAGACAGATTAGAAAAGGATTATTTTAAGAAGGTGGGATACCCGAAGGCGATACTGTCGGATAATGGAAGCCAATTTACCTCTCGAAAATGGGCACAATGCATGGAAACGAATGGAATAAAGCACATAAGGATATCGGCGTATCATCCGGCAAGTAACCCAGCAGAAAGGGTTATGAGAGAGATTGGTCGGTTGTTCAGAACGTACTGCAGCAATAAGCATACTACTTGGGTAGAATATGTAGCTGATTTTGAAGATGTGATAAACAGCGTGCCCAGTGAAAGTACGGGTTACAGTCCATATTTTATAATGTATAATAAGGAAGCTCCTAACTTGGTACGCGAAATAGTGAAATTTCCAGTAAGTCAAGTGAGATCCCAAGAAGATATATTCAGTCAGGTAAAGGAAAGAATGAAGAAAAGATCGGAAGAGAGAAGAAACAGGCACGACCGAAGATATAAACCTGTCGAATTTAATTTGGGAGATTTGGTACTGGTAAAGACTCAGGAGAGGTCATGCGAATTAAATGCGGAGATTAAGAAATTCTTTGACGTGTACCACGGACCATTTAAGGTAGAAGGGAAGCCACATAGGAACGCATACTGGCTAGTGTATCCTAAGTCTGGTAAGAAATTTGGGTTAAGAAACATAACAGACTTGAAAATGTACAAGGTCAGAAGAGATAAGTGACATATTGTGTTCTTGTGAAATTTGGTGGTTTTGTATAACGTTGACTGGTAAAGATGCAGACTGATAGACAGTGAGTGATAATTGTTATAAATAAGGACAGAATTGTGGAAATGTATATAAAGACAATGATTTGTGAAAAAGGTTGGACTTTATAACAAGCCAACCAATTTTGTTAAAATATGCTTGTTTGTTATAAAGTGGGGGGCATATGTGAGATCCCACTCACAAAATCATTGTAATAAAAAATAATTGTAAATAAAATAGTTTAAATAGACTTCACAGCATGAGTAGTTTGTGTAGACATTTGGGGTAATTTTAAGTTTTTTTTAGAATTTAGTTTGTTGTAGTTGGTACTACTGTGATTGTGTATGGAGAGAGAGTGAAGATGGCAATATGGCGAGAGAGTACTAGGAGAGAGCTTGTATAGATAGAAGTGTGTGTTGGCAGTATTTTGTAGCAGCGAACGTTTGAAGTATAGAATAAAGGTTCTCAAATAAATGAGTGGAGTAATTGAATTATTTGGCTATATTACCCGTTGCGCTAACATGTATATCTTGTAAAGTGGTTTGTTGAATAGTAGTAATAAAACGCTAAGTGATATCACTACCGCCAAAACCAACAGTAGGGCCATATGTTGCGAGGAGCGGGATATCTACTTACTGCTGTTTAATGTAAAAAATTAGCAGTGGGGCTTAGCAACTATTAACAGCATTAGGAACGAATAAAACGCATTATCTTATCCACGTTCGACTAGAGGACAGCTGGTTCAAGTACCGGATCAGTCGTCCGCTTCAAGCGTATTTGAGCGACTACAGCCGACTTTGAGTCGGGCGATTGGGAGCGACTGACGTCGTCCACTATAGCCGAATTAAAATAGGACGACCAGGAATTTTCGAGCATTTCTTGGCCACGTCACAGATCAATATGCAGAGTCAGTCTTGTAGCAGTTTTTCCCAAATTGGTCGTGTCTAAGGGAAACAGGTGCGTATACGAAATCCGCGTCAGTAAGGCAACATGTACATAAATTGTAGACAGTACTTCTCAAATGTGTTACAGGTTTATTGTAATTATGTGGAAGCATGCGATAAGGAGAGTAATGATGGTATATTTTCTAAATTACAGCTATATAAGTGGTTCCCTATATGTCCGACGACTTGCCACTCGGTTTGGGGTGAATATTTAAGTTTCACATGTTCTTTTGCGGGATGATGCATATACTTTGAAAACTTGAAAGTCTCTAGCATCAGAAGCTGAACCATAAGAAACAATTTTCAGTAAGCGTTTTTCAAAAGCTCGGTAAGTTATTGAATGTGCATTAGCGAGTGCTGCAAAAAGGTATTGAGATAGAGCATGTTTCCGTGTTCCGTCAAATTATTTTTCAATACATTCGCTTGCTATTTGACACTGCTAGATTTGCTTCACGAGGCCAGTGTTAGTCACGTGATCAGAGACAAATTTCTTGCATATGTTTGTCAACTCGAACGGACCACCTGAATGATTAATATTTTTTAAACAATATAACTATAAATTGTGTAGATTTTTGTTAGTATGTATACTTTGTGATAATGTAGCTGTAACTAATTTAATTTGAAATAGTATGAACCGAACCTATTGCGGTTATGAATCATAAATTAACAATGAAAATGTCCTTTCCTTCTTTACTCATTTCTTCTTCAGCTTTTGCCCACAGTTTCCGCTGAATATCATGTGAGTAGTGCAGCTTGTCTCTCATATCTCACATGTGTTTTCTCGTACAAGACGGCGGTATACACGAAAAGGAACGTGGAGTATAGACTATGTAGTGGTAACTAAAGCGATTAATCCAATTCCGGTAGATTTAGTCACTCGTCGGTTGTAATCGGTTTTTAAAGATCGCTTGCACTGTGCATTGGGATCAGTCGTACCAATACGCTCGACTTCGAGAGATCTGTTATAGGCCTTGTAGGTTTGCCGAGAAGGAAGTTACACTTTGTCTAAGTTTATACTAATACAAAATGAATACGCACCCTATGATCTCGTTTCAGGCCCTCCCTGCCCAAAAAATTTTTTTCATCCTTGTATTATAAATTGATATAATTGGGTATTGGATGTCATACTGTATACCGAGTTTGTTATCATGGGATTTTCTGATGAGATCCCCGGTATGTTACACCAGAAAAAATTCCGGCAACAGATTAAAAAAAAAAAAAAAAAAAAAAAAAAAATCCTGTAGATGGCAAATAGGATAACTGAAACCCGATATTCCATGTGAACGTTACCTGTTTTAATTCATTACGGTCGCAGGGCATATACTGACTCCTTGTGAAAGGACTGTAATCTGATCCACTAAGATATTGTTGGTTTCTCAGTTCTGCGATAGTTTCTTCTTGTTCTAGAAACAGTTTGCACATTTCCATTGCCTGCTCTCTCTCGATGGACAACATCGATCTGCAACAAGGAGAGAAATGTTAATGGCATGAGGAACATCAGTTTTCTTGTCGTAACCAATATGTGAATTAGTAGACTGTTCAGCACTTCCCGTAGACTGGAGTAAATTACCAAAGTTTTAGACAATATGCCAAAAACACTGAAATATCTTAAAATTACAAATCGTAAAGGGCTAAATGGTGAAATGTATGGAAACAATTAATTATTTTTTTGTGTAATGTAAAAGTAAGCATGTAAGGTAGTAGCTACCGGAGTATGTACTCCATAATTGAATTAAATTCTGCCAACGTTTTACTCTGAACTACATTTGCGGAAAGGGAAATTGAAGCACACATAAGAAAACAAGAAGTTGTGGGCAAAATTAATACGTTCGGTGCATGTTTATAGAAAAATCAGTGTTTGGGAACTAAGCCGTTTTTTCCTGGTGGAACAACATCATCTAATATGTCAGCCGATTATTGCATCACTAGTGATTCATAAAGAAATAATTATCAGAACCGTCATAATGGTTACAATGATGTAATGTTAGATGCGGTCCAAATGATAAACTAACTTCCGTTTTTAATAGCAAAAAACACCGTATGGTATTAGACTGCAATATATTTGGCACCTATTGAAAAATTGATCTGTAATCGTCGCGATAGAAAATTGTGCAAAGCGGTTTTTTGTACGGTCTATCAGGAGTGTCCACCTGATTCAGAAAAAGCTGCTCGTATAGAGTCTTGTTATGTGCTACATTTGTGCGTGTCCACAATTAAGGAGATCCCGGCCGAGCCAGATGAAGCCGAAGCAACTGAATGCGAGTTTACACATGAGTATGACATTTTGCAATTCTGTTTCCGCCGTAAAATGCATTATGTATTTAGAGTCGGATAAAACTAGTAAATCACTCTGAAGGGAGGGACATTATTGGTGAACGCGAGTGAAGGAGAAATGTTCCATACATTTCCAAGTGTTGACAATGCACTAGAATAAAAGTCATCATGCGCTTCAAGGCCCCGTTTGCTTTCTTAAGGCGCCTCGACCTACCCGTCACTAACGGTGTCCTGCAGAAAACTCATTACACTAATCAAGAAGCATGCATTTCTTTCCAGAATAGGCCCTTATTAAGTAGCTGATCACGTACTTTTACATATCGGGATGTTGCCCCTATTATTATTATGCTTACTGATGAATACTGTATTACTAAAATGGGTAGAATGCCTTTTGGTTCCCTAGTTAACACAGTCTGTCGTCGCATTGCAGACATGTCAAATAATCTGTAAACACAGCAAATTTTACAAAGCGAATAATTTGCCATACAACTCGATGAATCTACAGACGTACCTTTTTAACTTGACTCAACTTGTAGTATACGTTCGATACATCAATTACAAAGAGGTCCGTGAAGAGTTCCTATTTTGTCGTGCTCTTGCTATTCGCACCACCCGGGAGGACATCTTTCGTATTGTCGATGGCTTTGTCGAAGAAATCAAAATGGACTGATGGAAATGTGTAAAAAAAAAAAAAAAAAAAAAAAAAAAAAAAAAAAAAAAAAAAACTCGGATTACGAAATTCTGCTGTTACATACTGAGGTATGCTGTCTGTCCAGGGGAAGAGACGCGAAATTGAGTTGTTGGTCAAGTAAGGACATCATGAGTACAAACAGATGCTGACTGAACCTTCATGGCTGATCTGATATTTTCACCAGATTGAATAGGTTGAATTTCAGACTTCAATGCCACGGTGCAGCCATATTAACCATGCAGAAGTAAATTAAATGAACTATTTAAAAAAAATTAAAAAAAGTCTCTTGTCGACAGAGATACGCAGCTATTTTACAGAAATATCGCTGCAATGAAACTGAATAAGGAATCCATTCGCAAACCATTCCACCGACCATCACCATCTGTGTTGAAAGGAACTAATAGACTTTTCATGTAAAAGCAGAGGAATCACCAGTAAATTTTTGGGCTGAATTAAAAGACGTTTATCACGTTAGAAAAGCAGCAATAACATTCTTACCACCATTTTGCACGCCTTACCTATGCGAGAGCAGATTTTCGGCCAGGACTAACATGAAAGTCAAACGCCACCAACTTTAACTCGAAGATGATTTAAGTTTGAAGCTCGGTAAGCAGCTACAAAATTTCTCAGATTTATTCAAAGAGAAACGAACACGTTTGTACCATTAAGCTTAAACAAAAATTTATGCTTTTCGTTATTATTAGAACTGTCATAGTAACACAGTTAGACATTTGTTATTTTTTTACGACGTTTGTTATTGGATTAAAATTTAATAAATATTGAAATATTTGTTTCATTTTTATTTATCATTTAATTTTTAAGTTCTCTTGAGCTCTTTCTTGAAGATATGGCGGAAAATCCGTCGTGGTCGTATTTCACACACACCAGTTACAATTAAGAAGATGTTTTGGCCGCCAATATTGTTTTATTACATTCGAATCAAACATTAAGGTCACCCCGATACCATACCAAACGTTTTACCGTGTTTAACATCAGACAACTTATCCGTGTTTTTGCAGGTCTAAGAACCATCCACGTGAGAACAATTCACAAGTTTCTCAACACACTACTTTTCAGACCACGTTGCGCTGCTGTACCTCCTCTTTTTTTCCTTTTTTTTTTTCACTTGTCCATTTTTTTTCACAGATATATTCCTCTTCAGCCAGCGCTATCGATGGTCAAAATATCGGTATGAGAGGCTTTCTATGTTACAAAGAGGTACTCGGGGAAAACTAACTGGGAACCACTTCTTTATAGGATCGAAGAACAGTTTATGCTGAATGGTATACAACAAATTGTTCGCCAGAAGTCATCAATGCAATCAGGAAAAACAATTGAAAACGTCGCTTCATTCGTCATCATCACAATGCCAGCTCTCTCACGGCACGCGAAACAGTTGATTATTTGACGAAAAAAAAAACATGGAACTAATGCTTCATTGCCCGTTTTAACTTTTTTGCGCACAAATGCCAAACCAAAAATGCTAGGGAAGCGATTTTCATCACCTCAAGAAACTGTTGAGTCCTTACAAAACCATGTTTTTGACTTACTGAAATCAGAGTAAGAAAAATGTTTCAAGAATTGGTTCAAACGAATGCAAAAGTGCATAAATCTTAAAGGCGAATGATTGGAGAAACAGTGAAATGATTTGTATAATTTTTTGTTTTTTCATTGTTTTTGTAGAAACTTGAAAGGTGACCCTCGCAGCATACGTATGTTTTGTACCTGAGCTGGTCGATCTCGTGTTCGAGGGCCTCGCGGATGGTTGAGTGCTGGCAGCAGAAGGCAGCGGCCCGTACTGTGAGGCGGCCTATCTGCTGGTGCAGGCGCTCGATTTCTAGCTGCTGGCTCTCTATCTCCCTGTCCAGCTCCAGACACGCCGGACACCTCTGTCTCGTATCGTCGCTACTCCTGCAAACCTGCACTTCCTGTAAATTAAAATACGCTTACATTTTCTTTTCTAAAGTGGAATTCGCGTTATTCAAGTCTGAACTGCGGCTTATAAACGTTCTTGGAATTCTCTTATCTCAGACGGCTTAAATTAACACAACTGCATGGCCAGTTGCGTGTCTTAACGTTTAACTGTTACAATTAATTCAAAGGAAACTGGCAGTATAAATAATTATTTAGTAAGACTTAAGACATCTCGTCAGTACGGAATGAACTGTCCAAGAAACAGCTTCTTCAGCATATCCTTGAATATAATAATATCCTTTCGTATATATAATACAATCTGAAAAAGTAAGTTTCTTAGTTGTGAAGTAACTTTTCAGCTTACCAGAGTGCTTGTGTTTTTCTACCTCCTCTTGCTGATTTTTCTAAACATTGTAACTGGAATAATAAAAATTACAAGTACTGGTAGCTTCCCGTTCATTTACGAAAATTTTTAAATATTTTTTTATCGAATTTTAGGTATAGTATAGTGGCCTCAGACAGTTTGATGTATAATATATTAAATTCTGTAACATTGCATCATTATAACTTCGTCAAATGTGATTGTAGTCACAGTTAACTCCCCTACCAGCAGTGTGGTAAATTCTTGCTAACTATAGAAGAAAAAAAGTCCAGACCGGTCGACTGTGGTATTAGTACGTTCCTATGTTAGTACGGTATTAGTACCCCTTGAGTCCTTCTCCGCACTATTGGGTCACCAACAAATCATGAGCCTACATAGTTTTTTTTCTCAGTCGTTAAGAGCCAGCACCTATTCGCATTTCCAAGGGGGTTTGCTTTAATTGTGAGTTAAGCTGTTTTTGCTTCCACTTTATTACTATGTACTGTGATATTTTTACTTAACAGTTTTCGAGATTTACTTTAACGATCTTGAATTGGGTTTAAATTATCCATGATAGCGTATTTCGTACGAAATGATATTATTTTGCCTTAGTTCATTCGAGAAACGAACGGGATTCTGTCGCTAAGGACATTCAGCGTGCACAAAATCTCCGCTTTATAGGCCAGTAAGTAATTAATGGGGATAGGAAGATCCTCTACAATAACCTATGACATAAGCTATCACTATATGTAAGTTTGGTTACAATCCATTCTTTAGTGTTTGAATGTACAGACAAATAAAAAATTTAAAATTTATGACTTTGATCTCTGTGTGTTCACTCCTATGTAGCACACTGGGATGTAATTCCTAACAAGTAGCCGTGTGCCACTACTTGGCGGTTCATTGCCTTCCTGATTGAGTGATAACCGCCGCGCAATTTATCGCGTCGCATCGTTTCTATATATTGAGTTAATTTGGCCTGGTAAAACTAATTCGTGAATCTTTACAGGCGGCGACAGTGAAGATTTAGTATTCTTGCGAGCATGTGTGAAAGTAAAATGAGAATCGCTCAAAGGGAGGCGGTGAACAATTTATCCGTTTGATATCAGTCTGTTGAACGGGGTACATTCCGTAGCGGAACTGAAATACAGAACCATGGTCAGGTCCTCCGCATGATGTAGTGATATGAGACTCACTCTGTGGTTGTAGAATAAAGGAATTTGAAGTAGCCTAACACAATTCCAGCTCAACTTTTGGTTTGCGGCTACGAATTCCTTTTTCTGTATGGAATTTGACCCGTCAAGAGGACTATTCTCTGAATGCGTCCAAATTTCTGCAAAACAGCATCAATAGAACCCCACTCCATTCGTAAGAGGCAGTGAACCCACCAAAGGTACAATGAAAGATGATGTAGCAGTTCGAAGGCGGGACCTAGAGTGGTGAGTGAACGGTTAACGTTCTGGCCTCGCATTCGGGAGGACGCGCGTTCGAATCCCCGTCCGGGCATTCAGATTTGGGTTTTCCATGGTTTCCCCAAGTCACTCCAGGCGGATGCCGGGATGCTTCCTTCAAAAAGGCCATGGTCAAATTCCTTCCCGTTTTGTCCCCAGTTTCATCCCGCCTCTAATGACCTTAGCCGTCGACAAAGCGTAGGCGTAAAAAAAAAAAAAATAAAAAAATAAATAAATTAAAAAAAAAATCAAAAAAATCGAAGGCGGATGTCCCTCGTTATCTAGACTAGTATTTTGCAACCTGTAGGTCGCGATCCCTAGGTTTCTGGAATGTGTTTTTTTGATTATTTAGTGAAGTACTTTACACGGGAACCATGTTGGTACAGTTTAACAATACATTTGTTGAATGAATATGTGACAGAGATACCTTGTTTCGCACAAGGGAAAAAATATTGTAGCTAAAACCGATGGCTGATGAGTTAAATCTTTTCGCAATAATTTACACAAACTAATCCACATAAATAAAAGATGATGTCAATTAAAAAAAAAAAAAGTTTGTTGAGTATAAAAACTTTAGAATGAGTGAATTCAGAAAAAGTAAGTTTTTTAAGTTCTAATTTTTATTCCTGTTGAAAACTGAGAAACATTTTGTAATTCCTGAGTTATCTAGGTACTTTAATATTTGAAGATTCTGCCTGATCTATGGTTTTCAGATGTCTCTGGGGCATTTATCTTATTGTTCATTACAGATTTTAATCATTTAACTGTGTGTTTCAGCGTGCAAGAGGAAAGAAGACCTCCAGAGCCAACCAGAGCACTCACCCGCCCCCAAGAAGCCACGATTGGTTTTCACCGACTGCAGCGCCGTACTCTCCGGGCTATTTTTAAGGAGGCACAACGTTGTATATATTTTGCCTGCAGTCAGGAAACATTATGGAGAGAACTATAGAAGCACCCAGAGGAAGAATTTCGCATTCTTTGGATAATGGATACTGAAACCAAGTCCCCTGTCATCGATCGTACACATTGGGAATCAGGTGCATTTTAGAGAGTTCGGTATCTCCACATTACTTTGGAAGATCAAACGAAACTGATAATTTATCAAGAATTTAAAATGAATAGAAAGGATTCAGAGATTCAAAGACTTTAGAAACTGAATTTTCTCAGAATCAAGATGACAAAGTTTTTTTTTTTTTTTTTTTTTTTTTTAAATGCTTGCATTTAAACATGCCATTTGCAGTAAAGTACATTATTCAGCTTCAAACCGCTATCATTTGCTACAGAAACATTTGGAGGTGAGAATAATTTTATGACTTGCCACTCATTCCTCATAAACGTGGCCAAAGTAATCACTTGAAAACATAGTGTTTGTATATTGCAGTAGCATGGATTTTTCTATCATGCACAACGTTGGCTGAATGCCATTAGCTGTGGTGGTGTGGTAAATATGGCGGTTAAAGGGTGTCGATGTAGGGCTTTTTCATATTTCTACCATAGACTTGTGTGTCCCTATTCTTCTCTTTCCTGCCACAACTGCAGAACACAGACCATTGGTGTTTGTGTGTGGTAGTAGCATCAGGTCTCCTATAGTGCACTATGGTGGTTAGATGTAGGTAGCTATGGAGGTGTGGAAGATATGGTGGTTGAAAGTGCCTGAACTGGGACACTTTCGCATTTCGACCAAAGACGTGTTTGACCCCATGTATCACTTTTTAGCCAAAAGTATCCAGCGCAGATCACTGGTGTTTGTGGGTGGTAGTAGCATACATTCACCGATCGTGCACAACGTTGGCCGATTTTCGATATCTGTGCGGGTGTGAGAAATATGGTGGTTGAAAGTGGTCCATCAAGGATATTTTCGTATTTCGACCAAAAGCATATGTATCCGTATATTTCACTTTGCTGCCACAACTACAAAGCATAGACCATTGGTGTTTGTGTGTAGTAGTGGCATCGTGTACTTTGGTGGTTAGATGTCGGTAGCTATGGGGGTGTGGGAGATATGGTGGTTGAAAGTGGTCGACCTGAGGCACTTTCATATTACTACTTAAAACGTATGTGTCATGGTGTATCACTTTTCAGCCAAAACTATCTAGCGCAGATCACGGGTGTTTGTGTGTGGTAGAAGCATAGAGTCTCCCGTCGTGTGGTATGGTGATTACATGTCGGTAGGTATGGGGATGTTGGAGATATGGTGGTTGAAAGTGGTGGACCTGATATAAAATAGACATGTGTCCCTATATTTCGTTCCACAGCCAAAACTACCTAGCGCAGATCGGTGGTGATTTTGTGTGAGAGTAACCTCAAGTCTCCCAACATGCACGATGGTGGTGTCATGATGGTAGCTATTCGGTATGGGAGATATGGTTGAAACTGGTAGACGGACGGCGTTTTCATATTTCGACCAAAGACATGTGTGTCCCTATATTTCTCTTTGCAGCCATAAATACCCTGCGCAGATCACTGATGTTTGTGTGTGGTATTAGCCTCAAGTCTCCTATCGTGCTCTATGGTGGTTACATGTCGGTAGCTGTCAATCGAAATTCTATACAAACACGAACGAAGTCATGGGCACCAGCTAGTAATTAAAACAAATATAATAGTAAGAAATATGCGACACCAGGAATGAAGAGAGATTCTGTAATTATAAGCTTTAACATTGCATCAAAATAGAGGTCCGTAGCATCTATGCAACGAAAAATTTAGCTTGTCAGATTTTAATAATAAAATGGCATTTTTAAAGTCAAGGAAAAACGTTAACCTGATATTTTACCACAAACACTTCTCTAGACTTAACTTACTGAGAGTATGAGCATAAATAAAAAAAAAAAACTAAAAAAAAACAACAATATAACCATACATATTTACAGTAATTAGCAAGATTAGCTGTAATTATTGACTGCTTTAGTTAAAGAAACAAAGGGAAAATTGCAAAGTAGTTGTGACTTACATCTACATCTACATATATACTCTGCAATTCACAAAATTGTGGGTAGCAGAGGGTGCTCAGCACCAAAACTAATCTCTTTGTTGTGCTTTCCAATCCCTAATGGTACGAGGGGGAAAAAAATTCATATAAGAATCACTGCGGCACCTTATTTCTCTAATCTTACCTTTCCTGTCATTCCGGCTCAAATAGGTTGGTGGACGAAGTATTTCACTACACTCGTGAGTGAAAGTGGGAGAACACATGTTTATCAATAAGTTTAAACGAAACGTGCGTCGTCTATCTACCAGAGACTCCCAGCCTAGTCTACTAATCAGTTCTGTGACGCTTTCATAAGGACTGTAGCAAGTGGTCACGAATCGAGCGGCTCTTCTCTATACTTTCTCTATACTTTCGATCAACCCCTTAAGAAAAGGATCCCAAATGGCACAACAATAGTCAAAATGTGGATGCACAAGAGATTTGTACGCTATCTCCTTTGTTTGTTCATTACAATTTTTCAAGATTCGACCTATGAATCGCAGTCTAAAATTAGCTCTACCTACTAACGAATTAATGTGTAAGTCCCATTTCATGCTCCTTTGTACTGTTACTCCCAAATATTTCATAGAATCAACAATATCAATAACTGAATTGTTTAACTCGTATTTCTGACTTACATTGCAAAAACATCAACAAACAATTCGAATGATAAGATGTTAAAATGATTTATCTTTCAGATATTTCTCAAATTTTTTATAAACCAGCATCAACAGAAATATTTTTAAGAGAGCTATTTTTGTTATAGTGTTTGGAAACCAATGCATTTCAATTAGTCTAATTTAAAACATACAGCAATGGGCAGCCATAAATATCCCTCAGCATTAATTAAGGAACCTTAGTTTTTTTTGGATTTGGTAAAATCTGACAAAACAGGAAGGTACAAAGGCAAAATCTTTGAGAAATTTAAACTACTTTCTAGAATATTTTGTCAGTGATGAATATTATTACTCTCACTGAAAAGTTCCAAGCTTGTAGCACTGTATCAGTGAAAATTTTGTTCTCATATAAATTCTCACCAGCAAACATCTCTTCACCCAGAAATATAAAATATTTAATGTCTTTTGATTTTAGTGATTTGAAAATTTTGCCAAAAAAAGGAGCAAACAACCATTAGAAATGTGTCGGAGAGGAGGGAGGGGGGGGGGGTTGCGGTCGCAAGCCAGGTAAATGTAAAAATCAAGTGTTGTAGGTTTTCCAACACAATAAAAATAGAAAATTTGCAGTGCGAAGACTGTACCTGTTTATTTTTTTAATAAATTGTCGAATCGTGCTTGTATTTTTGAGACGCAACCGCAGAGTGACCGCGTCTACCTTGCACAGATTTGATTTCTCTATCAGTAGGTGTAGTCTCAACAGAAAAAAATTAAATATGTCGTTTTTTAAATCAATCGTTTTGGTGCATAGAGAAATTGACATAGGTGCCACTGTGCCACTACGCAATCTACTGATAAAATCCGTATCTCGAATGAATCGGCCCGAAATTAATGATCAGTTTTAACACTCCGAACTGCAATTAGTCTCTGATCTCCTTTAGACTGTGAACGCCAAACCTGCAATCCAACTTCATGAAAACTTTTCGTAACTGATTAAGTATCGTGTTGACAAAAGGTTCTGAACATTATCGCCTATCTTATCCGTTTGTCAAAATGTAGTGAAATTTTTCACTACTATTGTTTGAGGTAAAAATGACCCAACACAGCACAAGTGTGATTAAAAATGTTTGTGATAAAAGGGCTGAAATGTGTTGTTTTTATTCATGCACACAGCGAATAAAAAATTAAATGTAATAATGATACAGTTACTATTCATGTAAGATTTACACAAAATCTGACAACGTTGATAGCTGTTGGTCACTGTTGATGGACACAGAGGGCAACCGACGTCGGGGTCATTAAAGGCGGGAAAGGACTAGAGGCAAGGGGGGAAGCAATTCAGCCACAGCCTTTTAAAGAAACCATCCCGGCATCCTCCCGAATGCGAGGCCAGAGTGTTACCGCTCACCCACCACGTTTGGGGCCACACAGTTACTGTACTTTGTTGCATGATGTTCGCCACATTCATATGAGGTGTGTCTCTCTCGCAGGAAACCCAACTTCAAAGTGCCCTCAAATCTCGCAATGCCTGATCATAAACTATTTAACCACTTTCTTCACGCTCAGAGTACAGTTTTTCTTCAAGTGTTCTCCGTTTTGGACCTTTGGGATATTTAAGAGTTACCAGTTTGACACTCAATTTGTTTGCACCTGCTTCAAGTGGTACTGAGCAAAGAAAATTTTCTTTATATGTAATAGGGCGTCTCGAAATACACTAAGCAAAATAAAGTCACGCCAACAGTACATAAGCAGTGATGATGCTACCGTTACAACCACGTAGTTAACTGTTATTTAACGTTTGAATCCCTGTAGGGAATGGTTCCCTGATAATATTTCTATACTTTCTTTAACTAATGACATCAAAATTAGCGAGTCGTATGTCACGA
Organism: Vandiemenella viatica; assembly: GCA_031002005.1. Lineage (NCBI taxonomy): Eukaryota > Metazoa > Arthropoda > Insecta > Orthoptera > Morabidae > Vandiemenella > Vandiemenella viatica. Next base: position 167,878,960 of record CM061920.1, read on the forward strand.
ATCACTCCAATCTCACCGGACTTTAAGACCATTCTGAAGAGAGAAGAAATGAAGAGAATATCTGCAATGAAACCTATGGTTTTTGATTCGCGAAGACCAATGAACAATGTTAGAACAAAATGGAAGGGAAGACAGTTCTCCATAAACTAAATCTACAGTTAACTTACACAGACACATAATCGAAAATTTGATCTGTCTCACCTTTTCACTGAGATTGGATTCAACAGGTTCTAACTTCTCCTGCTTCGATTTTTTCTCACTTAATTCTTGTATCCTACAAAAAAACGTAAATGTGTTAAATACGAAGTAAGAAATGCAAACTGTATATGAACCTATTACAGTACACACTTGGTTGAATAACCACATTTTATTTAGATTTGAAAGATTTTTGATTGTTATGTGCGCGTTGTTAAATTATACTTATTTGATTGATTAGTAGACTTACCTTTCCAAGTATTTAGTTGCCAAACGGTTAAGATCATCTACAATGCATCTTAAATCTTCATTTTCTTTCCTCAGTAAGTCCTGGTTATCTCTCAAAACTGCGATTATTTTGTCTTTCTCTTCTAAGCTGAAATAAAATTTAGCCAGTGTTACTTTAAACTAGTTTAAACTAGTTTCACTATTAGAAACGCGGTTACCATAAAAGAAGCTTCTTATGTTGAACATAAGTTGAATTAAGAAGTAAAAACGTTCAAAGTCGACTGCGTAGGTATATTTCAAATGGTTTAATGCTTAATTCAGTTTTCGAGTAGAAGTACTAAAAACTCGTAGTGGTTAGCAATAAATTAGTCGAATGAGCAACATACGATTAAACCATTTCAACAAGACGGTGTGTCTGTCGTTTTCGTAGTCCGTTTTAACGTAAATGCTAGCGCTCTCACCCTACACTCTGGGATCGCTGGATTGAGTCCAACTTAGGAAATATCACAAACAAATTTTTGCTAGCATATATTCTGGATGACGTATGTATAGTTTAAGAAACGGGAGGAAAGAATCCAAAATCTCTTGTGACTCATTGCATATTAATCAACTTCAATGGTACGAGTTTAAACTGCTGAATTACGGATATGTCTGCAGCGACGCTGAATCGATAAGACAGTATTCATATAATTCACAGACACTGATTAATACATGAAGATATAAAAAGATTGAGCAGTCGTTTAGAGAAAAATGATTTAGAAAATCCTTCTAAGATATGTATCAAACATGATGCTTATAGGTTAAGTACACTATTTCATTAGTTGATATTTGTTTATATTCAGTTTTGGCAGGACGGTAAGGTGTCGTAATTGATAAAAGTGTGACATGAAACGTCAACAGTTCCTGCCTTTCCGGACAACCAATGAAACAAATTAAGCATTAGACAAAAAGCAGAGTACGAAGTGGAATCGAAGGGAAAGCGCGAGATTCAGACTGGTTATATAACAATTATCCTTATGAAACTGTGTCCATATCTCACAAATAGTACTAAAGGAGGATAGTAATTAAAAGTCTCTTTGATGTAAGCGCTGCTTGCTAGTCACACATTTTTATGTAATATCATACATTTCCAGAACTGCAAGCGATACGAAGCTCCACTACATGTACGAGAAGCTGTTGTTGACATCGATGAAGAGGAATTTACAGTTTACTGGTTACAAAGGATGTAAGCTGCGTCTGTACTATGACTCAGAAACAAAATGTTTGGAAACAGTAGAAACTCATCCACTCATCACCCCTCAAAAAATGCGAAGACCATAATGACCAATTTGTCCGATTATGGCGGGTACTAGAACCCTGGTTAAACCATCACTAATAGATACGAGTAATATTATTTCGTAGTCAGTTTACGGGAGGAATTAATACTGAAAGGGTAAGGAATGCACACAAAAAGTACTACTGTTGACAGACAGCACACTAGTACATTCTTCCAGTGCACCCATTTCGAAAAAAATTAAACTGATATTCGAAATTATGCTTCACACTACATATGCGGCGGACCTGGCTCCTCTTTCCGGAAATAAAAATATTAATAATACAATGAAACTATTACATCAAGAACAGCGTCTTTATTAAGGTGGAACAGGGATTTGGGGATAAAACTACTATGTTCTATAAAATTGGCTTTATTTAAACTGAAAGATGTCTGATAAAAATGTGTTATCAAGCATGGTGAATGTGTAAGGAAGAAAGAATTCTGCCTTGCTGTAAAAAAAGGTTGCCCTCTATGCGACTGCACATTTTTTTTTTGCTAATATCCACAACAAAATCTTTTTCTTATATTCGCTCTAATAATATAATGATTTCGGATTCTGTAAATGAAATTCTGAAGCCGGAAAACTTTATCCATTCGCCTTGCAATGTGGTTATTTTTTTGATCTCCTCTTTTCTTATTAAATTGCAGTCTAGCACCAAAGATAAAATTGTAAGAGGGTTTAAAAGTTTAGAGGATATAATACCAGTTCATAAGTAAGAGACTTTTGAAAGAGAGGAGGTATACTTTAACGCTTCTTAATGTGACAACTGCGCGTGATTGGTATGTGTATATCATACTTATTTCTACATTCGTTAGTTCAATCATCATCAAATGACTGAACAGAACGTTCGTGAGTCCATCATAAAAAGCGTAAAAGCCTAACTATTATGTTCCTTCCATATTATTATGCAAAAGTTGCAGAAATATTTGCCCAAATTGATATTATAATACATCGTGGAAGCGTATGAGTGGTATAAGTTCTTCTGAGGAAGTTAGACAATTGTTTGAAATTTCACTCAAACACGTCGTTCCGCGCCGCTGTTTAACTATGTGTGTTCAAGTTCTTACTCACGAAATCACACAAATAACAATTCGTAAAATTAATACAGCTACTTGAATAAGTTATCGAACATTATTCGAAAGAGATGCATTTACATAAAATATCCTAAATGCTAAGAATGTTAACTACAAATCGGAAATCTGTAATGGTTACAGTTTTCCAAAAGAAAACTGATTTCTGAGGCCCATTCCCGCATCCGATAAATCGTGGCTGCATAACTATACTCCTGAAACGAAGAAATATACTATGGGATGGCTTGAAAAAGGAGAAGCAGCTGTGGAGAATGCAAAAACAGTTTTGCCTGCTGGCGGTGTTCTCATTATTGTGCTTTGGGGTGCTAAGAGTGCTGCTTGACCGACATCTACGATCGGCGAATGCTACTGCCAGCTGTTGGTCACGATTAGAGAACCCCACCGGTCCAGAAGACGCAAGTTTCCGGGTAATAGGAGAAGGAAATTTCTAGTCCAAAAAGACATTAATGACCTGTCAGTTATTCCTTTGTTCGTAACCTCTGATTTAATGGTATTGCTGACATGTTGGTTGATTGATTCCAGCCTGGCGCACTTTATCCCCACGCACTCTAAACCGATCGAAAGGAGCTCTTATCGAAAGGTAGCGCCTTTTATTATTTACCAGAAAGTCACTCTTATCTACCGGACCCCCACCACTCTATTGTTCCACTCCACATAGGGATGCCGATGGCGATGAAGGTTATTTATTCACGGCGTTCTGCACTCTGTGGTCAAACCACAAAGGGAAGTTGCGATAGGTGAGGTTATTTCCTTCCCTTGCCTACAAAATATGTCGGTATCCGACCCTCCCCTCACAAAGGAGCTACTGTCCCCCAGCAACTCTCTGAACGCCACTACAGACTTTTAATTAATTACCATAATCAGAAAGGAATTGATAAACGAATTAATCTCTGGTATGATAATAAAACCCCATTGGTTGTAGTCGAACGTTACACGTAAAGGTCATAGCTTATTACTTTGCAACATCTGATGTCACTCTCTCCTGTAACTGCTCCCACTAAATAATATTTGACGCTGACAAGCTGGGTCCATTGCCTTGTGGAGTCTGTGACACACTCGATCCCTACCATAAGCTGTTACCAACGTGAATCGTGACTCATCTGACAACGCATCCTTTTTCCAGTCATAGGTCCACGAGCCAAGAAAAAGGCGCTGCAGCCGATGGCGTCTTGTTAGCACAGGCTCTCGCACCGGTCTTCTGCTGTCATATTCCATCGCTGCACTGTCCGCACGGACTCGTCTGTCGTACGTCCCACACTGAGTGCTGCCTCTCTATCCACACGTACACCTCGACGGAGACGTCGCTGGTTTTGGTCATTAAGTAGACGTGGTTCGCAATTGCGTTGTCATCGTGGGAGGTAATGCCGGAATTTAGGTATTCATTGCGCACTCTTGATACCGTTGATCCAGAAACGTCGAATTTACCAAAACAACCTCACAAATGGAATGGCCCGTGCGTCTAGGGCCAACTACTATTCCGCGTCCAGAATCTGTTAATTAATTTGTGCGGTCATAATCACGTCACAAAACCTTTGAATCGAGTCACGAGCGACGGAGCGTACAAAATGAATACCCCGACACTACACGTCAAATTTATACGTTTCTTCCGCGATGTTACACCCACAGGATATTAACATCTTCCTATCCTATGACTTTTGACAATTCCAAATCCGCAAGAGATTAAATTTATCAGTAATAAGCACGTGTGGAAGATGTTTCTCGTGCATATGGGTGGTAGAGAGAAACGTCTTTTGCTTGAAATGGTTGAGATTGGAATACCACTTAATTACAGAAGTTGTCTTCTAATCGAACGCCCCATGATTCGTTTAATCAGAAAGCACACTTGATCTACAAAGAATCAACGCACTCGAAGAAATAGGTTTGTAACTCAGCGATTTCATACAATGAGGAAACACAAGGTAACCACTGCACATTCACTAATGCCATTAGTTTATTCGTCTGGAATCTAAAGGCAATGAGGATATCCCCGCCAATACTGCATAATTCTTTATTACTACATTGTGAAATACACACTCCTGACTAGTGTTGTCCACAAGCAAATTGTAGCATTGACCTTTCCTGCTCTTTGTCATGATTATCATGTATTTAGATATGTAGGGATCCTAAAAGAGAGATAGTGTGTTTTTGTTTTCAAAGAGATCGGTATGTGTATAATAGATCTGACAATATTAACGGCACACTTTGTATCTCTATATCATCAACAGCACTTACGATCAAACTGTTAGATAGTTGAAAAAAATATTATTGTATACCTATGAACGCTGATATTGTAACCTTCAGTAGGTGTAATAACAAATAAAGATGATGTCAGTATACTAAAAAAATGTTCAACAATTCCAGAAGATTATCCGGAAGAAAGTCTACTCAACATTAAAGATTTAGGGAGCCCGTCACTATGAGAACTATAACAAAAAAGTATTGAAATAAACTTGTAAAGCACGTATCTATACTATTATAAATCTGTAAACAAGTTGCGTATGTCTCTTTATTTGAACTGGAACCGTGCAAAAATTACCTTTGTTTTTCTGTTTTCTGGATCGATTTAATTTAAAATAAATGGAATATATGAATCAAACGTAATCAACATTTACTTGCATCGTAAGATGTCAGTTGCGATGTGAAATGCGTTAGATTACTAATGTATTGTCTCTAGTAGACAGTTAAACAGTTTGTCTATAGACTAGTAGACTGTTAAAAAGTTTGTCTCTGGTACAATATGTCTTTGGCGGTCGTTAACGCTGTACAATGTGCGACGTTAATACGTAATACCTCTTACATATAATTATGGATACGAAAATCAGTTATTTCGTGAAAGAAAGATGTCTGAGAAACAACTACCATAAATACTATTAGGTAACAGTACGCATTTTTCCATAATAACTTCTATAGAAATGCCCATATTTCGATGGACTTTACTAGATTAATATACAGTATATTTTGTGGCTCTAAAGTGCAAATATTCCTGAGTAATATCGCCCAAGGATCATGTGTACTAATCTTTGCTGCTGTTCAAACCACGGCCAGTAAAATAAAGTTATTTTTCTTAAATAACTCTCATAACCCAGATTTTCTAATGTTTATCGCCATACGTGCTATTGAGTTAATGACGACAGCAACATGTAACTAATCAAATAAAAAAATAACTAGGTATCCTAAACCCTTATATCACACCGCACAAATTATAAAACTAAATCTATTATTCCTTACGCTTTAACAAAGAATGTTAATTGTTATTTTGCATTTCAATCCAAGTACAAACTTTGCTGATGATTCCGTTCGAAAATCATAGTTTTGTTACATGCGCATTAATTTTTTTTAAATTTATTTAATTTAATTTAATTGCAATGGAGCACACGCTCCGGTGGCAATTTCCCTACACACCCAACTTCCCGCTATTCTTCACTCACCTTCATTAGCCCTCTACAAATTTTAACTTTCAATTCTTTTAACGTTTTCGGTAAGTTATTCATCATTCCCCTTGATAACTCATTCCAATCCCTGACACCCTTACATAAAAAAAAAAAATCTTCCCACACCCTTGTGCCTGAAATCGAGTGCCAGCTTGTGGTTATGGTCATCTTTTCCATTCCATGAACTACTTTTCATATTAATACACTCACTGTTTTGCTATCGAAACTTGTCCTACTGGAGGAAATAATGTCATCAATAATACGGCTTTATTGAAAGCAAACAGAATTAAAAATAATTAATGCTCTAATGCTGCATCACATAAATTATAAAGTTAAATCCATCGTTCCTTATGTTTCAAAAAAGCATATCAGCTGTCATCATGGTCCAGGCTGTATTTCCACCAAACCGCAACCTGCGATAATATTGCCGTTCGAAAATATAGCTTTAGTCGCTTGCCCATTAATACATACACTATATTGTGATTGTGACCAACCTACCAACTAAGGTAAAGGTAACATCTTATTCTCTTAAACATTGCTTCACTTACTTATATCACAAAATAAAACTCTTTCTATTTTTTTTTACTTCGCACGACAATTATCTCTATGAATTAGAACAGTTATTTTTTTTTTAACTGCTTTACGTCTCTCAACAGCGAGGTTTTTAGAGACGGGAAAGGATGGGGGCAAGGAATGGGAAGGAATTCGGCCATGGCCTTTTTAAGGAAGCATCCCGGCATTAGCCTGGAGTGATTTGGGAAACCCAAATCTGGATGCCCGAATGCGAGGCCAGAACGCTATCCGTTACACCACCACGCTCGGTACACAGTTAATTTGTTCTACTATTTCATAAATTTTATTGCAATAAAATATTAATGACACAAAACTCTCGGACATCAGTATGAAATCCGACCCTAAAGCAATAACTAAAACAAAGGAAGTTTTAAGAAGACGTTTAGAATACATGCCTCTCAACGTTAATATTTGGTAATAGAATAAAATCGGTAAAGAATCTTTACACCTACCAAAGAATATGGGTGCGAAGCAGCGAGAAAATGCTAGTAGTTTATAATTCTATCTGTGCAGCTGAAAATGTATTTGACTCGCCCAGTGATAGGAACAATAAAAAATATTTTTTAAAAAAATCAATGTTTTCATTTGTCCCATTTTACTTTTAGAACTGTGTCTAGAATTACCAAATTTCTGTGCTCACATCTAAGTGATATCACATTCATCATACCCAATTTTACAGAACTTTATTTCATGACTAACTCTAAAATTAATATCATTTACTAACAAATTTTTTTGGCAACGATTTGTAGTTTTAAGTGCGTATAGTCCAGTGTTGACCTGGAACTGTATGAGACTTTCCTAACACATACTTCCTGAATGTGCACATCAGTTAATTTTAATATCGAAGGACGGTAAATTTTCCGCAGACTTTTGTTATTTGACATTTTCACAAATTTGTTGTAGTACCTCACACATGGAGATGCCGTTGATCACTTCTGGTTGGACGTCCAGAAAATTCACCCATTTTGATAAGCGGGCGTCCATTAACACGTGAGATGAAATAGCGGGGGGGAGGGTCCGGCGAGTCTCACGAAACCTCACCAAGGGGGGAGAGGGGGTCAAATCTCTTTTAAGGGTTCGAAATTCTTGTAGGACTGTAGAGCTAAAAAAAAAAGTCTACAAATGAGATGAAAGTTGACTTCAGGGATGGGGTGATATTTCGCCCAAAAGGCAACCTTACGTGGGGGAGGGAGGGGGGGTTGTCTCTGTCAAAATTTCAAGTCATTTTAGAGGAAAGGGGGGTCCGACCAGATCTCCACGAGGTCTCACCAGAAAAGTGGGGGGGGGGGGGGCCGGTATAGCGGAAAAACATCTCTTGTCATTAATGGACGCCCCTTAAGCGGAAAAACACTTATCAGGCAGGATCCGAGTTTTCGAGAAAACTTATAGAACAGGCAGTTCGGTAATACGATGTGGTCACAGAGAAAAATTCTCGTTCTCTGATTATTGATAAATGAATAAGAGCCTGTATCCAACCCTTGGATCTAACATTTTCAAACCCTACCACAGTAGCTAAATTTTGTAGTCTAACAATGGTACACGTTGTATAACTTGTATAACTGACGCAAAAAAAAAGAAAAACTTGGAGGATATTCCAGTTAACTTAATCGTTCGGTGTAAAGATTTGGTATTATATGGAGGAAGGATAACAAACAGGCTGATATTATTTGACCTTCGGATAATATTAACATATTAACCTTCAAACAGAATCAGTTGGATAGCTGCACTACAGTAATCTAAAAATAATTGGTTTTAAGAATGTAAAGTAAGAAATAGTGATGTAATAAATGAACTCAGTGTCAATATAATTGAGTTTTCTTCTCCTTCACCTAGTCTTCCCAACATTAAGGGTTTGCTGGCTTTTAAAGGAACTACCCCGGCATTCTCCTAGAGTAATTCGGGAAACCCATGGAAAACTCTTTTTTTCCATTAGAGGCGGGAAGGGATTGGGGACAAGGAACGGGAAGGAATTCGTCCATGGCCTTTTTGACGTTAACCGTTAACCCACTATGCTCGGTATGGAAAACTCAAATCTGCATGGGCGGACAGGTATTTGAAATCGCGTCCTCTTAAATGCGAGGTCAGCACGTTACCGTTCGCCTACCACGTTCGGCGGCTTCCTTGAATGAGTTTTATTCATGATTGGAGTGTTCAGATTTGAATTCTGGTTTTACGCCAGCATGTCCTTGCCGACGCCAAGAATTTTGTACCTTCTGCCAGGTCGTCCTATGTTCCAATGGAGGAAGTGAAGTACTGTCATCTATCTGCGAAAAGTGTAACTATGTTATGTGCGTGATAAGTGTATTTTTTGTTTGTGAAATGTGTATTTTATGAAGCGGGAATTGGGGACCGTCCCGGCATTCGCCTTGATGACTGCGGAAAACCGCCTAAACACCCCTGTCAGGATGTACAAGGCGGACTGAGCCCGTGATCGTCCCGTAAAACCTCCCGATCCAGTGTGCGACACTGGCGGCTGTTAACATAACTTAAATAACGGGTGCGGTAATAGTGTCCAGTCAGAAGTTGTAGGAGACAAGTAGTTTCCATATTGGCAGTGCCCGTGTTACGTAATGTGGCAGTTATTTCGATCTTTGACCTTTACATTTTAAGGGCACAGTGGGACAATCTTACTCCCACTTATACCAATACGACACTGCCGAAATGTTACCTCACTTGAGCTTAGACTCCCTCTGAGCGGTTGTGAACATTTCTTGTAGTTCAGTGAAGCCACGGTGAACGTTCCTGAGCTGGCGCACTTTGGTCTGCAGCCTCTGGCGGAAGCAGTCGAGCTCTGGTACAGCTTTCTTGTAGCAGTCCAGCTGCGACCTGAGCTCCTCACACTGGCACTTCACCCTCAGCAGCTCCTCGGTGTTCGCCGTCTGCAAAACCAGCTTCTGCTTCAGCTCTGAGCAGCTGTTGGAAACGAAAAAACGGAATTTCACTACTTGACATGGTGACGATGTCTGTTAGAGAACTCGAACAACTTTTCCTGCAGGAATTCACAAACAAGCACAGTTAAATAGGCTTTCGCATCTTTCTGCTTTATCCACAACTCATCTACAACTATTTTTTTGATTACAAGTATGGAGACTTTTCCGGCGTATGGTCTTCACAGGTGTACCGCCGGATTATGTTGTAATAACATGATATTTCTGCGGCAAGCATCTTTGACCAGTACAGACGGATTTACATCTGAAGAAGAAAGTGGAGTTAGTCGTTGAAATATAACTTTTTCAATTTACTTTTTAATTAACAAATTCCAAAGATTCTCCAAAAAGATCGTGTCCCAATAATTTGAAAAAACAGAAAAATATTGTGAATTTAGGGAAGATATGTGACCTTTGACAGTTGAAAACATAAAGCCATATTACTTACTGCATAAATAATGACGTCATCACGTATTTCTACCAATGACTGCATCAGTTCTCCGTACTCAGAAACAGTTCAGTATTTCGTATTTGTTAAGGAAATGTGGCTTTTAATCAGATATGTTCTAATGACATAACAGAGCGGCTACAACTCACTGTGGATTACAAACAGAAAATTAGATGGGAAGCTGACAGATAGAAGGCAAATCCGTTGTCAGTTGTTAATACTCACAAAACCGACACGAGAGTCAAATGATGAAATAAAAAGATCCTTTTTGTGTTGAAATAACAAGCATTTTCAGTAAACCTGTTCTTGTTAGCTACTGTTTTTAAACTGTGTCATTTGCAAGGACGGAAATACAGATTTTGTTAGTGCCAAGAAATATTCCCTATAAAAGATTGTTATTTTCCTTCCAATTTAATACATTTCTGTTGTATATTACCACAACCTTTGTAGAAGAGGCTCTGGCAGAGCTTTTAATAGGTATCGTACGTGACAGCACGTTACCTGACCTCGGCCATCATCAGCTGGTCGTTGTTGTTGGTGAGCTGAGCCTCCAGCTCTCTGCAGCGGCACAGCGTCTGGTTGAGGGTCTCCCTGTCTTTCGCGGCCTGCTCCTCCAGCTGTTCACACCGCTCCCGGTAATTACTAGGAGACTCCTGTGGAAAAACACCTCTCACTGGCGCATGATGCAGGTCAGGGACGTCGCAGTTACAGACATATGTTGAAAAGTTATTGTTCTTGGTTTACTTAAAAATAAACGAGCATGTAATATGTTGCATTGTCTTGTGAACAGGTAGCTAATGATGGAAAGTCAAATGTATCAAAAACTGTCAGGAGAGCACGAATTTGATATTACTTCACTATATCTCTCAAAGATACAAAATAATGTGGTGGACAAACCATTCCTGGATCAATTAATCATCTCCTATTTTCACAGTTCAAAGGTTAATTGTCAAGCGTCAAAGATCAACGGTTACGGACTAACAAGGCAACTGGTCATAATTTTGCGTTAATTCTCTTTCCGCGCTATTTATCCCCACTACAGTTAATTACAACATTTAGCCGTATTATTTATTAATAATACCAATTATCTCTATTGATTAAGCAATTTTTCTTTAACTGACATATTTTTTACGGGAATCTAACATTCGAGGACCAGTAATTTTTAATCTATAACTGCGCGGGTGTCCTCCTTGTGACATATAATGAACTTCTATCTGTATCTAGCCTAGACAGTTCACTATCGTATGTTTGCATCTTCCTCCTTCCAACTATATGTTAATAGAGGAGAATATATTCTTTGTTCCCTAGAAACGATGAATATGTCCTTTCCGCCAGAAAATCCAGAATGAGTCCTTTTTATTCGAGTTCGAATATTAGCTCGCCTTATACTAATGCATAACTTTGATCCACCTGCAAAGAAATATACCTAACATTTTTATGTAATCATCGTTTCCTGTTATAGACTGCTAGTGATCACTCCGTATGTCATTTTTAAAAATTCTTTATTTACAAATTTTACTTTCAACAAACTCTGTAATTCTAATTATATCTTTTACATCACTTTAGAATTAACATTGGACTCAACCGATTACACTTTCTTCACAAAATATTTCTATCCCCTGTGCAAACAACCATTGCCTTTCACCTCGTGTTTTATATTTTTCCTGGTCATCCTGTTATCTCTCTGTTATTTCTTGCTGCTTGGTCAACCTCGGCATTCATTTCTCTTTGTCTCTTGGTGCTATTCCCTTAATACAAAATTTAAATATAAACATTTTCGTTACGATTTTTTTGTTTAAGAAAGTACGGAATAATTACGCATTTTATTTGGTTTTCTCAAGCACTCTCTTTCATGGATTTGCTGCCCATTTATCTTCACTGTCATTAGGATGAAGAGTAATAAACAGACTTTTAGCTGTCAGAACGAAAAGTTGAGCATTAAGACGGAATAATGTAAATAAAACATCGTCCATTCAATACAGACGTGTAGCACGGCCTAGCACACGGGTTGACCCAAGTACAAGCTCCGATTCCTTTTGCTCTTATTCCGCTGTTTCTTTGTTTTATTTTAAATTCAGAAATGAGACAGCTGATGTTACACACTATTCTGTCACAAATCTTAACACAATTTTGTAGCTCAATATCACAAATACGCCGCCATATTCTTCAGCTGTAAGCGGATACCCTTTCTTTTGTTGAAGCACCTTCAGCAGGATGGATGTAAAACAACAGTAGTTCACCTCCCAAGTGTCTGCGTTATGTCGCCCTCATAACGCTATGAACGGGAACTGTCTTCACAGCATTCGTAAAATTAGCACAAAGTAACTATCAAGATTAGACAATAGCGGCATTAACCAGTCGGTACAAACCGCGCAAATCACCTAAGCAACAGTTTATCGGATTGTGAGAATCCATTTATGAATCGTAATTAGGATGGCCAGAATCTCAGTAGCAGTATTTGGCCTCGCATCGATTGGTTAGTTCTCGGAATCCTTAAATTACTCAGCTCTAGTACTGTATTGCTCGTTATATTGTTGACAGTAAAGTGTTTAAACAGCTCAAGTCCCCGTACACTTATACAAAGTGGTATTGCAAGTATGGCACCTCTCAAGGAAAAACTCTACCAATAAGACAGGAAGATTGAGGACACACCTGCTGGCAGACGTCCTCTTGGGATGGCTGCTCCCTGCACTCGTGGAAGACCTGCTCGTCAGACGACACTGGTGGCCTGCCCTGCAGACGAAGTCTCTCCTCTGACAGCTGCTCCTCCAGCTTGCGAATTGTTTTCTTTGCTTCCGCCAGAGCGTCCTGCACCTCCATCCTGGACCAGATACGCCATAAGATGACAATGAAACCAGCTCTTACGTATTAATAACCACACAAAATAAAGCCAGCTGTTCCTTACAAAGTTACAGTTACTCGTTGACAGGATTTCGCATTTATGTGAGCATGGAATTCATTGTATAGAAGAATGCAACAAGATAATCAAGTTTTTAAACAAATCGAAACATGAGGCTGAATAAACTGTTTCTCGTATCTGTTGGAAGGAACATTTCAACTACTATTATACCAATTACCGAAGTCTCCACAAACTTAACTTAATTAAACCAAGAAATTACAACATTCATTACTGAAAGATTTCATTTGAATAGAATTATTGAAAAAAAAAATCCAGTAGCAGCAAAACCAGAACGTCCCATTGAGAGATGCAGTTATTTGAGAAGGTAGTAAAGAATCCTCGTTACAACTCACCAGCACATCCAGAAGAAATGCACAGTGCGTTTAATTTTACTACGACGAGTATAGTACAAAAATAAGTTTTACGCTGCAAAATATACGTCCTGAATGACTACTAATGGTATCAATTTTGGCAGCATGAATGAGCTATTCTTAAATCTATATAGGCATCAGAGTCTTGCGGTTTTATCTTTATTAGTGTGTAATATGATCGTAGGCAATTACAGTGGATATCATAACAAGCTATTTTGTTGTACAGTTATGAACAACAAGAGGAACCTTATCACTCTCGACATTTGAAAAACAATGGCGTTAACACAAGGAAACACATTAAACCGACAAGGAATGGAGCGTCACAGCTTAAAACACTGCAGTTCTGACATAAAGGTATACTGATGACTGAATCTAATAAGAATTCTCCACAATTTTAGAAACATTATTCTGGTTAAAAGTCACTATTTGCAACCACGTTGATCCTTGCATGGGGAGTCTGTATTTTGTTTAAAAAGGTGTAATTAAATGTTGGAATCACTAAGTAACCGTTTCAAGTGTACCTCCTAGCTCTTAAAATCAGTCTTTTATCACTGAAGTATTTAACAGTCATTTGGATATCGCAATCGGTTCTCGTAGATTCCTACTACTTAACTGATCATTTCTTAATTAATGTTTTCTTAAGCTGCTGTGTCAGCAAACCCTAAATACACAAAGAAACTTGAAACCATTGAGAAACATATATTGGTGATAGTTCAGCGCGACTGCTGCACGCTTGCTTCATCTATGCTATGCATTCCATCTCCTAATCTCCTTTTATTCTCCAAGGTCACAGAGATAACAATTTTGTCTAACGTTAACGACAAAAAGAAAAAATTTCTACTTGATGTAAATACGACTCTGTTTTTTACTAGCTTAGCCTGATAAAGGAAACAGAGAATAGGTATATGCAAAAAAATACACATGTTGAAATTAACACGAAAAACACATTGTTTTTCGGAGCTGAGGGTTAAAGGGACATCTGAATCAACGGCGTACCACCCGTCTCCAGACAGTTTTTCTAGTGGATCACTGCCTATGATACCCTCCATTCACCTAATCCAGTCATATATACTTTACATCCTCAGCATAGGGCAATTGACAGTTTCGGGGCAAACTAAATAATCGAATAAACAGTATGAGACACATTCCTCTTATTAGTATTGTTTCCCTACCTGGCGTTTGTCTCTATCCTGAGCCGTTCCTTCAGTTCTGCACATGATTGGTTGGGAGGTACAGCACCCACCGACTTATTCGGAAGAGCAACAGTCCCCTGCAAGGAAAAAAAAAAATTTAAATCCCCGGCCGTGGTGAAATTGGGATTTATTTGAAAGGAAATAATGACAGTTCAAAAGCAAGTGGGATATATATTGTTTTATACGATTTGTACAGAGTACACTGGGAGCCCACTGCTGACTTGGTGAAAAGTAGTTAATTGACATGGTAAGGAAAGCTGAAAGACTAACACAAAGCACTAATCATGTGCTCCAACACCTGTTACTTATATTGGCTTGGAATGTGTCCCGACGTATACCTGACATGCTCCTTTGATGAGAGGACTAATACAAAGTATTAGAGATGTGGTCCATACATATTAATGACACCAAGCTTTTGGCGGTGGTTGTGTTCCGACACAATGCAAACATAATTCCTTGGCGAAATAATTGGCAACTGATATGGTTATGAAGACTTGACAGAACCATTTAGCTTTTTCTATTTCGGACGACCATTATTTTATTGAAAAAAAAAAGGCTAATGGTGGAAGATCAAGGAAATAGAACTCAGAACTCCTTCCACGCATAACTGCATCCATTAGGATTGAGAATCATCATTCAAAATCACTTCAGCTGGCCATCACTACTCACCCACCGGTGCCTGCTTTCGAACTAACAGCTGCGCACTATTACCGCAGATATTTCAGTTGCTTAACCTAGTAGAAGGTTTCAATATTTGTGCAGAACTTAACGTTTCATCGTGTGCAAAGGCATTGCACTGGTGGGATGTAGTCTCCACGAAACGATGAAATGACTTGCTATATATAGCAGCCGTTCTTGTGGCGGTCTTGCTGCGCTGCGCATGCAACCCAAGGACAGATATCTGGAAATGTCGATACATGTGTATTATTCTGTTTAAACCACTACTTCAATCTTAATATCTCTCACAAGGGGCTTAAGCGTTGCCATAAAGAAAATTCTAGTATAAATCTGAGATGTTCAAAAGAGTGTGTTTGGTTAACTACACGCTAGGGTAATGTTTGGACCAGTGAACATAGCTGATTTCATATAACTATTTCTTACGAAAATGTTTTTGTTAGATTCTTATCCACAGATACATTTCCTTTGGTAATTAAAAATGCTTACTTTGACACATCTGAGAGAAAATAATTCCAGGCATTAGTTTAACTTAACAACATAAATTCGAACCAAATATACTCAACATCATAGGAGCACGGTGTTCTGCCTAAGCGTTTAAGCTTATGGGTGCGAGGCGTATTGTGAATGTCATTTTGACTAAAAAATCGTATAAACTGTACTAACATACCTGAATGTACTCTTGCCGGCTGTACATCTTAAAACAGAAAAAATTAACGGTATTGGTGCCACATTTCATCATTTCCGAACGATTTACAACTTGGGAAAACATGGGTATATAAATGCTACAGTAAGGACGATTTCAATATAACAACTTCCTATTCACAAACTTTGTGCCAGAGAATTATACACGTGACTTGCAAGTGGAATTACTAAATTTACCTTCCAAAAAGTACGTAAGACAGATTCTGTGCGGAATGTTAATCTTCCTGAAATGTTTTTTAATACCTCTGTCACACCCACTATCATTCATAGTTTACCGATCAACATCATGAGCAAAAACAAAGCAGCAGAACTGATATATATGAAACCAGACATGTGAAAAAATAGCTATTGTAACCCTTAATCCTATGCCGTATAAAAAAATACCAGTGCACTTCGACCAAAATAATTGATACTGCCGAAGTTATTATTATTGGGGATCATACAACAGCGACAATTTTCCTACACACGTACTTGCAATTCATAAGTATTTTTGTCTTAAATTCCTTCACAGTCCGGGTACCTACATCGCTCATTACCTCATTAAGTAATTTGTTCTAGTCTCCTACTATCCTACCTACGAATTAAAATTTTCCTACTCTCTGATGTCAGTCATCAATTGCCAATTGTTATGATGCTGTATTACCTTCTACGAGTTACTTCTAAATCTGCCACCAATATTTATCTAGGCCTCATCGCCAGTATTTCTTGTAAATGCCAACTATACTTTTCACCTACCTTCTAAATAGCAATGACTCACAAACCAAATATTTTATCATTTAGGTTACTGAGTACATCAAAATATCTAAAAACATAGGTGGGAGATCGTGAAGCTAATACGAAAAAACTGGAAGCTACATGTTAACAAGAGGAATTGAGAGCAATTTCCACGAAACAAAGAGCGCTCAAGAATAATAAAAATAAGTTAGTACATAGCAAAATTATAAAGATACCGAAGAACATAATTTCAAAAAGAATCAGATTAAATTTTACTGATAGGAAAGAAACATACTATGTGAAAGAGGGATGATGTTTGCAAAGCAGTGTCATCGGTAGCTATTCCAAAGGAGTTATTTGTTTTAAAGAAATAAGCTTATGGCTGTGATCGTATGTCAAATGAAAAGAACATTGCTAAAACATTGTGAAAAAATAATCGACAAGTATTCTGATGTACCAGTGAACGCCACAAAACTATGTAAGGACAACAATGTTTATTCGTTTACGGAACGGTAATGCGAAACACAAAAGGTGGCCGCGGCACAGAAAAGAAAATCTCGTCAGTTGCTCACGTGATATACTACTACTACTAATAATAATAATTAAAAAAAAGATACGAGAAGGTATATAAATCTTACTATTAAGTACTTGTAAATTTTCTTTGAGTTAATTTCTTCGGCATGCGTAAGACACATAATTTCGAAAATATGGGCGCTCAGTACATTTGCCGCTTGTTTGCTCCTACGGTGACATCATTCTCAACAACCAATATTTGCTCGTATCGTTTCGGGCCCAACCTTTAGTAGAGTAACCTTGCGCAGTTGAATATAGAAGTTAGACTCAAGTGCCACTTATTGTGATGCATCACATATAAAGGGACGGGGACATTCTCCACCTGCCCGAAACTGGTACTAACCTGTTGAAATTTGTTTTAACTGTTTCGTTAAACGTCCTCTTCACGTTTTCTCTCTCCTTATTCTCAAGTTCATCAACTTATGGTGTGAATATGACCTCAATAGGTTATGTGGTATGTCCGTTATTTTATGTATGGAGATTAATACATCTTTCAGGGTAATTCATGTGGCTTTAATTTGCGATAGTGCTTCTAGTGAGTTGCAAGAGCTTAGTAACAATTCATCAAATAAAAATATTATTTTACTTATGTTTGAAAGATCCCTCTTTGTTCTTTTTTTAATAACATGATTAAATTATCTTTGTATAAAAAGAATTATCCTAGGTATAAAAGGAATTTTCGTGAGAGTGGGGGGGGGGGGGGGGAGAGAAGGGGGTAGAGAATGGGGGAGAGAAAGGGTGGGAGAGAACCGGGGGGGGGGGGCACGAAAAGATATTTATATCTAATGTTTTTCTATTTATAATTTCCTACATTTTAAACACAAAAGCATAAAAGCCCAAATAAATAGTGTCATTTCATGTGTTTATTTAATGTAGTTTATCCACGTTTTAAAGGCGTCGTTATGAATTTCATACCGTTTACATGAGTTTGCTTTTTAAATTATGTGGATTAATTAATTTTTGGAGTACTATTTTATTTGAATTTTAAATAGTAAACAACGTGCTTGGTATATTTCAAAATAAATCAGAAATGTCGTTATTACACGGTGTTGAGTTTGTCTTGCTGTTTTCATTCAAGTGGCGAACTGAATACTCTGAAATTTACTCTTCTGTTATGGAAACTCATCAAACATTTGCGTGATAGCGGGTCCTGTTATAGGTCATATTTGCCATTAGTTATTACTTCGTGAGTAGTTTGACAAACGATATATATATATATATATATATATATATATATATATATATATATACATACACCAAAATGGATTTAGGTATAATTAAACATAATTTGAAACATTTTTCTAAATGTGAGTTGGATGAAGCATTAGTAATAATTACAATTCGTTACACAAAATCATACTCCACAGTAGGAATTAAAATTTACTCACCTTCACCACGGGCGATTGGCATGATGGACGGCAGGGTGGGTCGGGGCGTTGCTTGACCTTGAGTTTGTTGTATTCCTGGTAGGTCTTGAAGAGCATGGCGAGCGCTAGTTTCTTGGACTTGAGGAGGTCGTCCACCATGCTCTTGGAGTTCTGCAGCTCCTGCTCGGCGCGGTTCAGAGCGCACTCCAGCTTCTGTCGCTTTTTCTGCTCATCTTTCAGTTCCTGCACGCAGCAACGAACGAAAACTTACCAACTCAAATTACACCTCTCTATTATAGTGCTTCAAAGTAATGTGGGTGATTGGCTATCATTGTATAGTTTTTATATCGGTTAGAAGTAGTTTGTCACATGGATTGCTACCTACCTCTACATTTATCTTGCGATATTCTCAACATCTTATTCCCATTACAAAAAAAGTTCTTGATTACCTTTTACATTTACAGATTTTCCCCTGCCATTTTCCTTAATCCTACATTTTGCAGAATACAACCTTCCTTAGTACTTCTTCCTTTACTCTGAAGTCAATGGGTAATGCATGTAGGATATCTATGATCTCTGATAAACTTCTTCATAGAACTCGGTGTGAAGTTCGTTCCATTCAGCGTGTGCCAATAAGATCATTGAATGTACTAAAATTTACGTGCTCGATGGGTACCCAAAACGAAATGGATAGACTTCGCTCTTGACACACGCTCTGACGTTTGGTTCCTCGAACGCATTGCTGTGGGTGATGAAATTTCGGTTTATCACTGCAATTGCAATAATATATATAATGGTACCTTACACATTCTCTAATGGCCAAAGACAGTCACAACTTGAATTTCAGCAATGAATAATCATGATTTATATTTCCTAGAAAAGAAACAGCATTTATATGATATCTTTAATGACTTCTGGCACCATATTTAAAATCTTCTGCATATTGTCAAAGATATAAACGCTTTTGGTGACCGGTTGGGAATTGTTCATAAGAGGTGACCTCCTGCTTTGGCTCACAAACCAGCTGTTGACACAGCAATTTCCGAAGGATTCAGTTCAGAAGTTTTCACTCAACTTCCATACTACGTGGTCTTTGAGCCCCGTTTCTTAACCTAAAAACACAGAACAACAGTTACACGACAATGACGAGGCAAAAATGATTTAAAATGTAGCTCCGGTGGCAGGACGTAGAATTTTATGACAGATACAGAAGCTAGTACCGATAGTGTACTGAGACTGGATTGAATTACGTAGAAATAATACATTTTTTTTTTTTTGCTGTCATCAGTTTCTTGACTGGTTTGATGTAATCCTCCATCCCTTCCTATCTTGCACTGACCTTTTCATTTCAACATACCCCTTACAACCCATGTTCTCAATTATCTGCTTCATACATTTTAATCTTCTTACCTTCGACTGTTCCCTCCACTAATCCAGCATGTCTCAAAATATGACCTACCAGCCTGTCTCTTCTTTCTGTAAGCTTCTTCCATAAACTTCTTTTCTCACCCATCATTTCCAAAACTCGTTCGTTTCGTACTTTATCTATCCACTTAATTTTCAGCATTCTTCTACAGCACCACATTTCAAACGCTTCAATTTTTCTTCTTTCTGGTATTCCTAAAGTCCATTCTTCGCTGTCATAAAGTGCTGAGCTCCACACATAGAGTTTTAAAAGGTTATTTATTAGTCCTAGATTTATAACTGAAACTAAAAGATTTCTATTTTTCATAAAAGCTCTTTTGTTAGTCTTATTCTGCTTTTAACGTCATTCCTGCTTGAGTCTTTCGTTGTTTTTTTACTTCCCAAGTAGCAAAATTCACTAAATTCTTCCATCGCATCCGACCCTGTTTTTATATTTAATCTAGAACTATTGGTATCATTCCTGCTACATTTCATCACTTCTGATTTTCTATGGTTTATATTCAGTCCAAAATCTTCCTTCAGTAATTTATTCATGACAGTCAGTAACTTCTCAATATCCTCAACCTGTTCTGTTAATAAGACAACGTCATCAGCTAATCGTAGCATACAGATTTTTTTTCTCCTTGAACACTTATTCCACATTCAAATCTTTCTTTCACTTCCTTTATTGCTTCTTCTACATACAAGTTCAATATTAATGGGGATGGGGATAGACTACAACCTAGTCTCACACCCTATTTAATTGACGCGTGTCTCTCATGATTCTTTTACTTGATTTTTATATTCTTCTACCTCCTTATTTTAGACCTGACTTCTTTAAATTTTTGAACATTTTGTCCCACCTAACATTATCAAAAGCTTTTTCTAAATCAACAAATGCCATAAAAGTATCTTTTTTTTTCCCTTCAAGTATTAATCTTCAGGCCAGAATCGCTTCTCTTGTACGAAAGATTTTCCTAAACCCAAACTTATCTTTACTTTCCGGATACTCCTCGTATATTTTCCCTTCGAACTTCCACAATTCGCACAGCCGAATGAATACGTATGATCTAGAACCTAATTTACACAATTCACCAACAGATGACGACCCTCTCTCTCACCCACTGGATCAAATTGGAAAGCCACGTCCGGGTAATCTGTCATTAAATAGCCAGTCATTTTAAGGACATCCGGTACCAGACATTTTTAATGCATTATCCTTGCTTATATTTTATCCTCAACTAGTTGTTAAAGGCAGCTCCTGATTTCGCGGCCCAAGTCTTATTCCCGGATCCCATAGGATCTAGAATAAGTAGATTTCACTCATCTCGTTTTGCAAACCGCAAGTAGTAGGGAGGTATAGTCCGTGGTCAGAAACGGCGACAGATAGGCGAAGAGGGAGCCGAAAGCGAAATGAAGCACTAAAATTAAAATATCTCATAAACGTAGTTTTTGATAAATCTTTCGGCAGTCTTCGAGGCTTTCTTTCGGCGTCGAGATGCGTAAAATGAACTTCACTAATTCCCGCACAACAGATATTTAAGAGGGTTTGAATCCTGCGAATAGGGTCGAGAATCAACTTTCAGTGGGACAGTGTTTTCTTTTTAAAAAAATGAAATTGGAGAGACAATGATACACATGCTGATATACAAAAATCAGATTAATATAATTACAGTAGTTTTCTTGATGTCATTTACAATTTTAGTACCTAAATGCTCATGCCACAATATTTAATGAAGATAGCCAGTATCATATGAAGTACTTCCTACAATACTGAAGTAACACACGATGGTAGCTGGTGCTTTGCTTTAACTAAAGAAAGTATTGTCGATATGTCTCGAATTTGCTACCCTGTAGTAAGAGCTGATTTAGATCTCCCGTCGTTGATTCTTCGCGGCCACAATGGAGTGTTAATCCCATACAGATGTTCAGAAACTGCAGCATCCATATTTTGCTACTGATCTACGTCTTGTTAATGAATTTTTATCTATGTTATGGTTTGGCAGAATATTATTCTGAACTACTCACACCTTCTCCCTCACTGAAACTGATTTGCTTTCAAATTTTCTTCTCACTGTTGCATTGCCTCCCTTCCAATTATCTGAGGTAACAATAACTCGACCACTATGCCGGAATCTAAAAAAAATTCAATGCCATTTGCCATATTATTTCCTGTTCCAATTCGTACCTAGCAGCCGACCGGGAAGGTTAATTAACAGTTTGATCCACGTACCTTTCGCGTGACTAGTTCGCCCGGGATATGGTGATTTATAAATAGTGTGTATAGTTTTGTCTTGCAATACATACAGTTTAAACTTTCTAAATTGTGTATTTAGTGGACAATTAGTGTGTTTCGCAGTACAGTCGAACTATGGATGATCTCCCGGATATGGGACACACGATTAAGTCGGCACTAGAGGTGTACTATTATTTACGCCCATATAACCCGACAAGGGACTGCAAAGGTGATAACGAATGAATTGTTGTCATTGTACAAACTACTTAAATGATATGAAATACCATCTGGAGATACATGATAAGCTCTTCCGAAGAGCTGTGGTCTGCGCCTGTGAGACTTTTAATTTAGTACAGTCATGTTTAGTGATTTCGTCTCTCTACTACAGATTCACTGGCGCCTTTAGTGATATATTTTGTATTCACTTCAAAAGATGAACTAGGAAGTTTTTACGTGCAGGAATCTACAACCAGACACATCTAGGGCGCCTATCACATGGTGGCAATTGAAGTTGGAATGAAATAGCGCAATATTAAAAGACTTTTGTATTTACGGGTTAATCTTTCCAATAGCTACAATGCGCACATTCTTCTCGTCTCGTACCTTCTTGATAGTGGGTGCGATGTCGCCGGTGAAGTCAGGCAGGATACAGGCCGCGTGGTACAAGCTGGGCCCTTTACTGCAGCAGGAGTCGGTGACGGAGCCTGCGGCACACAGTGGAACATGTCAGACACTCCTTCAGGCTTATGTATGTTAGTGCGATAAATTAAAGTGTCAAACAAAATCTGATATTGATGTAACTCATCCTTCTTCTTCACTACCCTTTTACAAACATTAGGGGTCGGCTGCCTTTGATGAATTTTACTAAAATTTGGAGTTATGATTTTACGACTGCATACCCTTTCTGGCGCCAATAATTTTATACCAACTGCCGGGTCGAAGAACATATTAAAGGGGAAAGTGAAGTATTGCCATATGTCTGCGAAACATTTACCTAGGCTCTCTGTATGCAGGTGCATCTTTGTTTGTGATGGCTGCAGTCAGGGTGGCGGTACACGGGAACCAGGCCACGTGCCCGACCCCACTGCACCTCCCCGATACATACGTGGCGTCTCAGCGCACTAAGAGGGGGATTGTTTCTGTTCTTAACGTAAATATTACGCCATAAATCAGAGTTCATAATGATACGAATCCGGGAATTTTGCAAACTTTGTAAATACAGTATTTTGTACTCTGTTTACTAAGAGTTCTTGTCCAGAATCCTTCTGTGGATCCAGCATTTCTGACGAGGGGAAAAAATTCCATTCGATTTTGTAACCGACACTAGCTAATTTTCCTTTAATGGTGTAACAAATTTAAAACGCAGACTTTTTTGGAGAACAGTTTAGTTTGTGAAACGAAATGGATTATGTTATGTCCAAGCCATGTTCTAAGACTAGGATTAATACCGATTCTGATCGAATAACTGTAGTTAACACGGCCGGTCACCTTGTTTGGTGTCGCTCGAAGCTCGTTACCACACTGGTTCATGCCCACAGGTAGGCCGTCCAAGTCATCAGGTACTCAGTATTCAGTCAGTTCGATTACAGATGCAGCTGACTAGTCAGTAGTCTTTTCGACCCGGCCTGGGAGCCGGGGTCGAACCCAGAAATCGGCCAGACTCCGCACCCTTCTGTTGTCGCTAATGTTAGGCTACCATTCGGCTAATAATGTATTGTAAAGAACTACCAAGTAACATTTCAGTTCATGTACGATTACTCTCTCTGTGAGAGTACATTGTAAATATACTTCCCTAAGCCAAACCTTGTTGCATTACTAGTTCTAGCATAACAACCATAGAAGCGCTAATCCCTCACTGGACGCTACCCCTCTCGAATACCCTATTACAGCAAGCCAGTCTGAGAGGTCCACCCATCATCCCAACTTCTCGGGCTGATGATTTTCGGTAGCCGTCTCTTTCCTGGCCTCAGAACGTCAGTAAGGCATTTCTGTTGGGGCTAGATCGCTTAGGGTACCATATCACCAGCGGGTGTTCGCTAAGACAGATTCGTTGGTCATAGTCTGTCGACGTGGCCTGTAATCCACAGCAATTGCGATAGAATTAAGTCAAGTGAATAGGGAGGAAGGCGAAAAACTCTCGTATCACTAGCTATTCGCTAGACTGACAAGTACTTACTCGAAGAAATCCAAAGCGTAAAGAAAACAGTAGCTTACGGTATGTAGCGCAGATGCTAGAGTGAAGTGCAATCCCCGTGCTTGGTGGTCGGACGATTGACGTTCTGGCCTGCCATTCAGAAGGTCGCGGGTTCACTCCACGGTATAGCTCTAAAGATTGCGGTTTTATGAGGTTTTACGAAATAATTTCAGGGTAATTCCCCGATAGTGTCTTCAAAAGTCCCTGACGAATTTCTTCCCATCCTTGTTCATAACACTTTACCGGTTCTAATAACCTAGAGTTTGACGAGCAGTAAAGCCGTAAACAAACAGAAAGGGAAAAAAAGCGTGGTATGCTTTCTGATTCAGTCTGTCAATTGCCACTTAATATAAAATTTAGAGTTTTACATCATTCCCGGCATCATGTATCTCAGCTATTAAAATCTGAATACATTGCCAAATTGAAAGCCAGATAATAGGAAACAAAAACGTTGGTAAATATAAAATTTTTGCTATTAGTTCCAACTGGAGATCTGCCATGCTGAGAGTAACAGCAAGTATTTTGAGATGCTATCGACCAAAAAGAAAATCTTGAATATTTTAAGTCTAGAGAAATACTAAAAAATTCGGCAGTAAAAATTACAAGATTTGTCTGGTCAAAGTCTTTTTTGTAAAAGATCTTGGCATAACATTTGATAGTAAACTTAATTGAGCAGGACATATTGGGCAGAAGATTGGGAGAGATTTCGAAATCTTTAATTTATTGTACATGATGATGAGGGAATTTTCTAGAGAAGTCAGGGAATTGGGTTACGAGACCTTGGTCACTCTATTGCTTGTATGTGGTTGTGTCGTAAGGGACCAACATTTTGGTTATCGAATTCAGGAGTTTGAGAGATGCAAAGGATTTGCTTGTGAAAATTACCGCAGAACACAATCAGTTACCGACATAGTATACAAGCTGGCTTTGGAGTCATTGGAAGACAAGAGAAGGGCGAAGAAACTGCTGGGAGTGTACAAATCGTGTATTGGTAATGAAACTTGAATTGATATTGGTAGAAGCATTAGGAGTGGGGAAGACACAAGCTGGCACTGGATTTCAGGGGCCAGGGAGTTGAGTTAAGGATTGGAATAAATCACGAAGGGCAACTCTGAACAATTTATCAAAAAAGTTAAAAATAAAAATTTGGAAAAGGCAAGAGTAAATGGGTGGTGAAATTGTTCTGAAATAATTTAAGATTTTTTTTTATTGGAGTAGGTGTGTAGGAAAAATGCCACAGAGACATATGCTCCATTGCAATTAGAAAAACCGAATCACCACGAATAGCACTCACTATGCTGTGTACAAAAAAATTCGTATAATGTATATATGGGCAACCCCCGGCCCGCGGGCCGGATACGGCCCTCTACCAGCTTCAATCCGGCCCGCGAGAGATTCAGAAATTTCAGATACAGAAGAAAAATATCCATAGCTGAGAGTTTTCTTACAAAAAATAATTTGCACATTCGGAAGCACGTATAAATGTGAGCAAATTTTTTCAATCATTAAAATTTAAAAAAATAAGCATCGTACTCGGTTTAGAGCGTGGTTGGCCAACCCGCGGCCGCCTTGAAGATTTTTCCGCCCCGCGTGATTCATCACACTTTTTAAAATTATTCTTAGTTTATAATTGAAAATGTAGTGAAAACCAATGTATTTTAAAAAAAATACGTTATTTGTGCATCATATATTTCAAACTTAACTGTCGAAATTATAAGAAAAAAAATTACTTTCATTTTAAAATAATACTTTTGCGAATATATGACAGATATTGCATGTTTTATTTATGAATTTACAGTTATCAATTCGCGGAATAATTATGTTATATTCTGCGAACTCATAATGCGCGGGCATCTCGGAACATCTAATATAATATACCATACATAATTTTATATGCGGCCCGCGGAGTTATGACGCATTTTCAAAGTGACCCGCAAGATCATTTGGGTTGCATGTACGTTTTCTCAAAAGAGAGAGAGCAAATGAAGGGTCATAGTTGAGGTGTGAATGCTGCAATGTAATGCTTAGTCTTCATCAGGTGTCACATAGCTTTCAGTAGTTGTAAAAAGCTGCTACTGAGAGCGGTGAAGATTACATCGGCATAGTTAACTAGTGAACCACCAACATCGTCTTGGCTCAAATTTCAATCGTGTTTAACATGATAATGCGGCGTTCACGAGTTGCAAGAAAACTTTGATTGCATAACGACGTCAACGGAAAATATATCATCTGCCGATTAACTTTATATAGAGGCTAAAAAGAATGAAACAGACGTTTTGAGGGTGAAGGCGCCCGCTTTTTAGTTGCCGTCTTGGCGGGAACCAGTGCAGTAGCATGTGGATCAGAGAAAGTCGATTTCGCGCGCAGCTTATGAGCAACCGACTCCAAGTACTCCGCCACTTTTGATACCTGCAACACAGTCAACAAATGAAATTATTCATTTTTTCTGTTATTCAAGCCTCTGACTAATTATTAAATTACTATGCATTTTGAAACTGTTTTCTACATCCTAAATAGTTGCCGGTAAATTGTTTGAACAAACATACGAACTTTTATTATTATTATTATTTTTAAATCTGAACATGTGCAGTTATTCCTAAAGATTACACATTAGTTTAAATATGTACCCATAGTATCTACAGTTGACATCTTTAACAATTCCAAAAAGTCAATATTTAAGGACAGTAATGAAGAAAACAACTAAGGTGTCGACAACCTGGGAATTAATTTTCCCATTTTTAAGCCTTTGTCCATACTACTTAATAACTATGCATTCTAAAGTAATTTTTTCATTCTGGCAGCTTCTATTTCATTACACGTAAGAGTCGCCAGTAAATATAAAATAAAAAAAGAATCTCTGCAATTTCTCCAATAGTGACAGGATGCTAAAGACGACACATTCTGCACCTGCGGTCGGCGCCATTTCCTTAGCCTTAAAATACCATCAGAAAAGAAAAATAGGAACGATGTCAGATGATAGGAAAGCTGACATAAGGGTCCTGACCGCAATTTAACTATGGATTTTTATGTAACTTGACGAGACAAAACGAAAGTAAAGAATAAATTTTATTGATATCTCGCTAGTTCTGTCTCGACAGTGAAATGGTTAGATTGATTTCGCCAACACCCTATATCTCGCACAGTTCTCGAGATATATTGTCCAAAGATTGAGTTGGTTAGGTTGAGATTCGGCCTGCACCAAAAGAAATTTCGCCAAAGCCACAAGGAAACGACATGCTGGACACGCATAATGAGTGTTTTGTTTTCTTACAATCGGTTGTGGTTACATTGAAATGCCCCCTCGACCAGTAGCAAAACGTCGCCAAAGGCTCAATTAATTAATACCTATAACTAATTTTTGTTAGTCGATATCTCGAGAACTAGTGGGATATTAAAAATTTTTATTCTTTACTTTTGATTTTTGTCGACGAGTTACATAAAAATCCATCATCAAATTGCGATATCACGTCTATGATAGTGCGGGGTTCAAATCTTAGGAGATTGAAAATAAATATAGAATTCGTTACACGTTATGCTATAGTGTTATATTAGTTTTAGTTCTTATCCAGGCCGCATTCAGCGCGATAAATACGGACCGCATAAAGTAATGACGTCAGTGTCATAGAACTTATGAAAGAATCATATTAATAAATGGGGAGGGTGCTGTGCAAAGTACGGCCAGTAGAAAAAACTGTTAATTCGGGTTGAAAATACTACTAGCTTCTTCCTTGGCGCTTACTGTTTAAGGAAAAGTGTACTCGAAAGACGTAAAATATGTAACAAAGGTGTAATCCGTGCCGAAACGCCAAGTCAGTAACGTGCGTAAACGTATGTTTCGGCACGGATTACTTATTTTACGTCTTTCGAGTACACTTTTCCTTAAACAGTAAGCGCCAAGAAGCTAGTAGTATTTTCAACCCGAATTAACAGTTTTTTTCTACTGGCCGTACTTTGCACAGTAACCAATGGGGATTCTATGATAACCGTGTCACCGCAATTTGATGATGGATTCTTATGTAACTCTACGAGACAAATTGAAAGTAAATAAATTTTTCTGATATCTCGCTTAGTTCTCGAGATATCGTATCTCAAAATTGACGTTGTTAGGTTGAAATGCGGCCTGGACCAGAAACAAATTCGCCATAACCAAATTTGATGATGAATTCGTATGTAACTCGAAGAGACAAATCAAAATTAAAAAGGTTTTTTGATATCTCGCTTAGTTATCGAGATATTGTAGCTGCAAAGTGAGGAGGTTAGACTGAGATCTGGCATGGACTAGAAAAACCATTATATCTACACAGTGGAAATACACTATAGCTGTTTTATTTTCTTCCTGGTGGTTATTGTTTGGTTGAAATACGGCCTGAACCAGAAGAAACTTCACCAAAATAACAAGGAACTATACCTATATCTGATTTTTGAGATGCTATATTTCGAAAACTAAGGGTGATATAAAAACATTTCATTCTTTCTTATCGATTTGTTTCGTCGAGTTATATAATGATTCATCATCAGATTGTGAGGGTACGGTAATGATAAAATTGTATAATAAATTACTCGTTCCTTAATCTGTAACAAGGGGTGTCAGTTATCATACTAGAGCAGGTTGTATTTCAACCTAACCTCCGCTTGTATTGCCGTTCTAAAAGAAATGCTTCTGTCACACGCTCATTAATACATTACTGTACTGCGATCTTAGATTGATCCTTTAATCCATACCACAGTGAATAAATTGCATATAATCAAAAAAATACTTGCATCAGTATCTGCCATGATACACAGCCTATGCCACCACACTAACAAAACTTGACGGAATAAGTGTTGCGTATGGCACATTACACGCGGTGCTCCAGATTTTCACTCAGAGATTCAAAATTTTGTTCTTAATGATGTGGGGGACATACATGCAGCTACACATGAAAATATAAACACTGTATTGTTTTCTTCATAATTAGTTTCCACAGATAGTAGTACTTCGAAATGAAACATCTATTTTTAACCAAAGCATATCCTTAGAAAATAGCTATAGTAGCCTTCGCTTGTGCATAGCTAACATAATAACACAGAAATCGGAAACCAACAAATATGCTTTCTACAATCAATTGCGACTACATAAAACGAGAAGCAAAGGCAAGTTAAAAAAAATACCTTCAGTGTCGTACTCGACTGGCTTTCACACTTTAGTTTTTTTTTTTTAAATCTTTTTAAAGATGAATCAGAAATACGGAGCCAGGTTATGTTTTTAAGTGGTTCATAATAAAATTATTGTAAATGAATGTTATTCTTTCTTATTCGAAGTGTATACATAACTTGTAATAATTCAAGATCCTGGATATACTGTATTAAACTCTAATGTTGAGTTCATAATGCATTTTATTCCTTAGTAGTTTAAAGTAGTAAAACAAGGGCGGGTATGTGGCTCTAAGACTCATGGAAGTGTAAACCATTACTAAAAGAAAGAAAATCTACATTGTACTTACTGATCATGATAATTTGTAAATCTAACCGTACAAAAACAAATAATTCATATATTGTTCCTTGATCATCGATTTTATTATTAGACTATTGTAAACCCGTGACTGTTTTTTGCGTATCGTCACGGGTCTAGAATAGTTACAGTTTTTACGATGAAAGATTATGACAGGTTGATCTGATCTGGCCAAATATAAGCTTGACCTGTGTTTCACCCTTAGGATGAATAAAATCTCTTGAGCTTGAAGAACTCAGAAGCATAATTAGAGTTAGGTATTAAACACGGACAGGAAAGATCGCGCTATACCTAGTGTAACTGTTTCAAAGGTCATACACTCGAACTTGCTTAAAAACGAACTTGACTTGTATTTGACCCTTAAAAGTTCACTCTGCAAATTTTTTTAAAAAAAATCCTGTTTGCTTCGAAAGTATCACGTTGTTTATGTAATTGAGACTGAGAAAACACTCATAATGTAAACATTGGTCATAGTATCTGTGACGGCCAGAGAACTTAATACACATTCCATATTGTGAAACAGTTGAGCAACTCCGTAAAAATAAGCTGCCAGAATAGTCGATGCGGTGACACATTTGGTCTGATGTCCTCCACTTAAAATAACCTGATAACTCACATACAGTGAACATGAATAAAGACCAATAACGAAAGTGGTCAGTAAAATGCCTAAAAAGAATATAAACCGTAATGCATAAATTTTGGTCAAGCATCAACATTAGTGAAAGTTGTAATTAAACTGAAATTTATCCTAAGCCGAAATGACAATTGGCATTCGTGGTTACAGCAGAGACTATGAGTAATTTAAGTTTTTTTTAATTTTTAAGTTGCTTTAATTAGTATCATGTTACTGAAAAGCAGATCCACATTTTTTCAGCCGCAAAATTTATTAAATTTTTTTTAACTGTGAAACGCTATGAAAAGCAAACTTAATGAATGTATTATGCCAGTTGCTTAGTTATTAAATTGTAGACATAACCACGAATTCCTTCTAATGGTATCTCTGGTCGCTGTTTTGTGAGCGAAGGCTGACACGTGACACCGTTCTCCAGCCAATAGCTATCGAGGTGAGTGGGTGACCTTACGAAATAATATAGTAGATGGGTCTAAAAACATTTCAGACCAATTTCCTAAGTTTAGCAGGATATTTGAACATATTCCTCGAACGAAATACATTATAGTTTGTGCCTGATGTTATCCACTGGGAAAATTCAATCTGAGTGTGAAAAAAATGTCATACCGTTTTAGCCCAAACAACTGAATTTACTTGACTAAATTCAAAACCTTTGTTTTCCAATAACAGATTTTGTTACGAAAAATAAGCAATAAATTCGAAATATATATCAATATCTAGAAATCCTTAATATACGTATTCGGAATAATGTTATTTAAAATGCGCACTTGGTGGGAAGATTTTGTTTTTCCATGGATTTGAGAAATCACTCCAGGTGAATTCCTGTTCCTTCAAAACATCATGGGTGATTGCCTTCCCATTCATTGCCCTTTTCCCTTTCCCACTTCTAATGATCTCGACATCACCAATGCATAAAGCCCCAAGCAAAATAATAAGAATAATCATTTCAATTCCAACGGAAAATCAGTTTGATAATATAATAATAATAATAATGTTTGATTAAATTGCAATGGCACGCATACTCAGGTGGCAATTTCCGTAACACCCATCTTCACCCTTTCCCGCACCCACCTACATTTACCATTTACAAATTTTAACTTTAAATTCTTTCAACCTTTTTGTTAAATTATTCATCATTTCCCTTGGTGACTTATTCCAATCCCTTACATACTTATCTAAAAAGGAGGATCTTCCCACACCCTTGTGCCTAAAATCGAGTGCCAGTTTGTGGTCATGGTAATCTTTTCCCTTCCATGCATTACTTTTCATACCTACACCAATATCTTTCCATGCCTCAAAGCCAATATACGCCCTGTACACTCCCATGACCCTCCTCATTCTCCTCCTGTCTTCCAATGAGTCCCATTCCAGCTCTTTTATCATATCTGTTACTGATTGCGTTCTGCGATAATTTCCAGACGCAAGTCTAGCCGCCCTTTTTTGCACCCTCTCCAACTCCTGTATTTGATACTCAAAATGTGGGTCCCATACTACACTACCATATTCGAGCAATGGTCTCACCAAATTTTTGTAACCCAATCCCTTTACTTCTATCGTACATCCCCTCATCACTCTCTCCAACAAGTGCAGAATTTTGAAACCTTTTCCTACCACCCGTCCGATGTGTCCTGTCCAGTTAAGCTTGTTATTAAATGTAATGCCAAGATATTTACATTTTAAGTATTCAACAAACAATTCTTTCCCCACCTTAAAATCATACTCAACATTTCATTTTTATTTCTGGTGTGTAACATGCTGACTCTTCTTTGCATTTATCTTCAGCCCATGTTTAACAAACCCAACTAGATATTCTAATCCAGATCACCCGGCAACTGTTTACAGTACTCTACCGTTTTGATCCTTTTATATAGCATTATGTCATCTGCATACAATCTAATTTCTGATAGTAAACAATCAACACAAGTATTCATTAGAATAATGAATAGCAACGGTCCAATACGCTACCCTGTGGCACTCCTTTTTTTTCAATTCCACTTCTTTTCATACTGCATTTCCTACCATAACTTTCTGTTTTGTACCTTTTAAAAACTCTTCTACCCAGAAAATCACTTTCTCATCCACTCCAATGGTTTTAACCTTATTTACTACCATTTTATGGCTCACACTGTCAAACGCCTTTGACAGATCTAGTGCTACACTATCAATTTGGCCTCCCTTGTCCATTTCATCTGAAATTTCTTGCATATATCCCACCAACTGAGATTCGCATGAATATCCTTGCCTAAAACCACGTTGCCTACTTGAAAACCAGTTACACTCTTCACATATATTTCTGATGTTGTTGCATGTCAATCTCTCCATTAATTTACCTACCACTCAGCGGCCTGTAATATTCGACTCTATTTCTCACCCCTCCTTTACGTACCGGCACTACTATCGCACTTTTCCAGTCCTGTGGTAAGCACCAAGTATCCAGACTCCATTTAAATATTTCAAGATAAGGAACAATGTCACATCCGGCTATCTTAAAGATATCTGTAGTAATATTATCTACACCAGCCCCTTTACGTTTTTTCAGCTTTCTTATTTCCTTCATGATTTCCGCAAGATGAATTTCAAATTTTTTGGTCTGTTCATTTATAATTGTGTTGCTAAGCTCGTTTTCCGAATTAGACCCTACCGTTTCTGATTCATTGTCCCTAATGCTCTCACTAAACCAGTTGCTTAAAAACTCATCCTTTTTCAAATCCTCAGTAACTTCTTCTCCATCCTTATCCGTCTAAACACCCTCCCTTCCTCTCAGTTTTCTAACATAGCCATAGAAATTTCTAGATGCATCAGTCAATGGTCCTCTTGCACTGACAATACTCTTTATAAACCCATCTTTAGTCACCTTCTTTGATATTATTAAGTCCTTGTTTAGTTGTTTTAAATATTCCCTACTACCCTTCTGTCCCTTAACTCTGTTATGTTCTCTTCTTATCAATCTCATTAACCTCCTCACTTCCCTATTATGGTGCATATGTTCTCTCTACTTCTCTTATTTTCTTTCTTTGAAATAAATTTTTCTTCCCCCTTTCGTATTATCTTCTTGAACTCTTCCCACCTTGACTCTACTGTACTTGTGCCTTCCTTCCATTTGCATATCTCTTCAAATTTGAAATCTGTACCTTTTTATAATTACATACCAATTTCCACCTTCAATTTTGGCTGCTGGTTCACTGAATCCTTTAATATCCATCAGATCTGCTTCATAATCACTTATTCCTTCGGATACTTGACGTCCCCACAGGTTATCATCGGGTTTTATTAGGAATATATCCAAAATATTTTGTCCCCTGGTGTTTTACTCTACCACTTGTGTAAATTCTCATTCCCTTATAAAGGTATTTGCAAATCTTTGTTCCCTTGTGTTATTATTCTTATTTCCTATCTAGTTTACACCCGGTAAATTTAAATCCCCACCAATAATGACTATTCTATTCTCATCTCTAAAATGTGAGTATGAATTTAATTCTCCCCAATAGCTTCATCTTCATCTGTCATTCTTCCACTGTGGTAAGCAGCCAATACCCTGATTTTTTCTTTTTATTACCCCATAAATCTATCCCAAGTAACTCATGGTCATGATCTATGAACACCAGTGAACTGCGGTAGTTTTTGTTAACTAGTATGAAAACTCCTCCACCAATTGTTCCTCTATCTCTGCGGTACACTCTGTAACCATCAGGAAAACCCTCACTGTCTAGTACTTCTTCTACTCTCTACCCCAGTTATTACTTGTGGTTCGTGTATCTCTATTAAGTTTGCAAATTCGGTTACCTTTTCTCATTATACTTCCACAGTTCACCAAAATTCATCACGAAAAACCGATGCAAAACGCAATTAAAAAAATTGTTGTTAGATTGAATTGATTACCACACATAAGAAATTTGTCTAAAAAACAGTTTGACTAATAGAGTAATAAAAATATGTTTCCTGTTTTAATCTTTCTCCCTAACCCTATTTTATTGACTT
The DNA here is from genome assembly GCA_031002005.1 of Vandiemenella viatica. Lineage (NCBI taxonomy): Eukaryota > Metazoa > Arthropoda > Insecta > Orthoptera > Morabidae > Vandiemenella > Vandiemenella viatica. Next base: position 167,913,600 of record CM061920.1, read on the forward strand.
AGTTTTACCGTATAAGTAAACAAGATAATACTGATGATGAAGAAAACATATGGAATACAGTTTCTGTAGCAACCTAATTTCAATTTCGTATATTTGTTAATGGATCTCGAATTAACTAGGGACAGTAGCAATATACATATTAGTTTTTTATAATGTTTTATGATTAATTAAAATTCACAGTGTTAACAGAACATTTACATTCAAATTTTAAGAATTTGAACATAAACATTTATAGTTTCACTAGGTTTTTCAAATAACGATCCTAGTTGTTTCTTAAAACACACATGAAAGTCATGAACAAGCTTGAATAATTATGGTAAAACGGGTAAAGATAGCCAAAAGCTTATCGAGAGAATAAAAAATACGATTCTTAAATGAGCACTGTCACTAGGTGCAATGTTGTGCGAATTTCATCATACAAGTTCAAAAATACAAAATCGGAAACTTTTTTTTATAAGATATATATGCTCACTTCGTGACATTGCATTCGCTGAAATTTAGTGTCCAAAGTTCTTGAGTTACGTAATATCTATGGTCATTTGACAAATTACATTTCATTAAATTTGTGCTACAAGTTTTTTTTTCAGGGGTGGGGTGTTTATTTTTTATACCTTAAAATATTTTTTACATTGAGTGGAAACGGAAAAATACTGCTAATCAGGTAGGTAATAGCGGAGGTGCATTTTGGAATCTTCTAGCATTTAATTATGAATTTTACAATCTGCTACGGATCTTTGTTACAGGTAAGTGAATAGCTGAGATTGTATGGTATTATTTAAAGAAGGAATGTATTATAACAACTGTATCCACTTTTTAAAATCTTTTGTTTAAAAAGTTTGTGCGCACGTTTGGGCGATATTATTTAAGAAAATAAGTACATTCTAACCTTATTTAATATCGAGTAAGTCGTTCGAAGTATAGGCATTCAGTTCTGGTTCCATATGGCATGTAGGAAAGAAATAAACGATTTCCGAAACGTTTTTTACACGCTTTATATTAGCTTGACTTGTATGTATGTATGTATGAATGAATGTAACGGAATTTTACAACTCCATATGACCCACTTCCAGATGTCCGAGCTGGTTGAAATTTGGCACACATATTAAGAACCGGTGACAATACACGAATTTCATAGCTATATCCTGCTATTCTCATTACTTTGACAGTAACAAAAGAAAAATGGTTGAATGTCGTGAAATTTTGCAATTTAATTTTAACCCAACTCCAGATGTCCGAATTGTTTGAAATTTTGCTGATGTATTAATAACTGATTATAATACAATAATTTCATAGCTATATCTTGATATTATCATTACTTTGACAGTAAAAACAGAAAAATTTGAACATATTTTAAGAACCGTTCACAATACAGTCAGTCTCTTAGCAACGTCCTGCTATTCTCGTTACTTTGACCATCTCCAGTTTCCCGGGTGTGATTTACGAGCCTTGGTTGCTGACGACGATCGTCTTCCACTGTCTCCTATCCAGAAAGGTTTCTCTGTCTGCAGTCACTTAACGTGATGTTGAATAGTGAGTATTCGAAACATTACTTCGTACTATTATAGAAGGGTAGTCTTCCACATTTACACTGCTATTGGACTCTCTAGGCTGAGTTGCCATTTAATTGTATTTAACTCGTGGAAATAATAATTAAAAATGAAACTACAACACAAAGATAAAGAGAGATTGGCGAAGAAAAGCCAACAGTAGGAAACATACTTTTGAAACTATCTGAACTAAAAAGTTAAAAATAAAATTGTAGTTTAAAAAACTAAAAACACGCTTTCGTAGTAATGTGAACTAAAAGGTTAAAAATAATCTTTAAATATAAAGATTTTGTTTAACAGTGATGGGACGTCCACAATACAGGATAAATTAATTTTTTTAATAATCTTAAATAATAAAGTCACTGATTACAAAATTAACTTTAATGTAAAAAAAAAAAGCGTGGGGTGCTCTCTACACAACTTTTGACAATGACCTTTACAAACAGCGAACGACAAAAAATATAAGACAACTTATATAGCACCCCATGCTTTTTTACATTAAAGTTAATAGTGACTTTTTATTTAAGATTATTAAAAAAAATAATTTATCCTGTATTGTGGGACGTCCCATCACTGTTAAACAAAATCTTTATATTTAAAGATTATTTTTAACCTTTTAGTTCACATTACTACGAAAGCGTGTTTTTATTTTTTAAACTACAATTTTTTTAACTAACCTTATTTAATAATCGAGTAAAGTCGTTCGAAGTATAGGCATTCAGTTCTGGTTCCATATGGCATGTAGGAAAGAAATAACGATTTCCGAAACGTTTTTTAATGTGCAGTGCTGAACGACGGCAGCAAACATGTTGAAATAGAGAGAAATTGTTAACACACTGCGCATGGCAGCCAACTTCTAACAACAACAATTTGACTCTGTTCAATATGTCTATTATCGTCGCCTAGTGCTGTATAGATATTACAGAACATGTTTACATATTCTCAAATAATATCGCCCAAGGAACGGGTGTACACATTTTCAGAGTAAAAAGGTCATTACTTCTAGTGTGATTCTCACTGCCTAAGGGCAATCTTGAAAATAAACCTTTTATGGTTGATGATGCAGACATTACATATTTTAATGCAGTTTGAAGTTAATCATTCCATTTTACATAAAGTACTGTGGTAAAACATGTATCTGGCCTGCCGTATCTTCATTAATTTCTTCGCTGTACTCTTACTTTAAACACTTTAATTAACTTCACATCTTATCTAGCTTTCATAGCGCGTATTTGTTGATTGTGATTTAACTTGGAAATAAATACCGGTATATCAAAAATTATATTTATAATTTCTTCGTGATTTTTTTAACTCCGAATATAATTTGATACGGAAATGTACATTTCATTAAATATGGTCCTTTAAGTGCCGTTCATACGTGTTCAAAATTAATATTTTATTGCCATTAGGTAGAAAGATGGAGTGGTTTGGTGGCTCAGTTGTTGATGTATCTAACTGTAGGCAGTGTCTCAACGGGGTTTTACAAAGCCCCTTAAGCCGACATTCATTTCTGCCAGAGCTTGCTGTATAATGTGAAGTACGCCAGGACGCTTGCGTGGTTCAAATTCCACTTTATACTGTAGGACAGCCAAATAACTCGCTGTCCTTTAGTATGCCTCCTTAGGCAGTACTGTGGGTAGAGGATCAGGTGGAAATGTGAGTTGTCATTCTAAGCAGACTCTAGACCAATAGAAACTAATTACCAAAGCAAAACTAATCAACGCATATAAAGTCTCATGGTCATATTCAAAAAGCATTAAATGTAAAGAAGGTGTAATGTGATAAGAAAGCGTCTACTTCTTTTAGTGTTTATAAGATAGGCCCATTGTTAATATTTTTGTTATTCAAAAGAAAATTCCAGGTGAGAGCCAAGGCGGTATTAAACAAACGTGCGGCTTTAAAGTATAATACTGAGCGGTGGATAGGAAAATCCAACACCTCATACATGGAAAATTGTTATAAAATTTGAGGGATTATGTGAGATTGCGACAGGAAAAAGTTGAAGGTTTCTACGATAACCGTGGCGCCGCAATTTGATGTGGATACTTATGTAACTCGACGAGACAAATAGATATTAAAGAATAATTTTTTTTGATAATTCACTTAGTTCTCGAGATATTGTATCTCAGAATTGACGTGGTTAGGTTGAAATGTGACCTGAATAGAAGAAAAATTGCGCCATATCCAAATTTGATGATGAATTCGTACGTAACTTCAAAAGACAAATCGAAAATAAAGAATAAATTTGTTTGATATCTCGCTTAGTTCTCGAGATATTATATATCAAAAGTGACGAGGTTAGAGTGAGATGCAGCCTGGACCAAAAAGAAAAAATATCACCAAAACCACTATATCTACACGGGGGAAATGCACTATGTGTTTTTTATTTTCTTCCTAGTGGTTGTTGTTAGGTTGAAATACGGCCTGGACCAGAAGAAACATCACAATCAGTACAAGGAACTATAACTATAACTGAGTTTTAACATGCTTTATCTCGAAATCCAAGCAAGATATCAAAAAAAATAATTATTCTTTATATTCGATTTATTTCGTCGAGTTCTATAAGGATTCATTGACAGGTTGTGGTGCCACGGTAATGATAGAACTGCCATCTTGTCTAATCGTAATTACAACTGCTTTAAGATCAGTTTAATACTTGCAACAATATGCCGCTTTGTGTGTGATTAAGTGATTTATTGGGCTAACAATTAAAT
>CM061920.1:167918860-167945892 GCA_031002005.1 Vandiemenella viatica
GTAGTGTGAGTCCGCCCTCTAACAATTTAATTTAATTTTAATTTAATTTAATTTAATTGCAATGGAGCACACGCTCCGGTGGCAATTTCCCTACACACCCATCTTCCCCCTATCCTGCACCAACCTACATTTGCCCTCTACAAATTTTTTCTTTAAATTCTTTCAAAGTTTTCGGTAAATTATTCATCATTTCTCTTGGTAACTCAGCTTCGTCTTGGCTGGCATATGCAGTCTCATGTGAGAATGATTTTGGGTAGTTGGCTAAATTTGAAAAATAGGTTAATATAATATAATATAAAAAAAGAAACATACCTTAGGCGTGATGCAGCTGAAAAGTTAAGACACGGCACAGAAATAATAGTACCGAACAAGGAACTATAACTCATCTTTAACGTGCTATATCTCGAAAACGAAGCGAGATATCAAAAAACATTATTCTTTATTTTCGATTTGTTTCGTCGAGTTCTACAAGAATTCGTTATCAGACGGTAATTATAGAACTCCCTAACAGTTGCTTATACTTCGCAAAAGTAACATCAAAACCATATCAATTAACTTAAAAACGTACGTCTAAGCAATAGATTATTGTTTACGAAACTGATTTCAGCTTATAATATATATTTGACACTTATATGGAAGTTTTTGCATTGCGGAATTCCGACGAGCAGAAGTTTATGTTTGAGGCGAAAAATCTTCCAACGGCTACGGCGTCAATTTTGGGCAAATTACAACTGGTTGCTTTGCTAAAACCTTGTTGCATAATGAATTAGACTTCTCTTTCGCCAAATAATTAAAAATAACTATATTAGCAACACAGAAGTTGCTACAAACGAAAAATTTAGAACGCAAGGTGTTCTAATACATTTAAATGTCAACCACTTCTGTGGCGCTAGGGACACTATGACGTAATGCTTTCTCATTGGCGTTCGCGGTCACGTGTCACTATGGCTGATTTTGTCGATTTTATTTTCTATAAATAATTCTATAAATAATCTTTATCTTTTATATTAAATAAGGTTGTTTTTTGTTATCTCCTTAGCATGATTAATCATTAAAATCTACTATACGCCCGATTTATTCTTAGTGGAAACAAGCCAAATTGGTCAATCTAAACTATTTGAAGCGAAGTAGAATGCCTAACACTTGCTACTTTGTGATAAGCATACTAGGTTAAAGGTAAATAACTATTCTCTGAGCTAGTGCGGCCCAAAAAATTTGTTACTTCATGGACAAACTCGTCTCACTATTAGATTATATCTTTAATCAGTAACTAAATGACAATGTATTCATGGAAGGAAACACTCCGATCCAGTAAACTCTACGATTATTCTATCACTTGATGAAAAGTGCGAACATTGAATATTATATTACATAACAGAATTGAAATCGTGTTACTGCACAATTAACCTGTTCTAAAAAAACAAATAGCCTTTACGATGCGTTACTTAATACAAGACTTAGCCCCTGAAGTGTGTGGCTTGAAGGAATTCTTTAGCGTACGAGCATTGAAATATTAGACGGACGAGTATTATCGTAGAATTGCAGATTTTTCTTCGAGTTGAGTTCGTGTTCATGTAGTAACAAAAAGTTACGAGATCTTCTTTCGAGCCAAGTCTACACTTCACAGCAGGGGCGGATTCATTGGGGGGGGGGGGGACTAGACTGCTCAAGCCCCCCGCCCTCCCAAAAGTATCTAGGTCCACCTCCGACATTGTAATTTTGGATACTTTTTTTTTTTAATTAGCCCTACGGATTCGAGGCCCAAGGGGACTATAAATTTTATTTATTTTTATTTATTTAACTGTACATTCAGATGGTTCGTTCTCTAGAGTCTACAACGAACCGTTATTTCTTAATACTGTATTGAAATTTATAATAAACAAAATTTTGTAAAATTAACACAAATCCTACATTCTACGAAAATGGTACAAACAATTAATTATTATTACTAAACACTGTAATTTATCAAGTTGTTAGTAAAAACTATTACCCACTAATACTAAATAACTGAACATCTTGAGTTTTCAAAAGTTCGTTTAACGCTGGCATCCATTGAAGAAATAAGCTTCGGTAAATTCCAGAAGCCACACTTCCGGCATCAGCGTTCCACTAGTTGTTTGTATCTCGTCCGTTTAGAGTATCTTGTCTCATTCCTTAAATGGTTTGCTGTGTTCCGGCAGGTTGCTGGCTATGCTGAAGCCGATACCGCTCCCTGGCTGCATCTGACACAGCATCTGCCAGATTGTCGAGTTCATTCAGGAGGAGGTTGTCTTTCATAATTTCCTTGACAGTTTTCCCCATGAGCTTCATTCTGTACTGTTTGATTTGATCATCGACTAGAGGACATTCAAACAGTTTATGTTCAGGTGTTCCTGGAGATCCGCACGCGCATAGATCATTCTCTGTCCTATTGATCCTATGAAGATATGTTTCATACGGTCCATGCCCGGTGAGGGAATGTATTAACCCTCGGGATGGATTTAAGTGCTTCATACGTATCATCTCTCTGATGTCAGGAATAATTTCAAATACTCTCCTTACTGTTTCCGAATTGTTCCACTGCTGTTGCCATTCATTCAAAATACAATTTTTGATATCTATCTTCTTGGTTGCCACTTGACCCAGGATTTCTGTTATCTTGTCTAAGTTTCCTTTTCGTAGCCAGTAACATGCTGCTCTTTTTCTTATTTCCAGATCTAAAGGACATATTCCGAGAATGACTGTGAGTGCATCAGTTGGGGTACTTCCGAATGCGCCTGTAAGACGCAAGAGAATTCCTCGTTGCATTCGTCTGATATCCCTTGCAGGTTTAACCAATCTTAACCTATGTGCCCATGTGCTCGCTCCATAACTTGCAAAAGCTGCGGTAATGGCACCATGATACAGCCTTATAGTCGGCAGTGGGATTAGAAATCTTCTTTGCCCAATGCTAATTATTTTGTTCATTGCTGCAGTCGTTCTTTGGCATATATAGTCAATGTGATCTTTGAAATTCCTATGTTCATCCAGAACAACTCCTAAGTATCTCACTGTTTTGCGTCTTTTAATTGAATTTTCTCCAAGCTTCACAGTGGGGTTGCGTTTCAGTGTTCCTTTTATCAAATTGTATTGGGTTTTTGTTGGTGCTAGCTGGAGCTTAACTTGTTTACACCAGCATTCCATTACTTTCATTATTTCTTTGGTGTTTGTCTCGATCTCTCTTCTATTATTTCTTTGGTGTTTGTCTCGATCTCTCTTCTATTATTTCCTCCAACCAGCAGCAAGATATCATCTGCGAAGGCAACGATTCCTTCAAGCTCTGCCAGACCCATAAGTCTGTTAAGGACAGGTTCCAGAGCAATATCCCAGAATTCTTGGCCACATACTGACCCTTGTGGATATCCTTTTGTGAGATGCTTTGTCAGTTTCTGACCAGAGTTCTGAAGTGTTGCAGTTCTTCCGCGATAGTAGTCTTTGAAGCTATCATACAACACTCGTGGGCATCCTAACACCCTTAGTCGGGCGAACATACTCGGCCACCATAAGTTATCAAAGGCGCCGCAAATGCCGATACATATGCCAATGACATATTTTTTGTTTGTCAAGTTGACTATCCTCTGAACTTCATTTATCGCATCCTCTGTTGACCTGCCTTTCCGGAAGCCGAGCTGCTGCTGATTTATACCTTTCAATAATCTGAATTCTTTAATTCATTTACATAGTAATTTTTCTTGAATTTTCCCAAGTGTATTTAGCAGGCAAATTGGTCTGTAAGACTTTGGTAGTGTAGGGTCCTTATCTTCTCCTTTCCTTATAATTTTTATGCTTGATGTTTTCCAACTATGAGGTATCCTTCCCTGCAGCAGGCAGGCATTCAGCAATTCGGTAAGGTAAGGAACTATTTGCTGACTTAAGGCTTGCAAGACTACTGCTGTTATCCCATCAGGTCCTGGTGCTTTATTTCTCTTCAGGGCGCTTATTGCGGTACTTACTTCCTCTTGAGCAAATGTTAGAACCATCATGTCGTTTTCATATTCGTTATTCATTACTTGCCTCATGAGTTTGTGTTCCTCTGAATCGGACTCCTGCTGGTCGTCCGGCAAGAGCGTTTTCAGGAGAAGTTCCACCGATTCCTGCCAACTGCTTGTCATACTTCCATATCCTTTCCTGGGCGTAGAAAAAATAGTAGGTGATTTTATCTTCTGCGCAGCTGGCTTGTACGGAAGTCCCCATGGGTTTAATAACAAGTCTTTGCTTATGTATGTCTCCCAGCTGGTTAGTCTAACATCCTGAAGTTTCTGATGGTACTCAGCTTTCACTAACCTGTACTGATCCAGTGTCCAGCTACGTTCAGCGGCAGTTTTAGCATGGTGGTAGTGCCTTCGAGTTCTCCTAACTTTTGTCCTTAACCTCTGAAGCATATCGTTCCACAGAAAACATCTTTTATCACTGAGTTTTCTCTTTTGCACTATTGATACCTTCATGGCATGTTGTATCGCATTCGTCAGTTCTATCGCCTTTAGGTCAACATTATCTGACATTTCTGACAGTGCTGGTAGTTCAAAGGATCTTCTTAATAGGTTCCAGTCTGTTTTACAGGAATACTAGCTGGTACCCACGACTTCGTTCGTGTTTGTAAAGAATTTGTATTGACAGCTACCGACATCTAACAACCATAGGAGATACGATTCTACTACCATACACAAACACCAATGCTCTATGTTATGTAGTTTTGGCAGAAAAGTGACATTTGCGGAGGCACATGTCTTTCGTTGAAATACGAAAATATCCTTGACCGGCCACTTTCAACCACCATATCTCCCACACTACCACAGTTACTGAAATTCGGCCGATGTTGTGATCGAAAGGCGACTCTGTGTTACTACCACACACAAACGCCAGTGATCTGCGATAGATAGTTTTAGCTGAAAAGTGATACACCATGACACATGCGTCTTTGGCAGAAATATGAAATTGCCGCAGGTCGACCACTTTCAACCCCCATATCTCCCACACCCCCATAGCTACCGACATCTAACAACCATAGTGCATAACAGGAGACACGATTCTACTACCACACACAAACACCAATGGTCTATGCTATGTAGTTGTGGCAGGAAAGAGAAGTATAAGAAGACACAAATTTTTTTATTGAAATACGAAAACGCCATGCATTGGCCAACTTTAATCATCATATCTCCCACATCCCCACAGATATCGTCATTCGGCCAACGTTGTGCACGACAGGAAACTCCATGTTACTTCCACACACAAAGACCGGTGATCTGTGTTTGGTAGTGGTGGTTGAAAAGTGAAATATATGAAAACACACGTATATTTTTATATATATATAAGATTATGAAGCAGCAATCCTGGCAAATCCAGTGAGTTAAAAAATTCTGGTGGATAGTTGACGACATCATCTTGGTTAGTTGCGCAATCAACTGATTTGTATATCCTTAATTCACCGGAAATTTCATTTTGAATTTCGAAATTTATTTAATTAACGTCCGTGTTTTTGTCTCTGTAATATAGTTCGGTCGTTCAACCAAAAAATTGACAGGAAATGTAATGCAGCCACTCAAAACGTTTACAGGGATTTTGTCATTGCCAATGCCAATGAGTTGTTTTGAAACCATTTCTTCCGATCAATCATTCTGCAATTACAAAAATAATCATAAAGCGCCTTTGTTTTGTTTTGATTGACTGGCAGTAATATTATTTTCGTTGATGACACGCAAACCTTTTTTTTTTTCCTTCGAACTTTATTTTGGGCAGGCATAGATTAATATCCATACAGTCTAATCAACTTGAAGGCATACCAGAGCTAATCCTAACATGCCTTTGTTTTGTTTTATTTTGATTGGCTGGTTTGTATGGGAAAAGAAAGGTGTTGATTTTACTATTTTCCTTGCAATTTTTACGTTTCTTCTCTCCATAAAAACCTTCCTTGTGGATTAACGAAAATATGAAGGAAAAAATAATTTGCCGAATTAGTCGAGCCGTTCTCGAGTTTTGTACTTAGCAACACATTTGGCGATTCATTTTTGTTTATATAGAAGATTTTAAAAGTTAGAAAGTATTATTAGTCGCAACCAATTCAATCACCATGAATTCTACCCGAACATAGTTTAAAACGAATGGAACCCATCACCACAAGGCTTACCAGAACATTGCATTCATAAAATAATAGGATAAGTGTGGCTCGATCGTCAGACGATAATGCATATCGCTTCTCAACTGAAATACCAGTAATCGATTTTGCTTTTTAGGTATTCTTAATATTGCATCCTTCTAAACTGATGCATTCTATTTTCATAGTCGAAACTTTCGTGGTAGGCGGCATGGGTATATATGTAAACACACTGAACAAATAAACACACAAATGGTTTTCGAGAGAAAGAAAATTTAAAAGCAACCAAGAAAATGCCACGCACGGAGGAAATAATGATAACACGTTCGTCACTGATATTATTTTCGCTGATCACACGCAGGCATAGATTAATATCCATAGAGCCTAATCAACTTGAAGTCATACCAAAGATAATCCTAACGCGCCTTTGTTTTGTTTTGATTGAGGGAAAAGAAAAGTGTTGTTTTTACTATTTTCCTTCCAGTTTTTGCGTTTTTCTCTCCATAAGAACCTTCCTTGTGCCTTAACGAAAATATAAAAAAAACGAATTAGCCGAATTGGTCCAGGCGTTGTTGAGTTATGCGCTTACCAACACATTTTGCGATTCATTTTTATATTATAGATGACCAACATTCGTCTATCATATCTTGCTCTTGGGCATTAGATATGGAAAAATAGATGACGTTATGGTCTGATGTTGTTAGATTTTGCCCAACTTTCCAGTTTTGGACTAATCGGAAAGCTTTCCCATTCGCTAATGTTAAATCTATGTTTGTTGCTGCACCAGCTCTATTTTGAAATGTGTAGGGATTGAAGGGTTTATTCATAACTTCCAGATTCAGTTCGAAAATAATCTGCTCTAACGATATTCCTCGCTCATCCCTGATCTTACTATGCCAGAGTGGAGATTTAGCATTGGCATCCATTGTGTACACTACTGGTCTGTTTCCCATTGCTTCTTCGATTTCCTTCATTTTTTCAAAGTATCCATCTATTTCGTCACTATATTGAAAGTACAGATTAGCAATCACAATTCTTTCATTATGTGTTGTTATTTCAACGCAGGTAACGTTCTCATTACATAACTGGGCAATTTTCGTGACTGTATAGTTCCTGTTAAGTACAATTATAGCAGCCATTGGATGTTCACCTTCACATACTATTTGTGATGTCACAGGCATATGTGGTACCCTCCCTGCACTAGTGTACGGTTCTTGAAGGCACAGTACGTCGAAATTCATTTCTTCTGCTAATCTTTTTACTTCTAATAACACGGCCTCAGTGCGCCTTCCATTAAGTTGTGCTACATTGACTCCGTATTTGTTCATGGGTGGTGTGTATGTATGTGACTCTTAGGCCATTGTTGCCTATAATCAATAGCAATGCGGCCATGTGTTATCACTAGTTGTCTGTACATATCTTCAAGGTCAAATTCTTCTTCTCTTCTGTCGAACACTTCTAAAACGATCTCCATAAGATGAACTGGACTTGTGGGAAGATTTGCTGCTTTTAATTGTATCCTATCTATGGCTTCCGGAACTGGAAATGTTATGGACCTGCCTTTGCTGTGTCCCGTTCTAATTAAGTGCCTTAGTGCTATTGTAAGTAGTGACATTTCCTCTAGTCTTGCAAGTCGCATTGCCTTTTCGTATTCTTTATAAATTTCTATAGGGTTGCATTTTTGTGATACATTCGTGTTAGCTTTCGTGTTAATGTTCTGTGTCGATTGTTGTTTACTTATTGCATCCCCAATTCCATCGGTCTGGGTGCTAGCATCAACTCTTATGTCTTCTTTCAGTCCTTTCTTTTCCCAGTATTCCCATGCCCTCAGCATGTCTCTTAGTCTTCTACTTGGAGGCTTGCGCTTTTTTCCTTTGATACCAGATGTAGAAATCCTCTCTGAGTTATCGCTTGAATCTCGAATTTTGTTGATAACTAGATCTGTTACGGTCTTATTGTCCATAATCTATTTTATTTATGGTTCTTTGAAGTAACATCTGGTATGTGGGACAGTCGTCTTTTGATGAACAGTTTACCTTTTTCCCTCGCTTCATACAAGGCACGCAGATGGGAGGTTGTCCTTTTTTATCACATTCAGATCTGTTGTGATCCTCTTCGCCACAATGAGAGCATGTGGACTTTTCTTTGTTGCAGTGCTTGCTAATGTGTCCTAAACCGTAACATTTAATGCACTTAGGTACTACTAGGAAGTCTTTAACGGCTATTGACTGGAAGCCCAAATATAACCGCTGTTTGGCAATAATAATTTTTCTTAGCTGTGGATCTACTTCCGCCACATGATGAACAGTGGCTTTTCCTTTAGGGCCAGTTCTGAATTTTAAGACGAATCCTTTCTCGTAGTCAGCTTTACTGACTGTTCCTTCAAGATTTTGGTAATAAACACAATCTCGTATTTCCTACTCTTTCATTCCAGTCGGTATATCGTATAATATTATTAACGGACGCCTTTTCTTAGGTGGCTCACATTTAAGTTCCTCTTGTAGCTTTGCATTTTCCATTATCTTTTTAGTGTCCTCACTTGACTCCGTTTCCACAATTAACATTTTTGCTGTGGTCCTCATGCTTTTAATCCTTATTTGATCTTTTTTAGGGTCTAGAAGTTCTGTAAATTTCATTTGAACCTCCCTTGCTCCTTTCTGGTTTTTTGATGAAATAAATACAGTGCCCGTCTGGTTCTTTAGAGCATTCTCAATCTGCGCCTTTGTTTTTGTGAGTATGGTAGTGCTAGAAGCCGCTTGGGCATATTTTTTTCCAGGTTTTGAGATCACTACATTATTTTCCTTTCGCAGCCTTTCATTTTCGATTTGCAGTTGTGTCATTCTATCGATTAGCATTGCCTGAGCCAGTGCCCATTGGGCTATCTTTTCCTTTAAGGGAGCCATTTTTATGTGCGTCATTTTCTAATTTGGAAGTTCCTTATCGATATAAAGTGAAAGCTCTGTGAACCGTTTTTCAATGTCCATGGCTACAATTAGATCTTCCAATCTGCCCGATGTGTCCGTTGCTGAATCACCGCGGGATTCATTTGAATACCTATCTGCAGACATGGCTTTTGACAGGTGGGGATCTAAGAAAAGTTTAAATGTTACTTTTGCTTGACAGTGAACCGTGGACGGGATTTATGGAGGTTGCGGCCGTGTGCGGATGCGATGTACTCACGCAGTTGTAGAGATGCTGAATCGGCAGCGAAGACAGCTGGACAGGCCTGCTGACGCCGGCGCGGGCGGTATGACGTTGTGACAGCAACGCGTCACGACGGCCGCGTGGCTGGCGGACGAGGTCGTTGTCCCGCGTCGTACCGTGTAGCTCCACTCTTAACAACGGGTTAATCTTCACAGTTTACTCACTTTTCACTTAATTTGCTTAAAGATTACGGCACTCTCACAATTGGCGAGTTCGCACCGAAAGCTTCTGTCCCGCAAAATACTAAGCACACCGTGCGCTCCCACAAAATATAAGAATAACTTATTGTTCACACGTTTTTTATCTGAAACGCACAATTTTTTGCTATTGCGTATTTCGGCACACTTAATTTAACGAGACGTATACTTTGTTTAACGCCAGATGATTTTTTACCCACTCAAAATGCGATTATAGGTACTACAAAGCGGCTCTACACGTTGTTGTGTGCGTCGGCCATCTTGCGATCGACTATAAATACTACCTTTTGCCCTACTCGAGCCCCCCCCCCCAAAAAAAGCCTAAATCCACTGAAGGCAAGCCCCCAACCAAATTCCACTCTAGCCAAGACCCCCCCTCCAAACCAAAGTCCCCTCAAGCCCCTCCGAAAGCAAAATCCTGGATCCGCCCCTACTTTACAGTGTGTATTGAGTTCACGTTGTGAAACAGAATGGTTTCTCTCGGTGTCATAGATCGTTTATTTAGGATTAAAAAAATCTGATGACTTGGCCATTATGCACGTCATAATTTCTACTGAATTGAGTGCGTAATAAATACATGTCAAATTTGGAAAAGAGCGAGGGAAATCTTGGCTTTTACGTGTTTCTAAGTTTGATAAAGCAACACATTAAGGTATTTCTATAGTTTAACTAAAGCATGGCGTGTATAACGGCCAAGTCGTCAGATTTTTTTTTTTTATCCTAAATATACGATCTATGACACCGAGAGAAACCATTCTGTTTCACAAAGTAAACTGAATACCGTAAGAGGGGGTTACTTTGTGACTGAGGTTTAACTTTGTGACACACGGTCTAGTTTTCGTATTTCAAATCTCCCACCATGTCAGCGATACCAGGAAAGCAAACAACAGCTTCATTGCTTTGTAGGACTTACAGCACCTCTTATCAGCCGCTGCCCGAAGCTCCCCCGTCTCAATTGTTCTCTCAAGTAATCATATTGTTGAAAGGTATTTCTGTGTACTTGGGCCAGCATCCGAAAACTTTGTCTGCTGAAGCGTTACACATCTGAGAACCAGCTAACACAGGTACGTTTTCTTTGTTGTTATTATGTTAGCTACGCTGTGGAGTAATGTAATGTTCGTGATCTGATATTTACTTGAGATATAACAACGAAACCAAATATCGACACTTTAAGGGGCTACTTTGTGACACAACTGTACTGTTACAAAGTAACCTCACAAGTTTTCCATTTAACTATTCAAGCTATATATTGTATCTTCAGTGTCAAGAAAGGCATAAAACAGTATGAGAATATATTTTCTCTTTTATTTTTAGGCAAAAACATATCTGGGAAGGAATAACCCCACCCGATGGGGTAACTTTGTGACAATTTTTAACCTAAATTTCTGTTTGCTATCAAAGACCTAGATTAAGCTGCCAAAATGTTGTAATATTGTTTTATTAAAAATTTAATATATGTATCATTGGGTAACTTTGTGAAAATGTTTTTTTCTCTTGCATTTCTAGGCAAAAACGCATCTGGCACAAAGTTACCCCGCCCGATGGTGGTAACTTTGTGACAATTTTTAACCTAAATATCTCAGTTGATATTAAAGATTTAGATTTGCGCAATATTTCATTATATAGGAGAAAGATACATCAGTGTTTTGTAATACTCAGTTTTGTGAAACTCATAAAACAGTTGAGCTGGTGTAGGAAAAACGCTAAAATTTGTCACAAAGTAACCCCCCTTACCGTCTTACGGTACTCACTGTAAAGTTTAGACTTGTCTCAGAAGATCTCATAACTTTTTGTCACTACATGAACATGAGCTTTGGCCTATTTGTACAAGAATTGTTTTTGTGGGATCTCATTTCTTTTTGTAAGTTTATCGCTTATTCTGAATCGTCGCTCAAATGTAATGATTCCATAAGAACACAAAAACACTTCAGAACTTAAGACATCAATATAAGTTACCAACAATGACCTACTCTCTGAAAACAATGGGTGTGCGCCTTAGCCGAGCAATTTCCATTAGTTTCACTACCACCATAAACAAAATTACTAGTAATTTCCAAACTAAGCATAGGAACAAAGTAAAATTTAAGGCTTTGGTTCAACTTGCTCACGTGTATCTATTATAGAAATATCAGGTTTATACTCGTAGCTTCATCCAGAGAGCAAAGCAATTAAGCCGCAAATATGTTCCAGATTTTTTCATATTTGGGATTGTAATAAATAAATACGCGGAAAAACTCCAATATTAGATTTTTCTTATGATTTAGGGATGAAACCATATACGCGTACCAAATTACTTGTTTCTAGGATTACTGGAAGTACAGTGGAATGTCGGGGTGTCGTGCGGAAATATAATTTCGAATTTCAATAACTTCCAAAGCAATTAAAGGAAAGAAGTAAAATATAACACATTAGTTAAACATAGTAAGCTCACTCCACAGTGAAAAACTGAGGTATATAAAGTTAATAGAGAAGAAAACGATTTCATGTTAGGAGTAGCTAAGAGGCAGCTATATGGAAATTTACGAGTTTCAGACCGAGAATGGTGGTGTAACGGTTAGCGTTCTGGCCCCGCATTCGGGAGGACGGCGGTTCGAATCCCCGTCGGGCATCCAGATTTGGGTTTTCCATGGGTTCCCAAATCATTCCAGACAAATGCCGGGATGCTTCCTTCAAAATGCCATGGCCGAATTCCTTGCCCCCCCCCCATCCTTTCCCGTCTCTAAAGACCTCGCTGTTAAGAGAGACGTTACGCATATGTATATATAAAAAAAAGAGTTTCAGACTTTTATTATAACATGTGGGAAAATTTTTATCTGTGTACCAAATTTCAGCTTTCTACGGCTACGGCTACGGGAAGCGCCTTATAGTTTTGATGATCATCAATCAGTCAGCCAGTGAGTGACAAAATCGCTGAAGTTTGCATCCGAATAACATTCGCACTAAGAACAGTAACAAAATAAAATTTAGTATGTTTGCTAAGATTGCTAAGATATCTGACGCATAACAGAAAATTGAGACATGTATCATGAATACGACCGAAGAAATTGAGGTTCAAAATTGGCCCGAATCGCTTTGAGAAAAGGGTAGGCAGTGCCGCCGTTGACTTGACTTGGCGGGTGCACTACCGTGCACCCAAATGGGGCCTTCACGTGGTTACCTTAGTTGGCTTTCAGCTGTGCTGCCCTGACTACAGGGTGGGGACTTAAAATCTCACGCACTAAGCGCTGAATGAAAGGAAACTCGCAACTTACATAATTTCCGATTCTACAAGAGAGAAACCTACAGTGCTTAAACTCTCAAAGACTTGAAGAGTGTTTGCTGTTACAATTCGACGCTGATAACAAGACGTGTTTCCTTTGCTAACGAATGGGAACCAGCCTGGCTTACCGTGGCTCACATCTCTCAGACTCAATAATGCTGAATGAATTCCAATAAATATTCTTTTTAGTGACTGATAACCCGAAATCTATTACCTTAACAAGTATTGCACAGTGTTAAAAAAAAATAAATAAAAAAAAATTAAAAAAAAACCGACCTTCTGATTTGGTGAATTATTCCTAAATTATTTCGCGGAAGTGGCTCTACACCTATTTTCTGGCTACTACCTAATAGCAGAAGCTTTTTCTTACATTTTTTATTTCCACATTTCTATTCATATTGGCTTATTGCATAATAATAATAATTACTTACTCATACATGTACATGAAACTTTTTGTCAATCGTCACATGCCCTCATCCATTCTTTTCGCCCATCTACTTAACTCACCATCTTTCCTTTTTGCTTCTATATGCTGAACTTGAAGGGTCCTGCTACCTATTCGTTTCATGCGCTTCCTATATTTTCATCCGTTTCTCAGTAGTGTCGAACCGCTAGTCGTTTTTACTATTTTACTGATCGTTTCTTCCAGCTCTGAAATTTGTCTGTCCCAAAAACAAAGTGATAAATAGCATGGGAGAGATTCGTCTTCTTTCCATTTGCTCTCTCCACTACATTCCCCCGAGTGAAGCTACTTCTTGCACTCTCTGCAGTTCACACTATTCACCCCAGCTGAAATACCTAACAGATTTTTTTTTTCCTTCTAACTCAATGAATACAAACCAAAGTAACAATAAATAATTATATCTCTAATGATTTAACAAAACTCTTCTACTTCAGGTGGAAAAAGCTTAAAATAATTTAATTTATTTATCGTATGGCAATTTAGACACTTTTAAGAACATTGAATAAAATATATACACTGCAACTTTACAAGATTAAAGACAAAAATCTAGTTTATTAACATAGTTTATCGTTTCCTGAGTTGCCAGCAGGAAGTCCTCAGCATCACCACTGTAAGATCTAATCGGACATTCTTCAATGGTCTGAATATCTCCGGATTCGCGTAAGGGGGATGTTTTCTTGCCCCACTTGGACAGGATACGCACCATTGATAATTTACCTACACATTTATTTACCCATTTCTTCATCTTTTTATATATATATAAATTACTAGTAATTTCCTCACGCATCGCATTTTTTAAATTTTAAATATTTTTCAGTGGGTTTTTTTTCAACACTCTCCTCGGTTGTTTATGTCAGTCTCTTGTTACCTTACCATCAAAAAAGAATTTTCCCACTTCCTTTATACCTGAAATCAAGTGCCATCTTGTGGTCATGATCATCTATTTCCTTCCATGACCTACTTCTAATTTTTCTGTCAATATCCTTACTATCATTATCACCAAAATACACCCTGTGACTCTCAACACTCTCTTAAAACTTCTCCTGCTTTTATTGTATCTATTACTTATTGGGTTTTGCGGTAATTTCCACAAACAAGTCCAGCTGTCCTTCATTCCATCTCCTCCAAATCCTGTATTTGATGCTCAAAATGTAGATCTCACACTACACCACAGTATTGAGGCAATTGTCTAACCAATGTTTTACAACCCTGTTCCCTCACCTCTCTGCAGGCCCACCGCTAGCTGTTTGAGCGCCCGCGTGCAATACCGATTATGCCGCCCCCTGTCTAACTACAGCCAGTGGTGGATCATCTAGGAAATTTCCGAACCGGGTCAAAAAAACTGAGATTGCCGCCCCTTCGAACATTATTTGCCGCCCCCCTTGATGTGCCGCCCGCGTGCGGCGCACGCCTTGCACGCCCGCTTACGGCGGGCCTGCCTCTCTGATACATCCCTTCATCAACCTCTCCAATACTGGTCGTATATTTTGCAGGTTTTTATTATTATTATTCAGATACAACGTGCGTATGTATTTTATTCTGTATTTCAAGGGCGCTAATGACCCCGTCGTCGACGCGCCCTAAAACCCAAATAACAACAACAACAACAACTGTATTTCAAATGCGCGGGCTACTAATACTTACTTTGGCTGTTTTCGCTGGTGGCGGTACATTTCATGGAGGAAGGAAATATATGGAGACGACGCAAGAGACCTTCACCACGCATTGAAGTGAAGCAGGGTTAGGAGGAGTGGGGGGGCATGGCCGGAGTGGAGGGGGCATGGCCGCTTCCATACAGACACGGGGAATATGTACAAAAACCTCAAGGGGACTCTAGGATAAAGGTGACGCCGCAATCTGGTGATGGATTATTATGTAACTCGATATGACAAATAAAAAATGAAGAATAAAATTTTTTGATATCCTGCTTAGATTTCGAGATATTCCGTCCCAAATGTGAAATGGTTTTGGTTGAAATTCAGAAGAAAACATTGGTCAAAGTCAAATTTGATGATGGATTCTTATTTAAAAAGACGAGGAAATGAAAAATAAAAAATAAAATTTTTCGATATCTCACCTAGTTCTAGAGATATACTGTATCAAAAGTGAGGTTGAAATAGAGAAGAAAAATTTCGCGAAAGTCAAATTTAGTGATCGATTCTTATGTAACACGACGAGACAAATCGAAAATAAAGAATAAAATTTTTCGATATCTTGCTTAGTTTTCGGGATATACTGGGAAAATCGCAATGTTTGGAAGCGCAATACCGCTGCTGCCGCCATGCGGGAGAGTTTAGAGCCTGCTTCACCGATTTAACGTCACTTCTCCTCCATATATTTCCTTCCTCCATGGTACATTTAGGCAGCTAGTAGAAACCATGGAGGAAGGAATAATATGGAGACGACGCGAGAGACCTTTGCCACGCATGGGAGTGAAGCAGGCCGGCGGAGGAGTGGGGGGGCATGGCCGGAGTGGTGGGGGCTTGACCGCTTCCCAACAAACACGGGGAATATGTACAAACACCTCAAGGGGACTCTAGGATAAACGTGACGCCGCAATCTGGTGATGGATTATTATGTAACTCGATGAGACAAATAAAAAATAAAGAATAAAATTTTTTGATATCCTGCTTAGTTTTCGAGATATTCTGTCTCAAATTTGAAATGGTTTTGGTTGAAATTCAGAAGAAAAATTATTCAAAGTCAAATTTTATGATGAATTTTTATTTAAAAAGACGAGACAAATAAAAAATAAAGAGTAAAATTTTTCGATATTTCACCTAGTTCTCGAGATATACTGACTCAAAAGTGAGGTGTCTTGAGTTGAAATGCAGAAGAAAAATTTCGCAAAAGTCAAATTTAATGATGGATTCTTATGTAACACGACGAAAAAACTCGATAATAAGGAATAAATGTTTTCGATATCTTGCTTAGTTTGGGGGATATACAACATCCAAATTGAGGGGTTTAGGTTTGGATGCAGGCTGGACCAAAAATTAATTCTGTCTAAGCCACAATGATTACATGGTTGACATGCAGAATGGATATTTCAGTTTTATTACTACCACTTGTGGTTAGTCTGAAATGTGTCCTAGACCAGAAAAAAAGTAAGAGGACCCACTCTAGGGATGAGCAACCCAGACATTTTGTAGGCTGGTACCAGAAATAAAATGTTTATTCAGTCACCTTAATGAACATTCTCTTGATCAAGATGTGTTGTCTAATTTCACAGCCCTACTTATTAGGACAATTGTAAAAAAAATTATCTCTCAGTTAGATTTAGATACGGGGGGGGGGGGGGGGAGAATGTTGTACAAAAAAAAAAGAGACTAAATTAGAAACACATTCCCCAAATTGATTTTGTTCAAAGGCCAATAACTTCTTTATTTATGAAGCCCATTTTTATTTCTGCATGAACCTGTTTCGACATAAATAGATGAGAAAGATTTCAAAATCGGTAAAAATAGGTATAGACGTATTTACAAACAGAAACAAGTCTTATATGAAGCTTTAAAAATAACCTAAGTCAATGGCCTGAAATAGCTATTTAAAAAATTAATAAAACTCACAGCTTCTCACATAACAGTTAATTTCATCATCCATTGTCAGTATAATCAGCAACGTGACGAAAGAAATTGTAATAGTAAATTCACTGAATCGCGAAGTAAAACACGCCCCTTTAAATCTCATTTTAAACACTCGTTAAAAAATAATGCTAGTCTATTATGTGCAAAATAGCAAGTTTGCTGATTTTCTACACTACACCAAGAAAAATTTGAGAACAAAGTCATCCCATTGAGAGCTATGACTAAATATTTATAGACGTGCTGCAAAGTTTGCGGTGTCTACCGCTCACTTCAACAACGATAATTACAATTCAACTTACTTATGAAATGATATTCCAGGTTCTTTCCTGTCTGGCCTATTTGTGCAACTGTAAGCAACACAAGCTGGCATTTTTAAACACTTATACACAATACTAAATGAAATAATCACTGCATCTACCACAATGTGAACACCTTAATTGTTGGGAAGCGCCATATGGTCGCTGCCGGTGCTGCCACCATGCGGGAGAGTTTAGTGCTTGCTTCACCGATTTAACGTCACTTCTCCTCCATATAATTCCTTCCTCCATGGTAGAAACTATACCTTGTTGAACCACAGCCTTCTAATCACATCTATTATTCACTGTATAGTTTGAGTTTAAGTAGAGACTTCTTTTTTTATCCCTCAATAATTTAAAACCAGCCTTCGTCTAATCATTTGAATGCTGCGTTTGTTGTCTAAATCAAAAATAAATGTTGTAACATGTTTGTTTTGCTTGTCTCAGATTATGGTTTCAGTTTAATTGTTCTATTGTGGTATCTTTGGTATGAATAATTTTGTTTTGGGTTTTTAAGGAACAATAAAGTATGGCAAAGACAACAAATAGTAGCGAGATATTAGGTATTTCTCAGTGTTCGCTGTTCACGATTCCGCATTGTGTTTTTCTGAAAGTATGGTTTTGATTGCTTTGCGAATGGGGTAGTGGTATGTTGGAAGATTTTGATTTCTTTTAAATCTAAACTAGTTTTACGAAAATGGCTGAAGGTGGTACAGGTGCTGGGTTGAATAAAATAAAGAAGTCAGCAAACGACGATGACAAAGAAGAGTCTGAACCGACAGCAAGTAATAAAGAGCCAATATTTGAAGGTACTGTATACATGGCAGGCTATAAATTTATTGCTAACTGATTGTATGTCAACTGTTGAGAATTGTTTTTTCACAGGGCCACATATTCCGGAGTGTGCCGTTTGTTTGCAAACGTGCGTACATCCTGCACAACTTCCTTGTGGTCACATCTTTTGTTTCTTGTGCGTGAAGGGAGTTGCGAATCAGAGCAAGAAATGCGCAATGTGTCCGTCAAGAAATCCCAACTGATTTCCTTGAGAAACCTCAGCTTGTTGAAGTTAATGGGTTTGAAAAGGAGACCGTCAGCTTTGATGACGGTTGCCAGTGGTTCTACGAGGGGCGAAATGGTAAGTGCTTTTGTTGTGTCTTAGGAAGTTACTGGTTTAGCAAGTGAGTTCAATGTTGTGAGAACTACTTAGAGCCGTAGACATCACAACATGCTAGTATGTAAATTTTTTATATATATATATATATATATGTGTGTGTGTGTGTGTTTGTGTGTGTTGTTTTGGTCCAGAGTAAATTATAACATCGGAATTGCTGAAGAGTGTGATTATGTGAGGAACTGGCATCATAATTCTGCAGCAGTCAAATGCAAGATGCCACTAGAAATATTCGGGTAATATCAAGATGGGGATACCGTCGCGGCCTCGCGTAGTAAACACATAGATCACAAAGAGTATATGATATCATTGTGACATATTCAGTCTGCAAATTCCAACACTGTAACAGCCATAGATATGATCTGAAAATTTGATATCTGCAATATCGTGTGTTATGGTTACGTTTCACTTTGGTCCAGGCTACATTATGACCGAAACGCATATTTATAAAATATGATTCCGTCAATCATCTTTTGAGTTTATGTTGTAATGCAGCCTGGACCATATGTTACAATGTCATATAGGCCTATACCACGTGATCTGTGTGTTTACTACGAGAGGCTGCAGCGGTATCCCCATCTTGATATTACCCGAAATATTTTCTGGAGTACATTTGATGGTGTCAAGCTGGTCCAGGCTGTATTACAACCTAATTCTACTTTAAAATAATGGTCTAGAATGGCGGTTCCCATTTTTTTTTTACCATGGAACCCTAATTGTTATTACTTTTGTTAGCGGTTCCCCATTTTTATAAGCGTAAGCTGAAAAACCATTGTCGCATCGGTAAGTTGTCATAAACGTAAGCAGAACCGTAATAGCCTTATCACAGCGTGGTTATGATTCTTTCAAACGAACATTTTATTTAATTCTCAGACAGAACCCCTGTGACCGTTCCATGGAACCCCAGGGTTCTGCGGACCACCATTTGGGAACCACTGGTCTAGATAGTATTACAACAGAATTACTGCTGTCATATAATACATCTTGCAATAGACTACTGCAGTGTTATGACGACATTAGTGAATGTTGTGGAATTGCGATCTCTGGTAGGCCAATAACATGACCATTACTACAGTAATTCGACTGACTGAAACTATCAGAAATGTAAATTTTGGATTTATACATCACCAAGTCACTAGTTTTCCATGTATGAGTTAATGACATCATACATACTGTGCTAGTCATTGGCAAAACATATTGTTTTCAAACAGTAACTAGATTGTTATGCTCCCTGGACCTCTTGACACTACTGGCTGAAGTATTGTTATGTTGGTCCAGAGTGTATTCCAACCTAATTGATGAAAGTCTTATTTAAAACAAAGGAATTGAAAAGTAAAAACTTAAAAAAATCTGTTATGCAAAGAATAACTTTTTCTTATATTAGACTATTAATTAAATTTAAGATATATTCAATTTTGTAATTTAATCCTTAAGGTTTGTTTGAAAGGTACCACCAGATATTGTTTTATGAAAAATCATGCTTGGAAAGTGTGGTGCCTGTCACAGACATATGGTGAATGGTTTGGATTGCAATGGACATAAAGAGTGGTTTCACTGGGAATGTAGTACAATGGGAAAGAGATAATTAAATGAGGGGTTTAATTCTAGATAGGGATACCGCTACAGTCTCTTACCGCCTCACATAATAAACACACAGATCACTTGGTATATATGAAGTCATTGTGATGTATTCAGTCTGCGCGTACCAACATATGTCACTTGTGGGACTGTTCGGAAGGTAGGGGTTTTTGGGCGACGATAAATTAGACAAATGAAATTGGAATATAGACAAAAATGGAACATATTTGTCGTATTAGGTATCGTCATCTAGAATTTAACCTCTCCTCTTAATTCTATATGGTGACACCTTAAAATTTCCTCACGTTCGGGACTGCATGGAAGTATTATGAAAAATGAAATTGTAATATTTTGTCGTGTTAGGTATTGTCATCTAGAATTTAACCCATCCACTTAATTCTATATTGCAGTACCCTAAAATCTCTTACCGCCTCGCGTTGTAAACACACAGATCACATGGCATATGTGAGCACTTCTTCTATTTATTACAGAACATTCAATCACTTGAATAGAATGCAGCGAATCGTTGCTTAGGGACTGTGCACAAACTACGTGGCTCGGTCCAAGAGGGGGGGGGGAGGGGTTGGCTCAAAGGCTACGTGGGGGGAAGGTGGGGGGTTCCGAGCCAGGCCACGTAGCTTTCCTTTCATAACATTTTTGACAGTTAAAATGAGGAACAGAACCACAACAGCATATGAATATTTATTTCCCTCAGTTAATTATCTCCATATGTAATTTACAATAATTTGACAAGAGAAAACAGTGCAAAATGTCCTCTGGAATCAAAAGGGAAAAAAGCTACTCGGGGAGGGGGGGGGGAGGTAGAGGCAAAATCCACGTAGGGCTACATGGGGGGGGAGGGGGGATTCACAGTAGGCCAAAATGGAGCTATGTGGTATATGCACGCTCCCTTACTCCTAAAACGGTGAATACTTTTAAGTAGAGGTATAAAACTGATGAAGGAAAGTACAGAAAAGATGCAAATACCGTTTGTTACGTTGTTCTTATAATTTTATTTTAATACTGGGAATACCGTTTCCTATAAATTTTACAGTTTCCTTTCTAATGTATTAATTTTTTCAGAATTTTGTTTTAACTATGCAACTGCTATCGCGATATAGAATTAAGTGGATGGGTTACATTATAGATGACGATACCTAAAACAGCAAAAATATTACAATTTCATTTTCCTAATTTCTCCCCGCCCAAAAACCCCTACTTTCCGTGCAGTCCCACAAGTGACATATCTTGCTACGACTTGAATAGCTTTAAAATGTTGGCATACGTCACAATGATGTCATATATACCTCGTGAACTGTGTGTTTACTACGCGAGGCGGTAAGAGATTGTAGTGGCATCTCCATCTAGAATTAAACCAAATGAGGCTCTTCAGTGGTATTGTGTGCTCTGTTTTAAGGATAGGAAATATTCAGAGCAGGATGAAGTGATCAGGGGTATCGGCAAAATAATCAGAGAATTGCGTGAAAGGGTTAAGATTCTTGTGGCTCAGCCTGTGGAGGCTGTACTTCTGGAGCGTCTGCCTTTGGACGCTGAAAGAAGAAATGTAGGGTTTAGTGAGGAGGGTGAGAAGGATGGATGGGCACTGGTAACAGGTCGTAGGGAAGTATAGATAACAGGATGAAGAAGTTAGACACTCCAGACATTGTGGGGAGAAATAGGTTTGACCTGTTACCAAAGTCAGATGGGGGAGAGCCTCGTGTAATGTAGGAGTAGGTGAGGTGCAGCAGACCTAAAGGAATATAGGTGTAGAAGGAAAAAAGTAGGCAGAAAAAGGTTCTGCAGCTTGGTAGTAGGCCCTCTTCTGCAGGGTCAGTTAGGTACAGGTTATCAGGTCACAAGTTTTTTTCGAATCTAGTGCAACATGACGTCAGGTAATAGAGGATATAAGTTCAGTTTGTAGGAGTTTCACTAAGGACGATGGAGTAGTGACAGTGGGAGGTGCGGGTAATAGTATTGATAGAAACGCGAGTTATAGAATAGGGAGTAGTGACCTGAAGAAGGTGGCTCAGCATACTAGGGTGGAACTTGTGCAGGTCCTATGTCACCATGAGTGGCCACAGTTAAACTGTGCTGTGAGAAGGGTAAATGTGGAAACGGAAGTGATACTTGGGAAAGGCATTAGTTCCGTCTTGGGGGTTGTGCCTGTGAACACGATTGGGGAGGTGGGGTTTCACTAGGCATGGCCTACACCTAAATAGAAGGGTAAAGGGAGTACTTTCAGAGTTATTAGCTAAAGCTGTAAGCGAGCCCGCTTCCAGTTATGATGGGGTCAGGACTGTCACTTTTTGTTGGTTAGGGGCTACTGGTGAGTGGATAAAAATAAGTGATCAAAGGGATACTGGTTGTGGATGCACTATGGGAAAAAATACAAATGCTAAAGAAACAGATGTAATAATAACGAAATTGGGTACAACTGGAAAGACAAAGGTAAATGCTGAAAATACAACAAAGCTAAAAATAAGGATGTTATCGGTTAATTGTAGAAGTATAATGAACAAAGTGATAGAATTTGCAAACTTAATAGAGATACATGAACCACAAGTTATTATAGGGGTAGAGTCATGGTTAAAAGAAGCCGCACTAGACAACGAGGTTTTCCCTTAAAGTTACGGAGTGTACCACAGAGGAGCAATTGACGGAGGGGTATTCATATTGGTTAGCAAAGATTACTATAGTTCTCTAGTGTTCATAGATAATGACCTTTAGTTGTTAGGGGTAGATTTTTGGGGCGATGAAAAAGAAAAAAATCAGGGCTGCTTACTGTAGTGGAAGAATGAAGATGAGATTCTTGGAGATAAACTAAATTCACATTTGCTGTTAAAAGGTGAATGTAGAATGATTATTATTGGAGGCGATTTAAATTTACCATGTGTCAACTGGGTGGCAAATAAGATAAATAATATAAGGGAGCATAGATTTGCAAATACCTTAATATGGGAAGGAGGTTTTACACAAGTGGTAGAGCAAAATACGAGGGGACCAAACATGTTGGATATCTTTCTAATAAAGCCTAGTGAAAATCTTGTAGGTTGTCAGGTAACTGAAGGAATAAGTGATCACTGTGCAGTACTGATGGATATTAGGGCATTCAGTAAACCAGTGGCCAAAAAAAGGTATAATTACAAAAAGGCTCATACTTTAGAACTGAAGAGATATTTCAGGGAAAGGTTCAGCAAATGGAAGGATTACACCAGAGTTTAAGGAGATAATAAAAAAGGGCGAGGAAATGTTTATTCCAAAGCAGAAAATAAAGATAAATGCAGAATCTACACACTGCAGTAGAGAAGTGAGAAGGTTATAGAGGCTAGTGAGATGGAAACACAACAGAGTTAAGAGACAAAATGGTAGTAGGGAATGCTTAAAAAAACTAAACAAGCAATTAATAAGACCAAAGAGAGAAGCAAAGGATGGGTTTATGAAGAATATTATTGGCACAGGAGGACCAATGAAGGATGCATCTAGAAACTTCTATGGCTATATTAGAAAACTAAGGGGAAGAGAAGGTATTCAGACTATTGTAGATAAGAATGGAGCTGAAGTCACTGAGGATTTTAAACTTGCAGAGATATTGAGTGACTGGTTTAGTGATACAACTAGGGACAATCATCTTGCGATGGGAGGGAATGAATCAGAGGAGAGTCTCCCTAGAAGTATAAATGAGGAAACCACAAACTTTGAAATAAATTCTCAGGAAATTATGAAGGAACTCAGAAAGCTAAAAAAATGTAAAGGGGCTGGTGTAGATAATATTACTACAGATTTGTTAAAGATTGTGGGATACAATATCGTACCTTACCTTGAAATTTTATTTAAAATGCTGCTTACCAGAGGATTGGAAAAGAGCGATAGTAGTACCGGTTCATAAAGGAGGGGTTATAAATAGGGTTGAAAATCACAGGCCAATTAGTTTGACATCAGTGATCGGCAAATTGATGGAGAGATTGATATGCAACTATATCAGAACTGTCTGTGAGGAAAGAAACTGGTTTTCAGATCAACAACATGGCTTTAGGCAATGATATCCCAGATGGTGGGCTATATGCAAAATATTTCAGATGAATTGGACAAGGGAGGCGAAGTTGATTGTGTGGCCTTAGATCTTTCTAAGGCATTTGACAGAGTGATACATAAAATGGTTTTAAATAAACTGAAACCTATTGGATTTTATGGAAAAAGTTACTTGCTGGGTAGAGGAATTCTTAAAAGCCAGAACTAGCTAGCCGCTGATCAATGACACGGTATGTACTAGAGAGTTACTGTCCTATGTGTAGGCTGCCAGCCATTAACACCACAACACAGATTGCTGTGTTTGGACTGGTGCCATAACTGGGAAGCATGGCATGTTTTTCATTATGTTTAGCAATGAATCGAGGTGTTGCACTACCACCAATGACCATCCTTGGCGATAATGGCAGTGACTGGAGCTGCCATTATTATAATGTCTTGGAGAGGTGCAGTGTTGTTACTTCTGGTGGCATTGTGTGGGGAATTATCAGGTATGAGTTTCGGTTGAGATAGTCCATACACTACACGACTCAATTTTGAAACCCTCTCCCTCATGTAGCCTGACGTGGCATTTGCCTTAACACTCTTCCCCCAACCTCCCTTGTGTGGAACATAACTTTTTCCCTATTAATACCAGAAGACAACAAAATCTTCTCGGGTGTCCAGCCAGATGGTGGTGTAAAAATATGACATTTCGACAGCTGACTCTGCTGTCTTCATCAGTTGTCTTGTAGTTGTTCTCAGCTGACTACCACAGTGGCACGGTTTTTGCCTAAGTATTTAAACATCTGAAGAATCTTATCTTCCACAAATACATTGGAGCACTTTTTTCTTCTTTTTTTCAATCGAGAAGGGCCACAATGTAGTCTTTCTGATACCCTAAAAATAGTTCAAAAAACTTAGGCATTATCCTAGGCCACATATTTCATTTTACATAATTGAGATTGGTAAAATTTGCAGTTGATAATGTTTCTGATAATGATTGGATGATATTATACCAAAATTATTAGCTTCAGAATTAGTTGTGATGAGTTATTTGAATATTTTTCTGTCATAGTACAACAAATATTATGACCTGATTTATGTGACCATATTTCTTAATTGCAAGGCATTATTAGAGTACATGGTATATTATCTCTTTGGGTTTTAACATTTTAAAAGCTAATTGTTTGCTTGATCCATTAGTGAGGTTTTAGCACTGTATCTAAAGTCCCTTAGTAGTACTGGTATATAGTGGGCAAATAGGGTTGAAAATTACAGGTCAGTAGTTTATTTTCTGTGGTAGCATGGGGGAAGGCCTGAAAAAGGGGGAGGGGGCAAGTGGCATTCACAGACTGAGCTTAAATACCTTGTTCTGTGCCTGACTTAACCTAAGGAGCAAGGTTTTAGCCTGAGCATTTAAACATCTTGGCGTCCGCTGTATAGCGGATGTGATTTTGGTCAAAACATTATGTAAATTGTACTAATACACTTAGCTGTGCTGTCACTGACTACATGTCATACAACAGAAAAACAAAAAGTAGTGGTATCGCATGTCATTCATTTCTGAAGGAGGAAGAACTTAGGAAAATATGGATACAAAAATGCTATCTTAAGATGGCATTTTCCCAGAATTCATAAGATATCTCGGCAAGCAGGGAAGAACTTGGCTCAAGAACTTCTTCAGTGATATCCTGGACACTGGGATAGTCCCCCCAGAATTTAAGATGGCTCACACCTTGACGATCCTCAAACCAGGCAAACCAGCAGATGATGCTTCAAGCTATCGACCTATTGCTCTACTCAGTGTTTGCTGTAAGCTTCTAGAATGCCTCATCCTTAACCGCATACAAGGAATAATAAGTATCATAACACCAACATATCAGGCAGGTTTCAGACTAAAACGGAGCTGTTGTGAGCAAGTATTAGCACTGACATCATACATTGAGGCTGTATTTCAGAAGAAGTTAAAAACATCAGTAGCCTTTGTCGATTTAACAGCGGCATATGATACAGTTTGGCTGGATGGACTGCTACTTAAACTTAAAAAACATATACCCTGCAGGAAACTAACATCACTCCTGAGGAATATGCTGACCAACAGATATTTTAAGGTCACCGTCGGACATAAGACAAGTAAGTCATTTACAATAAAAAATGGATTACCTCAAGGGTCAGTACTAGCTCCATTGCTCTTCAACTTGTACACCAGTGACATGCCAGAAACAACTGGCAATAAATTCTGCTACGCTGACGACTTAGCTATCGCTGTCCAAACTGCCACATTAGAGGAAGGTGAGAGCATTCTCTCTAACGACTTAGAAACCTTGAACACATATTATAGAAAGTGGAGACTTTGTCCGAACCCAATGAAAACAGAAGTATGCGCATTCCACTTGAGCAATAGAATAGCACATCAGCAGCTCAAAGTGAACTTCTGCTACCAGAGGGTGAAACATAATTTCCATCCTAAGTATCTTGGCATTACTTTAGACCGCTCCTTAATATTCAAAAAACACCTCGAAATCACAAGTCAGAAACAGAAAACATGAAACAACATCATGAAGAAGCTAGCTGGTACTTCATGGGGAGCTGATGCGAACACACTACGAACAACCGCTCTCACCATGGTTTACCCTGTTGCTGAGTACTGTGCTCCAGTGTGGCAACGTAGTACTCATACTAGAAAAATCGACGTCCACCTGAATGAGTGTATGAGAGTAATAACTGGCACCCTAAAATCCACCCCAGTCCCCTGGTTGCACCTGATCAGCAAAATACCACCTCCAGAGATAAGACGCCAAGAAGCAACGGCACGTGAGTGGATAAAACTACACCATCCTGATCATCCACAGGATCTCCCAATCCACGAGGTTCTAAATAACTTACCACCCACTCGTCTTAAATCAAGAAATCCGGTATGGCAAGATGTATTTGACTTTGATGTCATGGAAAAATGGCGACAAAGCTGGAATTCCACATCTGTAAAACATTCAGATATTAAAGATCCCACAACTGGACTTCCAGGATTCCATCTAAATAGAGACCAGTGGGTCAAACTAAATCGCCTAAGAACAGGCCATGCGAAATGCAACGCCATGCTGTATAAGTGGGGTCTTCAGGATTCTCTTGCATGTGACTGCGGTGCTCCTTCCCAGAA
>CM061920.1:167946892-168212680 GCA_031002005.1 Vandiemenella viatica
TTACCGTCTGGTTCCAAACCGTAGACATTGATCGAATATCAGGATTTTGCCTCTCAATTTAGAAATGTCTGACAATTTTACAGGGAATTCTATGCCTGCAAAATCTAAACGGTACTTGGAACGTACTTTAACATACTTGCTAACTCTTTCTGCATTCTGCGTTCACCTGTTCGTGAAATGCCAGGATCGTCCAAAGAAAACAAACGATCATCACTGTATCAACATTGATAATTGCTTTCTTTGCTTGGATAATCGGATGGCAGTGCTATAAATGAAGAGCCCCGATACAAGCGGTTCGAATTTAGCTACATGGATGTCGAGGGCGTTAATTTGATCGAGGCATTTGCCACTATCCCGGTCCTGGAATTCACTAAATCTCTTCTTGATATCTTGAAACACATAGACTTCATACCACTCTTCCAGGAAGCGCTTAATGTGAGCTCGCGCATCTTGGGCATAAAGCAAATACGGCTGACGTTAGTGATATTGTTCTTCTGAATTGGAAAGGCAATCCAACCCCACCTGGCATTTTACAGCCGGTGTTTGAAGGATTTGAATAATCGCGGAAATTTGATCATTAAAATTTTGAAACATGCTCTAATAAAATTGCCTGGATCTTTAAAATTTTCAGTTATTTACACCAGTGATGTGAAGTAACCTATTCCCGTAAGCACTTGCCCTGATAGTTGGCTTCAAGCGCGTAGCATCCGGCTTACCTGTTTTTTTCCCCACCCCTCATTAACGGTGCTGGTGTATTGGGCAGCCACTGGGACGATGGTTTGTCTGCAGCCCAGAGTGCCTCTACTGGCGATATAGTGGCTAATAGATCGTTTGGATCTTCCCACGCTGGAATACTCCCGCACTGGTGCTGGGTTGGTTTATGTCCACTATTGGAATACCCCATAGTTCTTCCATGTCTGGTGGTGACATATAAACATCTGAAAATAGACACAACAAATTAGAATCATATGTTACAAGTATGGGAAACAAAGCAGTCTATAAAATGAATACATTACCTGACATTTTAATGCTTTTTGATGGACCGTCATCATGTGTTGCCTTCCGTTTGTGTGTAGGTTGCACACTGGTAAGGCCAACAGTATTCACATCATCTGCAACATAATAAATAATGTCTGTCATATATGCGTTTAGTATTAACATGAAAAATAATTAAGTACCAAACGATTGCCAGTAGGAAAACAATTCACGAGTTCTAATCACATGCATAGCACCTCCACTCACATCTACAACAAAATAAATAATATCAGTCACACATGCACTAAGTATTCACACGAAAAATTATTTAAAGTATTAAAACACTTGCCAGTAGTAAAACAATCCATCAATTCCTGATTGTTAATCACAGGCAACGCACATTCACTCACATCAGCAACAAAATAAATAATGTCAGTCACATATGCACTAAGTATTCACACGAAAATTATTTAAAGTATTAAAACACTTGCCAGTAGTAAAACAATCCATCAATTCCTGATTGTTAATCACAGGCAACGCACATTCACTCACATCAGCAACAAAATAAATAATGTCAGTCACATATGCACTAAGTACTCACATAAAAAGTTATTTAAAGTATTAAACACTTGCCAGTAGTAAAACAATCCATCAATTCCTGAGTGTTAATCACAGGTAAAGCACCTCCACTCCCATCATCATGGGTTGCCATCCGTTTGTGTTTGGGTTGCTTGCTAGTAAAATCAACAGCATTCACATCATCTGCAATATAATAAATAATGTCAGTCACACATGCACTAAGTATTCACATGAAAAATTATTTAAAGTATTAAACACTTGCCAGTAATAAAACAATCCATCAATTCCTGAGTGTTAATCACAGGCAAAGCACCTCCACTCCCATCATCATGGACTGCCATTCGTTTGTGTGTGGGTTGCATGCTAGTAAAATCAACAGCATTCACATCATCTGCAACATAATAAATAATGTCAAGCATATGCACTAAGTATTCACACGAAAAAATTATTTAAAGTATTAAACACTTGCCATTAGTAAAAACAATTCATAATTTCCTGAGTGGTAATCACAGGCAAAGGACCTCCACTCACATCTACAACAAAATAAATAATGTCAAGCATATGCTTTAAGCATTCACATAAAAAAGTTATTTAAAGTATTAGCTACTTACTGGTACGACCAACAGCATTCATTTCATCTGCAACAAAATAAATAATGTCAATCATATGCACTAAGTATTCACACGAAAAATAATTTACAATGTTAATCACTTACCGCCTGCAAGATTGTACCGCACCTCAAGGTTGTCCATTGTTAACGATCGTGAGTCTACAAATTCATCACTGATTAGTTGCGAGATGACGGGAAGGCCTATAAAATAAAATTAAAATCAAACTTACTTATTTATAATAATAATTATAATAATACTTAATAATAGAAAATTCACTCACCATTTGCTAAATACTGTTCGATGTCTTCAGCAGTCAGTACTCGATCCATGATGTTCACTCTGTAAGATACTGGTGATCAATGAGGTTGAGAAGAAGTTTGGCACAGAATTTATACCCTGTCACGAACGGTAAATTGTGTTGTCGAAAGTAGGTCCCAGCCCGCTCACCCCAGGAATACTGCCTAACGGGAACCAACGCGTCACCCGGAAATAGCGCTGCGCTAGGAAACTACGCACGCCAGGAATAGCGTATAACGGGAACCCGTTGCTCGCCGACGCGTGATCTGTGACGCGCGCTGTCACCCACGCCGAGTTACAGTACGCACTCCAGGAATAGCGTATAACGGTACCCGTTGCTCGCCGACGCGTCATGTGTGGCGCGCGCTGGGAATAGCAACAACCGTTGTCGCCTGCGGGGGTATGCGCCCGACTAAGCTCCACAGAATACTCAGATAGATTCAGGTTACGCGAGCCATGGAATGTCTGCGCAGATTGAGGTTTGTGCTGCCATCTGGGCGGCCGGTCACGGAACTATCGTTTGCGCAAACCGGCCGGTGCTGCCCCCCCCCCCCCTAGTGGCCACCAAATGAACTAACAGATCCGCCATCTTGTGACGTGAACGCTGATTGGTCCATTAGAATTTCCCGCCATGCAACTGTGACGTCACGCGGACGAGTGGAGTCTCTTCCGGGGCCGACTTAAGATCTTTTGCACCAAACTCCCTAAACTACACCTACTGGTATTTAGTATTAGAAAAAGTGTATAAAAACAACGATAACAAATTAAAGAAGTAATTTTTTTTATAATTTTCTGTTTGTTAGCTAAAATTAGTTCAGACGTGTCTAAATTGGATTTACTGCTTACAAAGTTTACAACTTTTTAAAATTAATTTTGCAGTCTCAATAACGGTTTTATGAGGCAATTGGTTTTTAATATTAGACAAACTGTATAAAAAACAACAATAACAAATTAAAGCAGTAAATTTTTTGTGATTTTCTGTTTGTTAGCTCAAATTAGTTCAGACGTGTCTGAATTGGGGCTCGTTGTTAATTCGGCTTCATATTTAACCATTAAATATTTAATTGACTATTACTTCTCTCCTGAAATGTCTCTGTTATATTCATATTCATGTAATCAAGATATGCTTAAGCAATAACGACCAGAAAGCAATTAATGTGGTGGAATTACTGTTTTTTCGAATTACCTTCCTTTGTAAGAAGTATCTGTTGAGACAGGTACTCCAATACTCTTTCCTCCAAAACTTGTGCATTCTTGTAATGACGCTGGTTCCTAAAGTGTTTCACTATTTATTAATCACATCGTGTTGAAATTTGACTAGGTGATGAATATTTGCAATTTGGAAAGGACCTAGAATACTTTTTTCTGTAGAGATAATGCATATATTCCTGGAATTTTGAAAAACTAATTGAACTAATGCCTCCCCGTAGAGTGGTCTGGTAGTGCAATGGATAATCCGCTTAATCGCTGAGGTTCCGCATGTAGTCTCTGGTTCAAATCCCTGTGGAAGCAAAAAATTTTAAGAATTGTTTTTCATCGTATGAGCTACGCCTGGATGTTCCGTTGTAAGGATTCCATGTTGAAATATGTCTCATGCGTGGCACAGAGCACAAGCAGCTAAGTTATTATAACTCCAGAATCTGGTGCTCATGCTGAGAAAGAAGAGAGACCAAGCTGAAGCTACTCTCCGCTTAAACCCCCTCTCCCCTACCTTTTTTCTTCTCTCTCTCTCTCTTTTTAAACATGTTGGAAATTGATTCTCTTCATGAGACAGGTTCGACGGTAGAATAGTATAGAGATGGCTTTCCCGTCATATTATAACGACACGATGTTGTTTGGGACAAATTTTACATAACTTCAGCTTTCTATACCCAATTCTACCAATGAAATTCTATGTCCACAGCGTACGAAATCGCGGGCAACAGCTAGTTTGCCATATGTACGAAATCCTTTAAAAATTCTCATGTGGCTTAAGTGTCCAAGGGAGAAAAAATCAGTATGCTACGATTTGCTGATGACATTGTCTTATTAGCAGAACAAGCTGAAGATATTGGGAGGTTACTGAATGGAATAAACAAAATACTGAAGGAAGATTTTGGACTGAATATAAATCAAAGCAAGACAAAAGCGTTGAAATGTAGCAGAAATTATACTAATCTCAGTAAATTAAATATAAAAATAAGATCGGATGCAATAGGAGAAGTAAGTGAATTCTGCTACCTGGAAGCAAAATTACAACTGATGGCCGAAGCAGGAATGATGTTAGAAGTAGAAAAGCACTAACAAAAAGAGCCTTCGTGAAAAAGATAAATATTTTAGTTTCAAATATTCATCTAGGGCTTAGGAAGAACTTTTTAAAACTCTATGTGTGGAGCACAGCACTTTATGGTAGCGAAACATGGACTTTAAGAATAGCAGAAAGAAAGAAAATTGATGCATTTGAAATGTGATGTTACAGAAGAATGCTGAAAATTAAGTGGACAGACGAAGTAAGAAATGAACAATTTTTGGAAATGGTGGGTGAGGAAAGAAGTTTTTGGAAAAGGTTTACAGAAAGAAGAGACAGACTGGTAGGTCATATTTTGAGACATGCTGAATTAGGTTAATTTGTTAGTGGAGGGAACAGTCGAATGTAAGAACTGTAGAGGAAGACAGAGATTAGAATATCTGAAGCAGATAATTGAGGACGTGGGTTATAAGGGGTATGAAGAGGTTAGCATAAGATAGGAAGGGGTGTAGGATTGCATCAAACCAGTCAAGAGTCTAATGACAGCAAAAAAAAAAAAAAAACCGGAACCCCTATTACGGTCCACTCTGACTAAAGGCAAACGATTCACCACTAGAGTATACCCAGACGACCTCGGTTTTTATATATTTTAGGCAAAGACAGCTTCGCCACAATGAATATGGCAAAATCGGGGATACTTTACATTGAATCAAGAACACAAAACCTCACTAACACATAATGAATCAAACAAATAAATATGCATAAAGTCCTGGGTGTGTGCTTAGAAACTGACCAATTCGAAATGAGAATAGTCAACTGGCGAAATGTGATAAACAACACAAGAGCTACACCACACACACACACACAAAATAACAACAATAATAATAATAAATTCTTAGTAAACTAAATTATATTTCCCAGGTATTCCAAATGAATAATCGAAAAGTACAAAGAGAAATATATTGATTCCTGGTCCAAGGCGATATATTCGAAGTCTAATTCCAGACAATAACTCTGCCAAATTAAGAGGATTTGGATTAATAGATGCAAAAGCCAAAGAAAACGCAATCTTTATACAAGCAACGAACGGTGTCTTTGAATGGAAGGACACCATTATAGTCCAGTTAATGGGAGATTACAAATCCACGAGCACAACGGCAGTCGTAGGCACCGCCCACTGCAATTAATCCTTTCACCGCGTGAGGTTCTACTTCTTTGAACGCAGCTATATCATTGCAGCACTAACAGCTACCCCAAGACAACGCAACCAAGATGGCCAACAAACGTGGAATTATAATGCAAACAAAATACCCAGATATCAACTGGAGAAACTTGTGGACTAACATTTTAAACAGAGTTATTCCTTACGATAGCCAAACACTATAGTACAAAGTAGCCAACGAGACTTTGGTTTCCAACGAGAAAACCAACCGACACATGGGACACTTACGTAAACACCAATATTCTAGTCGTAATACGTCAATTTTCCTGTGGAAAAGCGGAAAAGATCTGAACAAAGCATGTTGTAGCATTCATAATACAATAACCGTTAGGAAAGTATAACCAGCAAGATCCTATGAGAGCCGTATTTCAAGATTATATTAAAAGTGAAACACAATAGTCTTATATGGATCCTGGCTCTCTCCATGAAATTTATATCGTACAAAACGTCCTAAAACCAAAAGAATCTCTACCAAGTCCCAGAATGAAATTAGTGTTTAAAGAAAACGGGGAAATTCTAAGAAGAATTCGGAGGATACTTTGGTGAGATAATCACCGACAGGAAGAACCCTATACAAAGCAGTTAATTCAACAGTGCAGGGAAAAAACACTATTTAAGACAATAAATCATTTGCAGATTCATTTTAGAAGAAGTCGAGAGCCAGTAAAAGCCGTTGCGATACCTTCTATGAAACACGTCATTGTCTTTTTCTGTCACTTTGAGTCCGTGTTTATTTATCATTCCAACAGTATCCATAGACGTTCTCAAACTCGTTGAATGGCATACCCGTGTTAAAGTGGTCATTGTAAATGGGTATGACGTTAATATCATCTTGTTTTCAGTATTTCACTAATCTATACTTATAAAACTCAAGTTTTGGCCATCTGTCACGCCATGACGTCACACTATGACGTCGCGCTATGACGACACGCTTATTGCCTTCGTAGCCGAACTTACGACCAGAGATGTCGTTCTAAGTAATGCACAATAATTTAATAAACAATAACACTTATAAGCGTCCGCGAATAAATTAACTGTCAAAACATTGAAAGAAAAGTATATATTGTGTTTAAATTGACATGTCAATCATTAGATGCTTATATTTACGTAATATTCGTTTGATATATAGAAGATTTCGTTAGATTCTTTGTCCATAGATATCTTTTCCACAGCGCAAGGCACGAGGGATTACATCGATTTTTATTTTGCAGCAATTATATTTAGCTAAGCAATTGCTAAGAAATGAATTGCCAGAATATTGAAAGAAAAGAATGTATTTCGTTTAAACTGACATATTAATTATCAGTTGCTTTTTCACTGAAATGATTTCTTGGTTTGTATGAAAGAAGTTCCAAATTGATCGCAATATATGCTGCCTAAACCACAAATATTACGTGATACAAAGTAAGTTGTTGAGATTTACTTTTAGTGCCCTTCGTTTCTACTGGGATCATAATTTCATCCGCGTGTAAGCTGTGCCAGCCGTTTAAACATCGATCTTCATCACAGATAATAAGGAAGATAGGTGTAAGAACGCGTGATATTTTTGGATCAAGTTTATATCGCGATGCATGATGACATTGAGATGCGATACAGGGAATGTATTAATTGAGGTGTGATTGAAGCTTTGCTTTTCTAGCGGCAATATTCTACAAATTACAATGAGCTTTATTTGATAACAATTCTATTTTGTTTAGCAACTGCAGAGAAATAAATTACCATAACACTCCGTTAAACCCGTAATTTTTGACGGGCTTTGAGGCTAGTGATTATATATTTTGGCTAATACAACGACTTGGAAAACGCAGATACATTTTCAAATCTAAGTCTATTGCAGTGTTTCAGCAGTGAGAGCATAAGATTGATTATTCCATACTTTGAAGGCTCACACACTACTGCCTTTATTGTCTTAGACTGTCTCGTTCTATTGATTCCGTTTGGTGTTGTTGCCGGCAACATATGCTTTACCTAAAGGTATATTTCACAAAACGCATATAGACAAGGTTATGATGTTTCGCTGGGTATATATACGCGCTAAAACATGCGGAGTCAGTCTTAGTGATAGGGATAACTGCAAGCAACTATCTATAACTGGAGGAAATTAATAATAATAATAAAAAAAATTACCAGACGCCTGCGAGACTCCCAAGTTAATGCTTCTCTCTTCCTCGTAATATAATTTCGTATATTTTCTCATGTTATCAACAAGGAAAAGGGAAAAGGCGAAGAAAGCCGCGGCAGCCAAGGAGAGAAGAGTCACCTTTAGTCTAATTTTGCTGCTTTCCAACAAATGGAACCACAGCACTGCAAGAAACCCGATAGAATGTAGATGTCTAGCTCGGTGGATGACTTGTTCCGAATCGATCACACCAACTTCCGGCTTGTAATGATAATGTTAAGGAACTCATAAACAAACTACGTACCATTCCGCTCCTTGTGGAGAAACCGAGACAGAAAAATCACCTCCAATCATGCCGGAAGAAGATGATGGGCAAGAACTTAATGAAGAAATGTTGGTCGGAAAAGAGACCGCATTAAGCTAAGATGAACAAGACCCTGTGCTGCTCATCATTGTCCTGTTGGATGGAAACTGGTCAACCATAGCCGAACATATGCGTTGTCAGACTATGCTTCCAGTTATATATTGGCCAGAAAAGAACGGGGTCCGTGTTAGGCTGTCATGCCCCAGCGACTTTGCAGCGCTGGAGGAGTTCCTGTGGGGAAGGAATATTCTCTAAAAAGTGGAACAGTTCCTCCTGCACGTCGTTAGCGGGAGGAGATAATCGTGACCAACCGAACGAACTTGCCAGCCAAGGAGTTGAGCTGAGCCAGGTCTTCCAGATGCGGCGAACGGGTACAGAGGACAAGATTATTATAATCATCAGTCCTGGCAATGCACTAACCCTACAAGATGCATAAGAAGCCAATACGGTCATCGGATAGCCCACAACCAAATTACGAGACTTAAAGAAATCAGGTTGATGGTTCTCCATATAACCTGTGATTAGTCATAAAATCGCTTCAAAATGAACCTTTTTAACCCAATACTTTCAAAAAATTTAAATCCTATAATTTCTACAATTGTAAAATCTCTTAAAATAGTACAGGGAAGCTTAGACGGGTAGTTTTTCAGGGTATGCCATGATAATATTTTGTCAGCCATCGAGCTGTTCGAGTATCACCTCCATATGCTGGTACCGATACGACGATGCAATGTGTAATGATAATTAATGTTGTATGACTGTACTAACTCACGGCAAGCTTTTGTAACACGCTATTTCTCATCCTGAATCCCTGTGCGTCCAAGAAGATGGTTGTCATGATAATTATTAGGGAAGATTTTTTTCTTTTCATGTTAGCTTCGGCACAAAACTAGTCAGGAGATAGTATTCCACAACACGATCGTGCAGTTTCAGGGAGCTTGAAAAGATGTTGAAGGGAAAATTTTCGGTGCTTTCAAATTTCGTGAAAATATCTGCAGGTCTCTTATTAACTGACTCAAAACCTATTAGAACCAAATGTGCAATTGCGACAAATTCATCTCGTTTCAGTAAGGCGAAATATTGAATTTATCTTAGACTATCATTGTGTTTTGTATAAATTATAGTATTCGACTTTCGTCGGTGAATGACACATCATTTTAGTACACTTTCGGCAGTGGTAGAACTGCAGAGGTCAAATGTACATGTACTACGTTCTTCGTTGTTTTTCCTGTTTGTTTCAAATCCTGTAACCATAATCCTAGGTTTCTCCAACTATGTCAAGGTCTTCTTATACCAAGTATATTTACTGCTTTGAGGAAGCTCAAGGTATTCGTGTAGATCCCAATTTCTGTAGACCATGCAAAGCGCCTTTCAACTCTCAAAAGATTTAAGCAAAGCAGGTTTTCTTCTGTAGCCCATTTGCATCTGAGACATCCATACAAGTTTATTGATAACAAGTTTGTTCTTTTCCAGATTCTGAGCAGCGTATATATGAATTATTATCATCTTTAGTGATAATCATATCTAATTCCTGTGTAAAATTTATAATTATGAAGTGTTCAAAGACCGTTTTCATAATCGTATTCACCCGGTCCTGCGTTGTGTGACACTAAAATTTGTTTGGAGTCGTTTGGAATACACGTTTTTACTGTACTTGTGATACAAACATTTCCAGTCCTGTTGATATGAACTTCATTAATTTCATAACGAACTTCACCAAGCAGATTAGCAATTGAACTATAAACAAGATCTGACCAAGTTTCAAACGTTTTTCAAAATTGGCAATTCGGTATGTGTGCCTCAAATGATATCTTGCTGAACACATGTTTAGAATGCTACAACCTTTTTACCTCATAGGAGGCACTGTTATCAAATGACTAAGTTTGCAGCAAGAGAGCGATGGTGCTGCCACCGCCGAAGGCATTGGCTGTAACAGAGGAGGTCTGCCTATAGCCCTCATTTTGCTGGTTGGGATGTTGTCGATTGCGTTGGTTTATGTCATCAGGACGATCTTGTCAATGGCATGCACTGTTTCGCTCTCTACCATTTCCGGTATTTTCATGACTGCAATGGCCACTTCGTCTGTGGCGGGAGGCGCTGTGGGCGTTGGACGCAGCGCTCCTCCTCCGAGAGGTGGCCGTCCCCGCTGCACTGGTGTGGCGCTTACTGTTTATCAGGGATTCATATCACTTTGTCTGAACCGGTCCTTTCACATCACTCGATCAATGTATTTGCTGCAGTCTACTATGGACCCATAAGCTGATTTTAACTACTGGCGTCGCTCATTTCATAATCAAGGAAAAGATCCCGCCTAACTGTTTGTCACAAAACGCAGAGATGCCAACAGACAGAATTCCTGAACTCTACGATGGTACACAATACATTTACTATTCGTCGAAGAATACACAAGACTTTTGGCATACTTATTCGCTCAATGTTAGTAATCCCATTCACTGCTCACGCGTTCTGACAATATGTGCTATTCTATATGCAATTTCAAATCTAGATGATGTCATTATATGCGTTAGTCGCCGCAAGTTCAGAGTCGAGTAGGTTACACAATGTTTGTTACTCCAACGGGATCACTATTGCGAGAATAGCATATACTTTTCAACCCAGACACAATTCGGC
Source organism: Vandiemenella viatica (assembly GCA_031002005.1). NCBI lineage: Eukaryota > Metazoa > Arthropoda > Insecta > Orthoptera > Morabidae > Vandiemenella > Vandiemenella viatica. The sequence continues at coordinate 167,957,918 of CM061920.1, forward strand.
AAGAGAAGATATAGTTCCTGAATGCAACGAACGCTTAGAAGTAGTCGAACACCTGGATTTGTATTCTCCAATTATTCATACGCCAGAGTTTGTTGTTTCCAACTTTTTCACCTCCACCGGACTATGTAAGCTATTTAAATAGCTTACATTCAACTGGTTTGCCAATGCGAACTGGATCACAGAAGGAGACTTCACTGCGAGTGAACCGGTGAGTATAAGAATGCGGTATTATATAAAGCGTGGGGTGGCGGTAAACAATGATATTTTTAGGGGGGAGGAATGGAAGAGGAAATTCGGTCTGGAACGTAATATGATAGCCGTAATAAATGTGTCATAATCGGTAATAAATTACCAGTTTGGGTCTCCACTGGTGTGAAGATATTTGTAAAGCTGGTGGCACGCAAATTTGTAATATGTCAGGAGTGGCGACATTAGCTTTAAATATAGGCCTACCATCAAAATGGGCTTCGACCTCCAAGGTAAAAAATTTTGCGCGTCCAGATTGCGGTTTTTAAGCTTTCGTAACTGCAGTCATTGGGAAATGATTTATTGCAATAGAAAAGACAATTTTGGACTACTATTAGGAAGCCTCTTGTTGGGATTGAGTCATTGTTCACTATCGACGAACTTCAACCATCATCAAAAAACAACCAATCCTGCTCCAGAAGGTTCATACCAGCATGGCGCAGTGTCCAATAACGAAATTGTCGCCACACTTACTAATACAATTGTAAAGTTGCAGCAAGTAACGTACTAGCACATACATTGCATGATTTTTAAAAAAAAAAAAACACGGAGTGAAGCTCTGGGAAGGGGTGGGGGACAAAATTAATCCTCACTGGTCGAGAGGGTATGTGACCTTATTTCAGTGATTACAAAATCAAGTGATATTTAGAAAGTATTTGACGGTATTAGCCCACTTATCAGCATGCATGCACTAATTCGGTTGGAAGTGTGTATAAATCAGTTGTAACCTTTTTTGAGGAACCGGTGCATAAATGTTGTAAGTGGTAATTGATATTCTAGAAACTGGCAATTGGACGTAGTTCGCGTCCAAGCTGGTCTCACGCATATTCTATCGGTAAACAAATCAGGATCTTGCTGTCCAAGGGAGAACCTTAACACCACGCAGACAGTGGACGAGCATTGTCCGGTTGAAAATGGCACCACGATACTGTCGAATGAGAGGTAAGACACGAGGACGTAGGATGTACGTGACGTACCGTTGTGCCGTCAGAGTTCCCGCAATCATTATCAGCCTTGACCTGAAGGCATACCCAATGACTCATCACACCTTGACGCCAGGAGAATCACTGCTGCGCCTCTCCAAAACATTGAAAAAATGGAACTTCTCCTTGAGTCGCCGCCATACTCACCAACGATGGTCATCCTAAATAGTGCAGTACCGCGATTCATCGCTCAACTCAATGCGACGCCATTCATCGGCAGTCGATGCTTCCCGATCACGGCACCACTCTAAATGCAGCTGTTTGAGTTGTCATGTTAACGGCAGCCTACACATGGAACGGCAATTCCCGTCCGACTGTTGCTGGAATCAGCCCAATGACGGATGACAGAGGATGTTGCAGGGAGTCCATCATTATTTCTCAGATCGCAGGCGCAGATTTGAATGGGTTAAAATGTGCTTAGTTCACGGTGATACTCCCTTGTGACGGTCTGTTCTCCATGACGTGGACAATTAACTAAATTTATTATCTATGGTAGCTATGGGGAAAAAAGTGTTACCTACCAAATGGTAGGCCTGGACATGTACACATATTTCCCTTTTGCCATATGCCTTGCCTCCTACATGCATAAGGTTATTAACAGAAGTATTGTAAAGTGTGTTTGTGTTTTTCTGTATTCGTCTGGCCCTCCGGCCTTCATCTGTGGTGACAGGTTATTTTCCGTATTCTATCTCATTTTCATTGCGTAATAGCAGTTTAATCATCATCATTATCCAATTTCAATTTATCCAGGAATACATTATTTATTGCTGAGTTACTATAAACTAGCCAAGTTAGATCGTGACGGCTAATGAATTCAACAAGACTTCACACAGTAAGTTATCTAACAAAAATGTACATTAAAATCAATACACAATGTAAGAACCTAGCTTATGATGGGGTTCTGCCTAAAGCTGGAATCTTAGCTATAACCGTGTGTAGCCTTGAATGTAACAGTTTTGACTTAGTAAAGATGATACGGCCGCCACATAGGTTTTTAAGCAGAAAACTATGAAAAGGTAAAGTTCAATAAGGATAAGTAGTTCATTGCCATTTAAATAAGTATATTCTTCCAAAAGTTCACAAAGCCAAAAACTGTACAGGCAATCAGACGACTTTTCCAAAGTAATGTATTACAAGTTCGCTTAACCAGTCGAGCCAGACCACACCCCAATAGTTCAAACTTCTAGTTGTAGTAATTTGACAAAAGAGAATCACACGCTCCCATTGTTCAACAGCTTAGTAAAAGCAAACAATCCCGAGGCCTCACTTGAAGAAATACTATTTTAACCCGACATTAAGGTTAACTTGAATAAAAGAAGCGGCATTATTCCAAAAATAAAACTTTCACTGATGTGCTAGGTATAAAACTTTCCGGGCTACTAAGCTACATGTTATCGCGAAGACTGCTTCCATAAGACTGGGGCGAACAACTGCAGTCTGCAAGTACGAGTCTATATTCACATAGCACTTCCTGCTTCTCGAATATTCCTAGCGGCTTCTCACGTGAAGTGTGGGAACAAATCTTTTTCCTCTTTCTCAGGGGTGGTTGATGGGAAAGTCGTCAGATATCAAATCGCACATCTGAAGTCCTAACATTGGCTAATCTGACCTTGACAATAAAAATAATTCAATCTTTCTGAAATTTTACCAATCGCTAGATCTTTGAATAAACGTTAACTTTAGTTATTATTAAAAATATCTTAACTTCAATCGTTTAGCCGAAAATAAATACTTTAGATATGAACTTTCCCACTCCAGGTGAATGCCGAAGAATGTTGAAATTAAAAATATTGAAAATACTATCTTGAAAACTGTAAAACTGCTTTCTAACTTGAATAAATATAGAAAAATTACTTTGAAAATGAAATGTACTAATATTTTATCCAATCCAACTCGTGGTTCTGAGAACAAAATTTTGTCACGCAGTTACAAAATTTAATAGATAGGTTACAACAAGGCTACTTTAGCAACTTTCCTGCTTAATAATATTAGACAACTACTCCTTGCTTCAAGTAATGAGAAGCTTAATTCTAATCAGTTATATTTAACAAAATCAGCTGAATCAAAAGAGATTTAAAAAAAAACAGAAATCATATAAATGTATGGGTTATAATTTTGTGACAATATTATTTTCTAACTCCGCTATGTCGGTGGAAAGTCCAGGGCCCCATTTCAAAAGTAAGGGTGAAGGAGTAGTCTGAGGAGTAACACCTCATTAAAAAAACATTTGATCAACTGACTTCGGTTGATAGCACCATGTGAGAGCCCCTTGCAGGGTAACGGTAAAGACCTCAATGGCAGCGACAGCGGAGACCTTCGGTATGATGGAGCTGGCGGAAGAGGCAACATAGTATCCTAGGCACTAATGTGAGTACAAATTGCTGCCTTGCAAAATTGATAGGGGACAACCTAAGGCTAAAGAAGTTAACCCTGACAGAATCCTTTTTCGTGTTAGGCCTAGCAAGCCAGTGAAGTGAGTAATTGAAGATAACTTTCGAAAACAAAATGAGCCTCGGAGTGAATATAACAAAGATGCCCTTTCTGTAAAGTTCAGCTAGGAGTGGTGGTCAAAAACCTGTTGATGGGCATAATTATAGAAAAAGGAAAAATACCAGAAGAAGGATCAAACCCTGAATTGGAACATTAATCATCATGACACTGACAGCTAAGTGTGAAAAACATGACATCATGGAAAAAGATACACAGAAATCATAGGACTGAATGAAACAGAGTGTAAGGGAGGGAAGGGTACAGCTGTATTGGCACGCCAGAAAGAATCTCAAAATGGGGTAGATTTTATCATCAGTAACAACAATGATGCAGTGACAGTCATAGAATAAATTAGTGAAAGAAATATAAAGTTACACCACAAAATTAAGAAAAACATCCTGACCATAATACACTATATGCTCCTCAATCTGGTTTTCCACAGGAAGAAAAAGACAATTTCCTCGCTGACCTTGAGGAACACATTGAAGAAAATAACATTAATATCATGGGGGATAATTTTCAAGTTGGCTCTGATAGAACTGGATATGAAAATATGATAGGACAATTTTTTGGCTTACACAACAGGAACAAAGAAAGGCAATGCTTCTTAGATTTTTGTCTGAGAAACAACCTCATCGTCAAAAATACATACTTTAGGAAAAGAGCCAGCCTCAAAATCACTGTCTACAAGATAGAGAACAGAAGTCTCTCATAGATATTGTAGTCTCTTTATCGAGAAGCAGTAGCCTTCATGACAGATATGAAAGTATTACATTGAGAAAATGTAAGTAGCGACCACCACCTGTTAACTGCTAATCTCAGAAATGTTGGAGTAGAGAAAAAAGCCTAAGATAAAAATTTGGGAACTGAAGAATCCAGAAAAAGAGGCAGAATGCCAAAAGAAAATATGTGACCTCGTACCCAAAAGCAAAATAGGACCAGCAGAAGAAGAATGGAAAATGTTGCAAGAGACCCTTAAAAACACAGCTGCCGATGTAGCTGGCAAAACCAATCCGAAAGTGAAAGGTAAAGAAACACTTTGGTGGAATACCACATTCAAGAATGCCATAAAATAAACATGGTCAAAAGACAAAGGGATCAAGAAAACCAGAAGAATCTGGAAAGAAGCAAAGATAAACTAAGTAAATTAGAAAAATCTTACAGGGAACTGAAGTCAAGAAAATCATAAAAGAAGAAAAATAAAAGAGCTGGTTAATATTTACAAAGAAAATAGAACATATGACTTGTACACTCCCATGACCCTCTTCAACCTCCTCCTGTCTTCCAATGAATCCCATTCCAGCTCTTTTATCATATCTGTTACCGATTGCATTCTGCAGTAATTTCCAGAAACAAATCTAGCAGCCTTTTTTTGCACCCTCCCAACTTTTATATTTGATAGCAAAATGTGGGTCCCATACTTACACTACCATATTCAAGCAATGGTCTCTTTTTTAGGTAAGGGTGTCAGGGATTGGAATGAGTTACCAAGAGAAATGATGAATAATTTACCGAAAACTTTGAAAGAATTTAAAGATAAAATTTGTAGAGGGCAAATGTAGGAATGTGCAGAATAGGGGGAAGATGGGTGTGTAGGGAAATTGCCACCGGAGCCTGTGCTCCATTGCAATTAAATTAAAGTTTTGTAACCCAATTCCTTCTCTCGTACATCCCCTCATCACTCTCTCCTACAAGTGCAGAATTTGGAAACCTTTTTTTTTCTTATTGCTTTACGCCTTGTCGACAGCTAAGGCGGGATGCGACTGAGGACAAGGAACAGCAAGAAATTCGGCCATGGCCTTTTTGAAGGAAGCATCCCAGCATTCACCTGGAGTGATTTGGGGAAACTATGGAAAACCCAAATGTGGATGCCTGGACGGGGATTCGAACCTGTGTTGAAAACTTTACCTACTACCTGACTAAAATGTCCAGCCCTGTTAAGCTTGTTATCAAATGTAATGCCAAGATATTAATTAACATTTCAAGTCTTCAACAAGAAATTTTTTCCCCACCTCATAATTGTAATCAACCTTTATTTTTTTATTTGTGTATCTAATAAGCTGACTCTTCTTTGCATTTATCTTCATCCCATGTTTAACAACCCAACTAGATATCCTGACCAGATCACCCTGCAATTGTTTACAGTCCTCTACCGTTTTGATCCTTTTATGTACCGTATATCATCTGCAGACAATTTAATTTCTGATAGTAAACAATCAACACAATTATTCATTACAAAAAGGAATAGCAATGGTCCCAATACGCTACCCTATGGTTATTAATACTTCCACTTCTTTTGATACTGCTTTTCCTACCCTTTCTGTTTCCTACCTTTCCAAAATTCTTCTACCCAGTGAATCACTTTCTCATCTACTACAATAGCTTTTACCTTATTTACTACCATTTTATGGCTCACTCTCTCAAAAGCTTTTCTAAGATCTAGTGCTACACTATCAGTTGGGCCTACCTTGTCCATTTCATCTGAAATATTTTGCATATATCCCACCAACCGAGATTCACATGAATATCCTTGCCTGAACCCATGTTGCTTACTTCAAAACCACTTACACTCCTCACATATATTTCTGATATGGTTGCATATCAATCTCTCCATTAATTTACCTACCACTGATCGGCCTGTAATTTTCGACTCTATTTCTCACCCTCCTTTATGTACCGGCACTACTATCCCATTATTCCAGTCCTGTGGTAGTGTCCAGACTCAATTTAAATAATATTTCAAGATAAGGAACAATGTTACATCCAGCTATCTTTAAGATATCTGTAGTAATATTATAGTAGCGTTCTGGTAGCTCAGTGGCTAATGCGCTTGCTTTCAAACGTTCGCTGCTCCCGCCCCGGGCACGAATCCCGGCAGCCGCAGGAATTTTGAGAGTTGTGCTTAATCATATGGGCTATGCTAGGACGCTCCGTGGTTCGGATTCCATGTTAAACTGTAGGTCCCAGAGGAAAGGAACTGGCCGTCCTACCACTGACACAATGGCTTAGTATGCCTCCTTCGGGAGGATCCAACCAACCTTCGGGTTGTGGACTAAGTTCAGTTTTTAGTTCAGTAATATTATCTACACTAGGCTATCTCCTTCACGATACCCTCAGTATGAATTTGAAATTCTTTGGTCTGTTCATTTCTAACTGTGTTGTTAAGCTTCTATTACCAATCTGTTGTGCTTATGATATGCGCACAGGATGCTTTTCGCAAAATCTTTACACAAACACAGTTTTTATCTGATTTTGATGGACTTTTGCATACTTTACAACAAACAGAAAAACACTGTTGACCTTTGATTTACAGAAACCTAAACCCACTCCTCCCTCACCTTAATTACTGTCACTGTTATTCATACAAACCCACAGTTTTTATCTGATTCTGACAGTAGTTAGCACATACATACTTCAAGACAAGGTGGTATGGTAGCTCAGTGGTTAAGGTGCTTACTTCCAAAAATTCTCTTTTCGGATCGCTGGTTCAAATCCCACGATGAGTAAGTATTTCTAGTAATTGTATTTGATTTTATGATAGATTTTTTGTTTTTTAAGTGAAAACTTCTTTAGTAAGGTTGGGCTCTTTTTGAACGGATAAAATCTGAGAGTTCACATTACCAACATGCTAAAGCTAGTAGTATATCTGTTGCAGTCTGGTGGCTCAGTGTTTTAGGCGCCTGACAAGCAAATGAAAGGTTCCCGGCTCGAATCTGTCTCAGCGTGTATTTTCACAGACCATTAAACCGACCTTCACATCTAGCATAACTTTCTGTATAATATTAAGTACACCGGAATGATTCTGTTGTTTGGATTCCACATTAAACAATAGGAAGATGGAGCCAGAGGCAGGTTCAAAAATGTTGCTTTGTATTTTTACTGACACGTTATCCTGGTGGAAACCCCTAGAAGATTTTATGCATCTGACTCGCCGAGAAAGCCTACATAATTTCATCAATAGGTCCCTTGTACCTGGTAGCCCTACCGGGTTAGGTTAAGGCAGCTGAGACGGGCGGAAAGTGCAGTCACCAGGTCATTATGTTTACACAGAATTATTGCTATTTGGTATATCTGTAGCTATGAGTACGAGGTGTTGCGTATATGATATTCATAGATTTAAGTTTTCACTTCTATCGGTAGTCCACAACGACTGCCAATTTTTTAGTAACATCACTGTTACTAAGGATCTTGTTAAAGTGTCTCAAATAATAAAATGTTAATGTGTCAGCAAATAATGAAATTAAGTTTTATATAAAAAAAACTTATTTTTTATACATATAAAAAATAAATAACAGTGTCTTGGAAAACTATTTAAATTTATTTATCATTATAACATAGAATAATCTATTTACAAAAGAGGCCATCAACTCCTCAGTCATGATCATATTTCATAACATTTTGAAAACAACAATCAATGCAAACATTATGAACACACAGTAATTAACAGTTTTTGTTTCATTTAAAAAAGTAGCCTTACAAAAATTGTAGCAAATAAGATATTTTCAGACAGACAGTGTAAAATAAACAAATCAAAGAAATTACAAAATGTTTATTATAGATTTTATTAATACACATTAAAAAATGAAAAGGATCAGTGAGAAGTATCAATCATTTCTACCATAAACAAAATAAATTTCATACCAACAAATTGAAGGATGTGTATGCGTAAGCACATAAACCCAGACTTATACAGGGTAAAGAAAAAGTCTATCACTAATCAATAAACTAGCTACAAAGAATAGCCAATTAGAATTATACTTATCACATGTGCAAAACCCACAAGCATTTAAATCACATCATTTAAACAGGAAGTCAAGTGCACATTTCGGTTTCAGGGAAGATAATCATCAATTACAGTACAGCAGAAATTCATAAACAATTGAACACTACATTTGCCACATGCTAAAAACAACAAAGAATTGAAAGTTTGCATGGCAGGTAATTTTTCTTTACGAGACAGTTGATGCTGTACACTACTGGATTTGGAGAGTGTGGCTGTGATGTTTTCACCCAATTTCTTTCTGTATGGTATGTTAAGGACAGCATGTATTTTAACATAAGGGCACAATGATCAAACTCAAATTGCAAGAAATAAAAGACACTTTCATAATGGTAATTGAGTGGATGTTGGAGACTACACTGAAATAAACTGATTAATATTTTTTGTGCAACATCCATGCACACACAACTGAAACCTATCTGAAAGTGATCATATTTTACAAACAAAGAATATTTGCACACAACAGTTTATGTACCACCAGCATTTGCCAACTGCTACACCTGAATGGGCATAGGTGAATAGGTAGACAAACGCATATAAATTTTCGACCAGCAATATTGGCGAAGGCTGTATTTGTGTTGAAATGCAGCTCGGGTCAGAATTGTTCATAACACCCCACTTGAAAACATATCAATCCCTGTCACTTTTACAGCAAAGCTATCCCACTGTTTTATCATCTTAGAAAAAGTGCTCATCGTTCATTGTTCCCCGCGAATTACTACATCTAATTATATGCTAAATATTTGTCTCACATTTACCATACAAAGAAAAAAAAACTAATGAGACTCTAGCAGACTCAGCAGGCGGCTAAGATCCCTGAGGAAGACCTAAGGCCTGGTTGAAATGTCGGGAAGAGAGAGGAGGAGGAGAGGAGAAGGAGCAGTTCGATGCTGCGTGAAACTCATGAAGCTATTTATAACAATATAATGATCTTGATTGACACAATAAAAAGAGCAAAAAATTAACAATATTTATAGAATCCGAATAGAAAAATCAAAAGTGAGTTATCATGAAAAACCAAAGCTTAATCTTATGAATGTTTGAAAAACCAATTTTGTTATGACACAAACCAAATGGAAACCGAAAAAACTTGCATAATGTTTTTACAAATGGTTACACTTATTTTATCGTTAATGGAGTGTGCAATCTCTGGTTGGTAATATATTAAGAATCTTCGCCTTGTATGTTGTGAGGTTAAGCACATTTTATCATTTGCTCCAGTCTAAAACATACTATAGATATTAAGCTAGACCATAAGATTTCTAACTGTGAAAACTCCACTGAAATCAGTTTGGTAATTTGTGATGTGACATTTCAAACACACAAATAACGTACTAAAGATTTATGTACGTAGAAAAATATTTATAATTAATTAAAAACATTTCAGTTCACCATGTAAGTAAGAAATTTATATTAACCCAAAGCAGATGAATACCTCATTGCCTCATTGTTTAAAAAGAAGCTTTACATCCATTATATCTCACATGCCATAACAGAATGTAGAGTAACATTTATGGAAGACTTTTACCGACGAGTATATAATTACTAAAACAAGAGTTCGAGTGTGCAACGTTTGATTGTTTCTGAAGAATAAACACTCAAAATTATTAAAAAATCACAATAAATATAAAAATACCAAATATACTTCAGCATAAAAACAGATTTTTATCACATATGCGTGCATTTATGTTTAAGTAAACTATCTCACAAAACAAACCATGCACCAAGTGAATAAATCTAGATGTATCCCCAAATTCTCTCTAACTGGAACTCAAAACTGACCAACATCCATTAAGCAATAACTCACCAATTACCAAACAGTAAAAAAGTTTGGTCCAAATGAAATTCAAATGTTAGCAGGTTGACAAGATGATGATTTACACAAGTGGGAAAACATTCCGAAAATTAACCATACTTTATTCTTTTATCCAGACCCCCATTTGCAGTGTGAATTCATAGCAACAGAAATATATTTTCAAGTCCACAGAGAAAACAAATGAATGCAGGAAAATGAGGAAGCAACAAAAGAAAAGAAAAAACATTTAAAAAATATATATACCAAACTTTAATCAAGACAGTGTCACATGGGACCTAGAGATGTTTGCATCGGAAGTAAAGTTCCCTTGAATTAAATGAGCCCGAGTTATTGCAGCATTCTTCCCTCTCGTTCTGAAAATTGTTATACCTCATCCATTTGACTTTGTAACAAAGCTTTTTTCAAATTTAAAAATAACATTTTATGAACTGAAATTATTTTAATTTGTAGTGTATGCATCTTACAACCCTCTTCCCCAACAGAATTTTTATTCACTTTGGACCTATACCTTAATTCTGTTACTGATACCACTTTCTACTTTGGCTTCTTAAAAAAAATGATTCCTAGGAGAAAAAATACTTTGAAATTTGAAACATCATGTTCCTTTCAAAATGGAAATAATTATTACCATCTCCGACTGGTGACTTCGGGAAAAAAAGAGAATACAATACATATCCATTCAAACCTGTCTAACTTGGAGACCATCAGACCTGTTCAGAACGGATTTCGATCCCTCGAGTATATGTTGAAGGGTAATTACTCCATATGTCTGTGTTACAATTATTTCTTCAAAATGAGCCCTAGGTATCGAGAAATTAACGAGGAAACATATGAAATATTTTTTAAATATTATAATTTTAGTAACGTGTTGAAAAGCTTCAGCGTGGTGTATGCGGCAAGGCGCTAAATTCCCATTTTGCGAACCCGGGTTCAAATCCCCATACTGCCAAATATTTTTATTTCTTTTTTTATATGCAGTAATCATTGAGCATTGATTTTATTTCATTTAAAATTCATTTACGAATTTTTATTATGCAAAATAACTTTTAAAACAAAGTATTACAGAATATACAGTCCCAACTTTTTTTTTTTAGAAAATCATTATTTCATTGTTTATTGTTGATAAGTTTATTGTTTATGTGTTGTTTTTTTTTTAATGAAACAGGTATATTTCATGTTCATCGTTTCTATACTTGTATCTCTACAATTAATATCGTAAAGTAAATATATTACAGCCATAAGGTCGGGGTTTTTTCCCCCCTACCACAGTTATACTTATTTCCGTTCAGTGGTGGTAGCATGTAAATGTTTGAAACTAACATAATGTGTTATTTCGCATAATAAAAATTTGTAAATGAATTTTAAATGAAATAAAATCAATGCTCAAGGATTACTGCATATAAAAAAAGAAATAAAAATATTTGGCAATATGGGGATTTGAACCCGGGTTCGCTAAATGGGAAGTTAGCACTTTACCACATACACCACGCTAAGAGCTACACGATCAATGCCAACAACATGCTGTCAATGGAGCCAAGTGAGATGTCCAACCACACCCACAGGAGACTACATTCAGATATATTCTTGTAAAGTAATATCAACATCACACAAGGAGGAGAAATTGGTGACACTTGAAAAAGTGCAGAATAAACAGACCCAAAATTTCAGCCTTTGCCATAGTTAAGTGACACTCAGAAAACTTATACTGTCCCAAAGGAGATGTTGGACAAATCCTATATCTGAATGAACATACAAAATGCAGTTTAGCATAAATAATTTTATTTTTTCCCTCCGCAACAGAAAAATGTTTATATACTCACAGAGTGGCTGCAACTTCATACTATACCCTAGATGCTATCATATCTTTGCAAATTGATCAAAACTAGAGGAAGACAGTAGATTAGGCTGTGATTACTACTGCCCTAGCTCCAGGCATCAGGAGAATTTTTCATTACCAAAGGAACCCTCCCATTTTACCACAGAAGGCTGGCCTTTTAGAATGCATATCTCTTTTCACCACAAAATATCTTAATAATATTAAGTTGAAGAAGTCTGCTGCAAGCTATTAGTACTCCGCATCTAACAAAATAATTAACGAGCATTCTGAAAGTCCCCTTGGAAAATTACAAATTGGTAGAAAATAAAATTTATGCAAGTCAAGAGCCACACATGTATCGAAAACAATTACGGTATACCAAAAACAAATATGGTAGCCTATCACATTTACAGAAAAGACCAAAAGAACGAATAAACCAATAATGGTAAGAAAAATAAAAATTCTTAAATGAAAATATTATGGCCAAATCCAACCAATAAAACATCAAACCTCGTTTGATCTTCATCAAAGCTTCAAGACAAATCATTAAGATTATAAGATTCAATCATGGATGTTTCCCTTTCCACTTACATTCACTTCATATAAGAAATAATTTCTATTGGGACACAGATCACATCATCTTCAAATATAAGAAATACGCAACACAAGGAAAGAGATTCTTAGAACAGCTGATTTATTCAAAAAATAGTTGCTACTAACAAACAAGGCAACACTTCTCCAGCAAAATAATAAATTAATTTTAAAATTAGTAATGAGATATACGTACAAATGTAAAATTTCAATGCAAAATATTCTGTCAGAAAGAAAATGTTAAAAAATTTAGCAAACACAGAAGCAATTCTCAATCACAATAAAAAAACATAACATAAAAGAAGATGATTAATAAATAACTGTTTACCATGCGAGTGACATATTTATAAAATTTTACACAACATTTCAAATGAAATGACACTAACTTGTCTTTCAAAACAGAATAACTAGTATTACACAATTTGTTTTACATACTGGCCCCTAATGACAAAATGAAACAAATAGCAAATTAATCTCTTTACCACAAAGAACTCAAATCCTAATTAATGATAAACTGGTGTCATTGCTAATACTTAATAAACAAATCTTTACCTGTAATAAGATTATGGAAGCAGCTAATTATCAGACAAAAGCAACACATTTCCTATATGAATTAAATAAATCAAAATAATCAAGTTCTACTTATATCTTCAACAATAATTTGAAATTAAATTATTTAACAACTGGTATCCAAAATAAAGAGTATAGGGCATGTCGATTTTTTTTGCCTTTTTCCTTAGCTGCTTTACTGATAAAGGATTTCTAGTGGTTTTTCATCATATATTCTGAACACGTACTTTTTCACAAAGTTAATTTTTAGGTCGTTCATTCTTAAACTATCACAATTAAATCTTAATAATGTACCAGTTATCGTCAATCAATGTAAAAGAAATTATGAAGCGGTATTTGATCCCTGAAGAATATTTCATCTGTTAACATATATTCTGGACTAAATGCTGCCTCATAATGTCCTTTACATTAATTGAAGTGGTACATTATCAAGATTTAATCGAGACATTTTAAGAATGCTGATACCTAATGTAAAGTACAGTATAAACATAATTACTCAGTAAACTAATAGCAAAGGCTTATTTTAATAAATAAAGAGACAGACAGATGGGGTTTTAGTATTTCTGTAAGAAAACTGCTTTAGGAAAGCCTTACCAGGGCCAAGTAAAATTAAAATAATACAAAATAAACTAAAAGTTGTATTGCATTAGTACTTATAACAGACTTGGTAATTATTATCCAGTATGAAAGATAAAGGACACAGAAGGAAAAATAGAAATAGCCGTTCAATAATACATAATATAATTGGGTAGCCTTCAATATTTACTGAAAAACTGCTGATAATAAATACAAGTATATGCTAATCAAAACATATGGTTAAATTTCAAGGTAAAACTGTCAGCATGAAGCATTACCCAGGAAAAAAAAAAACCTTTTTTTTTTTTTGTAGCAACTGAGTAGGAATAAATGCCATGAGGTAATATTTATATTGAAAGGAATTATAAATTATAATTAACACTCACTAAAGTTGAAGGTAGGAGGGAAACACCAACAGAAAATACAATTCACAAGCATAAAAATCAGGAAAGGGATAGTTTGAAATTTTTTTTTCCCTACATGATAGATATTAAAAAGCTGAAATAATTTTAAAATTGTATGATGATGACAATGATAACAAGAACAACAATAATTATACTAATTCAAACATTCAAATCATACATAAGATAGAAGGAATATACACAAAAGTCACATTAGTCCAACAAATAATGATAAGGACCCAATATGATAACACAATGTTTTAATATCTTACCCATGGAGCAGAGCTCAAAGTATCATAAACACAAACATGATATTTTTTTTTGTTACAAAAAAAAATATGTACACAGTTTGCAACACTATACAAGCCATTTGAATTCTGTATGAATAGTAACATATGATGAAAACCACTTCGGATTAAGTCTGTGGCCTGTTGTCAGTATGGAAAGACAAGTTTACAATGGCAGCAGTAGCAGCAGAAAGGTCAGGCAACACTGGTTCCTCATCACCACTGCCACTGCTTTCAGAGGACGAATGGTGACGGATACTAAGTACACGGATCTGTTCGACAGCACGCCGCAGTGAGAGGTGGCGATCAGGAGTGGTGCTCCCACTAGTGGCACCACCTGCAGGTGTCTGTGGGGTGTTAGTTGGGGGCACAGGAGTAGTCGCACGAGGTGGTCCCGGACTCTTGGGTCGTTCGTCTGCTGGAGCACAGCCTAGGCGCAGGCCTGCAACTCCCTTTTTGGGGATGGTGGCCAAGTCACGTTTTATCCTCCTCCTCCTCGACGGATCATTCTGTCGTACTTGCAGCATGTCGTCAAAGTCTGCTATGTACAGAAAGCCTGCAACCAACAGTTCGCAAACTCTCTCTCCCTTCTTGTAAGCTGTCTCAAGTTCATGGCTTGTTCGTTCATCATACTGCCACCATCCTGTGAACAGTGTGGGCTTAATGTCACTGTCACATTAAGAGCTCTTGGATATTAGGTTTTTTTTTTTAACACTTTTGATACAATAGTAATTAGTTATTGCCACCCTTCATAATTATAGCCCATTTTATTATATATTACAATAGTAATTACAGCACAAGTGTAAATATAAGCAATAGTTAAAGAGTGAAGTTATGTAATCTCAAAACCTGCTCTTTTAGACAGAGTCTTATCCTGTTCTACACACACTTTATAAAACAAGCAAATTCTTTAACATGTAAGAAAATAGGAAATATATTTTCCTACAAAATAAAAAAAATAACAAATCACGAGCATAATAGCCATTTCTAGATGATATCAAAGATCCCACATCTGCAGAAATTTTATATTTAAAAAAACTGGAAATTAAATATAATTGATTACCATGAAATGTTTATTCCAAATTTGAGTTTACTCAACAATTATATCTGTGAACAGGTACCTCAAAATAATTCTTAATCACTTTTTTGAAGCTACTCCGAAGTGAAATAAGAATCTGTATTTAACTTTGAACTCCTCTAAGGCAAAAGTTGGATTATTACAAATGCACTAAGAAAATTCTAATCTATACAGTACTTTTCAGAACATGTTGCTTGATGCACACTATCTCAAGCCTGCAACTCCCTTCCTTTGCGCTGATCTTATATCCCTCTTAATTCTCCTTTTCTTTCGCGGGTCTTTCTTCTGATATTGCAAAAACTTCTTAAAATCAATTATGTATAAAGTGCCACATATCAGCATTTCACAACTTTCTTCCCCTAAGTTGTAAATTTCTTCAAGATCTGCATTTGTCCGCTCATCGTACATCCACCAACCTGAGCAACAAGTGAGAATTGTTTAATACAAAATTTAATATATTTATGTTTCTGTGTACAGCATGTTACAATCATTGTTAGAGCATCCATAAATGAAGACTGAAAACCTGCGAACAAATAATTTTTATTTAAAATGAAGCTAACATATTAAAATCTTCAACAGTATCTACATCTGCATGTTTTCTTGTTCAGATTCTCATATTTATATTTACTTCCCCACATTAAAACACATTAAAAAAATAAAAAAGCAAGAAACTGTTCATTTATACATCGCTCCTCCAATCAATCCTCCAGCAGCTCCCTCTCATGATAAAAGTAGGAAAACTATGTCTGTGACATCCCACATTTCTGACTGACCTGCAACCAACCTATGCAAATAGTTTTTTTTTTTTTTAATCAACAACTTACATAAATCTTATCTTATATATGTATAAAAATATACGCGTGTTTTCCTATATTCAACTTTTCAGCCACCACTACCTAGCAGAGATCACTAGTGTTTATGTGTGGAAGTAGCTTGGAGTTTCCTGTCGTGCACAACATTGGCCGAATGTCGATAGCTGTAGGGATGTGGGAGATGTGATGATTAAACTTGGTCAGTGCAGAGCATTTTCATATTTCAACCAAAAATTTGTGTCTCCTTATACTTCTCTATCCTGCCACAACTACATAGCACAGATCACAACGTTGGCCGAATTCCAGTAACTGTGGGAGTGTGGGAGATATGGTGGTTGAAAGTGGCCGCTCAAGGATATTTTCGTATTTCGGCCAAAGACATGTGTCTCCGCATATGTCACTTTTCTGCCACAACTACATAACATAGATCATTGGTGTTTGTGTATGGTAGTAGAATCGAGCAGTTATTATTCTGATCCAGGCTGCATTACGACCAAGCCACAAACTCCACTAATATTGTCACTAGAACTTGAAAGCTTCTATCTCTCATGCATTAAAACGTTCACTGTATTGCATGTTAGTGACGTCATGAATGGCTATATTAACTTGACCCACAGTTTCAAATTGTAATACCTAAGCCTGAATAATGATGCTGGCAATATGGCTTTCGTAAAAGTGAAGTAAAGCAAATACAGAAAAAAATGTCGAAATACATTTACTATGGCGTCAGCATCATGACGATTATTAAAGCAACCTAATTTTAAAATGTATACAAAAATTCTTGTAACTTGCTAAGTCCAGTATTCATTACAATCCTTAACAGAACTTGCGCTAATATTGCGGGTCAACATTGCGGGTTTACATCGCGATACAGTGATTGTGTTAATGCATGTGATTTAGTCCAGTTGCGGTTCATAATGAAATTAAGTGTGGTAATTTATGTTGTGCTCATTAGGAATCCAGATATAGAAAATGTTGCTATTACTCGAAATGCATTTGCAATGCATTTATTTTGTTAAGTTGTGTCCGTATCGCAAGGGCGTATCCAGGATCAGAACTAGGGGGAACAACATCAGAATTGGGGGGGGGGGGGGCAACTCATATTTTTTTCCGAGGAAGTGGGGTGCGGGATTGAAACATGACGATTTCTTACAAAATAAAACTCAAACTTATTGCCGAAACTATTTTTATTATTGATTAACATAGTAATCGAAGGACCTACCATGCAGTTAATCAAGATCGTAACTCAGTTACAGCTTTTATGTAAACATTGTTTTGGATTCTCAGAAAAATTTTCAATAACTTTATTTGTCAATATCTCACGGTGTACTTTCACGAAATTTCGATGCACAGTCATCAGGCATCATCCAGTCAATCTTTCCTCTCCCATAGCGTTCCTGAGCCAGTTGTTCACTCATCGAAGCGTACTGAAGGCAACTTGATTTTCTTCTAGGGGGGGGGGGGGGCAGCAGTCCGCCCCCTCTCTGGATACGCCCATGCAGTATCGTTTGATTTTGTAACGGCAACATTAACAGTGATTAGGTTGAAATGCTCCCTGGACCAGAATGTTCTTGTTGCAGCATAAGGCAGGCGGAATTTAGCTACTATTAGAAATAGATAAGCTGCTTTCATAAGTGTCGTGTTAGTGACGACAATACAAACTACTCCCAACATTGTTTCTTCAAACGAAAAGTTTCTAACTTAGACCATTGAATATATTCTTTTAAGTGGTATCTGCAGAATATTGAACAGTAAGTAAAAAGTGTTGTTTTGATAGTCATAGACTACTGTTTGTATTGATACCTACAAAAATTTTGAAGGAATAAAAAGGGATACTTATCTTTGGGTAAGTATTAAATTTTGGTAAACATAATTTGATTTGTTACAGAGAACGTGTGGCAGCAAAAAAAGAAGACACTTAGGAAATAAATTGAACCAAGGTAGAATCAAAATTATTACATATTTCTCATGAACATACAAATAGGCTACAATGACATTTTGCGCACGCCCATTTTGCCACTTTTAGTGAACCAAGTTTGGTGTTGGTATATTCTTAGTGATTTACAATTTTTTTAAAAGCTTTAATTTTTCACACTTATTACGACACACATATTATGAATGGAGTTATGATGTGATACCTCAAACGCCATACAATTTCATGTATGCAAATGAAGACATCTTTTTGTGAACGTAGGATTTAAAAAAGAAAAAAATTAAGGTTAAGTACAGATTTACGTTTTCTGCTCTCGGATTATTATTTATCAAGTACATTTTTAAGATTTTAAAATAAACACACACATGCATATATCAGGTTTTTGCTTTTATTTCTGAAAAAGTTGTGTCTGCGATTTATGTAAAAAGCAAAGAGTAAATGTGGCACTGCTGTCTACGAAGTAGGAAACTCTTTGTTGTTTGGGAATTGATACTAACGGCAATTTCTAAAAACTATGTGTTTTTGCAGGATAAACACTACCCTATGTCACTTCGCACACAATTAACTAACATCATGCCAAATTTCATTTAAATATGTTGAGTTATTAAGGCGTTATTGATGCCAGAAGTACATCCAACATACATCCAAACTTTCTTATTTATATAGATATAGATGAAATATGTATCAAAGCATGAGTGTGTTATACAATTCTTCAAGGTTCACATTTGTAATCCTGCAAGAAAAAAAACCTTTCCAGTGAACCCCAAAAATGTTCGGAAGACAACCATGAAACCAGCCACTACAGCAGCAAAGAAGCCAATGCCTTGTTCAAACTGTTCCACGACGAGACTAGATTTGCACAACACAGACTACCCTGTGTTATTATTTATCGATAAAACTTAAATGATATATAACCTAATGCAAACAGAATATCATCAGTTTAATTAATTATCATCTGTAGAAGATAATGTAACTACAGAAGATGTTGACAGATTCAGTAATCACCTTAATGAACTTAAAATTGGACGTGGAAAAACAATTTGAAGATATTTTGTAATTGAAGGTGTACGTCTGAATGAAAAATCCTTTTACTGCAAATATTGAAGAAGCTGATACAACTAGTCATTAATAACTGCTAGAAATTAGAAATAATGAAGAAAGAAAATATAAGTTCAATAATGGTGGATATGAAAACCTGTGACCAAATAAAAAAATGTCTGTCTTATTTCCAAATATGTGTAAAATGATATTCAGTTTATTGATTCCTTTCCCATCTCATATCTTTTCTATTAATTTAATCAGGCTTTAGTGGCTGCCAATCCTATTATGACCAAAGAAAGAAACTGCCCGGATATTTCCAAAAGTGCAGACCTTTTTCTGTTCCCTACAAAAATTGTGTCAGATATCCAGTATTTAGTTCTGCACCATCAGCTTCTGGCATCTCAATAAATTAAATAATTTCACCAGATTTCGTGTTTCCATGTATGCAAAGTATGAATAGAAATATTTTAATAAACTAATTTGTTTATAAAGATTTATTCTGCCAACAAAGTATGTGGCAGATAATTGTTATTGTATGCTTTAACTCTGCTTCATAAATTTTATGTTGTAAAGTTACTGCCCTACTTTAAAATCTACCATTACTGTGGAAAAGGCAGGTGGTTAGAAAATTTTACTAACAGAGATACAAAAGTGGGTGTTAGGTAAAAAGACGTTGACTACCCTCGCTCTAACACTTTGCTTTCTGGCATTTAAAAATTCTTCTACATGACAAGTCACTCCACTCTGATAGTTTCAACTTATTTAAAATATTTTATGGCTCACTGTATCAAATGCCTTACTACACTACCAACTTAACCTCCTTCATCCAATGTCCCCCCCCCCCCCCATCTTTTTTTAATCCTTTAGTAACTCCTTAGTGAAAATTGTCTCAAGACCCTCGCTTCTACATAGTTTTCTAATATAGCCACAGAAATTTCTAGATGCAACCCTCAGTGGTCTTCCTGCACCAATATTCTTCATAAACCCTTCTTTAGCCACTTTCTTTGCTATTATTAATTCCTTGATTAGCTGTTTCAAGTATTCCCTAGTGTCTTGCTGTCTGTGGACACTTACGTTCTCTTCTTGTCAATCTCTTTAACCCTTATGTTCCTACTATAATAGGTATATTCTGTACTTCCCTTTATTTTCTGTTTTGGAATAAATGTTTCATCATTATTTCTTACCTCCTTGAACTCTTCCCACTTCAAATCCACTGTACATGTGCCATCCTTCCATTTTCTGAAACTTTCCATGAAATCTCTCTTCAATTCTGAAATCTGTGCGTTTTTATAACTGTACCTATTTCTCCCTTCAATTTTCACCAATGGTGCACTGAATCCTCCAATATCCATCAGAGCTCTTTATGATCACTTATTCCTTCAGTTACTCAACACCTCCGAAGGTTATCATCAGACATTATTAGGAAGGTATCAATATGATTGGTTCCCATGTGTTCTGCTATACCAGTTGTGTAAAACCTGCTCCCCATACTAAGGTATTTGCAGATCTCCATTCCTTTGTTGCCATTCTTATATCCTACCCAGTTGACAACTGGTTAATTTAAATTTCCACCAATAATGACAAAATTCTTCAGTATTAAATTAATTGCCAAGTGCCTCATCTTCATTGTTCATTCTTCCACTATGGTAAGCATTCAACACCCTGAACCCTAAGTAAATCATGGTCATGATCTATGAACATCAGTGAACTGTAGTAGTCTTTGCTAACACCTGAGGCTGATGCAACCAAACAAGTCTGGCGATAGCCGAGCATGCCTTCGACGAAGAACACAGTATAGAGTTCGCTAAAACAGCAGTGCTGGCCAGGCCCTCTTCCTTCCGGGACTCGATCATAAGGGAGGCGTTGGAGATCCGGCTAAATGACAACAACATAAATAGGGATGGCAGGCTCTTTCTGAGCAAAGCCTCGAAACCTATCATTAGCGATCTCCGACGAGAGTGTAGCAGATCCTCACAAGCAAATGACACCAGTCGGGCGCCGCAGCGAACCACGGATTAAGCCAGCGGTCACGGCCAATCAGAAGCGGACACACCAGCATCTCAGACTGCCAGCACATCCAGGCGGAAAGGAGCAAGTGACGCCAGTGGTGGCCGCAGCCAATGCTCTCGACCAACCAGATCAAACGGGTCTTCCAGTTGAAGGTATAAAGGAGGTTCGATGGGTGGCCAAGCCAGTTGAGGCAGAGACAGTCAGCTGAGAACAACTACAAGATACCTGATGAAGACAGCAGAGGCAGCTGTCGAAACGTCATGTTTTTACACCACCATCTGACTGGACACCCGAGAAGATTTGTCTTCTGGTATTAATAGGGAAAAAGTTATGTTCCACACAAGGGAGATTGGGGGAAGAGTGTTAAGGCAAATGCCACATTAGGCTACATGAGGGAGAGGGTTTCAAAAGAGGTCAAAATTGAGCCGTGTAGTGTATGGACTATCTCAACCGAAACTCATACCTGATAATTCCCCACACAATGCCACCAGAAGTAACAACACTACACCTCTCCGAGACCTCCAGTCATTGCCATGGTAGTGCAGTACCTCGATTCATTGCTGAACATAATGAAACGCATGCCATGCTTCCCAGTTATGGCACCAGTCCAAACACAGCAATCTGTGTTGTGGTGTTAATGACTGGCAGCCTACACATAGGACAGTAACTCTCTAGTACATACCGTGTCATTGATCAGCGGCTTTTAAGAATTCCTCTACCTAGCAAGTAACTTTTTCCATCAAAACCAATAGGTTTCAGTTTATTTAAAACCATTTTATGTATCACTCTGTCAAATGCCTTAGAAAGATCTAGGGCCACACAATCAACTTCGCCTTCCTTGTCCAATTCATCTGAAATATTTTGCATATAGCCCACCATCTGGGATATCATTGCCTAAAGCCATGTTGTCAATCTGAAAACCAGTTTCTTTTCCTCACAGACATTTCTGATATAGTTGCATATCAATCTCTCCATCAATTTGCCGATCACTGATGTCAAACTAATTGGCCTGTAATTTTCAACCCTATTTATAACCCCTCCTTTATGAACCGGTACTACTATCGCTCTTTTCCAATCCTCTGGTAAGCAGCATTTTAAATAAAATTTCAAGGTAAGGTACAATATTGTATCCCACAATCTTTAATAAATCTGTAGTAATATTATCTACACCAGCCCCTTTACGTTTTTTTAGCTTTCTGAGTTCCTTCATAATTTCCTGAGAATTTATTTCAAATGTTGTGGTTTCCTCATTTATACTTCTAGGGAGACTCTCCTCTGATTGATTCCCTCCCATCGCAAGATGATTGTCCTTAGTTGTATCACTAAACCAGTCACTCAATATCTCTGCAAGTTTAAAATCCTTAGCGACTTCAGCTCCATTCTTATCTACAATAGTCTGAATACCTTCTCTTCCACTCAGTTTTCTAATATAGCCATAGAAGTTTCTAGATGCATCGTTCATTGGTCCTCCTGCACCAATAATATTCTTCATAAACCCATCCTTTGCTTCTCTCTTTGGTCTTATTAATTGCTTGTTTAGTTTTTTTAAGCATTCCCTACTACCATTTTGTCTCTTAACTCTGTTGTGTTCCCATCTCACTAGCCTCTATAACCTTCTCACTTCTCTACTGCAGTGTGTAGATTCTGCATTTATCTTTATTTTCTGCTTTGGAATAAACATTTCCTCACCCTTTTTTACTATCTCCTTAAACTCTGGTGCAATCCTTCCATTTGCTGAACCTTTCCCTGAAATATCTCTTCAGTTCTAAAGTATGTGCCTTTTTGTAATTATACCTTTTTCTCCCTTCTTTTTTGGCCACTGGTTTACTGAATGCCCTTATATCCATCAGTACTGCACAGTGATCACTTATTCCTTCAGTTACCTGACAACCTACAAGATATTCACTAGGCTTTATTAGAAAGATATCCAACATGTTTGGTCCCCTCGTATTTTGCTCTACCACTTGTGTAAAACCTCCTTCCCACATTAAGGTATTTGCAAATCTATGCTCCCTTATATTATTTATCTTATTTGCCACCCAGTTGACACATGGTAAATTTAAATCCCCTCCAATAATAATCATTCTACATTCACCTTTTAACAGCAAATGTGAATTTAGTTTATCTCCAAGAATCTCATCTTCATTATTCATTCTTCCACTACGGTAAGCAGCCCTGATTTTTTCTTTTTCATCACCCCAAAAATCTACCCCTAGCAACTCTAGGTCATTATCTATGAACACTAGAGAACTATAGTAATCTTTGCTAACCAATATAAATACCCCTCCGTCAATTGCTCCTCTGTCTCTGTGGTACACTCCGTAACTTTCAGGGAAAACCTCATTGTCTAGTGTGGCTTCTTTTAACCATGACTCTACACCTATAATAACTCGTGGTTCATGTATATCTATTAAGTTTGCAAATTCTATCACCTTGTTCATTATACTTCTACAGTTCACCAATAACATCCTTATTTTTAGCTTTGTGGTATTTCAGCATTAACCTTTGTCTTTCCAGTTGTACCCAATTCCGTTATTATTACATCTGTTTCTTTAGCATTTGTATTTTTTCCCATAGTGCATCCACAACCAGTATCCCTTTGATCACTTATTTTTGTCCACTCACCAGAAGCCCCTAACCAACAAAGAGTGACAGTCCTGACCCCATCATAACTGGAAGCGGGCTCGCTTACAGCTTTAGCTAATAACTCAGAAAGTACTCTCTTTCCCCTTCTATTTAGGTGTAGGCCATGCCTAGTGAAACCCCACCTCCCAATCGTGTTCACAGGCACAACCCCAAGACGGAACTAATGCCTTTCCCAAGTATCACTTCCGTTTCCATATTAACCCTTCTCACAGCACAGTTTAACTGTGGCCGCTCATGGCGACATAGGACCTGCACAAGTTCACCTTAGTATGCTGAGCCACCTTCAGCAGGTCACTCCCTATTCTATAACTCGCGTTTCTATCAATACTATTACCCGCACCTCCCACTGTCACTACTCCATCGTCCTTAGTGAAACTCCTACAAACTGAACTTATATCCTCTATTACCTGACGTCATGTTGCACTAGATTCGAAAAAAAACTTGTGACCTGGTAATTTGTACCTAACTGACCCTGCAGAAGAGGGCCTACACCTCTCCCATGGCTACTACCAAGCAGCAGAACCTTTTTCTGCCTATTTTTTCCTTCTACTCCTATATTCCTTTAGGTCTGCTGCACCTCACCTACTCCTACATCTACACAAGGCTCTCCCCCATCCGACTTTGGTAACAGGTCAAACCTATTTCCCCCCACAATTTCTGGAGTGTGTAACTTCTTCATCCTGTTATCTATACTTCCCTACGACCTGTTACCAGTGCCCATCCATCCTTCCCACCCTCCTCACTAAACCCTAAATTTCTTCTTTCAGCGTCCAAAGGCAGACCCTCCAGAGGTATAGCCTCCACAGGCTGAGCCACAAGAATCTTAACCCTTTCACGCAATTCTCTGATTATTTCACCGATCCCCCTGATCACTTCATCCTGCTCTGAATATTTTCCTATCATTAAAACAGAGCGCACAATACCACTGAAGAGCCTCATTTGGTTTAATTCTAGATGGAGATGCCACTACAATCTCTTACCACCTCGCGTTGTAACATGACGCGCTGTCGCCACGTTACAAGATGCATTTTTATTATATATGTAATAATATAAGAGTAATTTACATAAATCTTGGGTGACCACCTAAATAGATTTTTGTTGTAATTTTATAAAGTACGCAAGATTCCAAGTAAGGACTGTAGTGAAATGGTGAACATACAGTGTATCTTGGTAAAGCGAATATTAAAGAATTATTGAGCTATGTAGGCTTGAAGCTAATCTTGGTCTTCCCGAATCATGGCGACAGAACGTCGCGGATTTGGGGTTTGCCGGACCACACACTCTGCTCCCTGGGGATGGGTCACTCACCTGGCGGGAAAAGCCTGCCGCCCGACACCCGAATGGGCTCTCACCCCGGCGAACTTAGCCGAATATGTCCGACCTCTGTTAGATACTCTGGGCAAATCACACATCGGGGATATCACGTGACATTAGGTGCCGACCTGAAGATCCAATCCAAATGAGCGTATAAATTAAAATCCTGGGAATTTCTGTTATATGTGAGCTTCGAGACTACAAGGGGCGGAGCGAGAAGTTTCCTCGCGAGAGAGAAGAGCGACGAGCTTCACTTTGATCTTCGAGTCCAAGCTATGCGAGTCTAGTCTGAGGTTGACTTGGAAAGTTGACTTCTTTCGCCAACTGCTGCTGCAGGCTTGATGGAGCAAGCTTATCACGGCAACACAGCCGGTAATGCGATGACGCGCATTGTCAGACCAGAAAGGCCTGTAGCTGCCTTGTGAGATAGTCTCACGTATCGTCGGTCCACTCCAGTACCGCAGACATCAGACGCAGAACTACAATGGTAACTTATTACGACCAAGCCATCTGATTGTGCATTCCGTGAAACAGAACCCGTAAACGACTTTGAGAGGATAGATCCATGTTCTCACTTTGTAACTGTAAAAACCCCTGAGCTAGTGGCATAATTTGCTAGAACTAGTTTTTTTCGAATGATATATTGTTCATTCTGGCACCCATGATTGTCTTTTTAACTCTAAAGTCACAGTATTATGATGCCTTTGTCTGAGGTCGTCATAACTTGTATTTTTCATTGTTTCCAGTTGTCATTATTTCTTGCATTTTGATTCTGAGATATATTTAAAAGTAAATATACAATTGTTTGCTTGCTCATGACGGCTAATTGTACCTCTGAGCGTTGCTTTTATGATTTTGCCAATTTGTGTTAATGTTAACGGTAAATTCGCTCAGACTTGTAATCGCCAGTGATAAGAAAATAAATGTCATATTGTGACAATTTTTCCTAAATTCCAACTAACGTCGAGATTCTTCCAAAATTAATAAATTTTCACTCCTTCATAAAAATTAAAAAGCCACAATTATTAATCATAAGGTATGAAAGATAATTGTAACGTAGTTTGCCCAATAAGGCACCCACTACAGCGTAGTAAACACACAGTTCACGAGTTATATATGACATCATTGTGACGTATACCAACATTTTAAAGCTATTCATGTCGTAGCAAGATATGTCACTTGTGGGACTTGTGACATAGTAGTAGATTAAAAATTAAAATGATTTATATATATAAAGAAAAGAATAAAGGAAAAGAATACAAAGATTAATATTGTTTGCCCAGAGAGGCTTTAAAAGGATAGGCTCTCTGAGAAAAAAAAGAAGTGAGGTGAGAATTGTTGAGTAGAGAGGACAACGAAGAAAAAGATTGATTTGGCAGCAGCTTGTATTTGATTTGAGAGAGATCTTGAGTAGAAAGGCGAACCTGCAAAACTTCGGAATATAGGGACAGGCGCGATCATTATTGGTGTTCAGAGAGTTGTTAATGAATAAACTGTAAAAGTACATAACAAAAAACTACAGTCTACAAATTATATATATATATATATATTATATATATAAATCTTGCTTGCCGTCGCATCATTTATATGCGACATGGCGACCGTGACAGGACTTTGTTTTTGTTATTGTTCATTTGTTATGTTCATTTGTTATGTTTTTTTTAATGTAAAATTGATGTTCATTTAGAGTAAGCAAAGCTTGTTAATATTTTGTACAAAAATTTTAAAACCTCAATACCAATAACGACGTTGCCATTGAGAAAATTTTCCCCATTTTATTGTTCATTTATAAGCAACAAAAAAATGAGGAATATTTTGGGAGGGGTTGTGACATAGTAGTAGATTAAAAATTAAAATGATTTATATATATAAAGAAAAGAATAAAAGAAAAGAATACAAAGATTAATATTGTTTGCCCAGAGAGGCTTTAAAAGGATAGGCTCTCTGGAAAAAAAAGAAGTGAGGTGAGAATTGTTGAGTAGAGAGGACAACGAAGAAAAAGATTGATTTGGCAGCAGCTTGTATTTGATTTGAGAGAGATCTTGAGTAGAAAGGCGAACCTGCAAAACTTCGGAATATAGGGACAGGCGCGATCATTATTGGTGTTCAGAGAGTTGTTAATGAATAAACTGTAAAAGTACATAACAAAAAACTACAGTCTACAAATTATATTTATTATATATATAAATCTTGCTTGCCGTAGCATTTCATTTATATGCGACAGACTGCACGGAAAGTAGGGGTTTTTGGGTGGGGAGAAATTAGGAAAATGAAATTGTAATATTTTCACTGTTTTAGGTATCATCATCTATAATTTAACCCATCCACTTAATTCTATATCGCGATAGCGGTTGCATAGTTAAAACAAAATTCTGAAAAAATTAATACATTAGAAAGGAAACTGTAAAATTTATAGGAAACGGTATTCCCAGTATTAAAATAAAATTGTAAGAACAACATAACAAATGGTATTTGCATCTTTTCTGTACTTTCATTCATCAGTTTTATACCTCTATTTAAAAGTATACACAGTTTTAGAAGTAAGCAACGATTCTCTGCATTTTATTCAAGTGATTGAATGTTCTGTAATAAATAGAAGCAGTGCTGGTTTAATTCTAGATGGGGATACCGCTGCCTCGCGACTATTAACGTTCAGTACAGTCATCCGCGTAATAACATATATTGTGACCTCGCTACGCTCTGTCACAATAATTTAAAGCTGTACAATATCAACATAAACTTATATTCTGAAGGTGGATCAGATGCAGGCGGCCGCAGTGGCCGCAGATGTCCGATAACACAATCAGATGTTCAATGTTTCAGGTGAAGCTCGCATTTCATCATCATCCGGCAGTGAACCCGCGAAGATTAACAATATTGGTTGTGTTATCGGACATCTGCGGCTGCTTACCAGCGGTCGCCTGCATCTGATCCACCTTCGGGATATCAATTTATGTTGATATTGTACAGCTTTAAATTATTGTGACCGAGCTACGCGCGGTCACAATATATGTTTACACGGATCACTGTACGTGAACGCGACGTATCGATGATGTCACGTTAACAGTCGCGAGGCAGCGGTATCCCCATCTAGAATTAAACCGAAGTGCTCACATATGACACGTGATCTGTGTGTTTACAACGCGAGGCGGTAAGAGATTTTAGGGTATCACAATATAAAATTAAGTGGATGGGTTAAATTCTAGATGACAATACCTGACACGACAAATAGATTACAATTTCATTTTTCATAATACTTCCATGTAGTCCCAAACGTGAGGAAATTTTAGTTTGTCGCCATATAGAATTAAGAGGAGAGGTTAAATTCTAGATGACGATACCTAATACGACAAATATGCTCCATTTTTTCCTATATTCCAATTTCATTTGTATAATTTATCATTGCCCAAAAATCCCTACTTTCCATGCAGTCCCACAAGTGACATATGTTGGTACGCGCAGACTGAATATATCACAGTGTCGTCATATATACCAAGTGATCCGTGTGTTTATTATGTGAGGCGGTAAGAGATTGTAGCGGTATCCCTATCTAGAATTAAACCCCTCATTTAATTATCTCTTTCCCATTGCACTACATTCCCAGCGAAACCATTCTTTATGCCCATTGCAGTCCAAACCATTCACCATATGTCTGTGACAAGCACCACACTTTCCAAGCATGATTTTTCATAAAACAATATCTGGTGGTACTTTTCAAACAAACCTTAAGGATTAAATTATGAAATTGAATATATCTTAAATTTAATTAATAGTCTAATATAAGAAAAAGTTAATCTTCGCTTAACAGATATTTTTTTAACGTTTTTACTTTTCAATTGCTTTGTTGTAAATAAGTCTTTCATCACTCTGGACCAACATAACAATACTTCAGCCAGTAGTGTCAAGAGGTCCAGGGAGCACAACAATCTGGCAGTTCTATCATTACCGTGGCGCAAAATCTGATGATGAATTCTTGTAGAACTAGACGAAATAAATCGAAAATAAAGAATAAATTTTTTTGATAATTCGCTTGGTTTTCGAGATATAGCATGGTAAAAATCATTCATAGGTTTAGTTCCTTCTGCTTTTGGTGTTTTTTCTTCTAGTCCAGGCCATATTTCAACCTAGTAACAATCACTAGGAAGAAAATAAAACACCTACAGTGCATTTACACCGTGTGGATATGGTGGTTTTGACGAAAAAAAATTTCTGGTCCAGGCCAGATCTCACCCTAACCTCCTCAGTTTTTAGATATAATATCTTGAGAACTAAGCGAGATATCATTTATTCATTTATCTCGTAGTGTTACATACAAATTCATCATAAAATTTGACTATAACGAAATTTTTCTTCTGGTCCAGACTATTTAAATCTAACTACGTCAATTTTGAGATACGATATCTCGAGAACCAAAAAATTTTATTCTTTATTTTCGATTTTTTTTGTCGAGTTCTATAAGAATCAGTCATCAAATTTTGGCGCCACGGTAATGATAGAATCCCCAACAATCTAGTTACTGTTTGAAAATAATATGTTTTGCCAAAGACTACCACAGTATTATTTCTAGTGGCATCTTGCATTTGACTGCTGCAGAATTATGATGCCAGTTCCTAACAGAATCACACTCTTCAGGAATTCCGATGTTATAATGTACTCTGGACCAAAACAACACACACACACACAAATATATATTTATATATATATATATATAAAATTTACAGTTGCACACACTAGCATGATGTGATGTCAACAGCTCTAAGACGTTCTCGCAACATTGAACTCACATGCTAAACCAGTAACTTCCTAAGACACACCAAAAGCACTTACCATTCCGCCCCTCGTAGAACCACTGGCAACCGTCATCAAAGCTGACGGTCTCCTTTTCAAACCCATTAACTTCAACAAGCTGAGGTTTCTCAAGGAAATCAGTTGGGATTTCTTGACGACACATTGCGCATTTCTTGCTCTGATTCGCAACTCCCTTCACGCACAAGAAACAAAAGATGTGACCACAAGGAAGTTGTGCAGGATGTACGCACGTTTGCAAACAAACGGCACACTCCGGAATATGTGGCCCTGTGAAAAAAGAATTCTTAACAGTTGACATATAATCAGTTAGCAATAAATTTATAGCCTTCCATGTATACAGTACCTTCAAATATTAGCTCTTTATTACTTGCAGTCGGTTCAGACTCTTCTTTGTCATCGTCGTTTCCTGACTTCTTTATTTTATTCAACCCAGCACCTGTACCACCTTCAGCCATTTTCGTAAAACTAGTTTAGATTTAAAAGAAATCAAAATCTTCCAACATACCACTACCCCATTCGCAAAGCAATCAAAACCATACTTTCAGAAAAACACAATGCGGAATCGTGGACAGCAAACACTGACAAATACCTAATAACTCGCTACTATTTGTTGTCCCTGCCATACTTTATTGTTCCTTAAAAATCCAAAACAAAATTATTCACACCAAAGATACCACAACAGAACAAGTAAACTGAAACCACAATCTGAGACAAGCAAAACAAAAATGTTACAACATTTATTTTTGATTTAGACAACAAACGCAGCAGTCAGATGATTAGAAGAAGGCTGGTTTTAAATTATTGAGGGATAAAAAAAGAAGTCTCTACTTAAGCTCAAACCATACAGTGCATAATAGATGTGATTAGAAGGCTGTGGTTCAACAAGGTATAGTTTCTACTTGCTACCTAAATGCAGCGCCACCAGCGAAAACAAAGTAAGTATTAGTAGCCCGCGCATTTGAAATACAGAATAAAATACATACGCACGTTGTATCTGAATAATAAAAAAAACCTGCAAAATATACGACCAGTATTTTTCGCATCTAAATTCCCACGTGTAACCAAGTTTTATTCGTATCACAAGTGTACATTAATGATAAACGTTGTATTTAAGTACAGCAAAACTGCCAAATATGCCACCTGCACAATAGGTGTGAAAAATTCAGACATTATATTTGGCAGTTTTGTTTTATTGAGATACAACGTGCGAATGTGTTATTTTCTTCTGCATTTCAAAAGCGGGGGGGGGGGGGCCGAGTGCGCTGCTGACGCTGCCTTTAGCCGGCAACTATATCCTGCTGAAACACAGCCTTCTAATCACATCTACTGTGCATACTAAAAGTCGCCTAAAATAGAAAATTGAGGAAGGAACTGCATAATGATGACTGTAAGTGATAATACCTCGGCATGACATTTGAAAATAAACACGACTATGCAGGTCATATCAGACAGGTGATAGGAAATGGTTTCAAAATCCTTCATTTACTGGAGAATTTTTTTTTATCGCTTTCGCTTATTGGAAGGCGAGGTCATTAGAGGCGGGAAAGGCCTGGGGTCAAAGATCGGGAAATTATTCGGCCATATATTTTTGAAAGAACCATCAGTCCTTTGCCCTGGAGAGATTTCGGGAAATCATGAAGAATCGAAATCTGGATGGCTGGACGGGGATTCGAACCCACGTCCTTCCGAATGAGAGGCCAAGGCGTTACCGCTGACCCACCAAACTCTATTTATTGGAGAGCTTGATGAAGGGATGTATCAGAGAGGTGAGGGAACTGGGTTGTAAAACTTTGGTTAGACAATTGCCTCAATACTGTGACCGAGCGTGGTGTTGTAACGGATAGCGTTCTGGCCTCGCATTCGGGAAGACAGCGGTTCGAATCCCCGTCCGGGCATCCAGATGTGGGTTTTCCATGGTTTCCTAAATCACTCCAGGCAAATGCCGGGATGGTTCCTTAAAAAGGCCATGGCCGAATTCCTTCCCATTCCTTGCCCCCATCCTTTCCCGTCTCTAAAGACCTCGCTGTTGAGAGACAAAGCAGTTTTAAAAAAAAGTCAATACTGTGGTGTAGAGTGAGATCTACATTTTGAGCATCAAATACAGGATTTGGAGGAGATGGAATGAAGGGCAGCTGGACTTGTTTGTGAAAATTATCGCAAAACCCAATCAGTAACAGATACAATAAAATCAGGAGAAGTTTTAAGAGAGTGCTGAGAGTCACAGGGCGTATTTTGGTGATGATGATAGTAAGGATACTGACAGAAACATTAGAAGTAGGTCATGGAAGGGAATAGATGATCATGACCACAAGATGGCACTTGATTTCAGGTATAAAGGAAGGGGGAAAATTCTTTTTTGATGGTAAGGTAATAAGAGACTGACATAAACAACCGAGGAGAGTGCTGAAATAAAAACACTGAAATATATTTAAAATTTAAAAAATTCGATGCGTGAGGAAATTACTAATAATTTATTTTTAAAAAAAGATGAAGAAAAGCGTAAATAAATGTGTAGGTAAATTATCAATGGAGCGTATCCTGTACAAGTGGGGCAAGAAAACATCCCCCTTCTGCGAAGATATTCAGACCATTGAAGAATGTCCGATAAGATCTTACAGTTGTGATGCTGTGGACTTCCTGCTGGCAACTCAGGAATAGATAAACTATGTTAATAAACTAGATTTTGTCTTTAATCTTGTAAAGTTGCAGTGTATATATTTTATTCAATGTTCTTAAAAGTGTCTAAATTGCCGTACGATAAATAAATTAAATTATTTTAAGCTTGTTCCACCTGCAGTAGAAGAGTTTTGTTAAATCATTAGAGATATAATTATTTATTGTTACTTTGGTTTGTATTCATTGAGTTAGAAGGGGGAAAAAAATTCTGTTAGGTATTTCAGCTGGGGTGAACAGTGTGAACTGCAGAGAGTGCAAGAAATAGCTTCACTCGGGGGAATGTAGTGGAGAGGGAAAATGGAAAGTAGACGAATCTCTCCCATGCTATTTTTCACTTTGTTTTTGGGACAGACAAATTTCAGAGCTGGAAGAAACGATCAGTGAAAAAGCAAAAACGACTAGCGGTTCGACACTACTGAGAAACGGATGAAAATATAGGAAGCGCATGAAACGAATAGGTAGCAGGACCCTTCAAGTTCAGCATATAGAAGCAAAAAGGAAATTTATTTATTTATTTATCAATCTTGTTCCATGGATCCCTGCTGAGGAAGTACCTCTGGGATGTGAAACATGTCATTGTTGATACATATACACATAATATGAGTCATATCATAGTAAATATATATATTATAACGATTCGCTAAGCTCCCCGTTACATATCACTTTTTATTGTATATAAAGTAAAGGAATAGAATATTTTTCCATTTCTTGGGATGTCCACGGTATGTTCGAAAGATACGCTTGAAAGGGTGAGAGGCAAGGATTTTACGCTTCAGTGAAGGGCAGACGGACTGGCGCCTTGTTGGCAGAATAGTAAGAGGATTAGGGATTTCTGTCGGGCAACCGGTAAACAGAATTCCTTCCTCCCGAAGGAGACATCGGCTCCCGAGGTTTGCCGAAACTTAACGTGGCCAAGAGAAGCACAGATTCACATGACGTCAGATGGTCAGCCAATCACAGGGAACATAGTACTAAGATTCGGGGAATTTTATGTTCTATGTCGTCTTCGAGCCACAAGAGGCGGAGTCAGAGTTTACCTCCGTGGCGGCAGAAAAAGACGAGACACTTCCGTCCTGATTTCCTTCGAGTCAGGAGCCCAGACGAGTCACTGGCGACTTGGTGTCCATGTGTGCTGGGCTGACTTGTGTCCTGGAGACCATCTGAGGCACTTCTAACTTGCGACTTGCCGCATACTGCTGGCGTGGCCAGTTACGACAATCGTCCAGGTGGACATCTCCGCTCAGCGCTACCTGCCGTGGAACGGTAATGTGTTTCTACGAAGCCATTCAGCCTGCAACTCACTGTGAAACTGTACCCTTAAGCGCGTCTGAGATAAAGATCCTTGCTCTGATCTGATAAAACCACTGAGCTAGACTGTGTAACTGTCGAATGCAGGTTAATCATTCGTGGCGTCCCAACCTTTTAAAATTCATTACTGTTTGCTATCATCATAACTGGTAACATACTTTGTATTAGAATAATTATGAGATTTTTAAAGTACAACTATACTTGTTTGCTTGCATTTAAAGGGCTCATTGTACGTCTGAGCGTTGCTTAGAAAATTGCAAAACCTCTTGTTTATTAACGTAATGGTAAATACGCTCAGATTTGTAGATGCCATTGTAAAAATCTTTATTAAAATGTCTTTTTGTGACAGTTTTCAAATCCCAGAATCATCCAATTCTCATTTAAATAATTTACATTTTGACATTCAATTATAGTATCATATATAGCGTAAAATATAAAGAATTAATTAATAATTCTCCCCCCCCCCTGGTGATACGCTACAATTGGCACTCAACGTGGGGCGCCAATTGTAGCTAAGGTCGAGGTTTTTTCCTCCCTACCACACTTATACTTATTTCCATGCATGTAAATGTTTGAAACTAACATAATGTCTGTTATTTCGCATAATAAAAATTCTTAAATGAATTTTAAATGAAATCAAATCAATGCTCAATGATTACTGCATATAAAAAAAGAAATAAAAATATTTGGCAATATGGCGATTTGAACCCGGGTTCGCAAAATTGGAAGTTGGTGCCTTACCGCATACACCACGCTAAAACTTTTAAATAAGCTGCTAAAATTATAATATTTAAAATATATTCACATATGTTTCCGCGTTCATTTCTCGATACCCAGGGCTTATTTTGAAGAAATAATTGTAACACAGACATATGGAGTAAATACCCTTCAACATATACTCGGGGGATCGAAATCCGTTCTGAACAGGTCTGATGGTTCCCAAGTAAGATTATAAACCTGATATTTCTATAATACATACACGTGAGCAAGTTGAACCAAAGCCTAAAATTTTACTTTGTTCCTATGCTTAGTTTGGAAGTTACTAGTAATTTTGTTTATGGTGGTAGTGAAACTAATGGAAATTGCTCGGCTAGGGCGCACACCCATTGTTTTCAGAGAGTGGGTCATTGTTGGTAACTTATATTGATATCTTAAATTCTGAAGTGTTTTTGTGTTCTTATTCACCGATTTTCAAATGGAATCATTACATTCAGAATAAGCGATAAAGTTACAAAAAGAAATGAGATCCCACAAAAACAATTCTTGTAAAAATAGGCCAAAGCTCATGTTCATGTAGTGACATAAAGTTATGAGATCTTCTTCTGACACAAGTCTAAACTTTACTTTGTGAAACAGAATGGTTTCTCTCGGTGTCATAGATCGTATATTTAGGATAAAAAAACATCTGATGACTTGGCCGTTATACAGTGCCGGATCTAGGAGGGGTCAAACCGGGGCGCTTGCCCCGGGCGACAATTTAAGGGGGGCGGCAAAATCATGTTTGAAGGAGCGGCAAATTCGTGTGGCGGTGACCTTTTTCTTAGCTCTGCTGCCCTAAGCGGCAACCATCAGGGGGCGGCAAAATCAAAGAATAGCTATGTACCGCCCCGGGCGCAAATTCATGTTTGAAGGGGCGGCAATCTCAAGTTTTTGCCCCGACTCGGAAAATTTGTAGATCCGTCACTGCCGTTATACACGCCATGCTTTAGTGTGTATAACGGCAGTGACGGATCTACAAATTTTCCGAGTCGGGGCAAAAACTTGAGATTTAACCTATAGAAATATCTTAAATGTGTTGCTTTATCAAACTTAGAAACACGTAAAAGCCAAGATTTCCCTCGCTCTTTTTCAAATTGGACATGTATTTATTATGCACTCAATTCAGTAGAAATTATGACGTTCATAATGGCCAAGTCACCTCAGATTTTTTTAATCTAAATAAACGATCTACGACACCGAGAGAAACCATTCTGTTTCATCATCATTGTCATTTGACAGGTAGACGAATCCACCTTTCTGGCTGTTTCACCGTGTCCCCGGTCTTCAGCCTCGTTGATTTTTTTTCTGTCGGTGTAGTAGTAATCCCGCATGGCTCCGCAGCAAGCACGCAGCCCTCGACGTTTGGTGGATGGATGGAGAGCTGTCTGGAATGAACAAAGCTACTTACGGCGTGGTGGCCACATTGCTTGCAAGTGCAGCTGCAATGGCTGCAGCAACTTGTTGTGGGAGTGCCAGGACGGCGCTCATGACGGCGTCTAGCCCAGCCGCGTGATCGCACCCTCCTGCACGGCCGGATGGCGAGGCTGCTCGCCCCCTCCACTCGTCCCGCTTGGGTGTTGGGCGCGCTCTGCCGTGTGGCTGGGCGCTGCTGCTGGCTGCATTGTTGGGGAGCAGCACACCCTGCCGCGCGCTCGGGTTGTTGGTTCGGCGCGTCCTGCGCCGCTTGTGGTGTTGGGCCCGATGTGGTTGATTGGTCGTCTGCTGTTCGGCTGCGGTCGTCTCAGGCACCCTTTTCCGGAGTTGGAGACGAGCTGGACATTTTGCCGCGCAAGCGGCGTGCTGCAATCCGCAGTTGCAGCATGTAGGAGAGTCTCGATGTCGTTCACATTCCGAAACTCGATGCTCCCCTCCACATCGGACGCAACGTTGTCGTTCAGTGCAGTTCAAGGCCTTGTGTCCGTAATTGTTGCATCTGAAACATTGCTGGAATTTAGGAGCGGGCCTCTTCTTGAGTTCGACCCGCACCTTTTGTCCCAGCAGCTGTTGAACCTTGTGGACTGCCGGCTTTGCAGCCGCGTCCGGTTTGAAGGTGAACAAAGGTAACGGTTTGCTACCTCCGACCCTTGTCATCTGCCGGATGTCGCTGACGGTGAGCCCACCATCTGCGAATGCTTTGGCAATATCCTTGGTGTGTGTGGTGGCTGGAAGGCCTCGGATGACATGCCGCTGTTGTTGTCCCGGGACCGGTGTGCCGAAGCGGACGTCACGCTCCTCCAAGTATTGCATGACCGTCCTCTTGTCGGTCGGGCAGGACACACTCAGCTTGAGGCCCTCGCCTTCAGGCCAGATGAGGATGGGCAGCTCGGTCCGAAGTCGTATGTGGTCTGCCATGGCAGCCCAGTTTCCGGTATAGTATATTTTGATTGGAAGTTTCACAACGTGAACTGAATACACATGGTAAAGCAGCGGCGGATCCAGGGTTTTGCTTTGGGCGGGGCTTGAGGGGACTTTGGTGGGGGGGGGGGGCTTGGCTAGAGTGGATTTTGGTTGGGGGGGTTGCCTTCAGTGGATTTTGGTTGGGGGGTTGCCTTCAGTGAATTTAGGGTTTTTGGGGGGGGGCCTCGAGTAGGGCAAAAGGTAGTATTTATAGTCCCCTTGGACCTCGAATCCGTAGAGCTAATTAAAAAAAAATGTTTCCAGTATTACAATGACGGAGGTGGACCTAGATACTTTTGGGAGGGGGGGCTTGAGCCCCCTAGCCCCCCCCCCCATGAATCCGCCCCTGCTGTGAAGTGTAGACTAGGCTCAGAAGAAGATCTCGTAACTTTTTGTTAATACACGAACACGACTCGAAGAAAAATCTGCAATTCTACGATAATACTCGTCCGTCTAATATTTCAACGTTCGTACGCTAAAGAATTCCTTCAAGCCACACACTTCAGGAGCTAAGTCTTGTATTAAGTAACGCATCGTAAAGGCTATTTGTTTTGTTTAGAACAAAGTAAAGGTTAATTGTGCAATAACACGATTTCAATTCTGTTATGTAATATAATATTCAAGGTTCGCACGTTTTCATCAAGTGATAGAATAATCGTAGAGTTTACTGGATCGGAGTGTTTCCTTCCTTGAATACCTTGTCATTTAGTTAATGATTAAAGATATAATCTAATAGTGAGACGAGTTGTCCATTAAGTAACAAATTTTTTGTGCCGCACTAGCTCAGAGAATAGTTATTTAACTTTAACCTAGTATGCTTATCACAAAGTAGCAAGTGTTAGGCATTCTACTTCACTTCAAATAGTTTAGCTTGACTAAAGAAGCAAATTATGCCACTTCATTCTCAACATGAGACTGCATATGCCAGCCAAGACGAAGCTGACAGTGATTGCTATTAGAGGGCGGACTCACACTACGTTGTACTCTTGCCGCTAAGGGTACGATATAGAAGATAGAGGGTAACTTACTAGGAGGATAGCGTAACAACCCTAAGACCTAATTTCCTACTAATTACACTCCTTTAAAGTAAGTACCTCAGTGTCTGAGATAGATAACTGTAATATATATATATATATATATATATATATATATATATATATATATATATATACGTGTGTCCCTATATTTCACTTTTCAGCCACCTCTATCCAGCAGAGACCACTGCTGTTTGTGTGTGGTAGTAGCATGGAGTTTCCTATCGTGCACAAAGTTGGCTGAATGCCGATGTCTGTGGGGGTGTCGGAGGTATGGCGGTTAAAGGTGGTCGATGTAAAGGTAGCCACACACGTGGAGGCCGGGCCGCAGGGAAACAGTCCGCGGGCCAGACCGCAGGGATTTCATCGAAGTGGCGCTGCACACACACGGGGGGTTAAAATCCTCAAGGGTTTCTCAGTCTCAGAGTTGGCTTCACGATGGCAGCATCCGATGATGTTCCCTCGTTGGCTGCTGTTACTATTTTCTTTATTGAATCTGTCACAGTGCTACCTCTCTCTAAGTTGCCTAGTAAAACTTGAAGCAGCCTTTTTCTGTATTTCCATATCTTCATAAAAGCTTCCTATCATATTTAAAAAATAATCGGAACTCGGATAACCAGACTTTTACTGTAATTGATTTATTCCCATTCGTAAATACATCAACAACATAAAATTAAGTTTAAATGACATAAAAACTAAATTAAAATAATATTAGTAACCGTTGCTCACTGTACATTCCTAAACAGCCCATTTCGACTTGAAACAGGGTGTCATTAATTATTTTTTCTGCTATCAGCTTTTGATTGGTCGGAAGGCCACGTAATTTTATGGCAACGGTTTTGCTAACAACGTCAAAGTGATCTTCTTGCAGCCGTTTTTTTTTTTAATGTTCTTCAGCACATCACTTCGCAAAGATTCATTTGATAATGCTTTAATGTTGCTGATTTTTTTTAGTATTGATTCTTTTTATTTTTTTGCATTTGGTTCATTCTCCTTCAATATTTATGCCAGCTTGGCGTAGGTAGCTTCTCGTTTGTTTGTGTCGTTGTATTCCTGGTACTTCAATTCCTATAGACAGGGCTCACTATCATATATATTTATAAACACGGAACATCACGAAACGGAACATTAGAAACAAAACGTAGAAACAAAACAGAGAAACAAAATCGCAACACATACAGGAAGTCACAAGAAATCCTCGAAGGCCGACTGACCGCAGGACACACGCTGAGATTCT
This sequence comes from Vandiemenella viatica, assembly GCA_031002005.1. Lineage (NCBI taxonomy): Eukaryota > Metazoa > Arthropoda > Insecta > Orthoptera > Morabidae > Vandiemenella > Vandiemenella viatica. The sequence goes on from CM061920.1 coordinate 167,997,528, forward strand.
CACCCTCCCTCCCGGCCTTCCAGGAAATAAGAATTGTTTTTCGGCGGGGATTTGGCCGCACTGGGGTGCGGCCACGGCCTCAAGAAAGTGCCCACACACGTGCGGGATCACGCAAGGCCGTGACCATTGCGTCCAAATCCCGTGGGTTTCCCGCACGTGTGTGGCGGCCTTAAGGCTTTCTCATATTTCTACCATAGACTTGTGTGCAGGGCCGGCGTTTCGTGTTAGGCCCAGGTGGGTAGTCAGGCACGACAAGAGGGGGGGGGGGGGTAGTTCCCTGAAAAATCTTACTTAAAATAATAATAGTGATAACCATGGAATCTAATTCTTAAGGGAAATTTATAGGAGAAAAACTAGAAAATGAATTTAAAAATTCATCATATAATTTATTCATAAATATATTTTAGCCATGTACAAAACATTGTTATTTTTTTAAACTGTAATGCGCTTCTCGCATTCGAGAGGACGCGAGTTCGAATCCCCGTCCGGACATCCAGATTTGGGTTTTCCATGGTTTGCCTAAATCACTCCAGGCGAATACCAGGATGCTTCCGTCAAAAAAAAAAAAAGCCATGGCCGTATTCCTTCCCGTTCCTTGTCCCCAGTCCCATCCCGCCTCTAATGACCTTAGCCGTCGACGAGGTGTAAGGCCCTAATTAAAAACAAAATGTAATGCGCTTTGCTTCTTTGGAAATGAAACGATTCAATCATTTTTCCAAATCAAGTTCTTCAGTAAGGTTGCTACATACATGTAAAATAGCAATGTTATTTAATAGATCTTGCAACATTGTCGATCTTATGTAACTCTTGAGTCGCGTAAGGCCAAAAAACTTCGTTGATTTGAACAGGACGACCCAAGAATTGTGATGAGTAGTCGAACGAAGCGTACAAACTCTGGTATGAGTCGTCTAGTCCATTTGTACTTCTGTAAAAAATCTACAACCTCTCTTAAATTTTTTGCCTCCTCATCTTGCCTTTTCAAAAGTTGCAAAAACATTTCTCTATCACTGAGCAATCTTTCTTGGTCAAACTCATGATTGTAGAAATTTATAATTTTTGCTACATTTGTGGGCTGTCCCAAAGCGAATCGTTCTAACGATTTGAAGAAGTGGATGGTAACGTTGTCGAATCGACTCTTTAACTGGTCATAAAAATAAGATTTGCGGAGAAATTCTTGAGGTGTTTCGAATCGGAGATTTTCACTCTTATCTTGATCGAAATTTTGCGTTGATGTGGAATTTGAGGTTCGCTGGTTTCAAAGTTAGTACCTGACTGCACACTTTCCCGCAAAATTTCTTCGAATTTTGACTCTCGAGCACAGTACAAAACATCAGGGATTGCTTCTATCTTCGCATACGATTCAATAACAGATAGATTAGATTTCTGTAGATCTGCATTCAAAATTTCGACGTGATCAAAAATTTCTATCATCATTGTTAAATATAAAACACACGCATGTCGGAGTAAAATCCAGAAGCCTTAGCAGCGACAGCGTTATCTACTTCTCTGGTTACAGAATGTTCGTACAAAAATTGAAGAATAAATATGTTTATACATACAAAACCAAAAAAATTGATTTAAACTTATAATTTTTTATAAATACCTTGTCGGACAATAGGCTGCAAGAGAAGGCAAATCATCATTAGTTTCTTCTTGTATTCCAATTAGTAGTTTCTTAAACTGTCCAAGCCGTTTCGGCGAGTCTCGCACGACTTTTATAAAATCTTTTACTGTTCCAATAAATTTTCTCGCTATTATAATTCTCTCAATACCATCTTGTACTACAAGATTGAGGTTATGAGCATTACACAAATAATGCTCGAGGCTCTTCTTTGCGTATTCGTGACTGTAATCTCGTTATTTTTCCAGAAACGTTAGAAGCCCCATCGTAGCACTGACCCCTGAGTTTTGAGAGTTCTCACTTGTGCTTGGCGAAAATGTTAGTGACCAAAACAAATAAGGCTTATTAAGTTGAGGCCATGGATTGTCTTTCTCCCAGTTTTTAAAAATAAATGGTAGGGCTACTGGAGAACTACTCGAAGTAGTTTCTAGGGGAAAAAATGAATTCATACGAGGGGCAGTCAAAAACTTCCAGGAATTTCATTGTAACTCTTTATTAACAAGAGATAAGTACACTTTTAACTAATCTCCTTTAAAGAAGGCTCCTTCCGAACACACACACTTGCTCCACCACTCCTGCCATTGCTGGAAACAACGATGAAAACCCTGTTTTGGTATCTTCCAAAGTTCAGCTGTCGCTTTGGTTTTGATGTCTTCTACGTTGGCAAAACGGTTACCTTTGAGGCCCATTTTCATCTTGGGAAAGAGCCAGAAATCCGATGGCGCTAAATCCGGTGAGTAGGGAGGCTGGTGGAGGACTGGAATGTTCTTTTCTGCAAGCCATGTCTGCACAACAATCTATGTGTGAGAGGGAGCAGTGTCGTGATGCAGTAACCATCCTCCTTTCCATTTGCCCGGACGCCATCGGATTCTAGTGTTAGGTCAAGTGTCAAATATATTAGTGGAAAATGGATACCACGAAAAAAAAAATCGTAAATCAGGAAAAACGAAAGTAACACTGCTACGTTTGTTTATTAGTCCATGTGCATTGTTACAGTTTCAAGAATTAATGCAGGCAAAGATATTTTTACTAAATAATTGGTAAAAAAAAAAAAAAAAAAAAAAAAAAAAAAAAAAAAAAAAAACCTTGTAAATTCATTTCAAAAACAAATCCAACAGTTTTTATCCAACTTCTATATTTAAATGTGGAAACTGTACAGAAAAAAAACGAATATAAATAGCTTTGAGTCATGGCAATTAATGCAATCGCTTATTTATATAGTCCTGTAATCATATGTATTTCAGTATATTGCTGCTGCACTATGTCGTTGTGGAACAAAGCCATGGGGTGGGTGCAGCTACAGCTAATAACACGGGGTGGTGTATCTATACACAGAAGATGACAGCATTACACTATACAAACTCATATATATAGATATAATACCATGTGTTACCAGCTGTAAGTGTGGCTGAAACTTTTGCGTGTTATCCGTCTATTGGCCCTTGCGCATAACTACACAAACAAGTGTAAGTAGTGTAATATAATATCTACACGCGCGCGCGTTTGTGTGTGTGTGTGTGTGTGTGTGCGCGCGCGAGCGTACACAACGTACTTTCTTACTGGGAATATAACGGAGTTCTGCTTCTGCTTTTGTTTCTGTTTCATCAAGTCCCGATGTTCCACAAGATTTGGGACTTCAGCTTCTGTTTCCGCTTCTGCACATTTTGTAGCGAAACCAAAAAGTAAATCAGATTAAATAGAACTGATGTCACTCACGGCCAACTAAATATACAGGCCTGGGTGCTGGAAGCCATTTTGTTTGTGACGTCAGCAAAGTAGTTCTATGATCTGCCATGCTGGTGTGTTGTGAGCCTGAAAGTTCGTTTGCAAACGTGTTTCTGAGAGTATTTGACTTCTCGTCGACCAGTGGATTACCAGTTATTTTCATCTTCAGCTACTAAAGTGAAGTTCCTATAATTGCAGTTCTATTACAGTAAGTATTTCTTAAATAATAATATAACAAGCTATTACGATTTCTTAACGAATTTTCATTTGAACTATCATGTGTTGTTTGCGAAGTTATGTTGAAAGTTATTTGCTAAAGTAACTAAATATGCACAAATACTTTTGTAAATGTGTGTATATTTACATTGTAATAGCTATATTGAATGTCTGTTTCTACAGGTACTAAAAATGCCAAGGTGTAGTATGGTCTGCTGTAGAATTAATTATGTCTCAAAACGAAAAACCGGCACATTTTCTTTGGACAGCGATGAAGAACTAAAGAAAAAGTGGCTTAGAAAAATTCCTACAGACTTCTGAAAGTTAAAGAAGCGTGTAATATGCATGAAACATTTTAGTGAAGACTGCATACTCAAAACAGAACAGTTTGCAGTAGATGGAGAAATAAAACATTTGTAAGGAGGGGTAGAGACAAGGAAAGGTACATGTGAATTAAGATTTTATTTCGCTAGTAATAGATAGTATACATCACGCCCAGAAACATTTTTTTTTTCTTTTGGATGAACCGTCCATAAACAAAAGCAGCAGAAGTAATTTTAGTTGGCACTATTTAACTGCGCGTAGTAGTATTCGCGGCTAATGAACGCTTCGGATTGGCCGTGATCTATACCAGTCAGATTAATGTATGTATTAATCCGCGTATTGTAGTTATTAATCGTTTACTGAGTTATAAAATTGCCTTGCAAACTCTCTCCATTTAACGAGAAAGGTCGTAGAAACTATTATCGAGTCTGTTAATCCCACATCCATTGATTTAAATTTTATTCCATTCCTCGCGTTTCTAAAATGGTTATTAAAATCATGCATACGAAATAAAATATTTACAAAGTATGATATCGTAAGCCATTGCGTTTAGGGTGTAATGCAGCCTGGACCACAGTTACAGCCTTAGAAACGATTTAAAAATTGGATATCCGCAATATCAAGTGCTATGGTTACGTTTCACTATGGTCCAGGCTGCATTACGACCGAATCGCATATTTGTAAAATATGATTTCGTTAATAATAGTTTAAGCTTATACAACAATGCAGCGTGGATCACAGTAACATCGATTGATACGATTTAAAGATTGGATATCCGCAATATTAGGTGCTGTGGTTACGTTTCACTATGGTCCAGGCTGCATTCCGACCGAATCGCATATTTTTAAAATATGATTTCGTCAATTGAGTATATTGTAATGCAGCCTGGACTATAGTAACAGCGATACATACGATATGGAAATTGGGTATCCGCAATATCGTGTGTTATCGTGCCGTTTCGCTGTGGGCTATGCTGCATTACGACCTAAATGCTAACGATGTCATTAATTCAATATTACGAATCGAGTTTACAAGGTAAAAGAAATGAGTTTCAAAAAGAAATATTTTATAGCAAAATAAAACATATATATTTTAACGTCAGTTATAGTATTTTGTACGAAACTTATTCGGTGCTAAACGATTAATGCGCGGCGAATAAAACACTGACATTAACGAGTCACAGCCAATCACAAGCGTCCATTAGCCGCGAATACTACTACGCTCTGCTAAATAGTGCCAACTAAAATTACTTCTGCTGCTTTTGTTTATGGGCAGTTCACCCAAAAGAAAAAAATGTGTTTCTCGGCGTGATGTCTACTATCTATTAGTTGCGAAACAAAATCTCAATTCACATGTACGTACCTCTCCTTGTCTCTACCCGTAAGGAGTTATCCAAAGCTGAAACCATATGCAGTGCCATCAATTTTTCCAAATTTGCCAGGATACTTGACATTAGCTGGATTCATATGCAGAAGATGATGTGATACAGAAAGTGACAATTTTCAAAAAGCTGTGGCAAGAAGCTTAGAATACTACAGGAAATATGAAGAGCACATGTCATTAACAATTTGGGAGACACATGTACTGTAAATATTTTTCAGGTGCTAAGCAAGAAACAGTGGTTCTGTAGTCAGTGTGAACAAAAGGTAGTGTTGTGTTTTATTGATGTTAGTAACGAAATAACAAACATTCTTGCTTCTGTAACTGTTAAGTCAGATTTAAGTGTGTTTGTTTCTGTGCAAAGCTACAAAATTCTCCATCATAAAGTGCCCAATGAATACATAGCAGTAAAGTCCAAACATGTGTTTGACAGTATGATTAAATATGTTGAGTCAATAGTGTCTAAAGAAGACCCCTTAAACAAGTAGTTGTTAAAAATATAGTGAATTTGCTACAGGATAATTTTACAGGTGAAAGATATTCACAACTTGAAATGATAATTGAACAAATTCAGTTTCTATCTAAAAATGAAAGCAGGTCATATGTACAGTGGGAATACATTATTACTGGCAGCTACTCTGTTTGTTTATTCACCATCAGCATGTGCTACTTCAGGGTGGCCACAAACCGGGAAAACCGGGAATATCGGGAATTATCAGGGAATTTCATGTAACCGGGAAATTTCATGGAAATATCAGGGAATTCAGGTAATTTCGAAAATAATCAGGGAATTCAATTGCGACTACTAGGAATTTAGATATTTTTTAAGGTCGTCTTGAATTTATTTTAATAATGAAATTTCTAATTAGATACTTAAACTTATATACATTTAACATAAAATAGCCAACGATAGTGTAAACAGCGCGCTAAAACTCGCCACGACTACCGACTAGCGCCAAAAAGCCGCCACCGGTGTTGCATCACTCGCGAGCAACCACGCGAGAAGACCGGCGTGCATACCACGTGCTACTGTATTGTTATCTCGACTCGCACAAGCTCTAGCGAAAGTGTAAAAGTGGCATTAGAATTCTCGAACTTATATGCTATGTAGCTATAGATAGCCCTCTGGTCAGTTGAGTTTGCTAGCTAAGCGACAATCGCTTCATTTGTCATAAAATTTCGTCTGCTGTTTACAAACACGCAAACGCATATCGTGCGATCATATCTAATTTAAAAGTGAAAGTATCATATATATTATTTCTATAAGGTATTTTTTTGTCACAAGCCTATATCTTCCTTCATACATAACCGAAATCAATGAATGAGGTGTCATTTTAAAGCTCATGGTCTCCACTTTGGTTAAATCGTATTTTAAGCAAGAAAGATTTCGGAATTCGACCCTTAAAGGGCAAAAATTTAAATTTTTCTAAAATGCTGTTTTCTGTGTTACGAGTCAGTTATCTCCCTGGATACCTATCTGAAACAGTTTTATGAAGTATCGTTTTAAAGATTAAGATCTCCGCTTTAGTGACGTCATATTTTAAGACAGAAAGTTTTCGGAATTCGATCCTTAAAGGGCAAAAGTATCAATATTTTTGCAATACGTTTTTGTGTCACGAGCGATTTATCTCCCTTAATATCTAACCGATATAGATAAATGAGGTATCACATTAAAGAATAAGGTCTCCGCCATGGTAACATTATATTTTAAGAAAGGATTTTTTCGTAATTCGACCCTTCTAGGGAAAAAATGTCACTTTTTCTAAAATGTGTTTTTTGTATCTCGAGCCATTTATCTCCCTGGATATCTAACCAAAATCGATAAATGAAGTAGGAATATAAGGTGTAATGTATCAGTTTTATGAAATCATATTTTAAGGAAGAATGTTTTTGGAATTCAACCGTTAAAGGAAAAAAGTATAAATTTTTCTATTACCGATTTTTGTGTCACGGGCGATTTATCTCCCTTGATATCTAACCGATATAGATGAATGAGGTATCATATTAAAGAATAAGGTCTCCGCCGTGGTAACATTATATTTTAAGAAAGGAATTTTTCGTAATTCGACCCATAAAGCGCAAAAAGTCAATTTTTCTAAAATGCGTTTTTTGTGTCTGGAGCCACTTATCTCCTTTGAAATCTATTAAAAATCGATAAATCGAGTACGATTGTGAGGAATAATGTCTCAGCTTTGCTGACATCATATTTTAAGAAAGAAGTGTTTGGAATTCAACTATTAAAGGGAAAAAGTATAAATTGTTCTACAACGTATTTTTGTGTCACGAGCCTTATATTTCCCTTGATATCTAATCGATATAGATAAATGACATATCGTATTAAATACTAAGGTTTCCGCCGTGGTAACATTATATTCTAAGAAAGGAATTTTTCGTAATTCGACCCATAAAGCGCAAAAATATCAATATTTCTAAAATACGTTTTTTGTGTTTCGAGCCATTTACCTCGCTGGATTTCTAACCAAAATCGATAAATGAAGTAGGAGTATGAAGAGTAATGACTGAACTTGGTGACATTATATTCAACCTCACTATTCATCTCATTTTATTCGCGAAATTTTCGCACGGGTCGTCTAGTTTTCTAAATATCGTTATTTTAGTTTATTATCAAATGGTAAGTTTTTCTTAATTTTTATGATTAAGTGGAAGAAAGATTCTTATTTTTTAAGTTATTAATTCATTTTAATCGTGAAATTTCTCATTAAACATTTCAGCTTATTTATTTTTCACCTGAAATAGCCGATTAAAGGGTATAAATAATTTATTTTACTGATCATTAACTCTTGGTATTTTCTTCTCGCAATGTTAATTACCGTTATCTGTGTCCGATCGTCAAAGTTTTTTCGAATGTTAATTCGATGCGACAGTTTAAACAGCGTATTAGCGCTCGCAACTAGTGTCTTTGACTCGCACCAAACACCCGCCGGCCGCCACAGAAGCGAGCAGCACTCGCGGGCAACTACGCGAGAAGACCAATGCGAGCGTACCGTGTGTTCAAGCAGTGCTATCTCGATTCGAATAAACTCGCGCGAATGTGTAAATGAGGCATAAGAATAACCGAGACACATCTCTTGCCGTCACATATAATTTTAAAGTGGAAGTGTTTTCTAAATATCGTTGGTTTTAGTTCATTATCAAATGGAAGTTTTTCTTAATTTTTATGATTATATCAAACTTTTCTACTGCTATTTTTTAAATTAATAATTATTTTTGAACATTCATTAGGTGGATGTCGATTGCATTTTGGAAGTTATTACTATTGTTTACTATTTATGTATTTAATTTCATTATACCGGTAAAAATATTAATTTTTAAAATTTTCAGACTAATCAATTCAGCATGATAACACACTTTCAAAATGATTGGTTGATTAATCCAGATTTTAATATTTAGTTAAAAGAAGTTAAAAATGAATCTAAAAGTGCAAAATGTAGACTTTGCAATGCTACATTTTCTTTAATTAATTTGGATAGAACAGCTATCAAAAGTCATGCTAAATGAAACATACTAACAAACTTAAGAATTGCAAAACTGTCTATCCTTTTCAAAGTTTTTTTTAAGTCAGTCGCAACAATGAGATAACTAAACGTGGTTTGTCTGAAAAATTTACTGTTTCTAATCCTGTTACGGGTCACGAAAAACAACAAATTCCGGCTTCACAAAATACACTCTGCTCCTTTCTTCTCAAAGAAGTAAGCTGTGCAGTAATACTTTGATGTATTCAGATACTGATAACTCACAAGTCAATGTGCACAGCGGGAAGTGACGTAGAGTATTTTAAAAAATTGTTCAACGATAGTCAAATAGCCAGAGGAATGGAATTGCAGCGAACTAAAATTACATACTCATTTCTTCATGGGTTTGCTCCTTATTATAAAAGTAGACTGATGGAATCTATAACTTTTTGTAATCATTTTGCTATAGGGTTTGATGAGTCACTCAACAAAGTTTGTCAAGAAACTCAAATGGATTTGGAGTACTGTAAAGAATGAAGTTTGTACACGATACTTAACATCTGCTTTTCTTTGTCACACAAGAGCTTCAGATCTTCTGTCCTTCAAGCAAATGCTTCAACTCCTTATAAGCCTTAAAAGTTTAAAAATCTCAATAGATGGACCAAATGTTAATCACAAATTTTTCGGAGAATTGAAAGCTGATCTACAGAAAATTGGATAAATAAATGATACTTTGGTACTTGACATGGACAGTTGTGGTCTTCATAACATGCATGGAGGATTTAAATGTGGAATAGAGGCGACTAAATGGAATATTGTTCAGTTTTTATGGTCAGTTTATTATCTGTTTAAAGACGCACTGACATGCCACGCTCAGTTAAGAGTATTCAGGATCAACTCTTTATCCTAAAAAAATTTGTGCAGCCCATTAGAGAGAAAATTACAGTTGGCTGCTTGTGGTATCGAAATTATTCCTAATCTTAAAAAAATGGTGGAGGGATTTACAGCATGATAAAAAAGATCTGACTATCACTAGTTACAAAATTGTAAGATCTGACTATCACTAGTTACAAAATTGTAACTGAGGCTCTTTCAGATCCTACCCTACCAGCAAAACTAGAAGTTTTTCAGTCATTACCAGCTGAATCACAACCATTCCTACAAGAATATCAAACTGATGCTCCTATAGCACGATTTCTTCACAGCTCTTTAGTGACAGTTCTCCTTAGTACAGGGTGCGGCAGCATAACTTCCTTTTTTAAAATGTTCGCCATTCAGTCGGTTGATGTCGCAGTGCAGCGCTAGTGGTTTCGTTCGAGAGGCGTGACTACAAAGTTTTGTCCCGACACAGTTCAGTCGCCATCATGCGTTGGAACAGTGAGGAGCGTGCGTTTGCCGTTGAGGCCTACTTTCGAACGGATGTTTTGTGATCGCAATCCAGCGCGCTTTTTGGAATTGCTTTAATTTAGCCCCGTTGGCCCCTGTCCCGGACCGGAAATCAATTGTTACGTGGGTCACTACGTTCAGACAAACTGCAAGTGCGACAAGACAAAGAACTGGAGGTCCTCGACCCATTAGATCACCTGAGAACATTGAGGCAGTGAGAGCTTCAATGTTGTGCGTTCTGCGCACAAAAATGCGTCTGCCCTTGGAATATCCGATCGTTCTGTGAGGAGAATCCTTCATTATAATCTTCATTTCCATCCGTACAAGATGGCGACTGTGCAGGAACTTTATGAACGTGACTTCAATTCTCGGGGGAACGCGTATGAGGTTCTTCTGGAAGACGTTCCTGGGGACGCTATTGTTTGTTTTTTTTTTAGTGATGAAGCACATTTTCATTTGTGTGGATCCGTCAACAAACAAAACATGCGCTACTGGGCTGACACCAATCCTCGACAATTGCATCATAGTCCTTTGCATTCACCTAAATTCACAGTGTGGGGTGCAATTTCCTCAGGTGGAATTATTGGTCCCTGGTTTCATTGAGGAAAATGAAGTCACAGTGACAGTGAATTCGGACGGGTATGTAAACATGTTAGAGGAATTTTTTCCGCACTTCTTGATGAGTTTGACTTAGGGGATACTTGGTTCCAACAAGACGGTGTAACGGCACACACTTCAAGAGCATCGATGGCTGTTTTGAGGGAGCACTTCCCAGAGCTCCTCATCTCAGTTAGGGGCGATTTGGAGTGGCCGGCCTGCTTTCCCGATTTGACCCCTTGTGATTTTTTTCTATGTTTTTTGAAATCCCGTGTTTATGCGAACCGTCCGAAGGCCCTATAAGATTTGAAGACCAACATCCAGGAAGAAGTTGCCAACATAACGACTGCTATGCTGGCAGGTGTCATGACTAACACCAGAAATCGGTTTATTCAGTGTGTGCAGAATGGGGGACGTCACATACCTGATTTGTTCTTCAAAACTAAGTAAAACAAAACTTTATGTATGTGCCTACATTATGAAAAACAAATAAAAATTTTCTGATTCCTACAATGGGTTTTATTTAGTTTTGAAAAAAGGAAGTTATGCTGCCGCACCCTGTATAATGCAAAGATTTATCAAAGTAGATGTACTGAAGTCTGTTGACTCATTATCAAGTATAGACTTAACTGATGAAAACAATTTGATTTTGTACAGTCAAATTGACATGGGATTTGGTACTAAAAGAGACATTAAAATTTTAAAAAAATATCACCAATCTCATGATTTTACAATTGCAGAAAAATGCCACACCTGCTTTGAAAGCTTTTACAGGAAAATTGTTGACACAGTCACTTACTTTATAAACTTACTGAAGGAGTCTCGTGTTTTGATCCTAGTCTTGCACATTTTTTCGAAGTCAGAAGTAGGAGACTAAAAGCCAACTCACTATTTTGAATGAAAATAATTGGATCATTGGTAATAAGGCTGATGAAATTAATCAAGATTTCAACAATTTATGTTCTCAATGTTCAGCATTGCAAGTTCTTAAAAAATTATTCACGAACAAGTAAACGCCTAGATCAGTTGTGGGATGAATTAATTCTTGGACACGTTAATACAGTCAATAGTAAAACCTTTAAAGATAGTCATGGTTTTATCTTGTGGCAACGCTAATATTGAGAGAGGTTTTTCAGTATATTCTGAAGGTTTAGTTTAGAATATGAAACTGTAATTGCTCAGCAATTAATGGATGACTGTCTTAAGTGAAACGAACGGGGATGTTGCAACTCTTGATGTTCCAAAATCTTTAGTTAATTCTTACCATAACTCACGTTCAAATTTATCTCAAGAAATTGAATGCTGAAAAAAGAAAGATAAAATAACTGAATCAGAAGATATGAAAAGAAAACATTTAGCTAATAAAAAAAAAAGCATTTGGCATCAAATAAAAAGTTAAACTTCTAGCTGAGATTCAAGTTATTGATGAGCAATTTAAAAATCTTAAATGATTTTTATATAGCAAATACTAACAGTTTAATTTGTGCTAATTTATCATTAGCTTGTTTCTGTTTTACTCATTTTAAATTATTTTTCATAAGATTTTTTAATTAGTTATAAAATACCATCTATACCAATGTATTAAAAAATAATTAAATAAATTATGGTATTCAAATAAACATAATTAGAAATGTCTTTTTAATTTTTGTGAGTTTTGTAACAGTTTTTCCAATTAAAATGTAATCAAATATTAAAATATTATAATTATGTGAATAAAATTTCTAATTCAGGGAAAAGTATGACAAACTTTCCTGGAAAACCTGGAAATATCAGGGAATTTTTAAATCATTTCTTTGTGGCCACCCTGTACTTTGCATAAGATTGGTTTTCTATATTTGCCACTCCATGCAATATCAGAAAGCTGGTAGGTAAGTTTAATTGAAATAGTTTAAATGTAGATGGTAGTGTAGGGTATTTGAAGATTAAGAAGAAATTTTTGAAAGATCATGAACTTACAGTAAATGTGCTCTTGGATGAAATTTACATTGAACCTTGTTTGATCTTTAAGGGTGGTATAATTTATGGTGGTAGTCAGACTAACAGCAATGTTGCTAAAACAGCTCAGGTTTTCATGATATCCAGTGTCTTCAAAATTCAAAGATAGTGTTATCATACCTGTTAACAACAGTTAAAATAATGTTATTACATGTACTTAATGAAGTAGAAAAGTTGAAATATCACTCCCAAATAATTTAATTATAGAATATGATTATGAAAAGCTGACAGTGCCCATTGGAACTGCTGTTCTATTGACAAAGTGCTTGGTTCATGTTGAAATGTATATTAGAAATGTCTTCAAGTAATTTCATTGGTGATATGCATCAAATTTCTGTTTTGCACAAAATCTGCAGCTAAAGCTGGAGAGCTGATCTTTCAGAGAGTGATAAATGTAAATGCAACAGAACTTTGAGGGACATATTGCAAAACATTAATTTAAGATTCTGGAAAGTAATGATAAATAATCTCACCAAGAATCTGAATGACACTGTATCAAGTAATAAAACTGGGAGGCAATTAAAAAAAAAACTGAAGGCAAGTTATAATATTTTGATGTAAGAATTTTTAAATTTGCATATTCATTGTATAAATGGAGGAGTAATAAGTTTTAAAACAAGTACATGATATAAGCTTTACTTTTCTAGTGACTGAATTTGTGGCTTGTTAGACATGCAACCTGGGCCACAATGACAACTGAAATATTATTAGTAATTTAAGCTGCTTTAATATGTGTCATTTAAGTCATGTCATGTATTGCAGTACAACAATAATGCTGCAAAAAAGTAGAATATACTGTTTTACAAACTGATGGTTGTGTAATTTCTTCAGTAAATAAATATGTAAATACCATATTCAATGTTTTTTGTTTATTAACTCCCATTTTTCCTTATTGAAATTTTTTTAACTTTGAAGAACCTTATAAACAATAAAATAATATAAAAATGATGTTACCTTTAAGTTTGAAAGTGTATGAGTAGTGCAAATTTTGAAGCATGTTAATTTAATATTTTGACATGTGCACTTGAATATCCATGTGTGTGTGTGTGTGTGTGTGTGTGTGTGTGTGTGTGAAAACTGGAGTGGTGAGACTAAATCTGAAGTACAATATTTAACAAAAACTGATGTAGTGAAGCACAAAGCAATTATTTACGAATATTTGAGTATTATGAAATTTACTGACGAGACTGAATTTGAAGTAGTTGACTTAAAAAAAATCATGTAGTATAAAGTAATTATTTGTCAATATCTTTGGGCATGTGTGTGTGAATTTAATTTCGCGCAGCGGAAACTGTAAGTACGCGAGCATGTGCGTGGCTCGGCTCGGCCGTGGTTCGGCTGTAGCACTACTCTGCTGACGTCACCAAAGTGCACCCAGGCCTGTATCTTTAGTTGGCCGTGAGTGCACCCAGGCCTGTATCTTTAGTTGGCCGTGGATGTCATTGGGTACTGCGTTGTTGTTTGAGCTAACTTAATATGAGTGAGCGGCGACAATAGGTCGGAATGGTGACGTATCGGTGAGGGTTCCTTTTTTTATAATTATTACTTGCATTGTGTAGTGTACTTTTAAAGGAGGCCCCTAACGATCAACTTGGTTTCCAACTTTGATGCCGTGTTGAAGTCAATGTTGAACATCTATAAGTAGGTTTATGGTTGACATGTTGAGATCCGGTTAGAACTAAGATGAAAAACTTTCGTATTTGGTGGGCGACCTTTTTGTAGCGTCTGTGGGTAAGTTTACAACACAGTTTTTAGCATCAGTCGTTTAACTGCGAACTGTTCTGTCAATGTTATTGTTTACGATTACTGTACGTTTTCGTTTATTTGCATAACTAGACTACTGTTTGAGGTCAAATATTGTATTTCGAATATGGCAAGAATACCAAACATTTTAATCTGGGTAAATTTTTTGATACGCTAAGAGAACTGCCCAAGTTTTGGAACGTCAAAGTTCCAAAGATCGCAACAAAAAGAAGAATGCGTGAAAAAATTCATTGTTCTTTTCCAAAAAAATTGGGCAAATACGAATATTGATAGTTTTAAGAAAAGAATCAGAAATATTAGAACTGGTTACCGGAGACAATTGAAAAACATGGAACTGAGCTAAAGGTTTGGAGCCGGAGCTAAAGAGTGAACATGGCATGTTACTTCCACTCACTTTTCGCTACGTTACCAGGTGATTAAAATGTCTAATAAAACTTTGTTCATAACACTACAACTCTATTTGTTCCAAGAATTTGTGGCGATATTGCGGTGAAAAATTTTAAATCCTCGACGCTCTGACCACTAGCTAAAAGTATGGGGGTTGCGAAAGACCATTCGTTCACAGCAACAAATTCCTCATGTTGGTGTCCTTTTAAATAAACTTTCGCAATTTGTCCTACAATTCATAATAGATTTTATTGGCCAGTCAGGTTTAGTGACGTGTATCTCCCTCACTAAAAATTTCACGGAGAAATCTGTGCAGTTTTGATACCATTCCTCTGAGACCAGCAGGATCACCTTATTTTCACACAACTCTCTTAAAACCAAAAACTGCAATGCTCAGTCACTCTTTTTCACAAACTACGCTCTACTATAGCCAAAATGTTTAAATCCGCCATACAAAATAATAGAGAGTGGCAAGATAAAACATCCAGCAAATAAACCTGATGACACGTACTCGGACTGCGGACGTGATGTTTATATGTACAACTTGGTTGCCAATTAAGTTCACTACAAAGTTGGCAATCAGGTTGATCGTCTGTGGGCCCCTTAGGTATATGTTTTGTTATATGATAGTAGCGTGTCTCAAAATGAAACCAAAACTAAGTCCTATTTAGATATTTGTGTACAAAAACTGAATCTGTGGCAAAATGTACATTAGGTAAAAAATAATGTTCTCTGAAAGAACGTACCACCATTGCTTTAAAAAGCAATTTGAAATCCATCCATCCAGAAGAATTTAAAACGTCTGAAAAATTAAATGTAGATCTTAAGTTACATGAAAAAAAATTGCCAATATCACTCTAGTCCAGTAGTAAAAGCAAAAGGGCTGCCATTAAAAGTAGATCCTCTTAAGTGATGGCAAATGAACGAACACAAATATTCTATGTTGTTTCCATTAGTCCCCCAGGTTTTTGTCAGCCCAGCCTAGCTGTGTCTAGCCAAAAATTGTTCAACGAAAGAAGGTTTAATTTGTGTGGGGGGAGGGGGGGAAAGGAAAAAAATAAAAATGAGAAAAGGCTGCTAAGCGTTTGTTTTTAAAAAATAACTTGCCACTTTAAGCTTTCGAATATTAATTATAGCAATTAGAAAACTACTACTTCAAAGTCAGTTACTGTTTGATTTGATTATTAAAATAAACATCATTCCACTTGTCATTTTTATTAAATAGAAGTAACTAGACACTAAATCATATTTTCATACAACTTAGGCTTCTGTTTCCGCTTCCATAATGTCGCTTCCGTTACATCTCTTGCACATACACGTGAACATTCATTACATGCGCACGTATTTATGTATAGAGTGAAGAACAAGAATAAAAATTTTACTTTTACTTACTTTCACGATTTTGATTGTCAGCTGACTGAACAAGGCCATCTTTTAAGGTTCCAGTGGATCATTCGTCTAAGGGCGATGCAAATTTATCCTCCACTTTCTGCTTTCTTCTAGCATTATCTAGACTCAATTCGTTTCTCCTGTTCAGCTTCACTACGAATTTATCTATTTTTTTATTGTTTTTTTTTTTTTTTAATTCTTAATTTTTTTTTTTTAGAATTAGCCGAAACGCCTTTGAAATACACTAATGCAGCTTTCACACACGACTGCTTTGGACGTACACTATTTTCTTGCGTTCACTCACAAGATTGTTTGCTCAGTAGGCGACATCTGGGGTGTCGGTCTCTATTGAAACATCAAAGGGATTTAGCGCGTCGCTAATGGTGTTGTGGGCACACAGGCTATACGCATTTTGAAGAATGAAACTAACATGCTTAGCTGCTCCGCTCTCTATTTCTTTCTTTCTCTCAATTCTTTCGCCTATGAACTCTCAAATTCCACCCCGGAATTTCCCGGGTGGGTACTGCTACCCACCATACTCACATTATCCGCCGGCCCTGCTTGTGTGTCATATTTCTCTTACCTGCCACAACTACATAGCGCAGACCATTGGTGTTCGTGTGTGGTAGTAGCATCGAGTCTCCCATTGTGCACTATGGTGGTTGCATGGCGGTAGCTATGGGGGAGCTGGAGATATGGTGGTTGAAAGTGATTGACCTGGGGCACTTAAACATTTCGACAAGACGTGTTTATCCCTATGTTTCACTTCTTAGCCAAAACTATATCTTGTTTGCGATGGTTAAGTTTCAGTGTGCGTTACGATCTAAATTGCTACGTAATTCAAAGTGTCATCAATCTTTAGAGTGTACTAATAACAAAGCATAATTTTATCATTCGTTTTGAAAATTTTCTTAATTGTGTGGTGTCTGCTTTTAACTAATCTTATTAAAATTGACAAGGTAATGAGATATATTAGTTACTAAAATAATTAGTCTAATTAATCCAGGGTAGGCGCCAAGAATGGAAGTGTTCTCTATCCGAGAGAAACGACATTCCAGTTCTAAAATACTATTTACCAAAGCAATTGTACTTTTGAAATTACCATTAAAACACATATCTTGATCTAGTCAAATTACATAGTGGAAAGGAAGTAACTGAAAGCAGGATTCACAATACCAATATTATGTTCTTTGAATTTAAAATTGATTAATTTATTGAACAGAACTGAATATTTAAGGAGGTTACAAACTCAAGCAGTTGGTGAACAAATTATAATTCAGAGCTTGATTAAGGTCTCAGAGCGTTGCCTAGGGTTGAATGAAGCAAGAGTGTCTATATATCGCCGTGTTCTTTACCGTAGCAGATGACGCGTGAAGAACTCAGTTGATCAGCTGCGCTGGCCGACGCGACGAGGGGGAGCTGCCTGTGGGTGGTGTCCGGGGGTGCGCCAGCGCTCTTTCGCCTGCCAGAAACAGTGTGCCTTCTCCACGCTTGTTCCCTCCGTAGAAACCTTCCAGGCTCCGATGGTTTAGCCGGTTCGGGAAATTTCAGCCAATGGAAGCATTTGCGGGGTGTCTACGATCTCCGTTGGTGCTCCTCATAAAAAATATAATTTATAAAAGTTTTTAACAAACTGTTCGATTCGCTGGGCTCCCAAAAGAGGCGTTCTACAATCCGCCTTTTTCTAAGAAACACACGAGGCATCGTTTATTTGGTTTGCAACTTTCAACCGTGCCAGGAAAGCGTCTGTCGGCGCAGAGCCAATAGGGTTCTTGGTATTTTTGTGAATGCAAGACGCTTTTAACTTTATGGCTTGCAATAAATCGTTCGTCCTTTTAGCGCAGGTAGGAGTCACCGGACTCTAGCTGGTGACAAAGGAATCTGGCTAATTAACAAGCAGACGATTGTCCATTTTCCAAGTGGTACATTACAATTGTCATAATATTTAAACCATTTGATTCTTTGTATTAGTTTTTTAGATATCGAAAAAAATAACGTTATGTTAATTTAAGTGTACAGAAACGTTGCTGTTGTTACAGCATATATCCTACTTTCACTTTAACGAGTGCCTAGTAGGTAATGTGCAAATTATCTAGGATATGACAGGTTACCTAGGTAATGTTACAAATATTTGAGAAATGAATAATTTTTTCCCTTTTAACAGCTCACCCTAGTTAATCTACACATTACGTACATAATGTGCAGAATAACTGATTCCCTCACTTTAATGGTAACATTTATAGTTATGAGAGACAACATAAATGGAAATCAGTGCAATTTATTGTTTGATACTGCCACCGAGAATCTGTGGAATTAAAGGATTATATCTACCCAACTGTAGGATCTCTGTATTCGATTGTAGTAAAGACACTGAAACATTTGGGTTGAAATATCACCACGATAATTAGAATACGTTTCAATCACGGTATATTCGCACAGCATCTACATCATTTAATCATCATAAATTCAGATAACTGTGAATACTGCAATTCCGAAATAGGTAATAGCCTATAAACCACATATTTTTTCGCTTGTCCAAGATATAAATCTCACAGGCCTAAATTCTTGAGAGATATAATCAGCTTCGGAATACCTTTCCCGACAAGTATTTCCTGTCTGTTGCTTGGCAACAATAAGGTAATTTATAGTTTGTTAGTGAGATTTATAAAAACAAGTAAACAACTAATATTAAGATTTGGTTGGACTCAGTTGGTTTGCGCCAGCCGTGCGGCGTGTACCTCGCCACGCTGGCGACGTACCGCATCAATGACTGCCGTCCAAGCCTCTCTTACTTGGTACCCAGTTGACAAGATAGGAGGTGATGCGAATTTCAACTGCTTCAGTTATAATACTGTCCCAGAAGTTTCTGGTACCCGCTAATATCCTGGTGTTTTCAAAGTTGAGGCCGTGGCTTTGTTGAAGGCTGTGTTCCGCCACCACAGATGCATGTGTCGGGCGTGCTCCAGACATCTCTGGTTTATGCACCGTTCTGTCTGGCCTGTGTATCTTTTTCCGCATTCACAAGAAATGCTATAAACTCCGGGCGTCGGAGGGCAAGATCATCCTTGGGGGAGCGCAAGATGTTCTTCAGCTTCGGTGGCAGCAGGAAGATGGTCTTAATCCCATTTTTAGCCACAAGTCTACTGGTCCTCGACGTTATAGCTCAAGAATGACTTTTGAAGGAGATAATGAGCCTTTTCAAAACTTTATGAGCATGTCAAGGACCGATTTCGAACATTTCCTGTGTTTACTTGAAGCCCATATTAAAAAGCACTGTACACCTTTGCTTGAGGTGATCCACCAGGAAATAAATAAATAATAACTTTAAGATTTCTGCTTTTTGGAGATCCCTATACAAACCTGCAGCATATGTCCAAAGTACCCTATAGCATCAGCCATTTTGTACCGGTATTCTGTGATGATACTGACAATCGCTCCAAAATTATATTTAGTTTGGTATCTATTTATTATTTATATAGATTTTTACTACCAATATATATTCAAAGATTTTTTTATGTTTTTAAATTTTTTTCTTTACGTCATCAATACCATGGTTTAATACCTCGCTGATTTCACCCCATGCATCCTCTCACTTACTTCCATTATAAATACTGCTCGTATGAGCTCTCCCATAATTACTTCTTTGATGCATACCCATTAATTGTCATCAAGCAAGTGTTGTTGTCCCGCATGCTCGCGCTCATTATAAAAACCGCCAAACTAGCGTCCACACTGAGCGCCGAACACACACTGGCTCGCCTTTGAGCAATCTGAAATACCGAGAGTGGTGGTGTAACGGTTACCGTTCTGGCCTCGCATTCGGGAGGACGGCGGTTCGAATCCCCGTCCGAGCATACAGTTTGGGTTTTCCATGGTTTCCCAAATCACTCCAGGCAAATGCCGGGATGCTTCCTTCAAAAGGCCATCGCCCAATTCCTTCCCATTCCTTGCCCCCCCCCCCCTCCCCATCCTTTCCCGTCTCTAAAGACCTCGCTGGTAAGAGACGTTAAGCAGTTAAAAAAAATATCTGCAATACCGACACACGATCGGCTTGCCCCGAGCTCGCTCGCCGTCAATCGCTGCGAGCGCGCTCAGGCGACCACATTTGATCGGCTCGATTCACTGAGCGGCTCATTCGCCTAAGTGTGCTCAAGTGGATACGAGGTCTAATGCGTTTGAGCTGTGGGCAAGCCGCGAGAACTTGTGGCATTGTTGTGCCGTTGCGCGGCGTTGAATTCTGAGGCTTACAGCAACTGTACAGCTGTCTACCCAATCCCAGGTGTTCCGGTGCAGGTGGTTTGACAGCAACAAATAAACAGTAAGCAGTGCATGAGACACGGTGTCTACCTCACGTCTGGTGTACCGAATCCTCGCCCTCACAAGAGCCAAACTGCCCCGTCGCAGAATCTTCTTCGCCGCCGAAGAGTTAATCGGATGCCGAATCTCCGCAAACCGAGGTACGATGTGCTGGTCCAAGCATCGCTGCAGAAAAGCGAGCGCACTGAGAAATCTGTACTTATTCTTGCGTAGTTTCTCCAGCCGTCTATCTCGCACGCATTAGGCCACCTCTGAGGCCTTCCGCCGCATCCGGCACTTCACCAGAAGATGGCGACAGAGTTTCCAATCGTGTGAAAGCACCCTGCTCACTCGGCTAGTCACCCGAGAAGACTATATTAATCTAAAATCAAGATGAAATAGTTTAGAAGCTATAGAAAATGACATAAAGGTTAGTCTTTCATCACAATTAATTTTAATTAAACATATAGAGAATACTATTACCAATCACACGCAAGCAATACAAATATAGGCAGATGCCTTCATCTTACTAACTTGAGAAATCGAGCCATGTTGAAGAATATGTATGAAAGTAGAAAGTGTTTCAGCAGTTTTTATTAATAGATTTATGCAGTCTTTAACAGAACAGATATTTGGAATAACCAATATATATATGGAATAAGGATAAGAATATCTTTCTTAAAAGGTTCTGATGGGAAGGTTAGTTTCTATTTGGTCCAGACGTATTTTTAAGGTATTCGCAATTGATACAAGACCAGCCGGATTCCAGTATGTTTATGATTGCCCTTTGTAATATCAATTATCCTAGGTAAATATTGTTTTAGTAGGTAGTAATTTATGATTAGTTGTCAGTTTTCCTATCAGTACACATGACTGGTTATAGAAAGATATATTAATGACACTTTTCTGAATTATCAGAATGAAACGAGTAGATATGTAAAATGAGATATGAAAAATATTTTATTGTGTAAGGATCATAAGTCAAATATAACATTTATCCAGAACGACATGCACAAATATTAATCAACAATATTTGAAACATGTCCACTATTGACTTTGCACTATGTTATTTTATGTCCTCCTCTTTTTAGAAAATTTTAAGGAATCTTCTCAAAGGGAAATAGTTAATCTTTTAATTTAATTTAATTTAATTGCAATGGAGCACAGGCTCCGGTGGAAATTTCCCTACACACCCATCTTCCCCCTATCCTGCACCCACCAACATTTGCCCTCTACAAATTTTATCTTAAATTCTTTCAAATTTTTGGTAAATTATTCATCATTTCTCTTGGTAACTCATTCCAATCCCTGACACCCTTACCTAAAAAAGAGAATCTTCCCACACCCTTGTGCCTGAAATCAAGTGCCAGCTTGTGGTCATGGTCATCTTTTCCCTTCCATGCACTACTTTTCATACCTATTGCAATATCTTTCCATGCCTCACTGCCAGTATATGCCCTGTACACTCCCATGACCCTCCTCATCCTCCCCCTGTCTTGCAATGAATCCCATTTCAGCTCCTTCATCATATCCGTCACTGATTGCATTCTGCGATAATTTCCAGAAACAAATCTAGCAGCCCTTCTTTGCACCCTCTCCAACTCCTGTATTTGATACGTAAAATGAGGGTCCCATACTACACTACCATATTCGAGCAATGGTCTCACCAAAGTTTTGTAACCCAGTTCCTTTACTTCTCCCGTACATCTCCTCATCACTCTCTCCAACAAGTGCAGAACTTTGAAACCTTTTCCTACCACCTGTCCAATGTGTCCAGCCCAGTTAAGCTTGTTATCAAAAGTAATGCCAAGATATTTACATTTCAAGTCTTCAGCAAGCAATTCTTTCCCCACCTTATATTGATAATTAACCTTTTGTTTTTTATTTGTGTATCTAATAAGCTGACTCTTCTCTGCATTTATCTTCATTCCATGTTTACCAACCCAACTAGATATCCTGTCCAGATCACCCTGCAACTGTTTACAATCTTCTTTCGTTTTGATTCTTTTATACAGCATTATGTCATCTGCAAACAATCTAATTTCAGATAGTAAACAATCAACACACTTATTCATTAGAATAATGAATAGCAATGGTCCCAATACGCTACCCTGTGGCACACCCATTTTTACTTCTACTTCTTTTGATACTACATTTCCTACCCTAACTTCCTGTTATCTACCTTTTAAAAATTCTTCTACCCAGCAAATCACTTTCTCATCCACTCCATTGGTTTTTACTTTATTTACTACCATTTTATGGCTTACTCTGTCAAATGCCTTAGACAGATCTAGTGCTACACTATCAATTTGGCCTCCCTTGTCCATTTCATCTGAAATATCTTGCATTTTTTTTTTTTTTTTTTTTTTATGTCGTCAGTCTTTCGACTGGTTTGATGCAATCCTCCATCCCTTCCTATCCTGTGCTAACCTCTTCATTTCTACATATCCTTTACAACCCACATCCTCAATTATCTGTTTCATATATTCTAATCTCTGTCTTCCTCTACAGTTCTTACCTTCCACTGTCCCCTCCACAAGCAAATTATCCAATCCAGCATGTCTCAAAATATGACCTACCAGCCTGTCTCTTCCTTCTGTAAGCTTTTTCCATAAAACTTCTGTTCTCACCAATCATTTCCAAAACTCGTTCATTTCTTACTTTGTCCGTCCACCTAATTTTCAGCATTCTTCTGTAGCACCACATTTCAAATGCTTCAATTTTCTTTCTTTCTGGTATTCCTAAGGTCCATGTTTCGCTACCGTAAAGTGCTGTACTCCACACATAGAGTTTTAAAAAGTTCTTTCTAATTCCTAGATCAATATTTTAAACTAAAAGATTTCTCTTTTTCATGAAGGCTCTTTTTGCTAGTGCTATTCTGCTTTTAACATCATTCCTGCTTCGGCCATCGATTGTAATTTTGCTTCCCAAGTAACAGAATTCACTTACTTCTCCTATTGCATCCGATCCTATTTTTATTATTTAATCTATTATTGTTGGTATCATTTCTGCTACATTTCATCACTTTTGTTTTGCTTTGATTTATATTCAGCCCAAAATCTTCCTTCAGTATTTTGTTCATACCATTCAGTAACTTCTCAATATCCTCAGCACACTCTGCTAACAAGACAATGTCATCAGCAAATCGTAGCATACTGATTTTTTTCTCCCTGAAAACCTATGCCACATGGAAATTTTTCTTTGACTTTCTTCATTGTTTGTTCTACATACAAGTTGAATATTAACGGGGATAGACTACAACCTTGTCTCACACCCTTTTTAACTGATGCATGTCTTGCATATATCCCACCAACTGAGATTCGCATGAATATCCTTGCCTGAACCCATGTTGCCTGCTTGAAAACCACTTACGTTCCTCACATATATTTCTGATGTGGTTGCATATCAATATTTCCATTAATTTACCTACCACTGATGTCAAACTGATTGGCCTGTAATTCTCAACTCTATTTCTCACCCCTCCTTTATGCACCTTTACTACTATTGCACTTTTCCAGTCCTGTGGTAAGCAGCAAGTATCCAGACTCAATTTAAATAATATTTCAAGATAAGGTACAATGTCACATCCAGCTATCTTTAAGATATCTGTAGTAATATTATCTTCACCAGCCCCTTTATGTTTTTTCAGCTTTCTTATTTCTTTCATGATTTCCTCAGGATGAATATCAAATTTTTTACTATCGTCATTTATAATTGTGTTGTTAAGCTCGTTCTCCGAATTAGGCCCTTATGTTTCTGATTAATTGTTCCTAATGCTTTCACTGAACCAGTTACTTAAAATCTCTGCCTTTTTCAAATCGTCAGTCACTTCTTCTCCATCCTTATCTATAAGTGTCTCTACACCCTCCCTTCCCCTCAGTTTCCTGATATAGCCATAGAAATTTCTAGATGCATCAGTCAATGGTCCTCCTGCACTGACAATACTCTTCATAAACCCACCTTTAGCCATTTTCTTTGCTGTTATTAAGTCCTTGTTTAATTGTTTTAAATATTCCCTACTACCCTGCTGTCTCTTAACTCTGTTATGTTCTTTTCTTACCAACCTCTTTAACCTCCTCACTTCCCTATTATAGTACATAGGTTCTCTACTTCTCTTTTTTTTTTGCCTTGGAATAAATTTTTCTTCCCCCTTTCTTATTATCTCCTTGAACTATTCCCTCCTTGACTCTACTGTACTTGAGCCTTTCTTCCATTTGCTGAATTGTTCTCTGAAATATCTCTTTAAATTCTAAACCTGTGCCTTTTTATAACTGTACCTATTTCCCCCTTCAATTTTGGCTGCTGGTTTACTGAATCCTCTAATATCCATCAGAACTGCTTCATGATCACTTATTACTTCAGTTACTTGATACCTCAAAAGGTTTTCATCGGGCTTAATTAGAAATATATCCAAAATATTTTGTCCCCTAGTGTTTTGCTCAACCACTTGTGTAAGTCCTTCCCTTATTAAGATATTTGCAAATCTTTGTTCCCTTGTATCTTATTAAGTCATACTCTGTCAGAGTTCATAATAACTTTGCCACTTAAATGCAACCTCAACAAACAAGTAAATTATCAGTAACTAAGCGGATCAGGAATATTTGTGAACCCTAGAGGTTGTAAAATAATTGCAAATTATTTCAGAACATCAGCAATTAAGACTGTTAGAAATTTGTATGATTTGTCTTACTCATTGTATTACTTACCAACATAACATATTAAGTCCTAAAATCCAAGTACTTAAATTAAGTAAGAAATTGATAAGTATCTTAAGTAATCTAATGACATTGTTAAATTTGATAAAATTTTTGCACATCTGAAATCACAGGTGAATTTTAGAGCCCAACATGTGATTACAGTTATTTGTGGAAGTGTTACTTCTACTACAAGTATTTCAATTTTCTTTATTTGGATGTTTAGATAGTTTATAGAGAAGATGATTGTAAATAATTTTAAAAATTCCCACAGAATAATTGCCCATAACTTGTATAAATATAGTTAATATAATTAATATATATATAATAATACGAGTGCATCTTCTACTGTATACATCTATTTTGTTATGCAATTACTTTGCTATAAATTTACACTTGCTTAGTCTCCTACATAGGGTTCTATGGAAAATTAATGTCCTGCATTGTGTTCTGCAACCGATAAGACATCATTCTAGTTCCAAGCATACACACACTGAGACAAAAGACTTATGGAATGGCATCCATGACAAGGCACGAATATCCTTTTTGAATGTTACTACCCAGCTATGTATAGGATATGATTCCAAGGGAATGTTGTTTTCATGTAAAAATTTATAATTCCAATGAAAAATATGATTTCCACCTCAAAGTTTTATGCTTTATAGCAGTTAGGTATTAAATTAATAACAATAGAATATAATGGGTTGAAATATCAACAAGATATACAAACATAATAGTCGAATATCATGGAAAGAGCACGAAGTTCTAGGAACAAAATTATAGCTTTTGATGCCATGGCACAAAGTTACAGAAATAGCACTGCGGAAGAGACCAAAACCTGATCAAAAGTTCCACACATTTATAGTGGAAATCATTATTATATTATAGTGCAGATATAAGTAATTAATTTGGGTAATTTTAGTACATACTTATTAAGTAGAGCAGTCTGGTAGCTGATTATAGTATCTCTGGTTGTGTATCATAGGAACAGGCTCCTTTAGCGATCCATATGAAAATAATTTTTAATTTTTATATTAGTTCATACACCGCATTGGTGTTTTAAATGTGTTTTATAGGAATCTAAAAGTCGCGAAGTGTGTGTTTTATGTTTGATAAACATTCTGATTCAGTTTAAAGAAAACACGCAAGAGTTGTGGTGTGGCCTGCCGGGGTGTGGGGTGTGCACTTCTTAGTGAGGTTTGCGCAACATCGGTTGGTCATCTTCTCTCGGCAATATCGCTGAGTGACTCTCTTTTCTTCATCTTTGGACGTAAGGACAATGTCATCAGTAATTCGAAAAAATACCCTGTAGTTTGAATTCGACAAAACCTTCGTTCGACCGAATGCATATGAAGTGAATGAATTTATCTTCTCAGAAACAGGCATTGAGGAGAAAGATGCTTCTTGTTTAGTTAAACTGAGAGATCTAGGAAAAAAATTTTGAATGTGAATTAAAGTTCAAACATTCTGTCAATAAAGTGGGGAATGTAGCTGTTTCCAATGCCAGATTTGGTTTGAGGTCCATCAGAACATACAACCTATTTGAAATTGACAATATTACTGTAAACAATTTTCTGGAAAAATATAGCAAGGATATCCAAAATTAAAAAGAAACTTGGGGCAACAGATTTCAGTTTTAAACTGTTAACGGTGTGTGCAACTTGAGAATATACATTCATAAATATATACCTTCACATATTGTAATCACTGGATGCAGAGTATTTACTTCATATCCAGGTCAGCCGATAACTTGGGCCATTTGTGGTTCACCGGAACACATGAGAAGTGATTGTACGACTCGAAGGCCATTACAACTGCCATTGAATCAGCTACCTAAAAATGACACGCTGAAGTGACACACGAATGGTACAGTACCCTGCTTACTGGCACAGATGAACAAGGAAAGAAACAGTTAAAACGAACTGTTGTCGTGGACACAATCTACTATGAAGGAAGAGAACCATGAGGTATAAACAGCAACTTGCCTCAGGAAATACATATTGTAAATATCAACAACTGGCCAACTGTCAATGGGAAACCAAAAAGTTATATTGAAAACTTGCCACTACAAATAGTAGCGAATTAAATACAAGACAGCAATAAATGGCTGAACTTTCTACTACATTGGATTCAACAGAAGAATGCCAGAAAAAGAGTGGTTGGCAATCCTTCTGAAATAAATACAATTGAAGAAACTGAAAAATATTACTAATTGCAAGAACACACAACATGCAGCGCCTAAAGATAAAATGAAGCATGAAATTATACACAAATAAATCCAAAACATACAACACATAAATATAGGTTTCATGAAAGAGAAGGCAAGACAATGTCATAAAGTAACGAGCCAGGAAGAAACAAGGAAACGTAAATAACGTGTAAATGCAGAAGATATTATTTTATTATTATTTATTCACAAATAGCCTGTGGCTAATACATTTAACAAAATTATATGTACGCTATTTAATAACAAAAACAAAACAAAACAAAAATACTACAATATAATAATTTTTACAAAGCCACACAGCTTTCCAGCCATGAACCCACTTTCTCTCTAAATCTTCCAACAGATACAGAATCCTTTATTTCTTTAGGTAATTTATTATATATAAATATTCCTTTATAAAAAACAGTCTTTTGTGCCTTAGCACCCTATTTATGAGTCACATGAAAATGATTAACCTGTCTAGTCCTATAATTATGAACATCACAATTTTTTTGCACCAATCTGCTTAGATACTTGGGTAAGACATTATTTTGTAGTCTAAATATAAATGTTAACACATCTCTTACTATTTCTTTTTCAATATATAAATAACCCAACATTTTAAGCATATTGCTCACATTTTCTGTACGTCTTTTATTTAAAACTGCTCTAATTCCCTTATTAATATTTGTTTGCAATTTACTTATTTCTGTCTTACTTGCCATTATAAGCACTGTGGAGCAGTATCTTATATGTGGCATCACAGTTGTCTTAAACAATAGTTCTTTCCCTGGTCTAGACAATATATTTCTTGACTTATATATTAAATTAACCTTTCTTGCAACTTTTTTGTTTACAAAATCCACATGAGTTTCAAAATTTAGTTTTTATTCCTAGATGCTTATACTGTTGGACCCAATTTATTTTGGTTCCCTTTATTAAAACTGACTGCATTTCTCCTGCCTCTTTTCTTGCTCTATGTTTCCCCATTATCATACATTTTGTTTTTGAAACATTCAAACTTAGTGAATTATACTGTAGCCATTTACTAACACCTTTTAGCTCATAATTTAATATTTTCACTATATCAGACACACTCTTCCCATGGAAGAAAATCAAAGTATCATCTGCAAACATATGTATTTTACAATATTTAAGTATACCTGGAAGATCATTCATGTACAGAATGAACAATAGTGGTCCCAATTTACTTCCCTGTGGCACTCCATAATTTAATTCTATTTCCTCAGAAACAATGTCATTAAATTTCACCTTTTGGTACCTGCCTGTCAAATAGTCTTTCAACCATTCATATACATCCCCTTGTATATTATACAATTTATTTAATTTTTGTAATAATAAATTTGTGTCGACAGTCTCAAAAGCTCTTTTGCAGTCGAGGAATACAGCTACTATTGCTTCTCCCTTATCTATTAAGTTTAACCAATTTTCCATTACTAATTGAATTGCTGTCTCTGTACTATGTTTTTCTCTGAACCCAGACTGACAGTCTGTTAAAAGATCATTTTCCTTAATATAATTTAGTAACACTTCATATACCACAGATTCTGTTATTAACCAACTTCAAAAAAGGAGCAGGTTCTAAATTCGTCTGATTTTTTTTTTTTTTTTTTTTTTTTTTTTTTTTTTTTTTTTTTATGTATGTTCAGCGATATCTTCCCTAATTTTGAACCGATTCAAACGAAATTTTTATAGTGGATAGGGTATACCTCCAAAGTGGTCCCTATTAATTTCATTGAGAAACCACCCCTTCTACCCCTTGATTTTTATACAAACCCACATTTTTTATCTGATTTCGATGGAACTTTGGACATGTATAGTCAGAAATAAAGAGAAAAATACTATTAAGTTTTGGTTTGAAAAACTGAACCTCTCTCACCCTATTCACCCCCTTAATTTTTGTCAATGTCCTTTATAAAAAATCTACAGTCGACACCATTTAACTGATCTCCTTTAAAGTTGGAATAAACTTGTAATTTTTCATGAAGAAGGTTTCTGACCCAAAAAAAAAATAGAAAAAGCCACCCCATCCCCCCCTTTACACCCCTTAATGTTATAGAAACCTACATTTCTTATCTGATTTTGATTGAACTTTGCACATGTATACTTTAAAACAAACAGAAAAAATATTGTCAACATTTAGTCTGCCAAAGCTCGACCCATCTTCCTCCTTCCAACCCCTTAATTTTTGTCAATGTTCTTTATAAAAAGCTATAGTCGCCACCGTCTGACCGATTACCATGAAAGTTGGCGCTTATATGTATTTTTTCACCAAAAGGTTTCCGACCAAAAATCACCCCCTCTCCCCATTTTGTACAAACCCACAGTGTTTATCCAGTTTAGATAGAACTTAGTAACCTTTGACTAAAAAACAAAGAGAAAAATAATGTCAACTTTTGGCTCACAAAAACTGAAACCCTCTCCCGTTTCCACCCCTTGACTCTTGTATTTTTTTTTTTTTTTTTTTTTAAATCTACAGTCGACACCAGTTGGCCGTACTTTATGAAAGGTGGCACAAATACATATTTTTTAATGGAGAAGATTTCTGACCAAAAAATTAAAAAACTGCCCTAGCTCCCCTTTTACATCCCTTAATTTTTGTGCAAACCTACATTTTAATCCGATTTCAGTGGAACTTCGCATGCGTATACTTTAAAACAAATAGAAAAAGAAAAATACTACTTACATTATTTTCACAAAAACACAAACCCTATCCCCGTTTCTACCCTGTAATTACTGTTATTATATGAAGCTACCGTTTCTATTTTATTTTGAAAGAAGTATGCACATGTGTACTTAGAAACAAACAGAAAAATACTGTCTGCATTTGGTTTAGAGAAGCCAGACCGCTCTTCTCCTTTCCATCCCTTAATCTACACAAAGCACAGTTTCTATCCCATTCTGGAGGAAATTTGCACTCGTATACTCTAAAAAATACAAAACAACTGTTTAAATTAGGTTGCAGAAGCCCAACCCCTCTTCCCTTCTACCCCACCCCTTCTAATTTCCAATGTTATTTATAGATACCCACCATTTTTATCAGATTTTGATGGAACACAGTACATGAATACTTAAAAAAAAAAAGAGAAACATTCTGTTTACAAAACTCAACAGCTCACTCCCTTACCACATTTAATTTTTGCAAATGGTCTTTACACAAACCTAGAGTTTTTATCTGGTTTCGATGGAACTTTGCATATGTATACCGGTACTTCAAAACAAAGAGAAAAATACTGTCCACGCCAGCTTTACAAAAACCAAACTACTCTTCACCTCCACACTCCTTAATTATTATTATTATTTTTTTTTATACACAACCACAATTTTTATTTGATATTGAAATAAATTTTCAAATATATACTTTAAATCAAGCAGAGAAGACATTTGGTATACAAAAACCCAATCCCTCTTCCCTTTTACCCCTCATCGTTTATAATTTCCAATGTTCTTTACAAAAATTAACAGTTTTAAATTCCATCAAAATCAATTAAGCTATTTATAAGTCATGGCAGAATATTTATAAAATAAATGTTTCCTAATGTCTCAACATGTACTTCAGATTTCAATTTGGACACCAAGCTTTTAAGTTGTGAAAACCAATTAAAAATCTATATTTTATGTGTGATGCCGAAACAAACTGATATATCCCAGAGACAGATTTGTGTATGTGGTTTGTATTAATGTCCAGATGTTACATGTTTCAATTATCAAGTAGTAGATTTAACAGATGTTATGATTAAATTGAAACACGGACTGGCCCAATATGTAAACTGACATTCCTTGACACAGCATACAATTCATCCCATTCTGGATGTTGTTAGGGTATATAAAGACTTTTTTTTTTTAAGCATTCGTTTTAACCACTAAGCTGCCAGGAAGTTTGGAAAATGAGAACTGCTACGGCATTTTTAAAATATAAAATAAACTATAATACCACTAAAAATTTAAAAATAAAACAATTGTTTAACAAACATAAAAACCGCCTTAAAAAAAAGAAAAAACACACTAAAAATTTTAAAATAACTTTATACCTGGCTTAGAAGAAAGTAAATCTAAATGGACAATATTTTACATTACCGTTATTGAAATTTTTACATTAATTGGTTATTTTTGGAGTCGGTGCCAGCCAAAGAAAGAAAAACAATAATAAATAACAGTAATATATTAAAAGTCATGTTACTACTTACCTACAATTAATTTTAGCAGCATGTTTGAACAAAACTGAAACATACAGATGGTACACTGATATTATACTAACTGTAAAGCGTTTACTGTATGATGCTGTCTACCAACTGACAAACTAACGCCAGAGATATGCCTGGATGACCAACGAGGCCGAGCCACAGATTAAAATACCGTTTATTTGTTTCCCTAAGCTGTCTCCTGCAATAAAACTACCTTCCTCACGACATGCTGTAAAATATTTGGAATTTTTGTTCGTACTCTCAGTTCCCCTCGAACACCAAATAAAGTTCAGTAATTCGATCTGCGCGATTTGACAGCTGGCACCGACTCCAAAAATAACTAATTACTGTAAAAATGTCAATAACAGTAATGTAAAATATTGTCCATTTAGATTTAATTTCTTCTAAGCCAGCTATAAAGTTATTTTAAAATTTTTAGTGTGTTTTTTTGAAGGAGGTTTTTATGTTTTTTAAACATTTTTTTTTCTATTAATGATAAATTATTTATAGGTCTAAGATCATTACATTTAGCACTACCCTTCACTTTGGCATTTGGAACAATAACAGAAGTCTTTAATTCTTTTGGCATCTTTTTCTGTTTTAATGAGTTTTTGACAGTGCTAGTAATTTTCTTTCCTATCACCATAGTCTTTTTATGACCTCAGTACTAATTTCATCTGATCCCATAATATTCCTAAAATCTGTTATTATACTTTCCACTTTCTGTTCTGTAATATCCTGACATTTTCTAAGACACTTATATTCTATTTTTGGTACCATTTCACAACATTGTGTTTTTGTAATGCTTTTAACCAGTTCAACACTTTCTATGAAATATTGATTTAAATAATTTGCTACCTGTTTTGAATCAGACACACATTCTTCCCCAAATATTATATATTTTAATGTATTTTCCTTAAGTTTATACATAGCTTTAATGTATTTCCATAACTTTTTCTAGGTTCATCTTTTAGTTGAAGATTTTTTTTTTTTTTCATAAAATTGTCTTTTTGTTTTCCTCCATATATTTACAAATTTATTTCTACATTCTTTATATTCATTCCATCATTCTTCTACATTTATCCTATCTCCAATTTCTTTCATTAACAAGAACCTCCTATATGCTGTGTCCCTTTTTACCATGGCATCCTTAATTTCCATTGAATACCAAGGACATGGTACTTTTTTGCCCATCTATCTGGTTTCTTAGCTTCCTAAATACCCTGGACTATACTGTCTCTTAATATTATATATTCCTCTCCTATATCTCTATTATTAGGACTGAACTCAAATCTTTTATCGTCTATTTTATTTTCTACTACTTTTAATAATTTTTTATAGTCCATCTTTCCCTTCACTAATATTTTATTCCTATTCCTTATTTTACTATTGGTCCAACTGGTAATGCTTAATATATTATGGTCAGAGATCTTTGGTGTTTCTAATACAGTACATTTAAGATTAAAATTGTCAGTTATCACTAGATCAATCAAAGTCTCACTATCAGGAGTGACCCTCGTCACATTCTTTCCAATTTGTTTCATTCCCGCCCCACTGATTTGTCTTTCCGTTTTTTGTATAAAATTCGTCTTTTTTTTAACCAATCTATATTGAAGTCCCCCCCCCAACAATGCAACTGTTTTGACTATTTTCTAATAATTCAACTATAACCTTAGAGAACAAATCTATGAATGCCTTTTTGCTGCTACTAGGTGACCTGTAAATCCCCACAATTGTCCCTAGTTGTTCTGCATTAGTATATACCTTGATAGCCAATATCCACCATTTACCCTGATTAACTTCTGTCATGACTACATCATACAAGAAGTCTTCAGTTACATATATAACAATGCCTCCAGTATGTTTACTCTCTGAATCACATCTTAAGTGAGAATATCCTTTTATTGCAATAAGTGCTTCCAAATCAACGTCTGTCACATGTGATTCTACTACAATTACTACCTTTGGGCTATTTTCTTGTATAAAATCTACTACACTGTCCCTTTTAGCAATAAGTCCATTTACATTTAATACTACAATACCTCCATATTCATAGTTCTCTCTTTTCCTTGGTTGCTATATAGTCATAAGTAATAGCTCTCCTCTTTAATTGAAGTCGCCTTTTATAAACCGGACATTCCCCACTTAGAACTTTATGGTTCACATACAATGATAATCTTAATTTATCATTTGCTTCAACACAATTTGAACATTTCACTTCTGTATTTTTACAGTCTTTAGCTAAGTGATCTTCACCACACTTCACACATTTTATTCCGTTTTTACAATTTTTACTTCTATGATCATAAGAGTAACATTTAAAACACCTTGTTATACCCATATACTCATTTATATGACAACACTGCCATTTCAACTTTAACCTTTTTTTGTCCCATAACCCTATTGAATGTCTGAGCATCCACCTCCACTATAACCATACACATATTTTTTTATTTTCTTGTTCAATTTAACAACTATTCTTGAATCTTCATACACTGTGTCAGGGTTTTGGTTCCTGATACATCTTACCAGTTCTTCATCTTCCATCATCTCTTGTATTCCAATATTAAGAATTATTATAATTCTTATTCTTGGATCCCTGAGTTCTGGTATTTTTACTTCATACTCATTTCCCAATGTCTTCTTTACCTCAGTATTCATCTTTTTGATTTCATCCTTACTACACTGCATATAATGGCTACACCTCCATTTCTTAACTTTCTTACATTTTCAATTCCTTCCTTAAGTTCTGTAGGATTTAACTTATTCTTGCAAATATTTTTTGTTGTCTCACTGTCCTGGTTTGGTATAGTTAGCTAGATATGTGCCTAAATACAACTGCTTGGCAGAAACTCAGCGCCACAGGGAATGTCCTGATGTGGGTCGCACAGTGGTGAACCTCAGCGGAAAGTAGCTTGATGATGCCACTATTGATATCTTGTCCAAAGGCCGTTAAGTCGCACTTTACACCACAAGAGACTAGACAATGAAGCCTTTTCACTAGTGACTTGTCAGGTGAGGTCTAGGACTTTAGAATGACACAAAAGTCGGCAGATACTAGAGGCACCAGAAGCGAGTCACTCGGGCGAAGAGTGTGTTATGGTGGCCACAAAGTTCTGACACCATTACAATGAAACATACCTCATGAGTAAGAGACATATCAGTTTTTGCAACATGTTTTGAAAAGTTTTTCTTCCATAAACAGCTAAATCTTCAGGCCTATAAATTGCAAATTACACAAGTTTTGCAAGAAAATTACCTTCCTGTGTTTGCTGAATTTGCTAGTGTGCATCAGTTGGAAAGCAAATGGCAGGCAGTGACATATTTTAATAGGAGCATAGTGGGCAAGCACCTGGGGTGGCGAATCCCTATCTATGGCAACAGTGACACAACAATGTTTCATTGACAGTTTGGTAATAAATGTTCCATCATTAGTAGTGAAATCTGGCTGCACGTGATGTACAGTAAACAATAAGCTAGGAAATTATTTTTCAAGAAAAGTATTTGATCAAAATGGGTGGTGAATTTGGAGAGGAAGGAGTGTTATTGCAATCAAGCGATCATTGTCGGGTGTATGCATTTCTTCAAATTTTCCATCAGCTTTTAAGTGAACTGAAAAGGCGAAAGATAGCTAATGACTGTATCAGTAACAAGTTTTAATTCTTCTTAAGACTTGAGAAAAAGAAATAAGGAGTAGGGCCGAAGAACTACAAAGGCTCTATCCTGAAGATGCTCACAGTCTATAAGATGAATGTTTTTTTTTGGTTGATATTATTAAATATCCAAATAAAGACAATTAGCAGTTTTGGTCATAGAAAACAAGCAGGAACAGGTGTTTCCTTACACTGATATTATGGCACATATATTCACCTGCACAGCAGTGGCTAGATGCAGTGCAGAGCAGTCATTCTCTGAGCTACGACGAATTAAGAATCACATGCTCTCTCACGTAAGTGAAAAACACTTAAATAACTTAACTGTGCTTAATATAGAGGCCATTTTGATTGAGCTATGGTGTTGCTAGAGATGATTTTGCTAACAATTTGGCAAGTTGCAAACAGTTATTGTAATATGATATGTTCAGGGAAGTATTAAAAGTTTTATTTTCTTCATCACTTTTAATCAAAACTTTGTACCATTTTGCTAAACAAATTTCAATATATTGTTATGGTTTTGAAGTTCTGGAGCAGTAAAATATCAGAAAAATGTTTGATATGAGTTCATAACAAATGGTTTGTAAATATTAAAATAAACAGTAATTTTTTAAAAAATAAACACATTTTCATACATATTTTTGTTCATGTTTGTTGTTTGTAATATCTGAATCTAGAAGTAATAAACAACTAGAGAAATAAAGTTAGTTTTTATTTATCAGCTCATTACTTATTTCAGTTTGGCTAATGTTTAAGTTATAGAAGCAGCCAATCATATTCAGCCAGGCCACAAAATTTAGAAGTACATCCCTTGTGGCAAGTGTAAGGACTCACTTCAGTCCTCTGTTATGTAACACCTGCAGCCTTTTCAGGTAGCAACAGACTGCATATCCCACAGAGAACAATTGTACCCTATTACAGGCCTGATAAAAACTGTAAACTATTTGCTAATGTGTTTATTCTTTTCATCAGATATGAAATTTTATTTTTTTCACAGATATTTTGAAACATCCAAGCATTCATTTAGGTGATTATGGAAAACTGGTTAGCAACTGTATTCAAAATGGTGTGATATATCCTCAATTTTGTCAATATATTACAAAATTCAGTTAAAAGGCTGCAAGAATATAGCAAATGAACAGCAGAACATTTTCAAAGTAATTTTCTAGTGGTTTCAAATATTTAAGAGACATTTCGAAGTATAGTTAGATCAGAGTTACATAGGGGTATGAAAGAATGATAGTAAATGAATTAAGATACTGGGATGAAAGTATCGAGTTTTAGTTTAGAAGTAGAAAACATGGTCTCAAACGAAATTTAGAGGAAATGTGATGAGTTTTAAGGTACTTTTTCAATAAAAGAAAAAATAGTAAGTCGAGAATAAAATAAGTAGTAAAAAGAAAATTATGTCAGATTAAAGGTCTTCTTGAGGAAAGATGATAATAGCAGTTTGAGATCGTTGAGTTGAGTGGAAGTATTTTAAAAGTAATTTCAAAGCGAAAGCTGTTAACGCATCGTAGCCAAATATACAGTCTGGAGTGGGCAGAAATAAATGTCAAGAAAAACTAGACAAAATATCTGGGAGGCACCCTATTTTTATGAAAGAGCAATTTTTTTAAGTAAGTTTGGCAGAAAGTTTTATCAAAACAATGCACTCTCAATATAAGATATTTAATTTCAAAGTAATTATTCTGTATTCCATAATGGCCGCTAGAAGGGGTGAAAACTTTGAGAGACGATATCTTGTTAATGAAATGTTTTTAGAAGATAGTGAGATACACCAAATTAATCGTCAAAATATGTAGAATTCCGGAAGATTAGAATTAACACACTAGAACAAATAGTTGGGACACTAGATCTAGAAAATAGGTTTATTGAACTTTGAAAATTAATAACAAAAATAGGAGAGCAGATACGAAAAATTTTATAAGGATAGAAAATGATTAGAATGATGAACTCTACGTTACTTACTTACTACGCTGCTTACGTTGTGTGTAAATGTTTTATCCTGCAATCATTTTATTTTTGGAAAGAAGTCTGATGCCTTTTTATTACGCTGGTACCGAGATTGTAAAAGAACTTTTGCACAATATATCAATTTTAATTTATCAGAAAGTCTACTGAGTTTTAATTCATGAACATACCTTTATCTCTTGTGGTACCCTATTTTATTATTTAAAGAAGCGATTGGCGACCAAGGAACAGAACCACTCGGTACCACGGTTATAGCTCAAAGTACTACTGTATGCACACCCCAGCAAACAGCACATCTTTGACAATGGCTGGTATGCATAAAACGGTGAGATTTGAATATGCTCTGGTAATTCCTCTTCAGTATGACAGCACCTTAATACTTTTAGCCCTACTGCTGAGAATAGTTTTCATCACTTAGTGCACTATAACTTGATTCTTGATAAACAAGTCAGGGTATTTAAAGGAGATTATACTACTGCTATTTCCCGTCAATGAATTTTATTTGTAACAATACAAATCAGAAAATATAATTAAGCAATTTAATTTCTTTCTGGTCCTATTCAGAAATTTACATAATGTAATAAACTCGTTTATTATGATGACATTGTGGCAACCAACCTATATAAATATTATTGCCTAACGAAAGTTTTAGACTTCTAATATAGAGAGTGAAATATTAAGCTAACAACAACTTGAATTAAATAAAATCTTAAAAAGTAAACAATCATAAGTTATTTTTAGAGGAAGCCATGCTTGTATCATGGCACTCCAACAGCAGCTCTTGTAACTGATTGCTGATAAAGAGTAAGAATAAATAAAATAAATGCCTTTTTTGGGACAGTATAATGAATAAAATTACAGAATTATTTTTTTAAAGGTTTTATTAAAAATCTGGTAAATAATTCATAGCTATCATAGAAATATAAAAGTAATATACAATATGTATATATATATATATTACACAAGGTGTTATTCAAATGTTATAGTATTATTCGATGACAACTTCTGACTCTCCAAACAAAGACTGGAAATGTTTAACGTACACTTCACAATGTTCTCCTGGAAAAAAAGGAAAGGTACAATCAATGACATTATCTATACCACCAGGATAAAGATTATCATTTATGTAATGCCATCAGAAATGTCTTCAGTTTTGGTTAACAGTATCTCTGGAGATTAATTATGTTTAAATCTCACATAAGTTTTGGTTATAAATACAACTAAATTAAAAATGAGCAATTTATCATATCTAACTAGCACACTAATGCGATGAAGTATCTGAAGCCTGAGTAGGTGGACTGATATATTACTAAAATATACAGTCATCAATACATTTAAGAGCAGTTTGCTAGGCTTTAATCAAGCACTACTCTGTATATGCCGTCACAGGATGATGATGAAGAGATAGAGAAAATATATGCTGACACTGAAGAATCAATCCAAGATGTGAAGGGGGAGGAAAATCTAATGATCATGGGGGATTGGAATGTGGTAGTGGCCAAAAGGAAAGAAGGGGAATACTGCAGGAAGTTTTGGACCAGGAGAAAGAAATGAGCGATGAAGCAGGTTGTTAGAATTTAAGGCAATGTTGTTGTAGGCCATTTTTTTCGCAGTTACTCACTAGATCTATACTATTATAAATCTGTAAGCAAGCTGTGTGTGTCTCATTATTTGAACAGGAACTGCGCAAAAATTACTGCAGCAATTTGGGTGGTCAGAGCTAACGGTCACAATTAAAATCTGCAAAAATAGCTAACGACTAATATGTACCGACGTACAGAGGGAATAATTTAAAAAATTTCTAGACATAATATTATGAGATACGGATCAGACTATAATTGACATATTCACTCCTTGCACAAAAACAGAAAAAAATCACATAACTTAGAATTCTTTTTAATTCTTTATTTAGTTTTTCAGTTTTCTTGAATGCAGTAAATAAACAGAATACATGAATCAGATGTAATAAGCATTACTACTGTAATACCGGTGTTTAAATTTACTGTAAAAATGATGCATTTGTCCAAGGATGAATATCTCTGGATTGTATATATTTGTCTTTGGTTATAATTTCCGGTTTTATCAGTTTTGATAAATATAATTATACGGGATTCGTTACTCAAACCACTACATAATACTTTAACTCTTCAATAAGAGTGACAGAATTGTAATATTTATGCCAAGTAATTTTGTGCTTAATATTGATAGTAAAGGGTTTTCAAGATAGCGGGTTCCGAAGCATATTATGAATAAAGATAGACAATTCGAAAGTAAAGAATAACATTTTGTGATATATCGCTTACTGATAATTCTTGAGATATCGGAAGTCTAAAAACCAGTTATACCTATAGTTCCTTGTGACTTTGGCAACTTTTTCAATGTGTTCCAGGCCGCATTTTAACCTAACCACAGCTGCTAGGAAGAATAAAACTTCACATTTTGATACATTCAATGTGTTATTGTGAGTGTTTTAGTCCTCTTGCAGTTCAAACTAAAGTTGTACTATGAAATTGATTGATACAATTTATGCTATGTATACTTTGAATCCTGAAATAGAAAATGTTGTCATTACCAAAAAAGTATTTAGTGATGCACTTCATGAGTTTAGGTTTATCTGCAGCGTTAGATTGAAATGCAGCCTGAACCAGAATGTACTTGCAACAGCATAAGGCATGAGAAATTCAATTATTATTAGTAATTAATAAGCTGCTTTAATGAGTGCCATGTCAGTGATGATGTATATTCCCGGAAACAAATCAAATGTCTTGCGTATCCAGCCTATATTTCCAATGGCTTTAGCGACATGTTTTTTTTCTCTGGTCCAGACCGCATGTCAACCTAACCACTTAAATTTTGGAATACGATGAACAAAAATGGCTCGAAATTTGGACAGATCCATAGAAGTAATTAAGCAAGAAATATATGTTACTACCCATGGCATAAGAATGTTCACATATCGTATTATGAAACTTTGCCAAAGATTTCAGCTTCGTTGTTGTAAATGCTACCATTGCCAGCAGGGATATGTTTAGAAATGACAGTTGACTGTACTGCCAACACTATCGCAGACTGTAACTTTCATGTTGCCTTATCCCCAGGAAAGTGTGCGCTAAATTTTTGTTTTAAAGGTAAAGTTATTTTCGATATGTCCTAATTGGACCATTAGCAACTACGTTTCACGTAGCTTTAATCTCTTATTTTTAAAGTATTATACTGTGTTATAAATATAAGTATAACAAAAAATTTTCAAACTATAGTACAAAAACAGAATCTAAGGTAATAACTTAAAATTTATATTTTTTGCCTCTACAAGTTAATATTTGATACAAAAACAACTAAAGGGCAGAGTATTTCTACACACGCCAAGACCAGAGCATGCAGACCAGCGGGTAAATGCTAGTTATATGATAAAATAACACCAGTGCAACTGTTTTTGTATACTTTAATGCTGGACCTCTCAATGAGGCATCATCAGCATCGAATCTATGTTGAAATTTTCCATTTAGTTTACAAACTTATTATATGATATTTAACGTAATTCTAAATTGAAACATTTTCTGATTATTTACAACTTACTATTTACATTAGTGTTCTCCAAGTTTCTAATCTCACAATTTTGAGATGTCATTTGATAAATGCCTGATTTTCACTTGCGTACAGAGCTTCAGGTTTGATCACTGTGTCGTAATGTTGGATGTTTGTAGGTATTGACATGATTTTTTTTTTTTTTTTTTTAAGATGCCACTTATTCTTCAATATGCTCTGTTGACTTTCTGTAGTTAAACTCTTTGTGTTTCCATTTCTAGCCCTGTTGGCTCCAGAAGCTCACCTAGGTACCTAGAACCTATTTGACATGAGCATATTTCATGTTTAATTTCCGAGTGTTGAATCCAATGCAGATGAACATGGTTTTCTCAAATGAAATTTGTAAGTCAACTTTTTCAGAACAATACTTTAAGACTTCTATCTGTTTGATAGCTAGTATTGCTTTTTCTTTTACTTATGGATTTATGCCTCATCAACATCGAGGTCATTAGAGGTGGGATGGGACTGATGACAAGGAAAGTGAAGGAATTTGGCCATGGCCTTTTGAAGGAAGCATCCGGCATTCGCCTGGAGTGATTTGGGGAAAACATGGGAAACTCAAATCTGGATGCCCGGACAGGGATTCAAACTGGCGTCCTCCCAAATGCGAGGCCAAAATGTTAAACATTCACCCACCATACTCAGTCTAGTATTGTTAGGTCATCTGTGAAAGCAAAAGATCTCGATGTTATCCTTTATCCATCCGAACCGAATGGGTCTTGAGTGGTTTTTCAGTTCTTTCTTCCATCTCCTTTAATATTCAACATGTATGTAAAGGAAGCAATAAAACAAAATTTGAATGTGGCATAAGTGTTCAAGGAGAAAAAAATCATTACAGGATGAGGATATTGAGAAGTTACTGAATATCATGAACAAAATATTTAATGAAGATTTTGGACTAAATATAAACCAAAACAAGACAAAGATGATGAAATTTAGCAGAAATGATATCAATATTAGTAGATTAAATATCAAAATAGGATTGGATGCGATAGGAGAAGTAAGTAAATTTACAACTGATGACCAAAGCAGGAATGACGTTGAAAGTAGAATAGTCCTATCACAAAGAGCCTTCATGAAAAGAGAAATATTTAGTTTTAAATATTGATCTAGGATTTAGAAAGAACATTTTAAAACTCTGTGTGGAGCACAGCATTTCATTGAACAAAGCATGGACTTTAGAAATACCAGAAAGAAGAAAAATTGTAGCATTTGAAATGTGATGCTATAGAAGCATGCTGAAAATTAATTGGATGAGTTTTGTAAATGATGGGTGATGAAAGAAATTTGTGGAAGAGTCTTACAGAAAGAAGATTGACTGTTCCTTCCACTAACAAATCAACCAAAGGTAAGAACTGTAGAGGACGACAGATTAGAATATATGAAGCAGATAATTGAGGATGTGGGTTGTAAGGGGTATGTTGAGATAAGTAAATTTGGATAAAAAATTAACAGGTTATAAAAGGCCCTGTACCAAATAACTCAGCAAAATTACATCCTCAATGAAAGTTTAGCATTTGAGAAGAATAAACAAAAATTAATTTGGATACACACAGAAAAGGAAAGGGAATGAATAATAATAAAAAATTAGGTACATTTCTAAAGCAAACTGGCAGAAGTTACATAAGAAATGAAGTCAAGCAGATTTGGGAACCCATTACAGGGTGGCCATGAAGTAATTTTTTTGTAACTTCATTGATATTTTCCAGTTTTCTAGTAAATCTGTCATACCTTTCCCCGAATTAGAAATTTGTAAGAGACTAAACTATACTAGGGGTGGAAGTATAGGCTTGGTAACTTAACTGAAAGTTCACTTGAATAGAAAATTTTTTCTCTGACTTTACATTAATAATTTTAAATGACCATGTAGCTTGCCTGGAATTCTCAACTCAAATGCTTGATGGTCGCCACCAACAAACTTAGTAAAGGTTACAGTCTACTATGAAATAACAAAAAAGTTCACATGAACAAAAATTTGAGGCTTACTTTCAAAGTCACAATTTTAAAAATTTGCATTCTACAGTTGAGTAGGCAATCAAACAAACGTTTCCATAAAATTGCAGATTATGGAGATGATTGAACCAACCAAAAACCCCTTTAGAAAATTTATAAGTTCATAATAGTTGTGAACACGATACATTGGTAAAGAAAATCACAATGGCCGACACACGTTCTTAGTCTGGCTCACCGAGTTCCGGCTACCCACCCGACACACACCAAAACTACCGACGCAGATTCATCTTACACAATGTTCCCGGAGTAAAGATTAAAGACGAAACCATAAAGACCGCGACCTTGCTGCTGCACCAACCTTTATACTCCCGCCGCATGATCTATGTATTCTACTGCTTGCCCAAAAATAGTATAAAATGATTGTGATTA
Organism: Vandiemenella viatica; assembly: GCA_031002005.1. NCBI lineage: Eukaryota > Metazoa > Arthropoda > Insecta > Orthoptera > Morabidae > Vandiemenella > Vandiemenella viatica. The sequence continues at coordinate 168,040,780 of CM061920.1, forward strand.
TGGAAGGTTTTTAAACTTTAACTGCATGTAGTCTTGTCTTCAAGGTACATAAAAAGTGCTTAGTTCGAATTCTCGATTAACTTGCTTATAAACGAATTTAGTTTAAACGGCATATTGTTAAAGAGTCTCCGACAGTAAGTAGGGGTTGCCCTAAATGTACGTTAAATTTAATTACTTTTTAGGTCACCCTGCTGAATTGCAAATAATCTAAATAAAATTAGTGTCAAACTGTTATATATTAATTCCTGATTCCAGTGATGTAAATCTTGTTATAATCGTTGGTGAAATGGCAAAGTTATAAGTTTAACAAGATCGAGTTTGAAACGTATCAGAAGTCAACTCGGTTTATGCTAAATAACTATTCTTGTGTTGTTTATATCGAAAAAGTCAAGTTATCAGAATTTTCTTTGAATTTAATTACATGTTTTGACAGTAGTTTTATTTACGAAAGTGGTTTGGTTTAATTGCAATTTAATTTCGAAACTATAACGTGTGGATTACGACGAAGTAATCTTAAAAATATATATAAAATCTATTCTACTGCATAGAATGTTCTGAAATTTAAATATGTTATACTAGATTTTCAGTTCTTTCAGGAAATCTACTTTTTAGTTCAAGAAATCATTGGAAACCTAAGATAAAAAATATTAAAATTGAACGTGTATTTATCGAAGTGTTTACAAATTTATTTACGCTATTTACACGGTGTGAAACTATGGAATTTTAGTTAATTTAGCTTTCTTTTGAATTATTTCATTTTAAAATTATTTTATTACATCTAAAAGTGTCGAGAACTAGTGAAATGATCACCTAGCAAAAATCTATTGTTAGAAAGTTGGACAATAATGGATTAACCCATTACAGGTTAGTTTAAAGATTCTTTACTACTAAAAATGTTTATTTATTGCTTATATTAAGTGTTGTGGGTCTTTACTGTTCTTAAATCGGTTTATTTAAAGAATTGATAGCAGTATCAGCTTCTACATGAAACGTTTCTCACTTCCTATACTTGCAATGAAAATTTATATGTTTACTGGTAAGCTTACTACCTCCCTTATGCTTTAAGCTAAGCAAACTAGAATTTACCAAAATTCTAAGGTGCTTACAAATTTTATTTACATGCTGAAGATATTTAAGGTTTTCATTATATTTTAACTGTCAACACTTAAATCTGGCATAAAACTAACAGATTTATAAAAAAAATCCGTACTTAACCGTGTTTATTTCAATAATTTATTTTTAATTTAATTTATTTTTTTGTACATTTCCATAGCTGATATTTTATAACTACTTTAATAGTCTTTAAAAAAAAAGTATTTTGAAATGAGCAAGGCAAAAATAAGGTAGTGAAAATTATTGATGACATTGAAATTTATCATCAGTAACTTGAAACTCAGCTTATGTTTAGCTTTATTTGATGCCAGTTATTTGTTATACATTTTCAACTCAAATCTTCTGATTCAGTTATTTTGACATGTCTAATACAAAATAATCAAAAGCCATAATACCATAAAAATTATCTTGTTTTCCTCAATCCACTCTACCAGTCTTAATATTAAATCCTGACCTGCTTATCTTGTACCCTGGTTTTTCCTAAATCCAAACTGATCTTCCTATAATGTATCTTCTAATTTAATATCCATTATTCTGTTATTATCCTAGTCAGTAAGCATGTGTCTTCAACATAATGAACAGTAATTTTAACATTTTTCAGATAGTGGTTTCTGTGCAATTGTGAAGATGAAACTTTTATTGTCTCCTGTTATGTAAATTTTTCTTTATCAGTTAGAATAATCTTCACATTCTTTCTTCTACTAAGTAATTTAATAGTTCTATAGGGATTTCATCAATTCCTGCTGCCTTACACAAGTTCAAATTTAATAAAGCTCTGCAAAATTGGGTTTTTAAAAAAGGATTTCCTTAATCATCAATAACACCATCATAATCATCACTTAAAATATTAAATATTAAGGAAACAAATTGAAGAAAATCTTGTAATAATCATAAGAGACAACAGGGAGCTGTAAAAGGTGTTACTGTAGAATGTTTCCTGTTGCATAGACTACCCTTCCAAAGGTCAAAGTATCGTAACATATAAATTATTAATTCACATATCATTCACTGTTTTGACCGGGGTGAATCAATAGTAATGCACAGCAATTAATGTAACAGAAAATTTATAAGGTGTGTGTACAGTCATCTTTGCAATACCAACTATGTCCGCATCTGAAGTGAATTGTTTGCCAGTCAAGAATTTCTTTCATAAGGTGGACGATGCCATACCTTGATTGTGTAATTGATGCTGGAGTGCATCCCACTCAAACTTCTCAAGCTTAGCATGAGCAACTGTATGGGGACATGCATTGCTATGAAGGAGTCTGACCTCTTTGTTTCAGATGTGTAATTGACATAACACGACTCACAATCTGTAATGCTACCTTCCAGAAAAGGTTGTCCGTCTGCAGCGTAAATTCTATTATGCAGGCATGTCATCATTTGCAACCAGTTGTCGACTTCTTTATGAAAGTTCAGTCAGTCATGTATCATCTTACTGTGCCTTATGAAATATTAATCAAGTTCACCAATGTGCCAAGCTGGGTTTACCAGTAAGAACAAGTTGCTTTTTCAATGGCCATGGCATTCTGGGTGTGTACAATTGCTTGTTTCCAAATGACAATCACTGTATTAGAGGTGGCATGAGTTAAAGACAAGCATTACAGCTGTAAGAGGTATACATGACAACAGAAAGGGCTTCTATTCTCATAAGCTCGAGAAACTTGGTGTTTTAATTACATGAAAAAACTTAGTGGTACAGGGGATAATATGTGAACGAAAAACATTAGAAAAACAATTTTTTAAATTTGAAATACAGTTTATACCCAAAGTGAAACTTAATCTACAACCCTAAGGTTAGTTGGATCCTCCTGAAGGAGGCATACTAAGCCATCGTGTCAGAGGTAGGAGGGCCTGTTCCTTTCCTCTAGGAAACTATAGTTTAACATGGAATCTGAGCCATGCAACGACCTGGCATAACTTATATGACCAAAAAGAACTCTTAAAAATTTCTTCCCCCACCAGGATTTGAACCAGAGTTGGAGAACTGAAGTTTTGAAAGCAAGTGCCTTAACTGCTGAGCCACCAGATCCCTCAAGCAATTGATAGATGCTAACAACCTCTCCACTCTTCCAGCATAGACAAGTGTAACACACACACGTCATCTTTGCTCTTCTTTTGTAAAAGTACTCCTTATATATTTAAAAAAATTGCTAACTACAACAGGAACATCATATGATTTAAGATTTAAACAAGTTATTGTGTTTGGATACTCACCTTTCGTAAAAGAGGAGTTTCCTTTCAATCTCTGGTTCCGAGCTTCAAAAAATTTGAAAACAGAATAAAACACTGTTGGATCACCATATAGCTTTGCAGCTTCGAGGAACTTACGGGATGATACTTGGTCAACTACTCCTGCATTCCTCACAAACCTGTGGGATAAACAAAAAGTCTCTCAAGAGGCATACTGGAACCAGATAATACAGGGTGAGGCATAATAAAGAGCGATTTTTAAAAGGCTGTTAACTAAAAACACTTCGTTAATTTTTTTATATCATAATCATAAAATACATGAAAAAAGCATTTTCTAAAATAGTAAAACATAGGTTATTTTTTGAAGATAACTCCGGTAAGATGGCATTCTTTTAAACGCACACATTCCTCCAGCCGGACCTTGAAGTGACTGATTACATTGTGCAGCATTGCCAGTAGGATTTGAACAACTTCCAATTCTGATTTTGTAGGGGTGAAAGTGCAAATCTTGGTGTAAAATTCTTCTTACCATTATGTTTGAAATCCCAAGTGTAGCACTGTACCGGTGAGCTGAGTAAGGAGGGCTTCTCTCAATGGCAACTCTTACACGTTCTATGTTTTCAGGTGGGCGCAGCAGTTTTTGGTCTCCCAGTTTTCTTCTTTATCGTTCACTCTCTCTCTTCAAAGTTCTCAACCCACTTTTTAATTGCACAGGCAGATGGCACTGGCCAATTCTGATTAATGTTGAAGTGGTTGCGGAATGCACGACGTGCTAGCTGGTATGAACTACAGTTTTGATAAAATGCTTTGACAGCGTAAGCACGATGCTGTGGGGTCCAACGCTCCATTATAATTGAATGCTATTTCGCACCCAACTTAGCTGACGCTATCACCTCCACCTCTCTCCAACGCAGCCTGATTCGTGCGCTTTTTAAAACCGCTCAATATTATGCCTCACCCTGTATTAAGAATATCTGAAATTGTAACCAGCATACTAAGACATTAGACCATAAAGGGCACTTCAATGATCCAAAGCATTTTTAGATGTAATTTAATGTTTTCCTCTTGAGAACTACACAGTAAAATAATTTTTATAGATCTCAGTACAGGAGACTGTCTCTAAGGGATTTGGAAAGGAACAATATTACAGCAAAATACTTACAATAAAACAAATGTATACAGCAGAGAATGCACTGTTACCTACTGTTATGTACCTCAATAAAAAATACATCTATACAAGATACTGGCAAGTAAAAATTCTTTTACTATTTCCTGAAATTAAACTCATCCCTTGTCAGACATTATGATGTGTTGCAAGTCTGTTGAAGATATATCACTGAATATCTGACTCCTTTCTGAATGGACCACCACTGGTAATATTTGTGAACATTATTTTCACTTCTATTGCCATAGCTGGGTATTCTGCCATTTGTTTAAAATAGAAAATTTGTTGACTACAAAGGACATGGGGGGCTAAAGACTGATATGGCCTAAAGAGTCACATCCTAAGGGGGATATGCCTGGACAATGAGAAATGCCACCGTTGTCCCTCAGCAGCTCTGCCAACAAGTCCTACTTCCATATCTACAAAGGCAAAAGCTTCATAGCTTCTGGGTAAAGCACTCCACAATGGATGTAGCAAACACAAGAGTGTGAAAGCCGAGTCATCTGTATCTTAAAATTGAGAAATTCTGGCTAAGGGAGGAACGTTACAAGACCTAAAGATGGCATCCCTGCCATGTGATGTACCCACCTATGGACTGGTAACCCATAATGGGGAAATCTTCCTTCTACTCACAACCTTCACATATAGAATAGAAGCTGGATGGATCTGTCTATAAGAGAAAAAGCAAGAAAAGGAAATTTCGGAGCTGTGCAGGAATCAACAGTAGCAGACGATTTAGTAATAAACATAGAAAGAATATACGGCAATAATAGCAGAAACTAAGAAAAAATTAAAAGGTAGAATTGGATATATATATATATATATATATATATATATAGTGGCGTGTCACAAGAAAAGAGGGCCATGTCAGAAGTAGCTATGGTTATGAAGCAGCAGAAATTTAGAGTTAATACTTACAATTGAATCAATGATTGCATAGTGAAACCCAGAATTAAAACTGAGAAAGGGTAATTGACATTATTTGGAATAAACAGCTGGAAAGAATGGAAAGAAACATGACTGGAAGATGTGCAAGATTTTTATGATAAACTGAAAGATTCCATGATTGCCATCAACAAAATTGATCTTGTAGTTATTCTGGAAGACCTAAATTCTCAAGTGGGAAAGAGAACCTTACAAGATGTAACAGGGCAACAAGGAGAGTAAGTATTAAATTCTAATGGAAGTTACTGGTTCATTTCTCTAACTTTAATAATTTGAAAAGAGCAAATATCTTCTTCAGGAATAAAGATATACACAAGTTCACATGGAATTGCTGAGATAATAGATAAACAATTTACAACACTCTAGCAATGAGAAGACAGCAAAACTAGTAAATGATACCACAGTATTCACAGGTAAAGATATCCACAGTTATCACTTTTTACTTATTACCAAACTGGCAATACCTATGCGACGGAACAAGACGAAGCTAATTACAAAACCTCTAAAAGAGATATTTAAAGTACATTTGTTAAAAGAAGAAAGAATGCATCTCCTCTACCAACAAAGACTTGATCATATGTTAGGAACTGATCTGGTGCAGAGTAATTATAAGAATCAAGAATGATAATAATTAAAAACAGCATTACAACAGCTGCATTTGAGGCTTTGAGAAAATGCAGGAAAAGATGTATTAAACAAGGATTAAAAATCTAGAGTGATATTACTCCAAAGATCATTAAAGAGAAGAAAAAAGGCATATCTGAAATAACTGGAAAATATTACAAAAGAAAATATAACTGAGCACAAAAGAAGATCAGCTATAGTTGGATGAGAAGTAAGAGAGAAACAAAGCTGGCACAGTAAAATAAATATGTAGAACATGATCTTCATGACAGGCAGGAAAATGCTTACACAGAGCTGAGAGATTGGAATAATACATAAAAAGATAAATTGATTCACAGTACCATATCTGAGAGAGAATGGCTACGATATTTTTCTGCCCTTTGGATGGATAAACAAGAAGACCAATCAGGAATAGACTTCACATATACAGATAATATAACACTGAATGCAGAACTATTTAAGTTCTCATCAAATAAATTTAAAATGCATTTATCAAATTTTTATACTGTTATTGGGCACGCAGATATGTACCAGAGGTGAGTACTGTAGCTTTTGTTTGTCCCAGATTAAAGAAAAAGGAAATGGGTTGAAGACTGAAAATGTATAAGTCTGCAGTGTACAGCATACAAGACATAAGCAAAAATAGTGAAAATGTGCATAGCGTAGTACAGAAGCTTGTATGAATTACGCACAGAATGGCTCCAAAAAAGGAACATCATGTACAGACTACAATTTCAAGATTACACAGTTGGTAGAAAACATTGAGAATTCAATACATTGACATACATAGCATTAATTGATTACGAAAAAGCTTTTGATATGGTAAACAGAATCAAATTATTTCAGACTAAGTTACACAGAGGCTACTCCCAGCATATTGTAAGAATGATACAAAGATCATCTTACAACTCGTATATTAAAATCTCACAAGATAGTGCCCAGACAAACTTCATCTACATCTATACTCTGCAGTTCATAGCATTTTGCATGGCAGAGAGTGATAACTGTGTGCATTCCAACTGCAAATATCATGAGGGAAGAAATAATTCATATAAGTATCTGAATGATATCTAATTTCTCTAATGTTATTTCTACTGTCACTGCTACCCAAATAGATTGAGTGTTTTATCACACTCTTAAATGAAAGGTTTTTTCCCCCCACATATTTACCAATAAATTCAAATGAAACTTACACTGGCTGCCTAATCTCTGATGCTTTCATAAGAACTGTAGCAAGTAGTCATGAATTGACCATCTCTTCCATGTATATAAGACTCTCTTCTATGTACTTTCTCTATCAATCAATACCTTGTGATACAGATCCAAAATGGCTCAACAATAGTCCAAATGTGGATGCATGAGAGTTTTTTATGCTATCTCCTTTGTATAAGCATTACAATAATTAAAATCTTAGCCTATGAATTGCAGGATATAATTAGTTCTACCTATGACTGCAGATATGCGCAGGTCTGATTTCATGTTGCTTTGCAATGTTGCACCCAAATATGTCAGGGAATCAACCAAGTCAATACTCTTGACTTTGTACTCCTGAACAAAAAGGTTCTTTTTGTTAATTGGACACATTGTCTTGCACTTTTAACAGTTTAGTGTAAATTGCCATTGATCACACCATGTAAACATGGGACAAGGTTTCCCACAACCTTTTGTGCTTTTTAACATTTATATAGACTATACTATGCTCTTAGGAAATGTTTGAAATTTGTACCTAACCATTTTAAAGTCAGTGAGAATGTATTAGATACAATGCTTTTAGCTACCGACCAGGTTATTTTAGCTGAGACAGAAGATGAACTGTAATATGAGCTATATTTAATCCTGAATATATCACATGATTACGATTTGAAAGTCTACTCAGAGAAAATAAAAGTAATGTTATTCAAGGGAGAAGAAACAATCTGGGCTAAGATTTTTATTAATAAACAGAACACACAAACAAATCTGTATATTTAGCTTCAAACGATGATGTCAATACCAAAATACAGAAGTTTCAATATCTGTGTTGAGAAATAAATTTTTTGAAAAAAAAAAAACAAATGAGATGCAATGAAATTTTACAACATCAACATTACAACATGGCTGCGAGTTGTAGACACTGACTAAACAAATAAAGCAGATAGAAGCAGCTGCGATGAGATTTCTGAGGGCCATGGACGGGTACACTTTACTCAATAAGAAAAAAACTGAAGACATAAGGGAAGATAGAAAACTGTTTATATAGAAAAGGAAATAATTAGATATAGGAAGAAACTGATGGAACATGTATGGAAGACACCAGACCATCAAAGGAGCTGCTAAATTAAAGCCAAAACAGGAAAGAAGGATAGATGGGCATAACAAAGTGAGTAAAGATGGAAGAAACTGTACCGGTTAAGCTTTGAAGATGATTATGACATAGGACATCAATTGTGTATACACACTCAGTCCCCAATGTTAAAATTCCTAACATGTCTTTGTAGGAAGTTCTACTGCTTAATCCGCATATAATTGGTATAACTTATTTTTCAGCTCTGGCTATTTTACCTCTTATTCATTGCATTTCTACTGAAGATTATTGCATATGACTGAAAATAAGAAAAATCAACTATCTTTTTCTATTAAGATCACTTTTGGTATCTACCTCTTGAATAGATTGGCCTGCAAATCTTATTAATATTATAAATGAGAAAGTTTGAATGGGTTTGGATGTGAGAACTATTTGCCTCATTCCTGCCTGCATTGTTGAAAAGATTTAAATGAATTTTGGTTGGAGTTAGTATACTGTCCAGTTTGTGACTTAGTATAATTTTTATCCCACAAAAATGAATAGTTCAATTGGGAATTGTCATTAGCAATTTGTATTTTGCCAACACCAAAGAGTTTCCTATTCTGTACAGGGAACTGCCATATTTACTCTTTGTTATTTACATATATAACAAATGTTGCAAAGCAAGAACATTCTGACATATACATGTATGTGAACAGTTTAAAAGTACTAAAACTGATGCATTTGATAAATAATAGTTCCGGAGCAGGAAATATAAATCTGTACTTAACCTTAAAAATTTTTTTATACAGTCGTACTGTCCCATGTTCACAAAGAGATGTCTTTAGATGCAGATATCTCAGGTATCACATTATCTTGGTTTTCCAGGTGGAACTGCATCAATGTTTCAGCCATCATTCTATGGCCTTCATCGCTATCACCCATAAATAGCTCCCGATGCCATGTTTGTATTAATGTCACTGGTGTTTTTGTTGCCAGCGCGGCTGGTCCAACGGGGGCTTACGTCCCATGTTTTTCTGAGCTGGCATGACCATATTTGGTCAAGCTGAAGCCCACTGTCTGCATTCATATTACTGGGTCTTTTTTTGAATTGAAACATTTCTCTGACCCGTTTAGGACACTATCTGCTTTCCTAAACTAGCACACTAGTCTCATTGAATAAAATAGCAACCTCACTGTATGCTAACTACAGCCGATTTGCTGACATCATTTTTAAAATGTCTAATGTATTCATTAAGCCTTTCCTTGATTGTTCTACTGGTTTCCCCTAAATATACCTGGCCACAATTACAGGGTATTTGGTATACCCTGACTCCCTTTTGTCTTTTACCCTTACAAGCAGATCAGAAATCTTCCTAGGTGCCTTATACATCAGATGGATATAAAAATATCCATCCAAGTATGCGTTTTTAGGCTGCAGACTATAATTTTCCTAAATGGTACAATTCAAATCAAGTCAAACTGCTGGACGTAGCTCTCAACGACAGCAGCAGAATCATAACAGTCTGTTTAAAATCCACTCCACTCATGCCTCTACGACCTCACAGGAATATCACCACCTTCAGTTCAAAGAAAAATAGCAATGAACAAGGAAAAGAAGAAAGTGTATGTTGAAAGAACTCATCCATTAAGTGGTCATCTATTTCACACCAAAGATTGAAGTCCAGGAAAAGGTTCCTAAGAACATCAAAGAAACTTACAAATATGACTGAAATAGTCAGGTTATAATTGTGGAAAGCTTAAGGCCTACCTCCCCTCTGATTGGAGAAGAGTGTCTGCAACTTTAACACCTGGCTATGATGAGGGATGGCTAATATGGAAGTCTCTGAATAGGCCGAGATCAGGAGTGGGCAGATTCGAGGTAAACCTAGCAAGATAGGGCTACGTTGACGTCAACAACATCGAGTATGATTGCGGAGAAGATCACACTGTTCAACACATGATCCAATATTGATTGTGTCCAACCACCAGCTTGGAAGATGATTTGCACTAGGCCTATGTTTCCAACACATAAATGAATAAATAGATCCCCCTTTTTTGTAGAGTTGTTTAACTACAGCACACTTTAACCTTTAGGAAAAGTTCCTTGAAGTAATAACATAGTACATTACTTAATTCTTTAAAGAACAGTTTAATTGCATAGAAGCCAATAGACCATTTGTTTTTTAAGAAATGTGATAGCTATTCATTTCCCTTGAAAAGGCTAAGTTTATAGATAAAGTGTTGGTTTTTTTTTGTTACCTACAACAAAAAAAAAAGTCTAAACAGGGCAGTTGGTGGTGAACTTATTAGCAATTGATAAAAGTTCATTAAATATATATCAGCATTCGAAATATTGGATTGTGAAAAACTTTTTTTCATAAATATTTGCTAACTTCATAATCTTTTATAATATTCACATACTGTTTTAATTTTATTTCTAGGGACACAAATCATTGGATTGTAATACATATTTTTAGTCACTTTAATAATCTTATTAAGCATTAGCATTTGCCTGTAGCTTAGCTTGCATGGACCTAGGAGCTTGAGGAAACATTTTTCATCACCTTATCACCACAGGCAGACAAATATAAATGTAAGAAACTACCTTAGCATATTTTAGGTCATATTTGAAAATTTCAGACATTAAAAATTCCACTGATATGCCTCAAAATAGGAATAGTACCTTCAAAAGAAAAATAAACACCTGAATTAATGTTGAAAATTCTTCAGTCTCACATTTGATAATTTTGTGATGACTTGTTCACAACTCACAGAGGTATGGAAAAATCACAGTTTTGTGAAGTCAAAAACTTTTTTTAATGCTAAAAACAATAAATAGCAGCTTAAAAATAATTTATGTTATGCTGCCATCAATTTATTTCAAGTAATACACAACCAAAAAAAAAAAGTATTTACTATGCAAAAAAATCCTCACGGGTGTCCAGCCAGATGATGTTGTATAAACATGACGTTTCTACAGCTAGCTCTGCTGTCTTCATCAGGTATCAAGTCTCAGAGACCTGATACTCGATGAAGACAGCAGAGCTAGCTGTCGAAATGTTGTGTTTATACAACACCATCCAGCGGGACACCCGAGAGGTTTTTTTTTTTTTTTGCATCATTATGCAGAGAATGTTTCCACTCACAAATCAGTATTTCTTATCTTTGGTGTACACAATCTCTTGCCATGGTTTGTCAAAATTGCCTCCAGATGTTCAAAAGTCCCCAAGAAAATTTAAACTTAATAATAATGTTCTAAAGTCACTTGTAATGATAAAATGATGGGTGTTTGGTAGCTGGATGTGCTTCCAGCCTTATACTTGTTGCTAACCCACACAAGTTGTCGTTACTCTGCCACAGACTTCAGAAAGCACTCTTCTATACCTTGTTATTATTGTAAGACTTAACAGAGATAAATAAGGATAATTTAGACTGTGGAAGGAACGTACTGGTATATTTCTGAGCACTGGGTAGGATTTCTCAAAAGTCGTAATGGTCGCCACCCGGGATTCAGGAAATTAATTAGGATTACTCATGCAAATGTTTGTCACTAGAAGGTTGCTACCAAGGAATGTTCACTATATTCTAAAAGATCATATTTAAACTGTTTATTTCCAAGCACAAATACCCAGGCTGGTACCAGTTCCGCATTACAATGAAAGTTTAAGACATTGAACTTCAACTTGAAGGTAGGTTTGCAGTTAGAAAACTCGGCGTCCTAATTAGCACACATTGATCTGATTGGGTTACCGCAAGAATTCGACAGTCTTTGCAGTTCACATTACTGCTGGGTGAGATAATAGAAAATGCCTGTGATCCAGCAAAACACTGCACATGGTCCACATGCAGACCTGACACCACATGATGGCATGTTACCTTTTTTTGACTGTCTGGAATGTACTGCACTTTCAACATGGCTGTATATCGTCTTGCAGCCAATCCACGTGGATTGTCCTTACCTGCAACAGCATGGAAAAAGTTGTCTGATGTTTGACACGGTTAAGCATTTGGCATGGTATCGGGGTGTCCTTCATGGTTGATTTTGAACGTAATTAAACATTGTAACTAGTAAACCATCAACTTGTGTTTCAATATGGTAATATAACCTGTAGTGTACCCATTTATGACCCAAAATATTCTCTATTTCGGTAGAGTGGCGGCCAAAACATTTCTTAATTGCAACTGGTGTGTGTGTGTGTAAAACAATCACGACTGATTTTTCCGCCATAATTACTTCTTGGTGTAGCCTGCCCACTCTACTCTTGTTTCTCCGTTTAACCCTGAAGTTCACTCTTCTGTATTGTAAGCTAACATACCCTTTGCCGGTTCAACCAAAAACAGTTCTCCAAATCTACATTCTTAACACTCACGTTACACACTGAGCAGATTTTAAAAGAAATACTAAACTCCGTAGGCATAATAGAGGTACTTATCTTTGAAGGTGTACACAATCACTAACTGGGATTGCATTAAATATCTAGGTTAGCAACAGTTTATCATTTCCTTCTGTAAACCCCGCTCATATAGAGATGACAGATATACCACAGTTTTTCCATAAGCTTTCAAATTGCAAAAACCTTATCCAAATCACTTTGGTAGTTTTTGCTTGGACTTGGTTCAGTTAAAAGAAACAGACAGATTTATATATGACAAACATTTACCCACTGCTTCACACATGCGGGTCTTGGCATGTATAGAAATACTCTACCCTTTTTTTGGTTTCATACCAAATATTAAATTGTAGAAGAAAAAAATATAAATTTTATTTAAATATTTTTCATTTCCTTTAGTCATTACTTTAGATTCAATTTTCATACTAAGTTTTTTATGTTATACTTATATTTTAACACAATATATTAAAAATAAGAAATTGAAGCTACGTGAAACATTATCGCTAATGGTACAATAAGGACACTCAGTTGACCTTTTCTGACTAAAATTTGGGACACACTTTCCTGGGTATAAAAAGTACATATTTAGGCAATAGAAATCTATCTTTAACATAAGGCATCTTAAATGTTATCATCATCTGCGGTAGTGTTGTCAGTACACTTGATGGTCATTTCTAAAAAAATACCTCTGTCGCCAACGATAGCATTTGCTACAAAGGAATCTGATATAGCTGGAAAATTTTCCCAATACGATATGTGTACATTCTTATGCCGCGGATAGTAAAATGTTTTTCTTGCTTAATAACTTCTATGCATCTACCCAAATATTGAGCCATCTTACTTCATCATATCATTAGGTTGAAATGCGGCCGGGACAAGAAAACAACGTTACCAAAGCTATACGGAAATGTAGGCTGGACATGCACGACATTTGTTTTGTTTCCGTGAGTACATGTCATCACTGACATGATATTCATTAAAACAGCTTATTAATTGGGTGGAAGGTGATCTTCTCCACCTCCCCAAAACTGGTACTGAACTGTTGAAATTTGGATTAACTGCTTCCTTACAATGTCCTCTTCACGTTTTGCACTCTCCTTTTTCAGAAAAGTTGTCACGAATTAAATTAAAAATGCCAAAATGTAGGACGATCCGCAACCGTGAAATGTTAGCAAAACTGCAAAAATGACACAAAAATTATCGGTACAGGATCATATCAACCTAAACAGGTTCATTTTTGTCATAGTGATCGTGGGTAGGTTAATCCAAATTTCAACAAGTCAGTACCAATTTTGGGGTGGTGGAGAAGATCCCCTCCCACCCTTATTAATTACTAACAATAATTGAATTCTTCATGCCTTATGTTGTTGCAATAACATTCTGGTCCAGGCTGCATTTCAATCTAACCACAATCTATACTGATAATGCCACTTCAAAATTAAACGATGCAGTTACACCTAAACACATGAAATGCACTGGTAAATACATTTTTGGTAATGACAACATTGTCTGTTTCAAGATTCAAACTACGTGTAGCATAAATTATAACAATTGTACTGCAAGAGGACTCAAACACATGCAATAATACATTGACTGTATCGCAGTGTAAAGTCTATTCTTTTTTTCTTTCTAGAGGTTGTGGTTAGGTTGAAATGCGGCCTAGAAAAGCTTAAAAACGTCACTAAAGACACAAGAAACTATACATATAACTGATTTTTTACTTCAGATATCTCGCGAACTCTCAGTAAGCTATATATCATAAAATATTATTCTCTACTTTCGAATTGTCTATCACTATCCACTAACAAATTTCGGAGACCCAATATCATGAAAACCATTTATTGTCGATATTAAGCACAAAATTACTCACTGTAAACATTTCACTTCTGTTACTCTTATTGAAGAATTAAAATATTACGTAGTGGTTTGAGTAACAAATTCTGTATAATTATATTTATCAAAATTGATAAAACTGCAAAATTTTAACCAAAGACAAATATATACAATCCAGAGATCTTCGGTCAAATGCATCATTTTTTCACTAAATTAAACACCGTTAATAGCAATCCTTATTACATCTGATTCAAGTATTCCGTTTATGTACTGCATTCAAGAAAACTAAAAAAAACCTAAATATTCGAAACCAAAATATTAAACAGAATTAAGTTGTGTGATTTTATTTTCTTCAGTTTTGTGCAAGGAGTGAGCAGCTCAATCACAGCGTGATTAATCTCATAATTTAAAGTCAAAAAATGTATTTAATTATTCCCTCCATACCTCAGTACATGTAAGTCATTACCTACGTCCACAGATTTTAACTGTGACCATTATCGTTATTTCAAAAAAAAATAAAAAATAAAACAGCACCCATATTGCTGCGGTAATTCTTGTGCAGTTCCCGTTCAAATAATGAGACAAAAGCAGCTTGCTTACAGATTTATAATAGTATAGATAGAGGAGAATAGAGTTTTGCAATATTGCTTGTAATGAGCTTTTATATAAGTACTGTGACTGTTTTCAAGGGGAAATATACACTTAAAAAAAAAAAAGAAATGTCTGCTGTTCTGATGCCCACAGTTGTCCATGGTTTTAGTTCTTGTTCAGAGGCATGACACCATTTCATGGGGAATAGCTTTGAACGTAATTCACCAAATTTTTTTTTCTTCAATCACATTTGTGGAATGTAAATATGATTGAAGTTTGAGATATTTAGACAATTTTTAGAGTTACTAGTTAATTTATGATTTATTACTCAATGAACTTTACAATTCTTATTCCTATTGTTATAACTCCTAATGATATCTGTGTGGCATAATCAAAATTTTTTTAGTCGGCTTTATTGTGTAACAAAATTTCAGAATATTTAGGAAAACATTGTGATTGCTGAATATTATTTATTATTCTAATGGGAAAATTAATTACCTGGGTTAGATTGTATGTGCTGGCTAATGATTCCAACTTTACAGGGTAAGTTATTTAGAATATTTACATTAAATTTATCATTCCAGACCATATTAGTGGTTTTTCTGTTTAAAAATGGTAATAAGAGTTCAAATTACTCAAGAGAAAAAAGTTTCCAGTACATAGTCACTATTATGAAATTATTTTTATTAAAATTTAACTATCAAGCACAGTCTTCAAAATACTGATCCAAATAAAACTCGTCAACATTGATACCATTAAAACCATAACACTCTTCATTGACATCTACAGAAGGTTCTTCTGAACTAAATCTGGTAATAAGTCAAAGCTGTTAATTATTCCAAAAACAAAAGAATCAGACATCTGCCTCATTCCAGCTGCCCTTTCCCAAGCTGCCAGCTAGCCTTTCCCCTGCTGCCAGTTACCAACTATTTGTATTTACCTTCCTCCAGTGCCTATCCCTTTCTTCCTAGCATCTACAAGTTCTGCCCTAAGGGAACTAATTCCCGAGGTTATAATGTAGAGGACAGACCTTAACTTCGGGTACTAAAAAGTTTAAAAATACCTTAGTGCAGGTAAGATTTGTTGCTTTGAAAGCAGAACTTCAATGATTTCCTCATTTGCAGTTGAAAGCCTCTTTAGCATATCAAGTGCTAGTTGGTGGGCAGCAGGATATAGATTTTCCAGTGAAAGCAATAAGCATGCCTGTAAAACAAGAAAATCCCACATAATATTAGTAGTTTTTTCAGTGGTAAAAAAACTAAGCTTATTAATAAAATACCTTAAATTTTTCATAGTCTGTCAGAAAATTTATTAAGCTACATGGATAAGACTTTTTTCATTTTTGTTATTAAAGTAAATTAATAGATAACTTAAAAAAAAAAAAAGATTAAACTTATTATTTTCCTTGTGAATCCGCAATAGTATATATAAATTACAGCATTACAAGTTACAATGACAGAGACAGATAAGATACCAGTAAGATTTATTAAATAACAGGATGCTTTACACAAAATACCATGTACAATCGCTCAGCAATGAGCTAATTTTGTTTAGAAATGGTGTGTATTTTTAAGTTTGCACCACACATAATTAACAACTCTGGTGGTAAATGAGAAAATTTAACAATTTAGAAATAGTTATTATAATTTTTCTTTAAAAAACAATTCAATTGAAAAAGTATCATAACAATGTAAATTTATCCTGAAATATTTATAGGTCTTTATGCCAAATATAATCTAACCAGCTTCAGGAGACTACAAAACATTATGTCCATCTACTGTTCCAACTGATTTTACACAAAAAACGAGCAAAAATTGATGAATGGAATTGTTTGAAATTTCACACGGAAGAGGAGTGATATTTTTTTTTTTTTTTTTTTTTGGGCTTGAGTTTCTCATTCTTCTTCCTTTCAAGGTTTATATCTTTAACCTGTTTGAGCCGCTGTTCCAAATAATCAATGGGGTCCTCAATCATGAAGTGTGTTTGTGTGTTTGTGTGTTTGTGTGTGTGTGTGTGTTCTTGTGTTCATCTGGCCCTCCTACCTTCATCTGTGATTGCAGGTCATTTTTACCTATCTTATCTTATTTTCTTTCGATTTGTAATTTAAAGCCAAATTTGAAATTTTTGTTTCTTGCAATGATTGAAAATCAGTTCCATTCTTCTCAAATTTGTTAACTAAGAATTGTTTCCATTCTATTCTCTCCTTAGTTACACTTCAAAATTTTATTTCAGTGTGTTGAATGTAACATCTTACTTCTACATCTTCAGATCCATATAATTAAGTTTGAATAGTCATAATTTTATAATGGTTGCTTCTTATATTTATGCTTGTTGTCGCATGGGTCAAGCAATTAACAAAAGCAGCACAGTATTTTGTTGGGGTTAGTCTTGGCTATCACCAGGCATCAGAACGACTGATTAACTGTCTAATCTCAAGAAATTAGATTAACTCTTAAACAGCAAAAAGCAATATGAAATGAAACTTGAACATAATTAAATCTTAGGTGGGGTTAATTCTAGGATGCAATTCATAGGGCAAATCTTGAAAAATTGCAGTCCGCATACAAGGAAGGTAGTGTGATCCAATTTGAACTGCTTGTAGGATAACTAATTTGGTGTCCTGGAATTATACTGTTTTTGAGCATATTCAGAATTTTAGTATTCTTGAATTTTGGCATCCTTGGCTAAAGACCAGGCTCTTTACTCTTAGAAAGAATGTCAAGTTTCTACAGTTACAGGTTATGCTACTAATGTGCTTCGCTGACAGGCTGTTTTTTGGCTGGAGAAATTTGGAATTATAAATGTCCTTCACTTAGCATATTTTAAAAAAGCTTGCATTCTTCGAATAAGTCTGATCTGCTACTGTTGTAGTTTGGTGTTGGATGGGAGACTGCATTAAGAGTGTTATTTTTTTTACTGTGAAAACAGATCAAACTTTCATTTCATTTCATTTCATCTATAATTAAAAACATGTTTAATATGAGAAAGCTTGGATGTATGTTTGGCTGTACTAAATGCCTCAATTATGCCTTAATAGCTCAACAGATTTAAATGAAATTTGTCGTGGAGTTAGCAAATAGTTTCCCTAGAAACTGCCATTATAAATTCACAAATGACAGAGTTTCTTACTTCGTAGACGGCAGTGCCACGTTTGTTGTTTACTTTTTACGTACAAGTCACAAACACTGCTTTTCAGAAATAAAAGCAAGAACCTTCTGATATATGCATGTTTGTATTTAGTTTAAAAGTGCTAAAACTAATGCACTTGATAAATATTAATTTGGTAGCAGGAAATATAAATCTGTACTTAATATCAAAACTTTTTAAAATCATAGGTTCACAGAAAAACGTCTTCAGTTGCACACATGAAAACACCACAGGTACCAAACCGTAACTCCATTAGTAATTTATGCGCATAATATATGTAAAAGAATCAAAGCTTTGAAAAAAAATTGTAAAATGCTAAGGTTTGGTTCACTAAAAGTGCCAAAATGGTCATGCGTGAAATCTCATTGTGCTTTTATGTTCATGACAAATACATAACGGTTTCGATTACACCTTGATTATATTTATTTTCAAAGTTTCTTCTTTTTTGCTGCCATACACTTTCTGTAACATTACAAATTATATTTACCAAAATTTAAAACATAAATGAAGTTAACTATACCCTTTTTTGTTTTCTTCAAATTTTTTTTTAATAGAAATCAGTACAAACAGTAGCCCAAGATTAATAAAACAGCGCTTTTTACTGACTGTTTAATATTCTGCAAATACCTATCAGATCCTTCACTTAAAATTAATGTATTCAATGGCCTAAGGTGGAAAATTTTCATTCGAAGAAACTATACTGGGAGTAGTTTACATCGCAACACACGTTGTCACCTGCACGGCACTTATGAAAGCAGCTTATTTATTACTAATAATAACTAAATTCCTCCTACATTATGCTGCAACAAGAACATTCTGGTCCAGGCAGCATTTCAGCCTAACCACTAGCACCGCTAATATTCCCGCTGCAAAATTAAATGATACGGACACAACATATTAAATACTGCAAGCACATTTTGAATAGTAGCAAAATTTTCTGTATCAGGATTCCTAATTAGTATAGCATAAATTACCACAATTAATATAATTATACACTTTCAGTATCAACCATGACTGGGATAAATCAAGCACAATAACACAGGCACTATATTGCGATGTGCATTTGACCCACAATATTAGCACGAGTTCTGTTAAGAGTTGTAATGAATACTGAACTTTCCGTTGTACAGTGCAAGTTGTGAACAGTTTAGTATAAATTTTTATGTTACATTGCTTTAATAATTGTCATGATGCTAATGCCATAGTTCAAGTGGCTAAATGTAGTTTGACATGTATTTAGTAATTAATTTACTTCATTTTTACAAGGGACATATTGCCTGCGTAATTGTTAAGGTTTTAAGTAGTTGCTTTGGTATCACTATCTCAAATTGTGGGTCAAGTTTATTTCGCCATTCATGAAATCACTAACATGCAATAAAGTGGATGTATTAATGTGCAAGTGATAGAAGCTTTGAGTTTTTAGTGACAATATTAGTGGAGTTTGTGAAATGCAACTTGGACCAGAATGACAACTGAAACTTTATCAATACTTTAAGCTGCTTTCATAAGTGCCAATTTAGTGATGTCATGTATCATTTTGTACCAAATTTGTATCAAAAAATCTACAATAATAGTTCTGGAGAAGGAAATATAAATCGTACTTAGCCTTAAAAGTTTTTAAATTTGTGCTGTTCACAAGGAGACGTCTCCAGTTGTGGGCATGAAAGAATATAATATCTCCAATATCACACCATAATTCCATTTGTAATATATGTGTCATAATATAATATTATATTATAATATATATGAAAAATCAAAATTTGAAAAAAAGTGCTGATTTTCAAGGTGCTATACTAAAGAAGTTTGTGGTCGGGTTGAAATGCAGCCTAGACCTGAATGACTACTAATATTCCATGGTACACAGTGGATTTGGAGTGAAGGAGGTGGCTGCATTGCCAAATTCTGACTAAAATGATGTAAGGATCGGTACAAGATGTCTACTGTCACTAAGTGAGTAATGTGCATAACAGTATCTTTTGGCATGCATTACTCCTTTGTTACTCATTTTCTGGCTTTGTGATACATTGAAGAGTATAAGTCAAGAAAAACATTAAGCATATTTTTAACCCCAAAGGAGATCATACTTTGAACAGAAACAAAAACTCTTATATTATAATATGTTCAAGTGGATGAAGTCGTGGGTGGCCAATAGCGAGAGATAATTTTGTTCCTTCATGGCCACAGCATTAGTAAATCTGTATAATTGTGCCAGCACCCAGACAGAGGGTCAAAGCAGTACAAACATAAGAAAATGCTACATACTGTTGTGCTGTTTGGCATCCACTTTTGTAGGGCATTCACTGACAGTATACAGAAAGTGCAGAGAAGAGCCTCCCCTCCCCCTTTTTAACAGTGTTACCTACATACCTAATTACATTACTTTTAATAGAAATATGAATCCTAAACGGCAAAGAAACAAGAATCAAATTTTATAAAAAACTTGGCTGTTCCAACTTAAGTTTATGGATGAGACTCATCGCTAAAGAAGAAGTATACAGGTGTAATGATAGTTTTTTAAGCTTACAAGAAAAATTATCTTAATCATACCTGAGCCATTAAATTTAGTTAAGGGATGGACTAGAATGAGAAAACCCTAAATATTTTTAAAAAAAGAATATAACACATTTTCAATTTATGAAAGAATAGACAAACATAAAAAAAACTAGAATGAACACCTTCAAACAATATAAGGAACAAGAATTCCAAAAATGGTTTTAAATTATAAACCAAAAGGTAAGAGAAACTTGGGATGACCATTGAAATGTTGGCAGAAATTGGAAGGTCTTGAGAAGAATATTAAGATCTACCAACAATTACATACCACCTGCTCTCTGATTCCTATTACATGCACTTTATGTTGAAATGCTGACAAGATATTAAACTGAAATATTACAGAATGGGTCTGTGATTGTGTTTTTAGAGTTTCTACACTATTTGCCATCAACTGTTACAAGTCATGAGTACTTTGTTTTTCCTAATTAATATTTGCTAACCAGTAGCTTTTGTTTTTCATCCAACTCAAAAAACACTTTTCAGACTGCAAAAACGGAGCGATACAATATTATGAAGATTCTGTTTTACTACGATATTCCCAACAAAAGTTCAGTGAAATACTTTGAGAATTGACACTACATGAGGGAATAAGCTGACATAAATGCTGATGAATATAGTGAAGATTTGTTTTTTATTTATTTATTAAAAAAAAGATTGTTGCTCTACTTTCAAATACATGAAATGCAGATTTTTGAAATGTAATATTTCAAATTTATTAGATTGTAATCTCTTACAAATTTTATAATGTCAACAGCAAATCTTTGTCTGTAATCATAATTATTACCTCCTCAAAACTGCACATGGTTACTTAACAAACAGCAATAAAGCAATGAGTTTGTTGATATCTGTTTTGGTTTCTTTATGATGGGAAGTTCTGTGAAGCAATTACAATGGTGTAAGAAAAACAAAATACATGTATATATCAAAACTCAAACTTACCAATGGTTTGGAATCAGAAACTATGTGGTACTGCAAAAGCTGGTGCAATTGATAGTAAGCTTTGTAATGAACCAATGAATTAATAACTAGCTCATGTAGGTAATGTTGCACAGGTATGTGATAGTCTGTGAGTGAACGAATATATTCCAAAAGAACCCACACCACAAACTTGCTTCCACCTGAAAATTTAAGAAGTAACTTTTTATTTTATTAAAAAAAAAATGAATCCATAGGAGACAGTTAAAATGTAAAAAATTGTTAACTTTGATAAATTATTATATTTTTGATGTTACATATTAAAACAAAGCCAAATGATTTATAACTTCTACTTAAAAAAAGTCTCCCCCCTGCCTGTCATCTGTCTATCTACTGTTTATATGTAATCCTTCATCCTTTCCTATCTTGCGTTAACCTCTTTATCTCAACATACCCCTTAAAACCTTCATCTTCAATTATCTAGTTCACATATTCTAATCTCTGTCTACCTCTACAGTTCTTATCTTCAACTGTTCCTTCCGCTAACAAATTAACCAACCCTGCTAGTCTCAGAATATGACCCACCATCCTGTCTCTTCTTTCTCAATCTTTTCTCACCCATCATTTCCAAAACACGTTCATTTCATGCTTAATCTATCTACTTAATTTTCAGCATCCTTCTATAACACCACATTTCAAATTCTTCAATTTTCCTTTTTTGTGGTATTCCTGAATTCCATTCTTCACTACCATGAAGTACTGTGCTCCACACAGTTTCAAAAAATTCTTATATCAATATTTGAAAACTCTTTTCGCTAATGCTATTCTGGTTTTAACATCATTCCTGCTTCAGCCAGCAATTGTAATTGTAATCTTATTTCATAATTAACAGAATTCATTTACTTCTTGTATAGCATCCAATCCAATTTTTATATTTAATGCACTATTACTGACATCTAATTTTTATTAAACTTTAATTCTGACATGAAGGAAAAGGAAACTAATCATTACCTACTTTAGATGATGGCTGTATAGTATGAAAATACGTAACAGACATGAACCCAAAAGACATTGAAATTTTTGGGTCATAGCCCTTCATCAACAAGTAGAACATTGTAGAGGGTTGGTGCTTTAGGAGATATGAAGAGTATTTTTGTGTTCTGATACTGATCTTATATGTGATCCTTTAATTATGACTATGGTTTATACAACAATATTGTGGAACTGTTGTGTACAGCCTGCATTCATCTGTGGTGTGTTTACTTTTCTTTGTATGTGTGTGTGTGTGTGTGTGTGTGTGTGTGTGTGTGTGTGTGTTGAATCAGTTAACTGATTAAAATATTCCAAGGAAGTTGTTGACTGTTTTGAGGCATAAACTGTGCACAAAATCACTGATCTTAAATCACAATTCACTGAACTTAAATCACAACTTGAATCACTTTCCATTGATCTCAAGTCAGAACTAAAAAATTAATTTGATCAACCGTCGTTTGATATCACATCACTGAAGTCTCAAGTAGAAGCACAATCAAATAAACTTGAAAAAAAGGTGTATAGCGATTAAAACACTATCTGCAGATTTTTGATCTGCAATTGGAAAAGTACACGTGATCAAAAGTAATCTAGATGATACCCAGACACTAAGCCTAAGGTTTACAGAATACAGAAAGAATGAATTTGTTAATGTCGACTCCACTCGGACACAACAAGCATTGAATGCAAGACCAATTAATGTTGTCAATAATATAAGTAATATTGAAGGCAAAGAAAATATTACCAATGCATTTCCCAATGATATTACTCACAGTGCTTTCAGTATAAACTATCCACATGTAACCCATAAAGAAGTTGTCAGTCTGTCAAATGTAAATGATCACAATATAAATGGGAGTTAGAATGCTCAGATGACAGTAACTGATATAGTTCATGTTAACACATAACAAAAGGGAGGGTAACTTCAGACAGTACTCACAAAACATTAATTCTGAGATTGAGGTAAAACAGAATAAAACACAATGATGACAACTTATCTAGAGATATGTCTAATGTACCAAATCTAAATATCCAGCATGAAAGTTGATTGAAACCATAGGAAAGAATGAGAACACAGTTTTGAATGAATGTTGTAAACATTTTAGTATACGATGAGTCCAATAGCTCTGTTCTGAAAATATTTTGGCCTAGACAATTGACAAAAAAAATTGGTATTGATAGATGATATGTTAAGGAAAAATTGGGAATATAGAAACAAAAAATCGTGGGGACAAAGAAAGGAAAAATATATACTTTGGTTCATCCACAAAACAGACAAGTCAAAGGAAATTATAATGTTACAGAACTGAGACCTTTTAAAAAATTGAGTGCTCTAAGGACACCAAACACATGACTTCCGAAGAATGAAAATTTATATGTGTGTAATTTAAAAAAGAAGAAATTAAATGTACACATTATATATATTTACAAATGTTATTAAAATGTAACATTATTCGTAAAATACCCCAACACCAGCCATCATGACAAAACTCAATTTCTTAATGTAAATCAATGAGAGCTGATTTTAGAGTTTATTTTATTGCTGTATTTTGGAAGTTGCAGGACATCCAAAATCCTATAATAAACTGGAGGGAGTTGTGGTAATCACGGATTAATAAATTATTCTATGTTATGTTTCATTTATTTTTAACTTACTGGAGAAATAACTAAGCATTTGAAGAGCCGAGCAATCTTTTGTGGCTCTTAAAGCATACAGTTATTTACATATATTAAATATTACTTACACTTATTAGATTTAACTAAGATATTCTGTTCTATATTTCAGAGAGTCGAAGAAATAGATAGCTGAAAAATAAAACAGAATTCAAAGAGTAGTAGAGTGATCTTGTGTGATTTATAATAGGACATAAAAGTGTTGAGCAGTCTGGTAGCTCAGTGGTTCAAGGTCTGGTGCCTGAAGGGAGCAGGAATCTTTAAGAGTTGTGTTTGATCATATCACCTATGCCAGGACACTCTGTGGTTCGAATTCCACATAAAACCGTAGGTCCCAGAGGAAAGGAACTTGCAATCCTACCTGTGACACAATGGCTTAGTATGGGAGGATCCAACAAACATTTGGGTTGTGGACTAAGTTATTTTTTTTATTATTATTATAGAAGAGTTACAAACAAGCAATTTCACAACATTCATTTATGAACAATACAAAATATTCTGTTACGGAACTGGTTCTCACCTCTTAGTTCTTCCTCCTTGCTGTGATCAGCATACTTTGAAAACACATTTGTGTACAAGTCTGCTTGGTCTATGACAACAGAAGCTTTTGGGACTGCAGGTGCAGCTGGTTTAGGTGTACTAACACCCAAACCAGTAGAAGCAGGAGTTCCCATCTACACAAAACATGTGTAAAGAGTAAATCAATATTAATATGGAAATGTAATAAAATATATTGTTTTTAGTTCACATTAGAGTTTATCTAATTAATATTTTTACAATACTGAAAAGAATTTTAACAAGTTTTAAACCACTTTCAAAGCTAATTTATTAGAATCATCACTAAAATCGATGTTATAGCACTCTAGATTATATGTTACTAACCTTTTTTTTGACCATGTCCCCAATCATCAAAAGAAAAGTTTTTACATCCCTCCCCCTCTCCACCACAATTATATTATTAAAAAGGTAAATTACTACTTCACAGTACTAAAAATGATATCTCAGAGAGAAAAATCACTAAGTATGTAATGTTAGAATAAAGGTTTTAAAATGTAAGAGCTGGTCCAGGAGACATAGTACTTCCGATGGTGTTACCATCCACACAGAAGGCAAAGCTGCCTTGCACCCTACACCCCACCCTCGACATGTCTGTGACCCCAGAGGGGGAGCGGCATCCTCCAGTTTGGGAAATAATATCAAAACTTATTTTTTCTTCATTAGATTCAGTTTCACGAATAGCCAGATTTCCTTGGGTGACAAATCAGAAGAATAAGGGGGTGTGATGAGACCTCAATCCTTTTAAGAAATTACATACAATACTACTTTTACTGATGCACTATTAAGCAACAATAACCATGTTTTTTTTTTTGCTTGTGGCTTTACACCTTATAGACATTGAGGTCATTAGAGGTGGAAAAGGACTGGGGGCAAGGAACGGGAAAGAATTTGGCCTTGGAAAACCTAAATCTGGATGGCATGACAGGGATTTGAACCCATGTCCTCCCAAATGCGAGAAAAGAACCATGACCTCTATCCTGGTATTCAGGTCAAACTTGAAGAAACGTGGTCTGTAAATGATTCAAAATAGAGACGTAATATTCAGGCAGAATTCATTTAGAATCAAAGAAAATGTTGTTTTGAGTTTGCTGTCTCATTTTTTTTTCTTTGTATCTTTTCATTTTGAGTTCTGATTCATACTGAAATCATTTTCACTGTCACACATGAAATTTGGATAGAAGGTATATCAGTCATTCGTTTCATGTAGCTCCTCAATTGTTTCAATCATGCGAACAAAATTTTGCTTCAAAATTAGATGGATTGAATATTGCCAATGAAATCCTTGACAAGATGACTTATAATGATAATTTCAATAAATTTTGTTCAGTTCTTCAACAGTTACAGATCATTATCAACAGTCTCTCGTCCATCATGAAATCTTGCATACAAATTGATGACATTTATATGACTCATTGTTTAAAACAGTTTGTATCATTTTAAACGTTTCTGTGACCCTATTTTTACATAGGTTCAGAATGTGCTATCATATAACATTGCTTCAAATGAACCAGGAATGGGAAGAAACTCAACCATGGCTGTCTGAAGGAACCATCCTGACATTACCCTGGAGTAATTTTCGGAGATCATGGAAAAGTAAAATCAGAATGGCTGAACAGAGAATTGAACCAGAGACCTCTCAAATGCCCAGACCAAGTGTTACCACTCACTCAGAAGGCTTGATTTCAGTGCTCTTAAACTTGGCAGAAGATAGTCAAAATATGTCATTTCTCAACTTATTGATTCATCTAGAGTTACATTCAAATAAAATCAGTAGCTTTCCCCCCTTTGATCGAAACTATAAGCATATTGACACTTTAGCCATTTCAGTATATTAATGGATTTTGGATGATGTTAAACCCCTTTTTTTCAACTGATAAAATTTCCTTGAAGTATCAAGGTTACTATTAAATGTTTAATCCAAATAGATTCTTGTATTATATCTATGATAAAAAATTCCTAGTTAAGAATCAACTTTTCAGCTGGCAATATCCACCAAACTGTGCAAACTGTGAACACATTCTGTAGTTGAATGTTTACAGATAGAAAATGTAGTTTACTTAAAACAGGATACCTTGGCTTTCACAGTCCAAGATTTTTTTATTATTATTATTATGTTTTTTTTTTTTTTTTTTTTTTTTTTTTTTTTTTTTTTTTTTTTTTTTTTTGCAAAATCCTTTGTTATGAAGAAAAAGGAAAGATTGAAACATGGGCACGTCTATTGCATACTCAAGTGGAAGAAGTAGAAAAACTGGATGGCAGGATCAAAACTCCACGAGTTGTTTAATAGAACAGACATGTCTAGTGAGAAAAGAAACCACCAAGAAGAATTTTCTGTTTCTATTAGCTGATGGATTTTCAAATTTCAATTCTTTAGTCAGCAATGATGACAAAGCTAAAGTAAAAAATGAGAACACTTAGGTTTAACAAGGAGATATTGTGTTTTAAAAGATAACTATGAGGCATAGTTTTAAAGTAAGTTCCGTTATCGATTACTGCCGATGCAACACTGTGATTGTGCATTCCGTTCTCCTATTCATAAGCAATTTGTACATGCAGAGTAAGACTGCTAATCCTTATGAGTAGTTTGTTGTGATTGATTAACATGTGAAATAGGTGCTGTTATCCGTTTATTGAATGCGAGAAATCTCAAACCGGCTGACATTCATGGTTAATTTGTGAGGTGTTTGGTGAAGGTACCACGAGTGATGGGATGGTCATGAATGGAATAAGGCAGTTCAACGAGGGCCACGACTTTGTGCATGACGAACACTATAACAGTCGGCTGTCTCTGATATATGATGATATGATGATTTGACGAGTGCAGAAGCCAAAATTCGTGAGGACTGAAGGTTCACAACTTCTGCACTTTCCACAAATTTCAAGGAGTGTTCTTTACAACATTGTGATAGATCATCTACAGTTCAGAAAATTGTTCTCATGATGGGTGCCCAAGGTGCTCACAGAGGAACACAAAGCAAGTGGGTTACCAGCACACTGGCCTTTTTCACACGTTACAGTGAGTAGGGTGATGTGTTCCTGGACAATATCATGCAGGTGATGAGACTTGGTTGTGTCATGTGTTATGTGAATCAGAACAGCAGTCCATGGAATTGAGGCATAATTTATCACCAACAAAAAAGAAATTCAAACAAACCATGTCAACAAGCAAGACCATGTGCAGTTTTTTTGGGACAGGAAAGGAGTCCTGCTCAGTTAATTCTTGCCTTGAGCCCAAATGATTAACGCAGACATCTATTGTGAGACCTTGAGGAAACTGCATCATGCAATTCAGAACAAAAGACATGCCATGCGGACTGAGGTGTTTTTTTCTTATCAGTGATCTGGATCCGAAGTGAATTATGGCTGGGAGTGTGGAAGGTGTCCTTCATCCACATCCACAATTTTTAATGCGGATGTTTTGTTTACATTGCAATATATATTTTTCTTTTCTCTTTATACAAGATTCTGCCCATAGTCACTTAGCTAACAAAAAGAATATTTTTTTTCTGACGATCTTGCAATAATGGTGTTATTACGAAGAGATGAATTTACAACTTTCAACTTGCATATAAAGTAAAGCGGCCTATTCAAGGTCCAACTAACAGGCTATCTGTCTTGAACTACCGTAGGATGTGCTCACCCCATTCACACTATTAGAAGGGGTCCAATAAGATGCTCCAAGAAATCCTTTCCACTCGTACTTTCTTGCGGCACACCAATGTCCTTATAACACACTCGTAGGATGTTTCCTACAATAACTTCCTCCAATATCTATAGCTTGTTGGACAGCAAGGACCCTTTTAGGCTGCCTGGGCATCCAACAACATCCAACACGTCCTAAATGTAGTCCAGTAACCTCTTTCATGGCCCATAAAGAGTTATTTTATAAAAAATCGGATCTCATAGGTCCTACAAGTTGAACTGTGAATGCGCCACTAGAGCGGTGGAAAAGAGGGTGCGAGCATGGAACCGAGCATGGCAGGATAGCATTGATGCTATGGCCTCGCATTTGGGAGGAAGTGGGTTTGAATCCCCGTCCGGGCATCCAGATTTGGGTTTTACATGGTTTCCCCAAATAACTACAGGTGAATGCTTCCTTTAAATGCCATGGTCGAATTCCTTCCAATTCCTAGCCCCGATCCTTTAATGCCTCTACAGACCTCGACGTCAATGAGGCATATAGTTACAAGCAAAAAGGCGAGCTCAGAGATGTGTATGTGTGGACTTGCATTTGAATTAGTCGAGCCACAAAACCCGCAAAGTTCATATAGCAACGATTGGTTTTTAGATGCGTGCGTAATTATGCAAATAATTTATTTCACTTGTGAAATCATGTCACATTTTTTGTTGTTGAAAGATAAGGCAAAAATAAATCATTATGGCAGTATTAATGATAATAGAATCTAATTATGAAAAAGATAGAATTTGGCACAAAATATTTACTTATTTTGATTTTATATTTACTTTTGCTAAAATATTAAACTCTAAATAATTATAAATTTATTTTTTCATGTCTGAATCCACTTCAGCAAAACATCTGCACCCACATCCACAAAGATGACATCTGTTATAACCCTATTTGCTATGTGGTTAGCCTGCCCAGTTTGTAGCAGTGCATAATTAGCCCAAGAGTGGTGAATTGAGGCAAAGAGTCCTCAGAACTGATTAACTGTAGACAATCATCTTTGTGATTGTGAACATGCGTATAGGGTCCACAGACGACCAACTTGGTTGCCAACGTTGTTGTCAGTGTTTGCCACAGATGAAACGAAATGTTGGTGACCAAGTCGTAAACATCACATTCGAGTATGTGTCATCATCGGGTTTTATTTGTTGAGATTTCTATTGCTGAATTTTATTATTTTGAATTACTGTTTTTAAGTATTTTGGTTATAATACAGCTTTATTATTGAAAAAAATGAGTGAGGGAGCATTGCAGTTTTTAATTTTAAGACAGTTGCATGACAATAATGATTCTCCTGCTTGTCACAAAGGCATGATATTTGAAGCTGCATCCGGAATTCTAATTCCAATTTAATGAGCGAACAACACGTCACTGCAACTGACAATGTCCAAAACTTTTTAATATTCAGAAGTAAAATTTTCAATGAATTGGATAAACTGCGACCATTTATTTAAAGGACACGAACATGAGGATTGTATTAATGTGAATAAACGATTGTTAGCTTCTTTTTTTATTTTGAATTACGCTTCATCAACTTCGAGATCATTAGAGGGTACGAAAGAACTGGATGTAAGGAACAGGAAAGAATTCAGCCATGGCCTTTTGAAGGAACCAATCATGCATTCACTTGGAGAAACCATGGAAATCCCTAATCTTGATGACGGACGGTGATTCAAACCCACGTCTTCTCGAATGCGAAGACATGTCACCTCTCACTCAGCACGCTCGGTCAGCTGTTCGCAACCCTGATATTTTTAGCTAATGGGCAGAGTGTCAAGGTTTTAAACTTTCTCACCTCTATATCGCCACAGACTCTATCCTTACAGCGTAACATAGAAAATTCAGCGAACTGAAGTACCATTAACTTAGCACGTGCTCCTTTTCGACTCCGGCTCTAGTTCTTTAGCTCAGTTTCATGTTTTTCAATTCCTTCCGGTAAAAGTTCTAACATTTGTGACTGTATTCTTACAACTGTCAATATATGTATTTAGCTCAATTTGTTGGCAAAGAACTAAAGAGTTTTGGTCACCCATTCTTCTTTTTGTTGGGATACTGAAAAATGTATTATTTCAATTCCACATCTTCGGCAGTTCTCTTAAGCATTTACCCAAATTTGAATGTTCGGTACACTTTCCATATTACAGTAATTGACTTAAAAATGATAATATAAATATCACCTGATCAAATTAAAACGTGGTCACCAGAAACAATAACATAGACAGAACAGCTCCAAGTTTACAACTGATTTTGAGAGGATTGTTGTCAACTTCTCACAGATGCTACAACAAGGTTGCCAAGATTAGACTCTGCCCACAAAATATCAAAAGTTTTTGATCTTACTCCAACCAAACCCTCAACCTGAATCTCAACCACCAACCGGCCCACAGACGTTCAACTTAGTCTTCAACATGGCAAGTTGATGACAAGGTTGACAACCAAGTTGATCGTCT
The DNA here is from genome assembly GCA_031002005.1 of Vandiemenella viatica. NCBI lineage: Eukaryota > Metazoa > Arthropoda > Insecta > Orthoptera > Morabidae > Vandiemenella > Vandiemenella viatica. The sequence continues at coordinate 168,071,915 of CM061920.1, forward strand.
GTGGCCCCCTTAAGTGAGATACTGTTCCTAATTGCCAACCTGTGATCTTGTTCAGATTGGAGTCCATTGTTAGGTGAGAAAGTGTAATTAGATGCTTGGTACTGACCTGATGACTTTCAAATATTGAATAAACTTTGTAGTAACTATATGTTGAGATGGTGTTCAGTTATTTCTGCAATCCTAAATTTCCTTAAGGATAAATTACCTGAGTGGAAGTACTGTGAATTTTCCTGCAAGGGATGGAGGCCATGTCAATATTTTTCTGAAAGTGTACAATTATATTGATTTGGTACCTCGATATGACACGGACATAGTTAATCCATGGTCAAAGGGTTATATTCACACACTGAGGGTAGAATTACAAGTGTTTTAATAACCTAACACACATTCTCGAGTTTAAGATACTGAACAATATAGCCGAAAGACTACAACGGAGTAACAACATATGTGCTGAATAGTATCTCAGCAGTGATTCAGAGAACAAACATTAATATCATTTCATATTGTTACAACTGTCTTAGTACACCTCCATCAGAAGCAGTCAACCAACTTTCGAAATGTATACTAAATTAACAGGGTAAAGAGAGAAAAATAAGCAAAAGCAGTTAATACAATATTTCACACAAAAGCACAAGCTCTGGGCTAAAAGTAAGCATTTATTAATGAGGATGGTGTTTATATGCATGTGGTAGCAGTAACATGAAGAGTGACAAGGTGAGAGTTCAATCTGCCAATTTCAGTTTTGGGGCAGGCTTTGCTAGTGGCAGTCTGTGTCATACATAGACATACTACAATTCTGACGTGCTCTACTTCTAAGAAAATTGCAAGGAAGCTTTCCAAAGTGATGTATATACCATAATTAAGGACATGGAAACAGTTGGCTGAGTGGCTTTAAAGGCAGGGTATTAAGTTTTTGAGTGGGAGATCAGGCTTGATTTTACACAACTGTATTGGTTCCTTAATTTTTTAAATAAAATGCTTTGTTTCTCTTATTTAACGAGAGACAAGAATTAAAAGTTAAAAGAAAATAGAATTTATTGATATTGTTTTCATTTAAAAAAATTATCATTCCTTTTTTATAATCATATTTTTTTAAAACAATATTTTGTCAAGTGTTTTCTAATTCATTGGTAACAATTTGTGTAGCAAAATTTTAGTTTTAATCAGGGCAGATTTAATTACGTATATTTCTATTATTTGAAAGTAACAGGGCGACATTTGTGCAAGAAACGTTGAAAACAATAGGTGTTTTGGCAATCTGCAGAACAAATAAACGATGTTTGTATAAATTGCTTTGAAGTGTTCTGATGGAAAACAAATCCTGCACACATTCATAAAGATCTCTCTATCAATTGAAAGTCTGGAAGATTATTTTTTTAAAAACTGGAAAACTTGATGAGGCACTACTGATATTATTTTAATATAATATTGATGAGGAGTAATTTTTCACTTGTGTTCTATCAAAAAAGTATAATTTTGTATGAGCCTTATTAAATTTTTTACCTGCTTGTAAAAGTAAATGTCACAAGATGGCAACAAGGAAGTACACATTGAGAGTAGTAGTTTTAAAATGAAAGTAGGCATTTTCTTGTCACAGTGAAAAATTTCATTGAACACTCTAGTCATCATTTGTATTAGAAAGGAGTTAGACAGAAGGTGAAACTTCTGTCTTCTGGTGCAAGGTTTTAAGCAATTCTTGAGAAAGTCATTGCACTAAGATACACTATAAACACCTGCAATGCAATATTTGCAGATAATTAACCAGATGATATCTACTTTGTGAGAAAATCACAATGTTTTCAGCCTGTAAAAACATTTTTCATGACCTCCATCAGCTGAACACCAGGATCTATGGGAAAGTCTCCACTTACACACCACTCTGTGCCTAGTTATTATTAAATTTGCCACTGTTATTAATGTGTACTAAGAAAGATAGCAGGGAAAAACACCACGAGGCAACATTAATTGGAATGAAAAATCAAAACTCCGTTTACCAAAGCTGAAGAAAGTAAAAGACAAACTCTCGCTGACCTTACAATGTATTTTATTTTTACATAAGAAAGAAGTTTCTCTTAGCGTCAAGAATTAATACAGTCTTCTGTGGTGACTAGTCAAGTGAACAGGGAAGATGCACTGAGCACCAGAAGATGGCAACAGAGATTCCAATAGCTGAAATATCATGTGAAAATACCCTGCTCACTCACCTATTCACCCGAGAAGACTATATTAATTTATTTTATTTTTTTGTGAAGGATCTGTGGGTTAACCAAAAACAATATGCTCTTTTTTAGTTTTTTCTTTACAGCCCACCTTCCTTCAGCTTTGTTAAGTGACAGTTTCTATTTCTCTACTCTCTCTATTAAGGGCATCAAAAACACATAACTGCAAGTGTCTCTTGGATTTCTGCTGCATTGCCTAAATAACCTGTTCACAAAAGTCTGTAAAAAGAAATGCACACACAGATATCAGTTTTAGGGGATCCAAAAATTTTAATATCCTGATAAAATAATTTTAATACTTTATCTATAATAAACAAGACGATAAAAATAATAATAAAATTGTTTAAGAAGCAAATACACAGAATCTCATAAAAGCAGAAAAACACTTCAACACATTTAAAATTAATAAATGAAAATATTACCTGACTTTGCATTTCAACTTCCAAAAAACTCCAATACACATCATTCAGATGATCAAATAATTCTGATATTACAACAAGAAATCCACGATTCTGTTCTGTTGGTTCCAAAATATCTTGTAGCACCTATGGACAGAATGAAACTCAACCTATTAATGATTTTTGTTTTAACTTCCTTCAAATTTCTTTTTTAATGCTTTGAGTTTTAAAAGTATATAATATATATATATACACCAAACACACCTACTTTGATGATGACTGGTTTTGAATCCTTGCGTTGCATGAGAAAGTCCACAAGTAAACATTTGTCTGAAATAAGTTCTACCAATGGCTCCAGGTTTAGCTCAACATACCTGAAAAACAGTTTGCCTTGTAGAGTCGATTTTTTCTACCATACATCTTCAGATACTTTATTCAACAAACAAAAGCCCACATTCAACAAAGAACATAGCAAACAAAGTAGCATAAATTAATTGAAATTTGTGTTATAAATGATTACACACTTTTTGCAGACATTATTTTGAAAAATTGTATTTACTTCTCTTTTTGGGTTTTAGGTTGCATTTTCCTTGCTGGTGATGCAAATGTTACAGCCCCAAGTTAATGTATCCGCTTTGTTTTTGTGTACACTCAATGAACTGCTTACATTCTCCAACAAAGATGACATTTCTCCGCCTAAAAGTCTCTGCTGTTGCACAACTTGGAGCAATCTGGCAGACGTTGCAATGCGTTCATCTGTCTATACACACTTCCACATTTGACTCAAACCATAGCCATCTTTGTTAAAGTTGTTAGGATGTTTATACATTTCTTGTTTTTAGGTTCTAAAAAATCCTTCAGTATTGTAATCTTTGTAGTTTTCTCCTACTGAAATCATTGTAATCCTCCTGTGTGAAGTTCTATCATTGCTGATTTCTTGGTTTGTTATGATATCGTGTGATGATAATTTTCTTTTAGTCTGATGATGACTGCTCGGTATGCAACACCAACATACACTTGACTACAATCACAGGGAATCTTGTACAACCCACTTGCTTGTTTGCTTGTAACAGAGCTCTGCGATCTTTCAATGATCTTAAAATGCTTCTTACTTTACTCTTAATCCTGTAGATAGGTAAAGTACAGGCCAATATCAATGTTCAACCTATCTTGTTGGAGACTTCATTTATGTAAGGCCTTCTTATTTTGTTGTATTTCTTTTCCATGGCCACTATTAAGCTTCTTACTGCCCAAAGCACAGGCTATCATGTAGCTGCTATATCCATTCTTTTGCAGGACCCAACTCAAATGTTTCCTCTATTCCCTTATACGGTCATAATCCATGACCATCTCTGCTTCACGAAATAAGTTCTTGATCATAGCTCTAATTTTGAGCAGGGTGATGATGGGACCTAGAATTTAAACAGCGGTGTAGTTGTGAGTGTTAATTTTCCTTCTTTTCTTTTGACCAGCACATCCAAGAAAGCCAGCTGCCTAATTGTTTCCAGTTCCACAATTAATTTTATTTCTGGATGAATACTATTTGACATGGTCCATAAAAACACATTGGACAGGTGGTAGGAAAAGGTTTCAATGTTCTGCACTTGTTGGAGAGAGTGATGAGGGGATGTACGAGAGAAGTAAAGGAATTGGGTTACAGAACTTTGGTCAGACCATTGCTCGAATATGGTAGTGTAGTATGGGACCCTCATTTTACGAATCAAATACAGGAGTTGGAGAGGATGCAAAAAAGGGCTGCTAGATTTGTTTCTGGAAATTATCGCAGAATGCAATCAGTGACGGATATGATAAAGGAGCTGGAATGGGATTCATTGCAAGACAGGGGGAGGATGAGGAGGGTCATGGGAGTGTACAGGGCATATACTAGCGATGAGGTATGGAAAGATATTGCAATAGGTATGAAAAGTAGTGCATGGAAGGGAAAAGATGACCATGACCACAAGCTGGCACTTGATTTCAGGCACAAGGGTGTGGGAAGATTCTCTTTTTTAGGTAAGGGTGTCAGGGATTGGAATGAGTTACCAAGAGAAATGATGAATAATTTACCGAAAACTTTGAAAGAATTTAAAGATAAAATTTGTAGAGGGCAAATGTAGGTGGGTGCAGGATAGGGGGAAGATGGGTGTGTAGGGAAATTGCCACCGAAGCCTGTGCTCCATTGCAATTAAAAAATAATAATAATAAATAACTTCTAACTCCACTTCTCCATGTCTATATATCTAAATCAGATCAACGGTTTGTTTCTAGCAGTACAAATAGTTTAATGCTCAAATTTTTCCATGAACAAGTTTGCTCCAACTGGCAAGAAGCGACTGCCCATAGTTTCCATCATGTTCATAATAATTGTTGCTCCATTGGAAATAGGCTGTCCCCAAGCAATGCAGATACAATTGACTTAATTGATTAAATTCTTTCTTTATGATGTCCGTAACTCCCTCCACTTGGACATTGGTGAAAAGTGAGACTACATGAAATCTGTGTGAAATCAATATGCCATATAGTTCCACAAAATGTGTAGAGCTACTGATGTAACTCTCTGTGAAACATATAAGTGGTTCTAATTTTTTCACTAAAATCTTTGCTAATCCATATGTAATACTATCAGTTGGGCATGGTGGTATGTCTTTCTTGTGTAATTTTGGAAATCCTGATGAAGGCCCCAACTTGGGACCAAAATATTGGCATCACCAGTAAGAAAAACTATACTGACCAACAATTCAGTGTTTCCATTTTTTTTTTTTTTGGCTTTCAAAAAATACACAAGAAAGACATCTAATTGTGTGACTGACTCTCCTACATATGGTTTTTTGTGGAAAAATTACAATCATTTATAGGTTCCAAAGATAGTTACATCAGAAACAGTGTATTTTGAGACAAGGTATGGATTTTCTTATGTGTACTGTTAGCATAGAATCCATGACTGTAAAACAACAACAGTGATGGGCTGGGCACATTGTCCAAATATCCAATAACTGTATTCCTAAACAAGTGTTCTATTCAGAGCTGACACTGGGTAAATGCTAAATTGCTGGTCAAAGGATGCAATTTAAAGATGTTATCAAGGCTAGCATGAAAATGGGCCACATTTCCCAATACAATTGGGAAATCTCTGTCCTCAATCGCTCATCCTAGAGGTCCCTTGCCCATCATGGAAATGTGCTAATTTAAGAAAATTGCTGACAATCAGTGAATGAGAAGAGGCACCACAAGAAAGAAAATTAACAGTTGGATAAAATTGGCAGCATCTCAGCTGTCCCTCCCAGGATTGCATGTCATCATTGCCAAAATCGTGTGCTTCTCACATCCGACTACACAATCACCTCTGGACCTGTAGATGAAGAGGCATTTGCCTGGAAGCTTTTCTTTCTTTCCGTTTTTCTTATGCTTATGGTTTTATGCCTCACTGATGACAAGGTCATCAGAGATGGTAAAGGACAAGGGAAAAGGAATGGGAAGGAGTTCGGCCATGGCCTTTTGACGGAACCAACTTAGCATTTACCTGGAGTGACGTGGGCAAACCATGAAAAACCCAAATCTGGATGTACACATGGGGATTCAAACCTGTTGTCTCCTGAATGTGAGGCAAGAGCATTACCACTCACCCACCATGCTCGGTATGCTTGGAAGACAAACCTACTCGATTTCAAGTATTTGTTATTATAATGAGTTTCATTTTTCACTAATGTCCCAGTAGAGTGAGCTATGGACATTATAAAGAAAGAATTTAATCTTGATTTTAGTCAGCTGTATCAGCATTATTGAGGATGACTTATTTCCAACTGAACAACAATTATTATGATGAGCAAGATGGAGTAGCTATGGGAAAACGACTATCCTCAGTGGCAGCAAACTTGTTCACGAAAAATTTGAAAGGAAAGCCATTTCTACTGCTACAAACAAATCATCAGTATAAATAATTGTGAAGGCTTCCACGGTCATCATAAGTATTCCTGCATGGGCCACCATCTGCTCTCTATGGTCAAATAAAACAATGTCCACTGTCAGATGAATGTTGTGTTACAGCTGATTTTCTGATATTGTTATTTTTAAAAGGCCTCATGTGTTCATTTAGTCTTTCCTTGATGGTGCGTCTCGTTACGCCAATATACACCTGGCCACAGCTGCAGTGTATTCGCCAAACACCCAGTGTCTGTAATTTCTACCTCTTCTTTTAGTACATCTGAAATCTTCCTGGATGTGCTGTATACAGGATGGATGTTTTTTTTTTTAGAAGGCAGCCAATCTTATCCATCACACCTTGGATGTATAGTAATACTGCCACTGGCCTGTCAGTTGATCTATTGATCTCTTCTGTCGGTGCTGAGGTAATATTTGAGATTCACTGGACTTGCCGACAATATTTGGGCAGTAGCCATTGACAAGAAATGTCTCCTTTAAAATACCTTTATCAGCAGCTATGCTTAATTTGTCACTAACTGCAGATGCACAAATCGATAAAGTTTTTAAAATACCTTGTTTTACTGCAGGCTGGGTGGTGCTAGTCAGCATGCAAATAGCAGTTAGTGTGTGTGGGCTTCCGATATACCCTGTGGCCCAGGGAACCATCCTCCTTCCTTTTTACAATAGCCTCCATAAAAGGAAACTGTTGGTCCTCTTCAACGTCCATAGTGAACTGTATTTTTTCATGGGCGCTATTCAAATACTGGAAAAGGGCCTGGAGGGATTCTCGGAGGCAAATCGGTGAAGCGGGACACACCATCAAGGAAAGGCTAAATGTACACATGAGGCATTTTAAAAATAATGACATTAGCAAATCAGCTGTAGCTCAACATTCAGCTGATGATGGACATTCTATTTTATTCGACTATACCAGTGTAGTAGCCATAGCGAGCAGATGGTGGCCCAGGCGAGTGACAGAGGCACTGGAAATACAAAAGACCTAAAAACAAGGATGCTGATAGTGGCCTTCAACTTACTGGTGATATATATTGAGAAGGACGCAAGACGAATGGCCCCATCCGACTGCCTTTATTAGGCATGGTAACATCCATGATGTCATTGTGGACGGTTAGCGCGTGCACTCCAACTGCTGTATGTATATGTGACAGTGGCAACAAATACAGCAGTCGTCTGAAGCTAACAGCACGATGTGACTCCACCCAGAGAATCAAGATAATATTTATGATGACCATGGAACCTTTTGCAATTATTTGATCAATCTCTATGAGGAGAATATTTTTAAATCGACCAAACAGGTTGGGTCACTAAGTCAGAAAAGAAGCACGGGGCTTAGTCATTTAGCTTTTCTTGGAACCATCCGTGTATATCTGTTCCATTTGGGATCATTTGTGAAGGTACTGGTATACACTTGCTCTGTAGCTTTCCAACTGGGTGGTATCTTCCGTGTCTATACGTACCTCAACGTTTGTGACAGTGTCCCAATACGAGGTCTCAACAGAAGGCATTTTTCTACTTTGGCGCATTCTGGCACGAATGTTATTTGTTTATAGATATTCCGCCAAAAGAAGAGGCATTTTTTTCTTTATCCAATAGATGGCGGTTCAACATTGAATTGTGCGATTGTGAATGGCACACATCAAACTACTGTCAGCGTATTGGCTATGCTTAAGGAGGAATTTTGAGCTTAGGAAACTTCTACGGATGTTTAAAGGTGGTTCATGTGCTTCAACCAGCAGAGCATTGGTAGGCGTTGATTTCATAGCACCTATGCACTCACACAGAGCTTTGTATTGGATTTTGTCTAGGTCTTTAAGTATGTTACTAGATGCAGAACTGTAGCAATCGCAGGCATAATCAATGTGTGGTCGCACCAGGCATTTATATAGCATTAATAATATTGCGGTGTTTCCTCTCCATTTTATGCTGGCTATTGCACATATGAGGTTTGTGGCCATGTCACATTTCTTAATCGTATTTCTGACATGAGTTCCTCACATGAGATTGTTATCAATCCATAATCCTAAGTATTTCTCCGCACTTTTGACTGGGATCACAAAGGGTCCTAATGTATGTTCATGTGTGTATTGTGCCAATTTTGAACTCTGCATTGTAACTTTGAAGAACTTACTTGCAGTCATGACATATGACATCTTGGCTGGCCACATGAAGTCCTTAGTTGTCTGGGATATAAAGTGACAAACCTGTTTCTTTTAGGAATGTGATGGCTGCTCCAGAAAGGAAGGACTCTTGTCTTAAACACAAGTCTAGAAAAAACAGAAAATGATTCTTCTGGTGTGCAACATGGGAAGAAAATAAACTCATTGAGCAAACTGTTGCCACTGATACCTTTATTGATGAACTTGGGAAATGGACAGTGAAAGCAACAACACACCAACATCTAAAGAAATTGCAACAACAACACACTGTAGAAGTGCAGGGAGGTGTAGAGGTTGAACAAATATGTTTTGTGCTTTACTGTGATTTCGCTGAGAACTGGTAAGTGATTCTGCCTCAAGAAGTGCAGGGATATCACTGGAGTAAAGACCAAATTTCACACAAGTCACATATTTTCAAAACAAGACCACAAGTTTTGCATTTATAAGTGATGGAAGAGGACATGACTCAGCACATGCATTGCTGGCAATACATAAAATTCAAGGACAGCGGCAATCACAACCAGAAAGGATCATCATTATTTCTGATGGTGCCCTAGTCACTTCAAAAATCATTACCAACTATTTGAAGTGCCAATGGAATGGGTATATAGTACTACTGGGTATGGGAAGAGGCCTTGTGATGGTATAGGAGGCCTACTGAAACACCATCTACCCACACCAAGTACAGAGGCAATTAAAAATGCTGAAGATTTTACTAGAGTGCTGAAGTCATACACATCAACAGCCTTCATCCTGTCACCAAATGAGGGAAGTTGAAGAATTCTGCCAGCAGAAAATAGAAGAATGGTGTAACAAAACTGTGCATGTGAAAGGAATTCAGAACACACATGTGGGCAAACCTATGTTGTGTGACTTTAAACAGCAAGAATGAAGAAATTTTATTTGATGCAAAATTCTAACCAAGATCTCTGAAATTAAAGAAGAATATTCAGATTCACAATTTACAAAAAGGGATGTTTGTGGCTTGTATATATGACTGGTGGACGTCATAGATATCAGTTGTGAGTTAAATGAGGTCGTCATGAATTTTATGCTCTCATACGGACCGGTTGCAGGATATAGACTGCCAGCTGCAAGACAGCAACACCACAACCAGTGCTCAATTCCAATTCACAATGTTTTAAAGATTGTAGATACTCCAATTCCTATTGGTTTAACAGGAAGGAATCACTCAATATCAAAGGAAGACACTGATGCAGTTCAACAAATTTTTAGCTCATTGAATTTCTAATTTCAGCTCTAAGCAGAATACACAGGAAGTGATACGTTTTGGAACTTGCACATATATATTGTAAGTTTTAATATGTTTTAAACGTGTTTATTAAGCAGTCTATTTCTTATATTTATTAAGAGGTAAAATGCCATGTCAAAGACTATTTTGTTTGCATGAAACCAATATGTGACTATGATGCAATGGAAATTGGTAAAATATATGGCAAAATTTTCTAAAACCTGTCAAACTCAAAAGTGGAAGTTATCCTTTTCAAGGAATGCAGTACTCAATAGTACTGATCAACAGTAAAAAAAATTGAGATTGCTATTTTTTAATTCAAAATTGAGTATATCACTTTAAACAGAAAAATGTTATCTTTAAAATAAAAATAAAAAATAACAAAAAAGTATCTTGCACTGTTTCAAAGAAAGATGACTTTATAATTTTTATCGAAAATTGCAAGTGAGGAATGGTGCCCGGGATGCCATCTTTGGTGGCCTGTATCTCAGACCATGAATTTTTCTTGGCAAAACAAAAATATAAGTTGTCTTACTTTTAATTTAATTTTAATATATGTTCATTTTAAAAAATTCTGAGACTAAGAAGATAAGATTTTTTCTTCACCTGCCTGAATTGATATGGACTATACCATGTGCAGTTTTAAAATGATCTGAGTACAAGATTAATTTTCAGTGAAAATATTTCTACCTTTAATACAGGCTAATGTAATCCACCTTACTTCGGCCAATGGTTGCAATTTTATTTACAAAAACACAAGATCTCTCTCCTTCTACCATGCCATATCAACATTTTGTACTTTGTTGTCATTTCTTCTGCACATCATATGTTCCATTTTACTTCTGTTGTTACTAAACAAAACCCACTCCTATTATTTTGTTCATGTCATTCAGTAAATTCTCTATCTTATCTACAAAGAGGATATTCTCTTTTGGAAACAGTAGCCTAGCACACTCATTCTTTCTACTTAATTCGTGATATCACACTCACATTTTTCTTTTCTTTCTTTCACTGCAAACAAGCTGTGAAATGTCACAAATGCTTCCCCATCAATATTCTTCTATATTTATTACTATACTTCCAAACACAAACCTTTAAAATATTTTTGATATAACAATGGTGGTACTTTCACCATCACCAGATTGTTCTTTCGTCAGTAGTGTGAGACTGATGCTTTCGTAAAAATTGTTCATGGTCACATAGAAGTACATACCCAGTGAGGGGTGAAGCTGCTGCTTCTTCCCCATTTAGAAAAAAAAAAAAAAAAATAAAGTGTAATAATCTAAACCACACACGTAATACATGAGCAAATCGCATATCAAATTCTAACCTCATCTAACTAATGAATAATGTGACTAACGTAGAGCTGTCTGTCAAGAAAACTTGCTGTTCCCTGTTTGTCTCACACTCCACTTCCTAAAACCAATACTCTTCCATCCTCAGTTCACATCCCAGCTACGCACTTGGTCTCATTCACTGTGCAACTATTTTATATATCAATTAATAAAATAGTTTACAATAATACTATTGTTAAACTGTTGTTAAGCAATGAAACCAAAGACAAAGCAGGAGATTCGTGACGATTAAATAAACATGAACACACTTCACAATATTTTAAGTATTTCTTCTAGAGATTTTAGAAATTGAGGAAATCTTATCTTCTGTTACCGTATTCTTTAAATTAAATTGCCTAACATTCCAAAACACTATTTAATTCTCTATTTTCTTCCATCATCAATGACAGCACATTGTCCTTTCTCCAACACACTACAGACTTGAGTTGCATCCATCATACAGTCTTTTTAAATATTCTTTACACATGATTATTCTATCTCAGAAGCATAAAAAATGTTTACCATCAGCAATGTTAATATTTCTTGATTTTCCTATGTGCCATTTATAATTTTCCTACAACTGTTTATTTACAACCTACAAATTATTTCTCTAGCTATAAACATTTCTCTGATAGCAATTTTTGCTTGTCTTTCTTGTATACCCAGCTATGTTTATTTCCAACTGCATGCATTATATATTTACGAGAATTTCTAAGCTTACTCCTACGGTTCATTAATTTCAATACTTAATGTGGGATATAAGGTTTTCACACGTCTGTTTCTGTATAATCAATGTTTCTTAACCCTTTAACTGCTACGGTTCGGCCGGCCGAGCCCTCGCTGAGTGCGGCTTTGTTTACGCCTAAGCTGTTTACCTGCGCTGGAATGCCGCGTTAGAATGGACCGCTGTGTACTGAATACGTCTGGAGCGTTTTGTGTGCCGTTCTTCTGCTGTCGCTCTGCGATTTGAAACCGCAGATACAAAATAAATACAGTTAATATAACATCTAATGTTTTTCAGTTTAAAGCTCCTCTAAAAGTGAATGTCTGCGTAATCAAACATGCCGGTACTTCATATACGAAATAGATATTACAGCAACTGAAATGTTCTTAGTTTGTGAGCGTAGTAATTTATCTGGAGAGAACCTTTCCGAATACCTTTCACAAATTCTGCATAATTTTTCCAGCCTTCTTTTTGACCCGGGTTAATATATTTTTAATTTTTTTTTTGTATTTCGTTTAGTTTTAGAGGCGTATAAATTAATATAATTATTACTCTGCAGTTAACCATGGTTAGTAATTCTTTTTGTGAGATAAGCCTTGAAAAATGGTACAACACACAGTGATACATTACGTGTTCTGCATTGGTTTCTCAACGCACTTTCTGTATCGAACATATAGCGCATTTACGCATTGGCGTGCTCTTCTTTGAATTTGCAATATGAATGAAATTTGGAAAAAAGGTCTCATAAAGTTGCGAGGGCGATTTCTAGGGGGGGGGGCGTCTCACGAACCTGATCTTACAAGACGGGGGGGGGGGGGGAGGGTGTCAGGAAATCCTGAAAAATTCCTCACGAAATTTAAATTTATGGATGCAACAGACGAAACTCTGCAACTGGCATTTTTCGTCCGGTTACTTCTCGGTGAAGAGCGTGAGCATTTAAAATGCAGTGTTCGAGAATGTGGAAAAAGAACTTTTTAAACCACTTCATAGTGAAAATATAGTGTGAATTGATTCTCGCGTATCTGTTGGTCTCATCAGCAATAGATATCATATGATATTCCGTTAAAAATATCAGGAAAAATGACAAACTGCTGGAATGTTAACGTAATCCACACTTGTGTCCTGCAGCTTAATCGACAAGCACATGCTGTCAAACGCGTCACTAAAGCATTCTCTTTTTCCACACATTTCGCTCGCACAATCCGTAGCTTCAAACTCTGAAAAATGGTCATTTTCAACTAGCTGATGTACACAGCTTAGGAAAATTACATCGAGATCCTGTCGAAGGGTTATCACTGTCATCCATATCAAATTGATCATATTCACTGTCGCTTCTAGTAAGAATCTCCATGATTTCTTCCGCGGTACAAACACGACGGCGTATTCGGGAGGACGATGGTTCGAATCCCCGTCCAGGCATCCAGATTTGGGTTTTCCATGGTTTCCCCAAATCACTCCAGGTGAATGCCGGGATGCTTCCTCCAAAAGGCCATAACCGAATTCCTTCCCATTCCTTGCTCCCCATTCTTTACCTTATCTAAAGACCTCGCTGTTAAGAGACGTTAAACAGTTAAAAAAAAATAATGAATGTATGTCATTTTCTCAGCGAAAACTAAAAGGAAAAGAACAACACATATTAGATCGGAGCTGACAATGCTCAAGGGCCGAATGAGGAAAACAACTAACCACCCTGGGTGGAAATATGGCTTCATAGCCAGGCCGCTAAGAGGCTAGCGTGTTAACACGTCTGGAGTACAGACAGGGCGGCGAGGCGGCGCGTGTATACACGTCTGGAGCACCTGGGCGCAGTAGTAGCCACGCGCGTTAACGCGTCTACAGCAGTCAAAGGGTTAACCAGCTTTGGCTGTAGATCTTTGCATTTGTTACATTCTTGTTAGCACAATTTTCTTTAAGTTTTTCTCTGATTCTGGTATTGATTGCTGCTGAAAATTTCTGATTTATGTGATGTTTTTAATTTTCTCACTTTTTAAATCTGTTCAGTCTGTCACTATCCTTTTTTATTCAATTTTTTTTCTTCTTATATGCAGATTTATAACTGAACAAGGTCACAAGATCATTGGAGTCAGGATAGGTTTGTTGGAATGAAACTGGAAGGAGATTTTGGAACATCCAACTTGAGATAGATGATCCAGAAATCAAAATTAATTTCTCCTAAATGCCACATTGTCAATTGCCAATAGGTTTTTTAAATTTCGGTGTATACACCAGAACTATTAGACTGCAGTTCAAATCAATTATCTGGTTCCATGCATACTTCGTAGCCCAAAATTTGGTTTGATTGTTAACAGTTTAGACTAAAAAATATTTCTTTACAGTGGCGTAGCTAGGTCAACAAGGGCCCCGGTGCAAAAAATTTATTTTGGCCTCTCAGGCCAGACGGGCAACCTTCTTTTTGCTTTGTGTGCTGGTAGGGGCCCCCTGCACTGAGGATGGAGGCCCTTGAATTGTTCTTTATGGGCCCCTGAGCAGTGGTTGGGGCCCCCCTGCGCAACGAGGGCCCTTAGTGAGGGGCCCCTTAGACGACGGTAGAGCTAAAAAAAATAAAGGTCGCCAGTTTGCCGTGAAGGCTCGTGGGCCCTCTAAACTGCGCTTGAGGGCCCCCTAGAGGTGCGCTTAGGGGCTCTTTGAGGTATGCTTGGGGCCCCCTGAGCGTGAGGGCCCCGGTGCACTGCACCGCCTAGCCCCATAGTAGCTACGCCCCTGTTTCTTTATACTAATAAATTTAAGCAGTTTATCCCCAAATATAGTCCATACAAAGAAAATATAATGATATTTCAACTCGCATAGTTATTAGAGATATTGAATTTAAAATTAGCTTATCATAAAGAGGAGAATATAAAATTTGAAAATTACTTACCAAAGACAACCAATCTTTGCGTCAATGACAATGTTCGGTTGAAACAAAATCCAATTTGGTGAATATAAAAATGGCTTAGGAAAAATAAAAATTCCTGTTCCAGGAAAAATGCGTATTTGCATAGATACATAAATATGTTGCCATAGCAAGGTTCAACCCTGATATCATTTTTTGCAATACATACTGTTTAAGACATGAAAAAAAAATCAATTTTTAACAATAGAAACTGAAAAAATTCTAACTAAAGAATAGTAGCAACAATGGAGTCGTAAGAACTGCCATTAGGAAATATTTATATGGAAGAGAAAGATAAAATATACGCAATACTTACAAAAGTTGAAGAGAGGAGTGCAGCAGCACCAAAAACTAACACTCAACGCAATAATAATAATAATAATAATAATAATAATAAAAAATAGTAATAATAATAAAAACACACACACATAGTATTTCAGGCAAAAGCCTCTGCCAAGAACATTGCAATATGTGGCCATGTTTGCAAAATTGCCTGGGGTCAACATAGCCACACACAGACTGGAACTCTGTTTCATTCTGCATGTAGCTGTATCGACAATAGGTTTCGCCAGAAATAGTGTGTTTATTGTGTTGTGTGTTATTTTTTGTTGATGCTGCCATTCTCCCTTCAACTTTGGTGAGTGTTGGGTGTAATTTATCTTCCTCTCTCATTTAGCTGAAGAATATAAAATACAGTTTTCACCGATTAAGTTGATCAATTCTTCAGATGAAGAAACATCCCATCATTTTAAATAATCTCATCAAAAATTTTTAATACCTACAGAAAAAGAGAAAAAGTATATACTATGCATTGTTGCAGTTAAATGTTCAGGGATTTGCACTTCTTCAAATAAAACTAGCAAACTAACGCACAAACTGAACTGCTATAGCAAAATACGAGAAGTGTTTGTGCTCCCTCTGACTCCCTAAGACTACAATTTAAGCCTGAATGTTAAACCATTTTATGTGGTGAAAAGGAACCCTAATGCTGGAGATTCCAAGCTGATGTTTCATCGTTTTGTACAGAGAAAAATAATCTGAATGAAATATTGTGTTTGTCATTGGTGTCTTCCTGTGGCGAATGGCATCACCTGAAATTTATGTTTTTTTTGTGTGTTTAGGCCCTTTTTTGGTAACTGTTACCCTCTCTCTAACTGATGGATGCATTTCATCTTCCCTTTTTATATGAAAATAAAATCATTTACAATAAAACAAATTATAAAATAGGTATCATGAGGAGAAATAATAAAAAAACACACACACACATACACACAATTTCCTGAGCCCCATTACTCAGTTTTCAGTCAGCTAACCACTTTCTCACTTACAAGTCTCCCCTCCCCCACCCCTCCTCCTCCTCCTCCAAAGGAAACTAGTAAATTGAAATAGAAAAACATGGAAAAAACAAAAGCACAAGTGCAAAAAGAATTTTTTTCTTGAATACCTAAAATCACTGTGCCCATTCTGATTTAAGTGATTGAATAGCCTAAAATACGTTATCCCTGTAGATTTCATCTGCAAACAGTGGGAAAAAAGCTATGAGTATCTCTGTAGAGAACTTATCCTTTCTCACATACCTAGTCTAGTTATCTAAGTTGGATCACAGATGAGATGCAAATGAAGGACACAAGAGTAGTGGCAGGGAGCAATATTTACAGATTGGATGCTCTGATTCAAATCAGTTTCAATGAGTGTTTCAAGTATAAATATACAGGCATATTAGTGCAAAAACTTTTATCTGTTCTTTGCTACAAGCAAAGCATTATCAGCTCTACACAGTGTTAACCACCAACTATTACTTGACAAGGTCTACAGTCTGACAAAGGCCACCGGATTAACCAAGCTCATCGCTACTCTTCTTCAGAATCGTAGGTTTTTCGTTGACTTTCAAGGACAGCGCAGTCGATGGAGGGTACAAAAGAATGGTCTACCTCAAGGTAGTGTAATGGCCCCAATACTTTTCAACATTTATACAAACGATCAGCCATTACATCCAGCTACCAGGAGCTTCGTGTACACTGATGACCTAGCTCTAGCCTCACAGAGCACAAAACTTGAAGTTGTAGAAAGAAATTTGTCTGCTGCTCTTGAAGGCCTACAAGCTATTATAAGGAAAACCACTTAAGACCTAATCCTTCAAAAACTGAAGTGTGTGCCTTTCACCTAAAAAATAGGAAAGCTCAGCATAAGTTAAAAGTAATGTGGTCAGGTATCGAACTGCAGACATGTAACACCCCAAAATATCTGAGAGTGATACTCGACAGAACCCTCACATATAAGAAGCACTGCATGAATTGCAAAATGAAGATCTCTACAAGAAACAACTTACTGCGCAAATTAGTTGGATCACAGTGGGGCAGTCAACCACAAACTATACGTACATCGGCAATGGCCCTTTGTTATTCTGTTGCAGAATAAGCATGCCCAGTTTGGTACTCATCATCTCATACCAAACAGGTAGATGTAGCCCTCAATAACACCTGTAGGCTAGTGACAGGTTGTTTAAAGCCTACCCCAGTTGATAGGCTTTACCAGCTTTCGGGCATTGCACCACCCAGTATTCAGAGAGAAGTGGCTGCGAACAAGGAGAGGACCAAAGTAGAACGGGAAAGCGCTCATCCACTGCATGGCCATATACTACCAGGCCAGAGACTC
The DNA here is from genome assembly GCA_031002005.1 of Vandiemenella viatica. Lineage (NCBI taxonomy): Eukaryota > Metazoa > Arthropoda > Insecta > Orthoptera > Morabidae > Vandiemenella > Vandiemenella viatica. The sequence continues at coordinate 168,089,488 of CM061920.1, forward strand.
AAATCCAGGAAAAGCTTCCTCAGAACATCACTGGAACTATTTGGGTCACCTGAAAAGGCAAGAGTACAGTTATGGAATATGAGGGTTCCCAACATCTCGGGACCACTGATAGTTGCAGAGCGCTTGCCACCTGGTCATGAAGAAGACTGGAACGTCTGGCGGTCTTTAAATCGATTGCGAACAGGAGTGGGCAGGTCCAAGGAAAACCTAATGAGATGGGGTTATACTGATACTACCAGTATTAAGTGCGAATGTGGAGAAGACCAAACTATGAATCATATACTCGAGTGCCCTATGTGCCCATCATCCTGCAACAACAAAGACCTGTTTCAAGCAACACACAATGCGATTGAGGTTGCGAAGTACTGGGTTAAGTGTGTTTAAAGTTGTTGATTTGCACAATGTATTTACCTGTGTATTTTGATGTTTTTGATACGAGAATAATAAGTGTTAACTTTTGGAAATTTATCATATCACTGTATGTTTAAATCATATAAACATGATTAAATGAATGAGGGGAGGCATTATATTGAATGTTTCTACGGTAAAGTACCTTTCCTAACAAACTCTCCCTCTCTTGGAGTAACTGAAATAAAATGATTCCATCACAAGTAATTAATAGTGAGCTTCTCTAACTCATTTCCCTGTTCATGGACACTAATGTATAACCAGGCTGCCCCACTTTAATTACAAGTTTTTTATTCGTTTGAAAATTTTGCCCATATACTTATTCTACTTTTAGGTACTAATTTAGAATCACTAGTTGACCAACTAACCAGTTTTTTTTTCTTTTTAAGGAAAATGTATCACAATTGGTACGATATGATATACTTTAGTACACAGAAGAATCTGGGAAAAACTTTTATGGTCCTAGCAATTGAATTATGGCCCTCCAAATATTTAATTAGAGCTTTGTGTCTTGTTGACAAGACAAACCACTCATACTTCATCTAACATGACAGCACATTAAAATTCGATTTGTGATTTACAGTCAATCATAGTAACTAGAATATAGAGTCGTTAAATCTAAATTAATTATAACTGTCCAACAATGAAAATGTTTCTTACTCAAAAATAGCTTATTCTTATGTATTTCCACAGAAAAAGTTAAAAAATCTTCATAAAAATGGCCAATCAGCTATTATTTGGGAGATTTCAGAATCTTCATTTTCAGTTTGGGAGTTGGCACACCTGTCAACTGATAATATAACCTTCTACAGCTGTTTGTAAGTTATAAACATAATGAAGCAGCTGTGACTGTTAGTTTCATACTATTTCTATCATAATCAGTTCAGAATTAGTGATTTTGGATTGCTTTTAAATTGTAAGACTGGAGCTGGAGAATGACTATGATGATGATTTAAAAGTTGTAAGACCCAAAGCTGACACCGGGGTTAAAGTATCGCCTTGGTGACTTAAATAAAAGTTCCCGTGGATGGAAAGTTCTGTGGAATTTTCACAAAATAATTTGAATTTGACCATGTAGCCTACTAGAAACTCAACTTAAATGCTTGAAGGTCGCCACTAGATCTGTTTATAAACCACAAATCTAGAAAAGTTTCTTCTACTAAATTATAACAGTTCACTTTCAGAAAATTTAAAGTTTTATTTTCAAAATCACATTTACTAAAATTTGCATTAAACAGTTGAGTAGGCAAATCGAACACTCGTTTCCAAAATATTGCAGATTGTGGAGAGAAATTACCAACCAAAACCACTTTTCAGAAGTTCTAGCAGACATTATTCTCGCAGGCTATCACACCAAAGTACCAACATGGCGACTCGGTAGCGCCAACTTTCAACCAGCTTCCTACCCGCTCCGATACAAGACTTGCACAGGTTAACTTCACATAGCACTCCACGGAAAAGACAAAGCATGATGGCGGAGGGGTCCTTTTATAGGAACCACCAAAATCGGTGATCTTTTCACTTCTGCGAGATCAAAAGTGTGTATAATTTATTGGACGATCCAGATTATTAAAAGTGTTTAAACTTTGACAAGGTCTAGACTTATCTACTAGAAGTCCAACGGCAGTTTAGTGGGAAATTTAGAGTGATTAGTTTTAAAGTTTTATTTAATTTCCACGTGGTGATACAAATCTCTGAAGTAGGGGATTAACCCAACCATTTGAATTTATTCGGGTTTTCTCTGAATTTCATGGAACTACAAGTTATCTGAATAAAATTAGTGTCAAAATGTTGTACAAAAATTAACAAGTTCAATGGTGTAATTTACGTAAAAATCGGTGACTGGATAATGAAATTACAGCTTGGACAAGATTTGGTAAATTAACAGTTTAGAAGTGATATGGTTTTATGTTAATAACTTTTTAGGTATTGTTTATATCGAAAAGGAAAAATTACCAGAATATTCTCTGAATTAAATTACATGTTTTGAAAGTTATTTCATCTCTGAAAGTGTTTTGGTTGGTTTACAAATAAATCTCAAGTGAAGCACATGGCTTTAGTGACCAAATAATCTTTAAAACCTCTATAAAATCTATTCTACTGCATGTAATGACCTATGTGAAACTAGATTTTTAGCTCTTTCAGGAAACCTACTTTTTAGTCCGAAAGCTCACTAGGATTCTGTGATAAAAATTCTTAAAAGTGACGTGCATTCAACAAAGTATTTAGAAATTTATTTAAGTTATTTACACGCCCAGAAACTACGGAATTTTAGTGAATTTAGCTTTCTTTTGAATTATTGTTCCTTTACGATTACTTTGTTTAAAAGTGTTCAGAAATAGTGAAATGTTTACGTAACAAAAATCTATTATTCGGAAGTTGAATTATTATGGATTACTCCTCTTCAGGTTAGTAAAAGGTTTCTATACTCTTATAAAAAGTTGGTTTACAAAGTTTATTTAGTGTGTCTATTAAATACTGAAAGTTTTTACTGCGTTTAAAACTGTTTAGAAACAGTGAAATTATCATATGGCAGAAATTTATTGTTTGAAAACTGATTTGATGTGAGTTATCCTATTTACTTTCAAAATAACGTTCTCTTACTATTACAGAAAGTTTATATAGGTCTTTTCTTAACTATTGTATGTCTTTACTGCTTCTGAAAAGGTTTATTTTATCAGTTAGGTTATGGTATCAGCTTGCTACATAAACCGTCCCTCTCCTAACCTGTGTATGCAACGAAAACTATCTGTTGACTAAGAATTTACTTCCTCCCTTATTCCTAAGCTAAGGAGCTAGAATTTACCAAAATTCTAAGGTGCTTACAAAGTGTAAAATTTGTTAAATTGAAATACTACAAGAATATGTAAACTTTGTTAGTAGCGTTTGAACAGTCACTGAGTGCAGTAGCATATTTTGTTGTTGTATTTTATCTGTAGTGGTGCGGGGATTTGATTAGTGTAATCTCTGAGTGTTTACATTTTGTAGACAGTACTAGTTAGTAGCGTTTGAGCAGTCACCGAGTGCATTAGCGTATTTTGTTTTTATACTTTATCTGTAGTGGTGTGTAGATTAGGTTAGTGCAATCTCCGAGTGTATATATTTTGTAGGAAGTACAGGTTATTTCAAGTTTCTGTTCCTTTTTTATATACTTTTTTTTTATTTTCCTTTTTTCAAAAGCAGTATGTCTAGGGACTGTGATTTCTGTGTGCAGATGCGAGCTGAGGTAGCTGATCTGCGCGCACAACTTGCAGCTGTGTTAGCGAAAATTACACAGCTGGAAGCTGCCGTAAAAGGCTGCAGCAGATGTGATGTTGGGGAAACTGATATAGCCATGCCTATCACAGATTCTCCCATATCGACCGTCGTACCTGCAACCCAGGCTGAAGTGTTGGATGCTGTTTCGTGGTCGCCTGTCGGTGACTGGCGTATAGCTTCTAGACTTCGAAGCCGCACACGGGGGCAGTCGAACAGGCATAAAGGCCAAGACGCTGAACTTGTTCGTCTGTCCAACCGGTTTGATGTATTGTCGGAGGCTGACTCAGTCCCACAATTATCATCCTGCGAGTTGACGACCCCTCAGCCCGCCAGGTCTGAGCAAACGCAGAAGGGCATTCTGGTAGTTGGGAGCTCTAATGTTAGGCAGTTATTAGAGCCCCTTTGGGAAATGGCGGATTCCTCAGGGAAGAAATCCAACGTCCATTCTGTGTGCATTCCGGGTGGTCTGATCCGAGATATGGAACAGGCCATCCCGGATGCCATAGAAGGGACGGCGTGTAGCCAACTACAGATTGTGGCTCATGTCAGCACCAATGATGCTTGTCGCCTTGGGTCGGAGGTTATCCTCTCTTCCTTCCGGCGGCTGGCTGAAAGGGTGAACTCTGTGGCCAGTGACCGCAAGATATCGGCAGAGCTAACCATCTGTAGCATCGTAGACAGAGTTGATTGTGGACCTCTGGTTCAGAGCAGTATTGAGGGGCTGAACCAGAGACTATGACGTTTCTGTGATGACATTGGCTGCAGATTCCTCTATCTTCACCATAGGGTCGAGTCTTGTAGGGTTACCCTTAATAGGTCAGGTGTGTACTACACACTGAATTGGCTACACGGGTGGCAGGGGCCGTGTGGAATGCACTGGGTGGTTTTTTAGGCTGAGGGAGGAAGACCCGAAACACGAAATTCAGTTACGGGCAACCCAATCAAATGCAACACCGGAATGTAGGAGCAACGTAAAAGAATCTCGACAGTTAAAAGTTCTCGTAATTAACTGTAGAAGCGTTTGCAACAAACAAACGGAACTTGAAAGCGTTATTTGTAGTACAGAAGCGGATATCGTTATCGGTACAGAAACCGGAAATAAGTTCCGCCGAAACTACTAAAGATAGCATGAACGTTTTTCGTAAAGACAGATTACATTCTCATGGAGGTGGGGTATTTATAGCTGTGAGTAAATTTCTCCCATGTAATGAAATAGACGTCGGTACGAACTGTGAAATCATATGGATTAAACTCAACGTTGCTGGGTCAAAACTCATCATAGGTGCCTTCTACCGTCCACCTGATTCGGATATAGCTATCGTCGAGGAGTTAAGAAATAATGTAAATAGTATAGCTAGCCGTTTTAAAGATCATGCTATGATTCTAGGAGGCGACTTCAACCTGCCTTATATTGACTGGCATAATTACGTTCACATCACAGGTAGCAGGGATAAGGCAGCTTCTGAAGTAATTCTCGAGTTGTTGTCAGATAATCATCTCGAGCAGCTAGTTAATGAACCTACGCGGTGTCATAACGGTAGCGAAAACATTTGACTACCTGGTTACCAACAGGCCAGAATTATTCACCGACATTTCAAAGATCACAGGAATAAGCGATCACAAAGCGATAATTGCGACTATCAAATTAATGACCAAGCGGAAAAGGAAAAAAGGGCACATTGTATACAGATTCAATAAGGCCTCAAAGGAGAGTTTTAGAACCTACCTGAGGAATAATTACCATAACTTCAAGTAAACAAAGGACACCTTTGAAGAGATGTGGCATCGTTTTATACATATAGTCAGGGATGGCATGGAAATACATATACCAAAGCGGACAATAAAGGGGGAGAATGATCCACCGTGGTACACATGCGAAGTCAAAAGATTACTCAAAAAACAAAGGAAAATACACGCACGCTCAAGAAGGAAGGGGTGTCGCAGCGATTTAGAAACCTTAGCTGATTTAAGAATGTAATGCGTGAGGCCTTTAACGATTTTCACTCCAACTCTCTCTCTAAGAGTCTCACAGAAAACCCAAAGAAATTATGGTCGTATGTACGAAAAGTTAATTGTACCAACAGCAATATTCCAGCACTAATTCGTGAAGGTTCCGAGGTTAATGAAAGCCGCGATAAAGCTAATGTACTAAATACTGTATTCAAAAATTCATTTACAAATGAACATAAGGATAGTATTCCTGTTTTCCCACAACGTGGCGAGTTGGTGATGGAATCATTACGAATAGATACTGCAGGTATCATTAAGCAATTAGAGCTCCTGAAGTGGGGGAAAGCACCGGGCCCGGATGGAATTCCAGTAAGAGTATTTTTAGAGTATGCGGCAGAAATCGGGCCACTTCTGTCTGATATATTCAGTAAATCATTAGAAGAGCAAAAAGTACCTTCAGACTGGAAAATCGCGCAAGTAACTCCGATTTTCAAAAAAGGTGATCGAAGTGATCCTGGGAACTATCGTCCCATATCTATAACATCTGTTTGTAGTAGAGTTATGGAGCATATTATATGCTTGAACATTATGAATTTTCTAGATGATAATAATTTGCTTACAACAAATCAACACGGATTTCGGAAGACAAGATCATGTGAAACACAGCTGGCCCTATTTACACACGACGTAATGAAAGTTATTGATGCAGGTTCACAAGTAGATGCAATTTTTCTAGATTTCCAAAAATCCTTTGACTCTGTGCCACACAACCGCCTTTTAGCGAAGCTTCGAGCGTACGGTATATCGGATCAGCTTTGTGAATGGATAAAGGATTTTCTAACTGGTCGGTCGCAGTATATTGTCGAAGGAGAAAGTTCTTCTAATCTATATGTTACACCGGGTGTACCTCAAGGAAGTGTAATTGGACCACTTCTTTTCTTAATTTTTATAAACGATCTCGGAGACAAAGTGAAAATCCTTTTTAGATTGTTTTCTGATGATGCGGTTTATTTATAGGGAAGTAAGAAATTTGGCCGATTGCTTAGAAATTCAGTGCGATCTGGATGTTATTTTGGCGTGGTGCGCTGAGTGGCAACTTACTCTAAATTGTAAAAAGTGTAAGACAATGAGCATAACTAACAAAAAGAATCCAACTGTTCAGAAATACGAGTTAAACAATACAGTTATTGATATGGTCGATTCTATGAACTATTTGGGAGTAACAGTACAAACGAACATGAAATGGGACATACACATTAATTCGTTAGTAGGTAGAACAAATTCTAGGCTGCGATTTATAGGTCGAATCTTGAAAAATTGTAATGAACAAACAAAGGAGATAGCATACAAATCTCTTGTGCGTCCACATTTGGACTATTCATAAGGGGTTGATTGAAAGTATAGAGAAAGTACAGAGAAGAGCCGCTCGATTCGTGACCGCTTGCTACAGTCCTTATGAAAGCGTCACAGAACTGATTAGTAGACTAGGTTGGGAGTCTCTGGTAGATAGACGACACACATTTCGTTTAAACTTATTGGTAAACATGCGTCCTCCCACTTTCACTTTTGAGTGTGGTGAAATACGTACTTCTTCCACCAACCTATTTGAGTCGGAAGGACAGGAAAGATAAAATTAGAGAAATAAGGTGCCGGACTGATTCTTATATGAATTCTTTTTTCCCTCGTACCATTAGGGATTTGGAATGCACAGCAAAGAGATTAGCTTTGGTGCTGAGCACCCACAATTTTGTGAATTGCAAAGTATATATGTAGATGTAGATGATGTTACATTTGTGGTGGAATAAAATTTTCATCACAGAAACGCAATCTGACGCCTTTTGTGAAGACTGCCTATTACCATTATTTTGGCACAATTGTAGGGGGGGCCAGGATAAGTCATGACCTCCACATATATGCCTCAATTCTTTGTCAATTATTCTACAAGAATGAATGAAAAAAAAATCTGTCTATTATTGGTGGAAGCCTACAAACTATATGGATCACTGCTATTTCTGTTCGATTCTACCCACTAAGATAGGATTATCAATAAAGAAAAGAGAAACAGTATAACACCCAAATCTTCAACCTCCTATTTGACCTATTTCATATTCAGATTGTTCACCAGTTCCAAAAAATTATGTAGCTTCTATTAGAAAATGAAGACCGTGTGAAAGAAGAGCCCAACAAACCTTGCACATTGTAAGAAACAGTTTCCTTCACACTTAGTTTATTATATTTCTTTAAATGTATTCTTTGTTCATATGTTATTTTATATACATTACTAGCTGGTACCCACTACTTCGTTAGTGATTGTACAGAATTCATATTCACAGCTAAAGACATCTAACCACCATAGTGCATGATGGAAGACTCGATACTATTACCACAAACAAATACCAGTCTTCTGCGCTATGTAGATCCGGCAGCAAAGTAAAATTTACGGATACACACAAGTCTTTGGATGAACTACGAACATATTCATGATCGACCAATTTCAAACACCATATCTCACACACTCCCACAGTTACCGAATTTCGGCCAACGTTGTGATCGATGGGAGACTCTGTGTTACTACCACACACAAACGCCAGTGATCTGTGATTGATAGTTTTCACTTAAAAGTGATATACCGTGGCACATGCGTCTTTGGCAGAAATATGAAATTACCGCAGGTCGACCATTTTCATCCCCCATATCTTCCACACCCCCATAGCTACAGACATCTAACAACCATAGTGCACGACAACAGATACGATTCTACTACCACACATAAAAACCAATGCTCTATGCTATGTAGTCGTGGCAGAAAAGTGAAATCTGCGGAGACACATGCCTTTCGTCGAAATACGAAAATATCCTTGGTCGGCCACTTACATCCACCATATCTCCCAAACAACCACAGTTTCTGAAATACGGCCACTGTTGTGATCGAAGGTGACTCTGTGTTACTACCACACACAAACACCAGACATTTGTGATCGATAGTTTTCGCTGAAAAGTGATACACCATGACACTTTTGTCTTTGGCAGAAATATGAAATTGCTACAGGACAACCACTTTCAACCCCCATATCTCCCACACCCCATAGTACCGAAATCTAACAACCATAGTGCACTACATGAGATACGATTCTACTACCAAACACAAACACCAATGCTCTATGCTATGTAGTTGTGGCAGAAAAGTGACATATGCGGAGACAGTCGAAATACGAAATATCCTTGGTCGGCCACTTACAACCACCATATCTACCACAGTAACACAGTTTCTGAAATTCGGCCGCTGTTGTGATCGAAAGGTGACTCTGTGCTACTACTACACACAAACTCCAGTTATCTGTGATCTATGGTTTTCGCTGAAAAGTGATACACCATGACACTTTTGTCTTTGGCAGAAGTATGAAATTGCACAGGTCGACCACTTTCAACCCCCATATCTCCCACACCCCCATAGCTACCGATATCTAACAACCATAGTGCACGACAGGAGAGACGATTTACTACCAAATACAAACACCAATGCTCTATGCTATGTAGTTGTGGCAGAAAAGTGACATATGCGGAGACAGTCGAAATACGAAAGTATCCTTGGTCGGCCAATTACAACTACCATATCTACCACAGTACCACAGTTTCTGAAATTCGGCCGATGTTGTGATCGAAAAGGTGACTCTGTGCTACTACTACACACAAACTCCAGTTATCTGTGATCTATGGTTTTCGCTGAAAAGTGATACACCATGACACTTTTGTCTTTGGCAGAAGTATGAAATTGCCACAGGTCGACCACTTTCAACCCCCATATCTCCCACACCCCATAGCTACCGATATCTAACAACCATAGTGCATGACAGGAGAGACGATTCTACTACCAAATACAAACACCAATGCTCTATGCTATGTAGTTGTGGCAGAAAAGTGACATATGCGGAGACAGTCGAAATACGAAAGTATCCTTGGTCGGCCAATTACAACTACCATATCTACCACAGTACCACAGTTTCTGAAATTCGGCCGATGTTGTGATCGAAAGGTGACTCTGTGCTACTACTACACACAAACTCCAGTTATCTGTGATCTATGGTTTTCGCTGAAAAGTGATACACCATGACACTTTTGTCTTTGGCAGAAGTATGAAACTGCCACAGGTCGACTACTTTCAACCCCAATATCTCCACACCCCCATAGCTACCGACATCTAACAACCATAGTGCACGACAGGATAGACGATTCAACTACCAAATACAAACACCAATGCTCTATGCTATGTAGTTGTGGCAGAAAAGTGACATTTGCGGAGACAGTCGAAATACGAAAGTATCTTTGGTCGGCCACTTACAACCACCATATCGACCACAGTACCACAGTTTCTGAAATTCGGCCGCTGTTGTGATCGAAAGGTGACTCTGTGCTGCTACTACTACACACAAACTCCAGTTATCTGTGATCTATGGTTTTCGCTGAAAAGTGATACACCATGACACTTTTGTCTTCGGCAGAAGTATGAACTTGCCACAGGTCGACCACTTTCAGCACCCATTTCTCCCACACTCCCATAGCTACCGAAATCTAACAACCATAGTGCACTACATGAGATACGATGCTACTACCAAACACAAACACCAATGCTCTATGCTATGTAGTGTTGTGCAGAAAAGTGACATATGCGGAGACAGTCGAAATACGAAATATCCTTGGTCGGCCACTAACAACCACCATATCTACCACAGAAACACAGTTTCTGAAATTCGGCCGCTGTTTGTGATCGAAAGGTGACTCTGTGCTACTACTACAACAAACTCCAGTTATCTGTGATCTATGGTTTTCGCTGAAAAGTGATACACCCATGACACTTTTGTCTTTGGCAGAAGTATGAAATTGCCACAGGTCGACCACTTTCAACCCCCATATCTCCCACACCCCATAGCTACCGATATCTAACAACCATAGTGCACGACAGGAGAGACGATTCTACTACCAAATACAAACACCAATGCTCTATGCTATGTAGTGTGGCAGAAAAGTGATATATGCGGAGACAGTCGAAATACGAAAGTATCCTTGGTCGGCCACTTACAACCACCATATCTACCACAGTACCACAGTTTCTGAAATTCGGCCGCTGTTGTGATGGAAAGGTGACTCTGTGCTACTACTACACACAAACTCCAGTTATCTGTGATCTATGGTTTTCGCTGAAAAGTGATACACCATGACACTTTTGTCTTTGGCAGAAGTATGAAATTGCCACAGGTCGACCACTTTCAACCCCCATATCTCCCACACTCCCATAGCTACCGACATCTAACAACCATAGTGCACGACAGGAGAGACGATTCTACTACCACACACAAACACCAAAGGTCTATGTTATGTAGTTGTGGCAGGAAAGAGAAGTCTACGGAGATACGAATTTTTGGTCGAAATATGAACACGCCCTGCACTGACCAACTGTAATCTTATATCTTCCACATCCCCACAGCTATTGGCATTCGGCGAACGTTGTGCATGACAGGAAACTCCATGCTACTTCCACCCACAAACATCACTGATCTGTGCTAGGTAGTGGTGGCTGAAAAGTGAAATATAGGAAAAAAACACATCTATTTTATATATATTATTAGGATGTACTATGAATTAATTTGCACAGTAGATGAAAAAAAACTGGTAGTTAGGTTGGTACACTGCACGCAGGGGGGGGGGGGGATTCTGGAGTATTTGAGATTTTTTTTTTTTTTTTTTAGCTCTACGGATTTGAGGCCCGAGGAGGCTATAAATACTATGAAGCCCCCGCAAACCAAAGTCCGCTAAGCCCCCCCCCAAAACAAAATCCTGGATCTGCTCCTGACTGCACGCGTGCACCAGAGAAAGATGGAGAGTAGTATCACTGGATGGTGGGCAAAAGATAGAAATGTGGGAACACAGTATTTGGATTGCCTGCTTGAAAGAGAACATTAATTGTGTAGTTAATCAGATGAACAGTAAGAGGAACTAATAAGTATGCAATGTTTTTGCTTTGTGCAGTGTCAATTTATGAAGTACAGTATGAAAGAAATTTTTGTTGGACAATGGATACAAGAATGAAAGGAAGTATTTCACTTTGTTTTGCTGGAGAGTAATGTGAATGTATGGCTATGTGAACTGATGAGAATAAACATGAAATAGGAGAGTAACTTGTGAAACTTCAACCAGATATGATAAATTAACCACTTTCTCTTGCAGCCTATAGAACGAGGTTAATAGCATAAGCAGGAACATAACTTTCTTTGATTCTGAGGTGAGCTGAATGACCCGAGGCAGGCTTAGGAACTTGGTACAGCGAGAAAAAAAGCATATATCGTGGCTTTCCACGATAAGGAAGAGGATATTTGTTTCATATAACATTCTTTGATGTCCATTTTGAGGTAAATTGTGATAAATCCCATAGAGTGTGTCAAGTGGAATTGAGTGATCTCATTTGAGACAGTGACTTGTCAAATGAAGAGGACAGAAACTGGCTGGGGTAAAAACTGGGAAGAGGAGATAAATGCTGAAAATATAAAGCCGGTAATAACGGTGTGTAATGGTAAACTGTAGAAGTATAATGAAAAAAAGTAATCGAATTTACAAACTTAATTGAGAACACAAAACCACAAGTAATAATTGGGGTAGAGAGTTGGTAAAAGAAGACGTACTAGACAGTAAGGTTTTCCCTGTTGGTTACAAAGTGTACCGCAGAGATAGAGGAGCAATTGGTGGAGGAGTCTTCATACTAGTTAGCTGTTGTTGTTGTTGTTTATCGAGCTTTAAGGCGCGTCAACATCGAGGTTATTAGCGCCCTAACTAATGCCAGGCGTGACAACGTGGCAAAATCGCCATCTGTATGGCCGACTGTAAAGGGGTCAGCCACAGAGACAGCACAATAAATACTAACGTACTAACTAAAATACCGTCTGCGTGGCCGACTGTAAGGAGATCGGCCACACAGACGACAACGTAAAATATAAAATTGAGACTATTTCTCTGAATGGGCAATAAAATATAAAATATGTACATTAACTGTTGGCTGTAAAAGGGCTAAGCCAACGTCTGCCCTTATAATCTAAAAACAATCACATTCGGTTAAAATGTGGCGTACCGTCAGCGGTACGCCACAATGCATCACATTCCGGAGGGTCCTCTCGGCGGAGAAGGAAACTATGAGTAAGAGGACAGTGCCCTATACGGAGGCGAGTAAGGAGAACCTCATCCCTCCTCACCCGCTGGAAGGATCTGCTCCACGGCTGAACGGTCCGGCTTGACCTGCCGGAGCTTATTATGCTCGACTTCCAGCCACTGCCTCTGCCAAATATCAAAGATAAATCTCTTCACCGCCGAGGCAAGGTCTGACTTTGGGACCGGTGCAAAGTCGATTCGGACCTTGTTACAGGCTAACTTGGCAGCTTCATCAGCTGCCTCGTTCCCCCTGATTCCCACATGGCCCGGTACCCAACAGAATAAAACCTCCTTTCCAGATGATTGAAGTGAAATGAGGGCGTCCTGGATGTCCTGGACTAAGCGTCTGTTGGGTACATGTTTCCTAGTGCCTGAATGCAGCTGAGGGAATCACAGCATATGATGTATTTCATATAACGACTTACCTTCATATGCTGGAGCGACTTTAGTATGGCGTAGCACTCGGCAGTATACACGCTGCACCTGCTATCCAGCTTGTATTTGTAAGTCCGCTCGAGGGAACACTAAGGAGCAGCCTACTCCGTTAGCCTGCTTAGACCCATCCGTATATACCGGGGTAAAATCCTGATACTGGTTTAAAATGTCCCTAAAAACTCTGTTAAAAACACTGTCAGAGGTGGACAGCTTGTGGAACCTTGACATTTCTAAAATAAATCTGGGCCTCTTTAAAAAGCCAGGGAGGAGATTTACTCCAACCCTGGTAATAAAAAGCTGGTAGTTCACAACCATATTCATCTAAAATCGCCTTTGTACGGTGGCTGAACGGTCCTGGTCGCTCTACGAAGATTATCGTATAGCTGACCATAATTTGGCGTCATTACTATGTCGTGCACGGGACTACCGGGTGTTGCGGCAATGTGAACATAGTGTCGCACCATGAGGAGGTGCCGCCTGGTGGAAAGCGGCGGCTCACCAGACTCAGCACAAATGCTGGGTATAGGGCTAGTGCGATAGGCACCAGTGGCGAGCCGGATTCCTGCATGGTGGACACTATCTAAAATGCGTAGGTAGCTGTCCCGTGCCGAATCGTATATGATGCAGCCATACTCCAGACGCGACCGTACAAAGGCTCTGTAAAATTGTAGCAGGCAGGAGCGGTCAGCGCCCCACGACCTGCCACACAGACATTTTAGAAGATTAAGAGCTTTCAAGGCCCTGGCTCTCACATCTTTTAGATGCGCAAGCCAGTTGAGCCTTGTGTCTAAAATGAGGCCCAGAAATCTAACAGTATCAGTAAAACTTAAAACGGTGTTCCTCAGGGTAAGGTGGGGCTCTGGTAAAAGGATTCTGCTACGAGTAAAAAGTACACACCGGGTTTTCTCGGCAGAGAAAACGAAAACCGGTGTGCACTGACCATTCATCCAGCCTGTTCAGCGTGAGTTGCAACTGCCGCTCGGCGCTTCTCAGGCTGGACGATGCAATAAAAATTAAAAAGTCGTCCACATATAAGGAGTACCGTATGGGACTCCTTATAATGGCTCCAATGCTATTAATAGCAATGGCGAAAAGTGTAACACTTAAAACTGACCCTTGAGGGACACCGTTTTCCTGAATAAAAAGATCAGACACTTCACTGCCGACTCGGTACCGGAAGCAACGACCCGATAAAAATGATTTTAAAAAACGTGGAAGGTTACCCTAAAACCCCATTTGTGTAACTGTTTTAAAATAACATGTCGCCAGGTAGTATCATAAGCCTTTTCAATGTCAAAAAAGACACACACAAGGTGTTGGCTGCGGATGAAAGCATTCTGAATGGCAGCTTCCAGCAGGATCAGGTTGTCCAGGGTGGAACGTGAATTCCTGAACCCACACTGAAAGCGGCTCAGAAGATTAAGGGATTCAAAACACCAGACGAGGCGGCGATTCACAATCCTCTCCAGTGTCTTCCCCACGCAGCTAGTCAAGGCAATACTACGATAACTACCTGGCAACAATTTGTCTTTTCCAGGTTTAAAACAGGGATGAGCGTTGCTTCTTTCCACGAGTCAGGGAACGAAGTATCATTCGGTCCATATACAGTTAAAAAATATCCAAACGGTACTCTTTAGGATCATTACTAAGATGCCTCAGCATCTGGTACTGGATCAGATCAGGCCCTGGAGCGGTGTCTTTGGCGCTGTTTAACACTGACTCCAGCCAGCTCCCATAATGTAAATGGACAGTTGTACGACTCCTACGAGTCGAAGCACAGCGCGCGCCTCTCGGCAGCAATCCTTCGTTGCTGTAACCGAGGATCGAAATTGGTGGACGAAGTGATGGCAGCGCAATTCTCCGCCATCAGCTGCCGCTATGCTTCCTTCGTAAGTTACAACGCGTCCCTGATCCAGTAATCCAGATACTGGTGGGCGGGAGTACCTTCCATATAGACTGCGGATGGACTCCCATACTTTGGATGATGTAGTGGAACGATTAATTGTGCTCACAAAGGCCTGCCATGACCTTTTCTTGATCTCCTTAATCGCACGACGCGCTTTAGCTCTTGCAATAAAGAACGCTGCCAGGTTGTAAGATGTTGGCTGCAACCTAAATAGACGCAATGCCCTTCTCCTATCCTGAATAGCGGAACGACATTCGTCGTTCCACCAGGGGACGGGCGTCTTTCGCAGCGTTCCTGAGCTTTTTGGGATGGAGACGTCAGCTGCCAGGTGAATCACTTCTGTGAAATGATTCACCTTCTGTTGTGTGGTTGCAGAGTAACATAACGGCGAAAGGTCCTCCAATCCACATTACTGACGTTCCATTTGCGTCGTGTGCTCTCTCCACCACGCTCAACTCCCACATGCATCCATATTGGGAAGTGGTCGCTTCCACGGAGGTCGCGATCCACCTCCCAATGCACGGAGTCCGCGATTGAAGGAAACGAAAGATCTACAGTAGAGGACGAACCGGAAGCAGTGGAGAAGTGGGTCACTTGACCTGTATTGAGGATAGAAACTTCCTCTTGCTCCACTAATCTACCAACCACTCGGCCCCGGGGGCAATCGATGGTGGAACCCCACAACGCTCTGTGGGCATTGAAATCTCCCAAAAGGAGAAAGGTCCGAGTGAGTTGTCGTATAACGCCGAGTGAGTTGTCGTATAACGCCAACCAGGTCGTCGTAGTCGACGGACAAACTGGGTGGCAGATAGACAGAGCATACGGTCAGTTGGATTGGACCGTGTATTTTCACCGCTACTGCTTGCAATGGGGAGGTGAGAGCAACGGGTTCGGAATAGACGGTGTTTAAGACAAATACCGCCACTCCCCCTTTCGCTCGATCACCCTCGGTATCGTCTTTCCTGTACAGGTCGTAGCCTCTTAGCACAGGTTGCTGTGTCGGTCTAAAGTGTGTCTCTTGCAGACACAAACACAAGGGTTTAGACCGCGCTAAGAGTTCTACTTCCTCTTTGTGAGCCTGAAAACCATTCAGGTTCCACTGCAGTATGGGAGCCATCTCACCTATTCAGCCCCACCCACCCCGGGTCGGGTGGGTCAGTGTCCGGTGTCTGCTGAGGAACGGGTCCAGGTTCGTCCACCAGCATTAAGTCTTTGTCAGGATCCGAAGACGGTTCTTGTTCCAAGGCCTCGGAGTCATGCGGACTTTTCTTCCGCCGAGGCCTTCTCCCCTTCTTCTCCCTGCCAGTTGGTGATCTGGGAGGGGAAGTGGAAGGGGACTTAACAAACATACTGGGGTCGGTGTGTTTAAACTTCGGATCCCGAACCTTCTGCACTGTTTGCCATCCGCTACTAGCTGATGGCGTTGTTACAACTTCATCTTTTGCTAATACTGTAGCCAACGGGATCACGGCTGTAGCTACAGTAGCGGATGGCTGTGCCTCTGCTGGTGGGACTGTTGGACCTGCTGTCTTGCTGGTCGAGGTTTCAGATGCGTTGCTACCGACGTCCGCGATCTTAGGTGTTATGACCTTTGTGGCTTTGGCGCCACAATTGCATTGACATGAGCACGTTGTACTTGTGCCCATGTCTGCAAAGGACATCTGTGTGGCAACGCTTTCCTTCCTGACGGGAGCAGACAAGGTTTTGGCGAAACTGGTAGCGAAGACGGCGGCGCAAGCGCCTTAAACCTCTTCTTCGCTTCGCCATAAGGTAGTCGTTCCTTGGTCTTTAACTCCTGTATCTTCTTTTCATCGAGATACAACCGACACTCCCTGCTCCAGGTTGGATGAGATCCGGAGCAGTTGACACACACCTGTGGGAGGGTACAACTACTACCTGCCTCATGTGCAGCCTTTCCACATTTCCCACAGGTGGGGTTGTTCTTACACGTCATTGTCGTATGCCTGAAACCGTTGGCACTTAAAACAGCACATAGGGAAATACTGATGGATATTCAGATTTAAATAGCCGGCCTTGATGGCTTTGGGCAACGTTGGAGTGTCGAACGTCAGGACGAAGGTGGCAGTCTTTTCAAGATTGCCGTTAACCCTTCGTTTGATCTGCCTTACCTCGGCCACATGATCTGTTGACCACTCCTTAAGGAGTTCCTCGGTATCAATATCGATAAGGCCGCGGCATGTGACCACGCCTTTACTCAAATTAAGAGTTCGCACTTTACTACGAAATCCCCGAGCTTCTCAGACTTAAGGAGGAGGACAGCCTGCTTATGGGTGGATCTTTCCAAAAGCAGGGACCCGTTCCTCAGCTTCTTGACTGATTTAAGGATCCCGGCAAGACTCTCCAACCCTTTTTGTATGTAAAAGGGGGACACCTTCTCGAAGAATCCCTTCTTCCTGGACATTATTATGAAGGCATTGTCAATTACAAAGTCCTTCCTGTTACTGCATTCATTTTCTGGAGGAGGGCTTTCAACCATCGCCCGCTTGTTTCAACTGGGTGTATTTTTATTAGCCTGCGACACACCCGGGCCGCAGGGGTTTTTGTTTTGCTTGTGAGAAGGAATTTTGGTCCCACGAGTAAAACAAGTTTATACAGGAATGCTTATACAACAGGGGTGCGCAGATGCCCCTGAGGTTGCACGTTAACGAGTGATTTACCTCATCACTCATTCACCTCCTCGGCACATGGGGGGGTTGAGGGGTTTTTTTTTTATAGAGGTTTGTTCCGTCCTCGCGATCCGGGCGATGAAGCCAAGATCCCCGTTCTCCTAGGCACACAATGTTCCACCGCCATGCCCTACGGAGGTCGTTGAAGCATGGTAGGAGTTTACAGTGTGGGAAACTTGCGGCGCTCAAGTTTCCAGCTCGGGCACCGCGGGTTCGCCAAACCCGTACCAGGCCCCTGCGGGGTAATAGTTAGCAAAAACTACCACAGTTCACTGGTGTTCATAGATCAAGTTACTTGGGGTAGATTTCTGGGGTAAGAAAAAAGAAAAAATCAGGGTGTTGGCTGCTTACCGCAGTGGAAGAATGACAGATGAAGATGAGGCTTTTGGGGAGAAATTACATTCATACTCAGATTTCAGAGGTGAGAATAGAACGATTATTATTGGTGGGGGTTTAAATTTACCAGGTGTAAACTGGGAAGGAAATACAGGGTGTGGCAGCATACCATCCTTTTTTCAAAACTTAATAAAACCTATTGTATGAATCAGAAAATTTTTATTCATTTTTTGTAATGTAGGCACATACATAGTTTTGTTTTACTTGGTTCTGAAGATCAAATCAGGTAGGTGACGTCCCCCATTCTGCACACACTGAGTAAACCGATTTCTGGTGTTTGTCATGACTCCTGCCCAGCATAGCAGGCATTATGTTGGCAATTTCTTCCTCGATGTTGGTCTTCAAATCTTGCAGGGTCCATGGACGGTTCACATAAACACAGGATTTAAAAAAAAAAAAAAACAGAAAAAAATCAGAGTAGGCCGGCCACTCCAAATTGCCCCTGATTGAGATGAGGAACTCTGGGAAGTGTTCCCTCAAAACAGCCATCGATGCTCTTGAAGTGTGTGCCGTTGCACCGTCTTGTTGTAACCAAGTGTCCCCTAAGTCCAACTCATCTAGCCGTGGGAAAAAAAATTCCTGTAACGTGTTTATATACCGGTCCAAATTTACTGTCACTGTGACTTCATTTTCCTCAAAGAACCAGGGACCAATAATTCCACCTCAGGAAATTGCACATCACACTGTGACTTTAGGTGAATGCAAAGGCCTTTGATGCAACTTGTCGAGGAATGGTGTCAGCCCATTAGTGCATGTTTGTTTTGTTGACCGATCCACACAAATGAAAATGGGTTTCACGACTATAAAAAAAAACAATAGCGTCCTCAGGAACGTCTTCCAGAAGAACCTCACACGCGTTCCTCCAAGAACTGAAGTCACGTTCAGAAAGTTTCTGCACAATCGTCATCTTGTATGGATGGAAACGAAGATTATCATGAAGAATTCTACTCACAGAATGATCGGAAATTCCAAGGGCAGATGCACGTTTGCGCGTGAACGCCGTGCTGATCGCAACATTGAAACTCTCCACTTCCTCAATGTTCTCAGGTGATCTAATGGGCCGAGGGCCTCCAGTTCTTTATCTTGTCATACTTGAAGTTTGTCTAAACGTAGTAACCCATGTAACAATTGATTTCATTTTTTTTTAACTGCTTTACGTCTCTCAACAGCGAGGTCTTTAGAGACGGGAAAGGATGGGGGCAAGGAATGGGAAGGAATTCGGCTATGGCCTTTTTAAGGAAGCATCCCGGCATTTGCCTGGAGTGATTTGGGAAACCATGGAAAACCCAAATCTGGATGCCCGGACAGGGCATTCGAACCGCCGTCCTCCCGAATGCGAGACCAGAACGCTATCCATTACACCACCACGCTCCGTGATTGATTTCCGGTCCAGGACTGGGGCTAAATTAAAGCGATTCCGAAAAGTGCGCTGGGTTGCGATTCACAGAACATCCACTCAAAAAGTAGGCCTCAACGGCAAATGCACGCTCCTCACTGTTCCAACACATGATGGCAACTGAACTGTGTTGGGACAAAACTTTATAGTTACACCTCTCGAACGAGAACACTAGTGTTGTGCTATGATATCAACTGACTGAATGGCACTGCAGTTTAAAAAAGGAAGTTATGATGCTGCACCCTGTAAGATTAATAACAGATGGGAACATAGATTTTAAAATACCTTAATAAGGGAAGGAGGATTTACACAAGTGGTAGAGCAAAACACTAAGGGACAAAATATGTTGGATATATTCCTAATAAAGCCCGATGATAACATTGTGGGGTGTCCAGTAATGGAAGGAATAAGTGATCATGAAGCAGTTCTGATGGATATTAGAGGATTCAGTGAACCAGCAGCCAAAATTGAAGGGGGAAATAAGTACAATTATAAAAAGGCACAGATTTCAAATTTGAAGAGGTATTTCAGGAGAACGTTTCAGCAAATGGAAGGAAGGCACAAATACAGTAGAGTCAAGGTGGGAAGAGTTCAAGGAGATAATAAGAAAGGGGAAAGAAAAATTTATTCCAAAGCAGAAAATAAAGAGAAGTAGAGAACCTGTATACTATAATAGGGAAGTGAGGAGGTTAAAGAGGTTGGTACGAAGAGAACATAACAGAATTATGAGACAGCAGGGTAGTAGGGAATATTTGAAACAACTAAACAAGGACTTAATAACAGCAAGGAAAGTGGCTAAAGAAGGGTTTATGAAGAGTATTGTCAGTGCAGTAGGACCACTGACTGATGCATCTGGAAATTTCTATGGCTATATCAGGAAAGTGAGGGGAAGGGAGGGTGTAGAGATGCTTATAGATAAGGATGGAGAAGTAGTTACTGAGGATTTGAAAAAGGCAGAGATTTTAAGTAACTGGTTTAGTGAGAGTATTAGGGACAAGGAATCAGAAACGGGAAGGTCTAATTTGGAGAACGAGCTTAACAATTCGATTTGGAAATGAAGATAGTAAAAAATTTGAAATTCATCCTGAAGAAATCATGAAGGAAATAAGCAAGCTGAAAAAACATAAGAGGGCTGGTGTAGATAATATTACTACAGATATCTTAAAGATAGCTGGATTTGACATTGTACCTTATCTTGAAATATTATTTAAATTGAGTCTGGATACTTGCTGCTTACCACAAGACTGGATAAGTGCGATAGTAGTACCGGCACATAAAGGATGGGTGAGAAATAGAGTCAAAAATTACAGGCCAATCATTTTGACTTCAGTGGTAGGTAAATTAATGGAAAGATTGATATGCAACCACATCAGAAAAATATGTGAGGAACGTAAGTGGTTTTGAAGTAGGCAACATGGGTTCGGGCAAGGATATTCATGCGAATCTCAGTTGGTGGGATATATGCAAGATATTTCAGATGAAATGGACAAGGGAGGCCAAATTGATAGTGTAGTACTTTCAAAGGCTTTGACAGAGTAAGCCTTAAAATGGTAGTAAATACGGTAAAAACAATTGGAGTGGATGAGAAAGTGATTTACTGGGTAGAAGAATTTTTAAAAGGTAGAAAACAGAAAGTTAGGGTAGGAAATGCAATATCAAAGGAAGTGGAAGTAAAAATGGGAGTGCCGCAGGGTAGCGAATTGGGACCATTGCTATTCATTATTCTAATGAATAATTGTGTTGATTGTTTACCATCTGAAATTAGATTGTTTGAAGATGACATAATGCTGTATAAAAGGATCAAAATTAGTGCTAGAAATTCGTTTTTAAATTGAGGTGTATTTGTTACGCCTAACTTTCAGACTCAGGCATAAAATGAAAATGTTAGGCGTAATTATATTATAATTATGAAAATACAGATTTTATAGCTTATAACCTACTCCAGCACAGTTTAAAACTATAAATAGACCCAGAAACAAATTAATATGGTTTGCATGTGCCAATACATCATATACCAAAATTGCGAAATAATTTAACATGATTATTGATTTCATTGTTTTCATGTCGTTAAGCTCACTGAAACCCTGCTCACATATTGTAGTGGTGAATGGAAGCACACGGTAACATGAAATGATTTTTAATAAATTTTGATATTGGTTGTCTTCACTATTTTCGCTATATACTCTGTTCCCAAGCTGAGGACTTGATAGAGATTTCTTGTCCTTAGCCCATATTTTCCAGCACAGAAATTCATCAGAAGCTTGTTCTTTGCTTATGGTCACTGCTGCAGTTAAATCCTTGAGGACCTCTTCAAACTCCTTTACTCCATAATTTATTATATCCTCATTTGGAGTGTTAATTGCATCAAAAATGTTTATATTTTTAAACATGCAATTAGTTCGAAGATCTTTGAAACGTTTTGTTAATCCTGTTAAGAAATTTCTGATTATATCTTCACGAATTTCTTGTAACTCTAACAAACGTGGGTAATCTGTGTACACAAAGTTGCCTTTTGCAACGGAGTAAGCAGTATTAAATAAAACACACATTTTTTGGTGTACTTTGTCACTCATGGAACTCAACTTAAGAGCTAACGGTATCTGCAATTAATTTTTTTTCACCACATCTGCCACACACGAATTCTGATGGACTTCACTTTTGTCATGTTTTTTTAACTGTTTATAATCTAGATATAACCTTTGCATTTACGAAACTCGTTAAAGATGAATTCGCAAACTGCCTACAAACGACGCAAAACATACTATTTTCACTGCCTTGTTCTACTGATAACAAAGGAAAACTTTTTTGCCACTTACTTAATGTGTGTTTACCGACGGCATTAGTTGTCGATGTACTGGTGGTAACAGCAGGCATAGTAGCTGATAAATCTTGAACTGTTTTTGATCGTTTATTTGCTTGTTGACCTCCTGGAGCAGGCCTACTGGTAGTAGCTGAAGGGCCTGATGATTTGTCAGCAGCTGATGTTTCTTCATTTTCTGGCAGTCCTTGTTTATCGGTACTTGTAACACTTCTATCACCAATACTTGTCTTTACAAATGGTATAAAGTCAGTAATTTAACGAGACATCTTTAGATCCTTTGTTAAGCGAATAACAGAAGAATAACACACGTGCTAGAATTGGTTTTTTTCCCCCCTCCCTTCGCGGTACTTCCACCTACAATGTTGCCACTTCTGAACTTCAGAAACGTATTATTGGAAACATTGAAATAGATCAAAACGACAAGAATTGAAATTAATTATTAGAATTTAACCTTGAACACGCAAAACTAACTGAAAACAAGTTCCGAAATGTAATTTTTTAAGTTTTGATGCTTAGGAGTATTTTCTACACCTTTGACGGAGATTGCAGGCATAAAATGAAAATATTCAGGTGTAATTACGCCTAACGGCCGGTAAATTTCGAGCACTGATCAAAACGATAAAGGACTGTAAACAGTTGCAGGGTGATCTGGACAGGATATTTAATTGGGTTGGTAAACATGGGATGAAGATAAATGCCAACAAGAGTCACATAATTAGATGCACAAATAAAAAACAAAGGTTAATTATGAATATAAGGTGGGGAAAGAATTGCTTCCTGATGACTTGAAATGTAAATATCTTGGCATTACATTTGATAACAAGCTTAACTGGGCAGGACACATTGCACAGTTGGTAGGAATAGGTTTCAAAATTCTTCACTTGTTGGAGAGAGTGATGAGGGGATGCACAAGAGAAGTAAAGGAATTGGGGTAAAAAAACTTTGGTCAGACCATTGCTCGAATATGGTAGTGTAGTACGGGACCCACATTTTGAGTATCAAATATAGGAGTTGAAGAAGGTGCAAAGAAGGGCTGCTAGATTTGTTTCTGTAAATTATCGCAGAATGCAATCAGTGACGGATATGATAAAGGAGCTGGGATGGGATTCATTGGAAGACAGCAGGAAGATGAGGAGGGTGATGGGCGTGTACAGGGCGTATACTGGCGATGAGGCATGGAAAGATATTGCAGTAGGTATGAAAAGTAGTTCATGGAAGGGAAAAGATGACCATGACCACAAGCTGGCACTCAATTTCAGGCACAAGGGTGTAGGAAGATTTTCTTTTTTAGGTAAGGGTGTCAGGGATTGGAATGAGTTACCAAGGAGAATGATGAATAACTTACCGAAAACGTTAAAAGAATTTAAAGTTGAAATTTGTAGAGGGCAAATGTAGGTGGGTGCAGGATAGGGGGAAGTTGGGTGTGTAGGGAAATTGCCACCAGAGCGTGTGCTCCATTGCAATTAAATTAAATAATAAAAAAAGAAAGAACTTCTAGAGTCCTCCAATGTGATGTCAGGATTCACAATACAGACAATGCCAGAAGAATCAGCTTCTTTTTATTTTCCTAGAAGTAAATCAATCTTGTTGCTTCCTGCTTGATGAAATGTTTGATTTCAAACGTGGTCCAAATGAATGGATGCCATTCATAGACTCCTCCAAGCTTAGGTCAAAAGCTGTATTATTTCACAACTGTGTTCCTTCTATTCCAGTTGGTCATACAGTTAACATGAGGGAGACTTATTCAAAAGTGATAGCCCTCCTTGAATCTATCACGTATGCTGAACAAGTGGAAAATCTGTGGTGATCTAAAAATCATTGCTGTTCTCTGAGGAATGCAACAGGGGCACACTAAATACTGCTGATAATAGGGATATAAAATCACATTATAATCAAGCAAACTGACCTGAAAGAAATATTAAATCTAGTGAGAAAAATGTTGCCAAGCCTATTGTGGACGCAAAAGAGGATCTCTTTCACTCCTACATATAAAGCTGGATGTTATGAAAATTTTTGTCAAAGATATGAACCAAGAAGCACAGGCCCTTGAGTATATAAGGGAAAAATTTCCTAAATTAAGTGATCCAAAAGATAAGGAAAGTATTTTTATTGGGCCACAAATTCAATAACTTGTAAAGCATTCTGTGTTTGACAGAGTTTTGGAGAAGAATGAAAAGGAATCTTGCAAATCCTAAGGGAGTAATTCATGGATTTTTAGGCAGAAAAGCAGATGATAAACACCCTCAGTTGGTGACAGTACTTCTGCAAAAAATAGCATCCACTCAGATGCAATGTGTCCTTTAAAATCCTTTTTCTCCACTCACAACTACACTTTTCTGCTGCTGGTTGTGGATTAGTAATTAATACAGAGAAACAATGCAAGATATTTCTGTAAGAGAACAAAGATATCAGGGCTGTTGGAATGAAGTAAAGCTTGAAGATTACTGCTGGACTGTGTGTAGGTATCCTCTGGAACTTACCCACAAGAGGCAAACCAAAATACAACAATCTTAATGAAGCCACCACTTGGGTATCTTTAGATCAAACCATCTGCCAAGTATTCTTTCATAAATTTAAAACTTCTAGACTGTAACTGTCATTAAAAAAATTGAAGTGGTCTTTCAATGTTGTTGACATATGTAATTAAAATACATAATTTTCTCTTAATCCATTAAAATAAAATACTTCCGCCTTCTGTGTATCACAGAAATTAGAAATAACAAAAAAAATTCTTTGTCATATTCATTTTTCTCAACCCAAAATTAGCAAGATTTTATTTATGAAACATTCAAAAACTTTCTTTTGTTGGCCACTAAATTTCTATACCAGTATTTCTTAAAAGATTGTAGAACCATATTGTATAAGCAAAGTTGTGGCTTTAAACTTAAGATAATAATAAATAACTTATTATCATAGTGAGGATTATTAGGGAACAAAGGTGCTAAAAACAGATAAATTAAATATTTGTATAGGAGAAAAACCATCACTTACCATAGAAGAAGAGTCCTGCAGTGTTGAGACATGGAAAGCAACATGTACACATCAGGCAGACACCTCATTCTATTGCTGAATAAGGGCTATAAGGTTGAAAATTTCATCTTCTTTGTGGGTATAAGTCTTTTTTTCTGTCTCTCGATGCCGCAGGACTCTTCCTCTATGGTAAGTGGTAGTTTTTCTCCTATCAAAATATTTAATATATCTGCTTTTTAGAACCTTTGTTTCTTAATAATCCATATTGCCATACTGGCTTTCATTTGTGTTATCCCACTGTTAACTATCTTTATGTTCTTTTAACTATATTTTCCCTTTACCCTTTTTCACATTTTGTTTTGACCACAGATTGACCCATTCTCAAAATATTTACTTTTTTGGTTACATAACCAGTTCATGGGATGACTCAAGTTTTTTCCTACTGTTCTGTAAACAAACTTTTTCATTACTTTTTTTAAGGGGGTAGGTACACCTAACACATACAAATATTTGATAAAGTTGAGATGTCATATTCTCCAAATCTATTTAAATTTGAGGGTTCAAATTTCTTAGCTACATAGAACTGTTATAGCTAGATATAAAAATTGATTTTTAAAATAAAAATATTGTTTAATAATAGGATAATGTACCATCCAAATTAACAGTGAAAAATATATTGTTGTAAAGGGTTTTAAAGATAAAAGGCATTGTATTTGAAATTTTTCAGAAATGTTCTTTTAATATTGTAAACTAATATCAAGGCAACAAGTTGAACCTAGAATATAACATATTTAACTCTATATTTTTTATTAATAATTTTTTGTCAAGAAATTAAAATTTTTGCTTAAATATAAAGGCATATTTTTCATTTGGGAAAAGCCGCATAAACAATAATGGTTCAGACTGTAGTACTTAGTATGTAGAACATGTCCAGCAAATTTGAAAAAGATCTATGCATATGGAAAAAAGTTATCTTTAAAACCATTTGATGAATTGCTGTTTTGAGATATTTAAGGTTAAAGATTTGGATCACCTTCAAGGGCAGTAAGATTTAAATGGCTGTCAATCGTGCAGGGCATTGCTTAATCACACATAATTCCCACACTGTTGAAGATATTGAAATAATTTTTTCACTAAAATGAAGCCAAAACTATAAACTGTTTTTGTGAATAATAAAAAAAATTTTTTTTGGAAACCTGGTAAGTGTACCTACCCCCTTAATTGATTTACACCAATGCTATATTACTAGCAATTTTTAGGTACCTTTTACCATAAGCTTCTGACTGGTTTCCAAGTACATTTGAAGTTATTTCTTACAATCTCAAACATCCATTTCTTGGTTCTAATATTTATCTTTCTTCTTTCCCCTAAGTTATGTAAATGAACTATTTCCCACTTTTTGGAAACGATTCGCCCTAACAATTTTTGGGCACATTTCATCATATCTTATGCATTTCAAGAGTTGGCTGCTAGCTTCCATCAAGCATCCACCTCATTTTATTAATAAAGAAGGGCTATAAGCCTGAAGGTTTTATTCTCTTTATGTGTTTATTCCGCAGGACTCTTTCTCTATGGTAAGTAGTATTATAAAGCATAATAATGTTTCAGAGGATACAGAGATCACAATTTATCTGCGCTGGCTGGTTGAGAACTTGTGTTATGGTGGCAGGCGGTAGCCGCAGACTAAAAGGCTTTTTCTTCCATACAAATATTTATTATCATAGTAAAATATATAAAATACGAAATTCCTGCTACCATAAAGCATAATAATGTTTCAGAGGATACAGAGATCACAATTTATCTGCGCTGGTTGGTTGAGAACTTGTGTTGTGGTGGCAGGCGGTAGCCGCAGACTAAAAGGCTTTATAGGCCTTGGAACAGCCACTGGTTGGTGGTATGTCACAAATCCATCAGATTCTCCATTCATATTTATGTCAAACAACATGGAAGTCTGAAACAAGAAATCTGGCAGAATAGTAAGAGTGGTCAGCAAAAAATGCTGCTAATGAAAACCGCTGAAAATTAAGTTACTTAGAGTTAATTTGTAATTTTCATCATCCAAATTAATATTATTACAGCAGATTACTTAAATAAATACTCATTCACACATCAGGTGTTGGTGAAATCGAAGCCAATCTCATCACTAAGTGTCTCATCTATCTGCAAGAATAAGGCTCAAAATTTTGTGTTAAGCTTTGTAAAGTAATGTTGGTTTTTGGTTCATTTATTAGACATTCATAATACAATACAGGAATGGCTCAGTTGCTGATGAACCAGCAGCATACCTGACTAGCATCTGTTTTCTTTTGTTTGTTACCTGCAGATGGAGCAAGGACATACAGTTGCGGGAAGGACAGGTTCCCCCCAAAATTCATGATGGCTGCTGAAAGGAGTGAATGGCTGATGATGGGCTGCATAACGAGGACTGGAAAGTGATAACCAGACAAGAACAAACAGCTGTGTGTGGCAAGAAAATGCAGTGTTTCATGGCATATATTCTTGTGGTGGTGGTGTTTTAGTTCAATCTGAGGTGAGACATCAAAGTTTTATAAGTTTTTTTGGTTGGTGAAACAATCCCAACACTTGCCGAGAGCTGGTATGTGACATTTTCACTAGCCCACTAGGGACAATCTCATAAGAAAACTGGCTGGATCACAGTGGGGTAGCCAACCTGAAACAATTTGAACTTCTGACTTAGTACTATATTATTCAGCTGCAGGGTATCCTTGTCCTGTACGGTACAGCTTAACTCATGCCAAACAAGTGGACACTACACTTAACCAACATTTGCAGAATCATAATAGGCTACTTAAAATCCACCCCAGTCGAATGGCTCCACCACCTTGCAGAATAGAACCACCTTCTGTTCGCAAGGAAAAAGCAGTGAACAAGGAGAGGAGGAAAGTGGCTCATGCAAGATCTCACCCATTATATGGGCATATACCACACAGGCAAAGACTGAAGTCCAGGAAAAATTTCCCAATAAAGTCTCAGGAACTTACAATTACAACTGAGGAAGCTAGTTTACGACTATGGCTCCCCTTCCCCAATAATATCAAGTGCGACTGCGGAGAAGACTAGGCGACCTGTTTTTTCTTATGGCTTTACACCTCGTCTAGGTCATTAGAGGCGGGATAGGACTGGGGACAAGGAACAAGAAGGAAGCATCCCGGCATTCGCATGGAGTAATTTGGGGAAACCATGGAAAACCCAAATCTGGATGCCCGGACGGGGATTCGAACTGGCGTCCTCCCAAATCCAAGGCCAAAGTATTAACCGCCAACCCACACCGCTCGGTCCCAGTGTCGACTGTGTCCAGCATCCTGCTTGGAATCTGATCTGTATGAAGCCTCAGAAAATGCTCTGGAAATGGCCAAGTTTTGGTCCAGTACAATTTGATGTTTGTGACACGAAATAAATAAATAAATTAGCCCACAACACCACGACAGGAAAGTCTCTCGCTCACAATTTCCAGAAGTAATTTTTGTGTATATTTTTTTTTTTTTTTTTTAAATGTTGAGGCCCATGTATAGCAATCAGTATTGTATCATGTTGTAATTTGTTTCGACTTTCACATTTTTTCCCTTTGAAGAAATATTTATGAAGTCTTTTAAATCCAATTTGGTCTTGCCATAAATAATTTTAATATTAAACATCTTTCATTTCATGCAGAGATTAAAGAAAAATGTCCCTGGTAATTAGAGGCTATTAATCAGTAAGGACCCAAAACATTTCACTGCGTTCATCTATCACAGCTGCCAACATCTATGGTAAGGGTAGAGTTGAATTTCCCCACAATTTCCTTACAGCATTTTCTTGTTCATTATCATCATTATCTTTGTAGATATACAGGGTGTTTCTAAATTAATATCGGGGTTTTAATGCTTTGTAGTTTTTACTACATAAAAAGTAAAATTATAATTATACATGAAATGAAAGAGCAACTCAAACAGTTATACCTACAAGCTTACAAGTGTCCAATGTGAGCACTGATCACACGGCACACATCAAGTTGATAGCTCATTTCTTCCCAAATGTTAATTAGTGTTTGTAGTGTAATTGTTGCAACAGCTGCCACAATCCTGTTTCTTAGGTTTGGTACGTCAGCTGGTAGTGGAGGCACATACACATGATCTTTTATGAACCCCCACAGATATAAATCACATGGCGTCAGTTCGGGAGAGCTTAGGGGGCCATGTGAAACAAGCTCTGTCTTTGGGCCCTTTGCGACCAATCCAGCGGTTGGGTACAGTGACGTTCAACCAATCGTGTACATTATTATGCCAGTGAGGTGGTGCACCATCTTGCTTGGTTTGTCTTCTACCAATTGGGGAAATAGTCATAGTTGTAGAGCATCAAGATAGGAAGTACCAGTTATGGTTGTTTCTGCAAAGAAAAAAGGCCCATCAACTTTCTGCCGAGATATGGTGCAAAAAACATACTGTTTAGGGGAGCCTCGTTGCAATTGTACTATCTCTTGAGGATTCTCTGAGCCCCAGATGCACACATTATGAGTATGTCCACTGACGTGAAATGTCGATTCATCACTGAAAACAACATGATCCACAAAATCTTCATTGTCATGCAACAACATTTCGTGTGCAAAGGTGGCACATAAACCATGGTCTGTAGGCTATAGAGCCTGTAACAACTTCAAACAATAAAGACGTAGTTGTAAGTGTTTATGTAAAACTTTCCAGTCATCATCAGAATTGCTAATTCACGGCTAGCCTTCCAAACTGATTTCTTCAGGCTACGTGTGAAAGACTCTCACTCGCTCAACACACTCTTCAATAACCCTTGGTTTGTTCCCATACTCTTCCCTTTGCAAAGGCAGCGGGTGTTTTCAAACTAATGATACCATTTGCAGATATTATCTCTTGGGGGATCACATCTAAACTTAATCTGGAACGCATGCACATGCACACAGAACTGTTTGAGTTGCTTTTCATTTCATGTATTAATTGTAATTTAACTTTTTATGTAATCAATATTACAAAGCGCTAAAACCCCGATATTCATTTAGAAACTCCCAGGATTATTCATGCTGAGTGATCATATTCTTACAAATGAATGCCACAATGTTCTTATCAAAGGTGATTATGATGAAAGGAAATGGACATAATTGTTTTACAATATAAATTGATAAACCCATATCACAATGGCATTTGGTATTAAGATGATGCAGAACAGACACTACTATTTTTCTTCTCATACATTATTTTTAGAACCTTTCAAAGACTAGGTTGTTCTTTTTTATTCCCAGGACCTCTTCATCCTCCCTGTTCCTCTCCCATTCTTTTGAGATTTTCTGGGTCCTGTACTACTTTCTCCCCCAATAATGATTTTTTCTGTTTTTATAGCCTTATCTGTTGCTTATCTATATCTATAAAATGAAACCTGGATAAATTTGTCTTATAAAAACTCAAACTACTGAGCGGATTTCGATGGAGTTTTCACCATTTTAAAACTTAGAATCCCAATTCAGTTGTTTGGCATGTCTTATGTTTCAATATTGAATACCGCAGGAGCATTAAATGAAATTCTGAATGTATGATGACAAATCCCAAAGATGGATGCATACTTCGCACTAAACACACAACTACAATGTCTCTGACCAAAGCCTTTAATGAAAGCAATAAGATAACTTTACAATAATAACTATTATTCACACTAAACAAAACTTGAAGTATTCTTTCCTTTAATTTGGGATATTCAATTTTCAACAACAGTGATTTTCTTTAACCACGATCTCTGGGAGTAGGCCTACAACTACAATGTCTCTGGCCTTCAGCATTAGTCTTCTGTTCTGTAGTCTGTTATTTATGATAATATTATTCTAGATTCACTTTTGATTTGCTCAATCAGTGGAATTAAAGTAAAGTTTCTAGCATTTTGAGCAAAAAGTATATCCATTCACTTCGCAATTTAATCAAATGTGGGTTTATAACATAATCTAGCATTGTTAGTAGTGCAGTAACGAAATTTCTTAATCAAATTAATGAATAAAGCCCGATACACATGAATCTTTTCGGACGAATGAAAATAGTGTACTTGCAAATAAACTTCAACCCACCCATTTCTGGTAGGGGGCAGATGAATCTAGGTTTGCTTTAATTCTGAAAAAAGTTGGTGCGAATTTTATGAAACTTTATACAAATGTTCAGCCAACCACTTTGTTTCTGTCTTTCATCTTTGCCTGTGTGCTATCTCACATACTCTTATGGTCATTCTATCCATGACTATACTGATCACATGCACTGTGAATTTTACGTTTTTGAGTCTGATTTCTTCAAATATCCTCCTCACATTCAGATAAAACTCTTCCCACTGGGCTATGTTGCAGCATCATACAAACTCAGTGTTGTGTGTGACATTTGTTCACCACTGTATTCAGGCCTTAAAAGTCACTGTCAATAACACTACAGTCAAGCACAATTGTTTGACAACACTTCCTTGTGTATTTCATGTACTTTTTTTTCCTACTGAATATACTAAACTATTAAGGAATCTACCTGGTCTCTTAACTGTAAACTTCTGGATATAAAAGTGCAGTATTCAGAACCAAAAAACTCCATTCTTACTTGAAATCAAGAAAGCATTAGGATAAAGTTCTAGTAAGAATGTATGTACAGGACAAAAACACAAACAGTTCTACAGCCAATCACATAAGGTCAGTGATATTCTACGCTATATATGAACTGTTATGTCAAGTTAATGGTGCTGTTGTTGTAATAAATTACAGTTTCTGTGTATTTAAATAGAAAGCTAATCATCAGTATTGAGAGAATGAATTAATACTGCACACTACATTTTTTTAAAAATAGCACCATACAATTTTATATTAATATACAACAAAGTCATTAGTGAATGTATTTACCTTAGATGCTTGGTGATGAACAACAATTAAATTGTCAACAACATTTATTGCAAAACGTCCGCTCATATCCAGGCGCAATATATGTGTTTTCTTTGCCATCAACATTCTGAAAATGACAATGTATTTTGCAGCAATCTAAATTTCTGCTTAATTGCAGCACAATACCTTGAAATATTCAAATATGTACTAAATATAGGAACATCTTTAATTAACATTTGAAAACATTTTAATCATACTTTCACTAAGCGAACAATTTTGTACAAAAATTGAACATCTGAAGTAGCATAAACTGCTTAAAATTAAAGAAAAACAAAACTTATAATGATGATTTAATGTTCTGGCACTGATCCTATTTACACCAGCTAGTTTCAGCATTCCTGACATCACATAACCATTTTCTGATTTGTTAGTCAAAGAAGAATGACACAAGTTTCTAGTACTGAACATCAACACTATCTTACAACTTATTGTCAGATTTCTTTAAAACCATAAACATGGAAAATTTTTTTGGTATGGTGCCAAGGATTATGAAGAGTGGCCAAAAATTTCTCATAAAACTGCCATAAGTGGAAAATATTAATTCTATAATGAGGTAAAGTATCCTCATGCATTACCATAAACCAACAGAATTTTATTATCACTAGTAAGCAATGTATCATCATGAAATTCAAGGTTATAATCAGGTGATTACGTGCATCATAACTAAATTTACACTTCGTTATGTTCAAGTGTTCACAGCTTTAAAACAAAATTCACTCCAGGTAGCAATAAATTTCATTTATATTAAAAGCCAAGTAAATTATGAAATCTGAAGAACTTTCATACTCACTTCTGGATGGTATAAACAACAACTTCTGCCCCAGGAGAGCCAATTCCCCTAGGCTGATGTCGCAAAACAACAATGCTTGGTTGCCCATAAAGCAGTGCCAGAATTACATCTCTTGCTAACAAGCACAGCTTTGGAGGTTTTGGTATGACAGGAAGCTCAACTGTAACAGAAGTAACATATATGGTCTCACAGAAGTACACACTTTTCTTTTAATTGAAACAGCATTTTGCTACTTCTATAAACAATTCATAAGGTATGTGGCCTCTTGTTTTATTTTCTTAAATCACAAACAGCTTGGACAGTTTACCATTTGTGAACATACATTTCCAGGCCAGTTACTTTTATGTAAGAAAACCAAAATTTTAAAGTGGATGTAAAAACCAAATTCTCAATTCAAAATCTATTTTAAAACTGCAGTATTTTTAAAGTTTAAACATATGGGAATTACCGCAAGGAAAGAGAGAAAATTTGTCATGATCTTTATTAGGCACTATTCTGGTAATCTGGAGTGATTTCTGGAAACCACAAAAATATAAAACCAAGAAAGCAAGGCTTAGACAGTGTTAACTCACCAGTATTCTTATTTACTAATTACAGTTGAGCTTATAGATCAATGGCAATTTCTTTAAATACCTGCTTGTGTATTATATAAATTTCTGCTTTAAATTCTTTCACACTTCCGAGTAGCAAGAGGCACCATTGAAGAGAGGTGGCATCGATTTATACGTATAGTCAGGGAAGGTATGCACTTGCATATACCGAAACAGACAATCAGGGAAGGGAATGATCCCTCACGGTATACACGGGATGTTTAAAGGTTACTCAAAAAGCAAAGGAAGATACACGCACGATCAAAAATGACGATGCATCAGACTGATTTACATAAGTTAGAGGAGATAAGGGGACATGTTAAGAATAAGATGTGTGAGGCCTTTAATGACTTTCACTCCAGTCTCACTGAAAACCCTAAGAAATTTTG
The DNA here is from genome assembly GCA_031002005.1 of Vandiemenella viatica. Lineage (NCBI taxonomy): Eukaryota > Metazoa > Arthropoda > Insecta > Orthoptera > Morabidae > Vandiemenella > Vandiemenella viatica. Next base: position 168,123,597 of record CM061920.1, read on the forward strand.
GTAATATGTAAAAAAAAGTTAGTTGCAGTGGAAACAATAAGCCAGTTCTAATAAAAGACGGACGGGAAGTTGACAAGAGCCGTGACAAGGCTACTGTATTTAACGCCGAATTCAAAAATTCATTCATACACGAAAACATGGAAAAGACTTTACCATTTTCCCATAGCATGTGGAATTAGAGATGGATCCGATAGAAATTGATAGCGTAGGTATTGTAAAGCAATTAAAGTGGGGTAAAGTGCTGGGTGCCGATGGTATACCAGTAAGAGTATTTTCTGAATACGCAAAGGAAATTGAACCATTTCTGTCAGAAATATTCCGTAAATCTTTAGAAGAGAAAAAAAGTACCTTCTAGATGGAAAACAGCCCAGGTAATTCCTGTTTTCAAGAAAGGAGATCAGAGTGATCCTAGGAATTATCAACCCATATCTCTAACATCTGTCTGCAGTAAAATTCTGGAGCATGTCATATGCTCTAACATTATGAAGTTTCTAGATGAGAACGAGTTATATGTTAACACAGATTTTGGAAGAAGAGATTGTGTGAAACACAACTGGCCCTATTTTCCCATGACGTAATGAAAGTTATCGATGCAGGTTCACAAGTTTGTGCAATTTTCTTGGATTTTCAGAAAGCTCTTGATTCTGTACCACACAACTGACTTTTAGCGAAGATTTGAGCATACGGTATATCGGATCAGATTTGCGAATGGCTACGTGATTTTCTAACTGGTTAATCACAGTATGTCGTTGTTGACAGGGAAGCCTCTTCTAAGATAGATGGCACTTCGGGGGTTCCTCAAGCAAGTGTGATAGGACCACTTCTTTTCTCAATAGTTATAAACGATCTAAGTGCCAATGCCAAATGCTGGTTGCGATCATTTGCTGATGATGCAGTTATCTGTAGGGAAATAAGGTGCTCTGACGATTGCTTAGAAATACAGCACGATTTGGATGCTATTTCCGATTGGTGCCATAAATGGCAGCTTACACTTAATTGCAAAAAGTGCAAGGCAATGCAAAAAGTAACAAAAAGAATCAGTTTGCTCATGAGTATAACATAAACAATTCAGCTGTTGACACGGTTGATTCCCTGGGGGTGATAGTACAAAGCAACATGAAATGGGACTTGCACATAACTTCCGTCGTAGGCAAAGCTAATTCTAAATAGAGATTCAAAGGTCATATTTTGAGGAATTGTAATGCTCATATAAAGGAGATAGCATATAAAACACTAGTGCATCCACATCTGGATTACTGTTGTGGAGTTTGGGATCCGTATCGCAAAGGCCTGATTGACTCAGTGGAGAGGGTGCAATGAGTGCAATGAAATACTTCTTCCGCCAACCTATTTAATTCGCAATGACCTGAGGAATAAGATTCGAGAAATAAGATGCGGAACTGATGCTTTTATGTATTCCTTCTGCCCTCGTGCTATTCGGGATTGGAATGCGTGGGTTTAGGATTGGTGCTTAGCACCCTCTGCCAACCACAATGTTTGTGATTTGCAGAGTATAGATGTAAATGTAGAAACCCTCCCTTAGCCACAAATGAAAACTTTTGTTGCAAATCAAGTGTTTGTGGTTACATCATCTTGATCCTTCTATATACTGCTCCATATTTTTCTCCGACTGTACACTTAGGCCCTATAGGCAATGAATGTTTAACACCAACAAGTACTGTCTTCACCCGATTCCTGTCTTAAAACGATTTTCTATCCAGATCCTTTATTGTATAATTAACTGATCATCATCTAAGGTAATTTCCACAAAAAAGAAGAAAAAAACTTGCTGCCCTTTTCTAACAGTATCAAGGTTTAGAGGCATGAATCGTGGTCAAAGTAAGCAGATAAACAATTTGGATTTAAGTTTTTCACTAAATATGTCTAAGGTTATAGATATCTGAATGACCTTGAGGGGACAAGCAGTGGATATCATCATTGGTGTAACTTCTATCCAATTACATGGATGAGAAAACATATTCACTATCTTTGATTTACAAACATTGGATGGTGCCTTTCATGAGCTTCATTAGCATAAATTGAAAAATTAATTCAAGTATTTAACAAGGGCAAGTCTCTCCTTCTCTTTTCCCATTTTACAAAGATAATTGAGCTTTTCTTTAATTGTTATCTACTATCCAGATTGGTTGCACAACTATGCTGCCAACAGCAATGTAAATTTGTCCCAGATTCAATTCTTGGGACCTACATAACAATTGTAGGTTTCATACATAACAAAGGATAGGAAAAATGACATCACTCACTGTTGAAGGCTCAATGAATGAAACACATGAGACAAAAAGAAATATTTTGGCTTTACACCTTATTCATGTGCTATGGAATGAGTCATGTGGTGTGTGCAAAACTCCGAAACCATATGACTCGGTCCCTAACACATGAATAAGGTATAAAACTGTAATATTGTATATGTTTTTGTTTGTCTCAAATGTGTTTCACATGTCGCAGCCTTCAACTTTGGAGAGTGATGAATCATTTTTCCTATCCTTCATTATTTATATTGCCTAAAAGCTGTTTCCTTTTTCCTTAACATCATTACCGATTGTAGGTTTTAGGATGTTTTCTTTGCATGAAATTATTATTATTATTACTATACCAGTATATCTCAGTGATGGATTATTAGAGTCAGAAGAGTATTGGACAAGGTACTAAAAAAAAGTTTCAAGTGATCTTTTGGAAGCAAACATCCCAGTAATAAATTAGAATGATTTTTGTAAACCATGGAAAATTGAAATATGGATGGTCATATTGGGAATTGAACCTGTATCCTTCCAAAATGTCAGTCCAATATTTTAGCTACTCATCCTCCAGGTTTGGTAGTTGTTCCACAATCGTTTAGGGAAATACTGGGATATTTTCCATTTTCTGCCTCAATAATAAAATAAACCATCTGCCTTAATAACAAAAGCAAATCTGTAGAAAATAAGAACACAATTCACTGATGGAAAGAGACATTTTTGTTTCTTTTAGTAAACAGCAACCAGCAACAGTTTTTCTGGACAAGCTGGTTTTGCGTGAATAACACGAACATCAAATCTGAAGTACCATGTACACCACACCTACGAATATGAGTGCAATTTATGGGTATGAGGTCATACTTAGTTTGCTTTACTTCATTGTTGTTTATGTCAAGGCTTGGCAAATAGGTTCAGGGCTACATTTCTGATTGTACCGAGTTTCTTTCAAGAGTAGGAAAATGAATAGTAATCTAGAAGGGGGTAGTATGCCAGCAGGAGAGGTACATGAATGTAATGATGCATCAGACTGGATCCATCAGTCAAAATTAAATGAGACTAATATTTCACTTCAATCGTAATTGAATGAGACTAACATTTATCTTTAATCAAAATTAAATGAGAATAATATTTATCTTCAATAAAAATTAAATGAAAGTAATATTTCCTTTCAGAGGAAAATATCATTTCTCTTCAAGACAAATTCAGGGCAGAAAGCAATAAATTATGGGAATCAAAATCCTCTCTTGAATCGCATCTGGGGCATATTAGAGAAGAACTGATCCATTATAAGGAACTCTGTGCTCAGCAATTTCTTCTAGGTTAAACCAGTTTCAATCCAATCTTGAACAGACGACAAGCTTTATGCACCAGAACACAAGAGTGCCTTTAACACTTCCAGTGCTGGCCCGATGGGCACAATTCCCTCCCTGTATGCTGGCTGATTTTCACTATTTTACAGTACATTCATCTGAGCATAAAATAAAATTGTTGGAAGCTAGGCAGAGAAATAAAACTGTATTTTATTTCTTTGAGAGTAGACAATTTTTATGTCAGTTTTGAGAGTTGCTGTCTTTTTTTCCCACAGGTTATGTTGATTTATGATGTGGCATGTTTTACAGGGAAAAATTAAACAAAAAAATTGTAAAATAGATTAACTTTTTGCATTATGCCATTTATTATTAGATATATAAAACAGATGTATTCTAAAATGATTAAGATGATAATTAGAAACATTTCTCATAGTGTAAAAGTCTGTGGTAGAGTCTAAAAAAAAGTTTGATACAAAGCCCTGCAGCACGGTCGCCACACTGGTAGGAAGAGTCCTTTCTTGTGGGTTTGCCAGTGGACTACTTTGCTTTATCACTGCGCACAATCCACCTTCTTTAGACTTTCTTCTTTCCAGCTGGCCTTCTGGAAAGCGTTTCTGTGTCAATCTTGAAAGTTTTTTATTACCACTAGTCACATCATTGGTGTCACCATCACAGAGCGCCAAGGCCGAACATAGCTCCTGAATGAAATGTGTTATTGAGATCTTCTTTCTTGAGATTGTGTTGTGCAAAATGCATGCATTTGATAAAATCATAATTATCAAGTGAAAAGCAAGTTTCTTCCACCACTTCACTGTCTGTAGGACAAACGCTGCTCGAAGCGATCTACACCTGCCTTGTGCTTGTTGTAATCTATTCCCAGATATTCGAAGGTTTCAAGAAGGTGGTGAACTCTGGTGGTGGCCCGATGAACTAAAATATATAGAGAAGCCGTCTGAGTCACGCTACGAATGTACCGTTACATTTTTAGCCAAAGAAAATCATGACATGTTAAGGAACGTAATATTATGATCGCCACATTTTTCATGAGAGTTTGTGGAACATAATATTACGTTCACAGCACTCTTAGTGTTAAGAAACGAGTTGAGCTGCTAGAAGAGACAGAATATAGTCGAAATGGAACATTGGCAGAGACTGAGAATGGGGTACTTGACACTAACTATGGAACCATGAAACCTTAATTTACGCAGATAGAGGAAGTTGTAAGGATACCAAAAATCAACTTCATTTGTTGGATAGGAGTTAAAAACATACTATTTTAATAAAATAAAAATGCAAAAAGACAGCTGTTAATCATGTGATACGAAACACCAATCGGAGAGCATGATGTCAGATATCAGCTCGTGCTGTTTAGCTGCCGTGTATTTACGTTTGTTGACGATTTTTATGTTGCTTATTTAAAAATTTTAAGGTTTCAGTGCTAGCTGTTAAACAATTGCTCTACTTATACTTGAAATGGAAGTTGGTATTATCAAGGCAAACAGCTTTAATTTGCACAGAATTGATGTGATGATACTGGGATTGTTTTTTTTTTTTTTTTTTTTTTTTTTTTTTTTTTTTTTTTTTTTTTTTTTTTTTTTTTGCATCAAACGACGATTTCTGCTCAGCAGAATTCCGCAATGTCAAAACGTCCAAGTAAGTATATCTGTTACGTTATATATAATACCATGTTATGATAAAATGTTAGAATATAAGGTATTTTAGAAACGTTTGTGTTAGTGGAGCATTTTACTTAATACAAATCTGTAATTTGTGATTTTAATCAGCAGGTCTACATTTTGAGTAATTTCCAATATTTCATTGTACTATCTTTTAAAATGTATTTAATATGACTGTTTATTCGCAGAAGCATGTGTAGTTGTTAATTGTTAATGTAATTACTATTTAAAAAATCCTCGAGTGACTTCTTCAACTATTTTTTGCCGTTCTGGGTTAGTTAAAGTTAAAAGTCTGTTTACATTCGTTCGACACTATTTTCCTGGCAGTTATGTTGTGAATACAAAGCTTTTTCTTTCCGTATTACAGGATATTTCTACTATCATCCTATTTGGGTCAAAATCCTTTTTAGTATTCGTTGAAGCGGGGCTTCAACGATAACCGTAGCGCTGCAATTTGGTGATAGATTCTTACGTAACTTGATGAGACAAATCAAAAGTAAGGAATAATTTTTTTTGATATCTCCCTTAGTTTTCGAGATATAGTCTCAAAAGTGAGGTGGTTAGGTCGAAATACTGCCTGTACCAGAAGAAAAATTTCTCAAAAGCCAAATTTGACGATGGATTCTTCTGTAACTCGAAGAGTCAAATTAAAAGAATAATTTTCTTTTGATATCTTGTTTACTTCACAAGATACTGTAAGAGACCTAGGCCTTATACCAAGGGTGAAGTATAAGCCTAGTAATGTAAGGGAATAGAATAGAAAAATTGTCATCTGACTTTACGTTAATAATTTTAAATGACCATGTAGCCTGCCTGGAATACTCGACTGAAATGCTTGATGGTCGCCACCAAGTTTGTTAACCCACAAACTTAGAAAAGGTTACAGTCTACTACAAAATCACAAAAAGTTCATTTGAATAAAAATTTTAAGTTTATTTTCAAAGTCACATTTTTAAAATTTTGCATTCTACAGTTGAGTAGGCAATCGAACAAACATTTCCAAAAATTGCAAGGTTATGGTGAGAATAGAATACCGATCGACCCCTTTAGAAAATTTACAAGTTCATAGTAGTTAAAAAATCATCATGGCAGACACACGTTCCTAGCCTGGCTCAACTAGATCCGGCTCCTACCCGACTCACACCAAAACTACTTGCGCAGATTCATCTTACAAAACGTTCCCAGAGTAAAGACAAAAGACAAAACCGTAAAGACAAAATCCTCTCCTAGGCTCCTGATTATATACCACCATCCGCATGCCACATGTATATGGACACTTATTCAAAATAGTGAAAAATGATTGTGATTATAGAAAGTGTTCAAACTTTAACTGCATGTAGTCTTGTCTTCAAGATGTATAAAAATTGTTTAGTGAGAATTCTCGAATGATTAACTTACTTATAAACAAATTTAGTTTAAACGGAGTATTGATAAAGAGTCTCCGACAGCAAATAGGGGTTCCCCGAGATGTATGTTGAATTCAAGTACTTTTTAGGTCACTCAGCTGAATTACAAATAATCTAAATAAAATTAGTGCTAAAGTGTTCTACCTTAATTCCTGATTCCAGTGATGTAAATTTTGTTAATATTGTTGGCGAAATAGCAAAGTTATCTATTTAACAAGATTGTGTTTAGAATGTATCATAAGTCAACTCGGTTTATTTTCAATAATTATTTTTCTACTACTTATATCAAAAAAGTAAAGTTATCAGAATTTTCTTTGAATTTAGTTGTGTGTTTTGAAAGTTATTTTATTTATGGAAGTATCTTCGTTTAATTGCAATAAATTCCGAAATTGCCACGTTGTGATTTATGACGAAATAACTTTCAAATGTATATAAAATCTGTTCTACTGCATGGAATGTTCTGAAATTTTAATATGTTAAATTAGATTTTTAGTTCTTTCAGGAAATCTACTTTTTAGTTCGAGAAATTATCTGAAACATACGATAAAAAACGTTGGAAGTGAAAGTGTGTTTATCGAAGTATTTAAAAAATTATTTACGTTGTTTACACGGTATGAAACTATGGAATTTTAGTGAATTTATCTTTCTTTTGAATTATTATTATTTTTGAAATTATTTTACTGCATCAAAACGTGTCAAGAATTAGTGAAATGATCACATAGCAAATATCCATTGTTTGCAAGTTGGACAATAATGGACTAACCTATTTCAGGTTAGTTGAAAGGTTCTTTACTATTTAACAAAGTTTATTTAATGCTTATGTAATGTGTTGAGTAGCTTAACTGTTTCTAAATCGATTTATTTAATGACTTAGCTTGTGGTATCAGCTTCTACATGAAACTTTTCTTCCTTCCTATACTTGTAATGAAACCTTATCTTTGAAGGAAAGCTTTCTCCCTCCCTTATACTTGAAGCTAAGAAAACTAGAATTTATCCAAATTCTAAGGTGCTTATTATACCTTATCTCCAAATTAAGGTAGGCTGAATGAAACATGGACAAGAAAAAAAATGCCACAAAGCCACAAGGAACTACACACTGGACATGCACAATAGGCGTTTTATTATCTCCCTAGCGATTGTGATCAGGTTGCAATGCGGCCTGGAGCAGAAGAAAAATGACACCAAAGGACGACGAACTATACCCATAACTGATTTTTGACATTCAACATTTCGAGAACTAAGCGAGATATCAAAAAAATTTATTCTTTACTTTCAGTTTGTTTCATGGAGTTACATAAGAAATCATCATCAAATTGCAGCGCCATGCTTATGATAATCTTGCTTATGATACTTCATATAATTTTACATATAGTTCGACAACTGTACTAACAAAAAATTTCCACCTATTTACAATGAACAGCGTTTTAACGTCTGTAGTTATAATTTATTTATCGATAAAATTTTAAGTTTTTCACTTAAAAAAACATTGAGGTACATAGCTTATTAAACATAATAAAATATTAAGGCAAAACATACATCAAATTAGACTTCACAAAAATGTATTGAACACTTTGTAGGCAAATACACTAAGTCGCGTACACTTTTTCGGCATATTTTCCATGTGTGGATATTAAAAAAAAAAAACAATTTATTTGGTGTCTTAAATGTGTTCACACACTGAGGCACTACACACCACTTGTAAATCGTAGACCTCATTTTATCCACGAAATAAGCAAACCGCCCATTACAACAGCACGAGCAAAGATGTTACAAGACACACCAAGACAGCTGAGAGCATTTTGGTGCCAATATTCAAATCTGCGCATAAAAATCAATATTTTGCATTTTCCCATTTGTTTTTTTAAACAAATATTCTTTGGGGGTTATAGTAGACGCCCAGCTACGATACTGATTACTTTTCCAAAATTAGTCAAGTTCCCCATTACAGTCAGAATTTGGGTAAATACCTTACAGAGAAGTACTCGTCAGTAAACGATGAAGTTGACCAGCTGGAAAGGAGGTTGGAACAATCGTCATTCCAGGTGGAGAAAGTTAAGGCATCCACAGCAGTGTGTGTGGAGCGGCTTGAGGTGCAAGTACCAATTAATGTGAAGAAGGAAGTCAAGAAAAGTTTAAAATTTAAGGTTATGCCAAACATTGCATTTCCAGCATGTCTGATGGGAGAGAAGATTGACTGGGATAGCTTCTGCAACAATGGCAGAATTCACCATGTTGATTTCATATAAAGACGTTTGAGAATTTCAGACCTTTTTGTAGGTCTACAGAGATAAAGAAGAGTGAAATTATTAGTAAACCCATCAGAGGGGATGTGGAAATGGTTTGCCCAATAACTGTGAAATGTTAGTTTAAGCTTACTTTCTTGGAAAATTAATAGTAATGTTCGAAGGCCAGGAAATAGAGGTGCTACTTGATTCAGGAGCAGTAATCATGTGTGTGTGTGTGCGTTTTTTTTTTTAATAGAGATTTTACAAGGAATTTGCAGCAGAGCAGAAGAAAGGTGAGGGGCTGATCAATGGAAAGAGTGACCGATGCCACAGGCCACAAGGACAAAGAATGTCAGACATGTTCTGAAATTAGGAGGAGATATTGGTGGATGTCAGAATGTGAAGAAAAAGGAAATGAAAAAGGCTATTTGGAAGATACAAAAGAAGAAAAGAAGATTAACATTATTTTATGAAGGAAGATATTTACTGAAGTTTAAAGGCATGGCGGAGGGTTGTTAGGGGGCAGGCAAATCCTACCACTACACAAGTTTTCATAAGTTAACATCACTTCCACATGGGCACATGATTTCAATTTTTCCTCTTTCAGCAACTGTTCTTACTTCGCAATGGTGAAGAACATTTCTTTTTATGTTTTTCTGACATTGTGTGTCACGGACAGAAAATCCTTTCAATGCACATTGTTTAGCAACCTGCCCATTCTTATTATATTCTATTTCCAATATTTTGATGATGAAAAAAGATTATTCCAAGTTGTGCGTTTCGTGCTGCGCTATGAGTGGTATTGATGGTCGTGTGAATAACGTGCCAACACCAAGCACATTGCTGGCATACAGGTACTTGCGTCTGTGCTACTGTATCTAAGTTACAGGTGCAACGAGTTGAAGGAGAACCTGTTGTAAATGAGTAGCTTTAAGATTGATTTTCATGTTTGTTTGTATAAATAGAGAAGCTGGAATTTAAGAAAATAAAGTAACTAGTGGATTAAAGTATAGCAAAGCAACCACCAGAGACTAATTTTGTATACTGTTATCTATGTTTAGATGTGATTCATCTAGTTGTTAAGAAATTTAGGAAAATGTTTTCTTTGGCAACAAAAGGCTGGGCATGTTAATCCTGTCTTTCACCAAGTTGCAGCAGTGGGTATGTAACATCACAGTGAAATTTATATAGATCTCCAAGTTTTTAAGAATGCAATATCACAGGGCGATGAACAATATCAGATATAGAGTGAGTAGAGCGTTTCTTTTTTTTTTTTTTTTTTTGCTTTGCGCCTCGTCAATGTCAAGGTCATTAGAGGCATGAAGGGACTGGAGCCAAGGAATGAGAAGGAATTTGGCCATGGCCTTTTGAAGGAAGCATCCCAGCATTCACCTGGAGTGATTTGGGGAAAACTCAAATATAGATGCCCAAACTAGGATTTGAACAAGCGTCCTCCTGAATGCGAAGCCCGAGTGTTACTGCTCACTCACCACCCTCAGTGGGAGTAGTGTGAGGAGAACCATGATGTAAATGTATGTAAGGTTCAGACATGCCAAGATATGACACCAGCAGTGTATAAGTTGATGTGAATTGTGATCTGCTCTCATCACTGTCAAATTAGTGTGGCGATTACATTAAAAGAGTGGAGGTGGTGGACATATTGTGTGCTGAGCTCTGGATAAATCTAGGATTAATCACGAGTTAGTATGATTTCCAGTTGGTGACATTGTTGAGTTGCTGGAAATATGGAATAGAAATGTGGTTTACTGCCTTGTTATTTGAACATAATGTGATGGTGTAAGAGGACCAGATAAATTCCCGTAATATTCAGTATCAATGGAGTGTATACAGCCGGCTTCTAGGCGGCACGGCCGGCAGTGTAACATGAGTGCGCATCTGTTAACGTCAGCGGCTTACCGCACATGCACTCACATGCAGCAGTCTGCCTCGGGAGTCTAGCTTAGTGCACCGATGTAATAGACAGTCCGCAATTTACTACTAACAGGATCACTTTGTACCCCATTTCGGTAACTGGAGTCTAAAGTCAAGATCGCAGGGGTGCAGCTAACATATTTCGTGGGATAGGAGTTACGTTCCCATGTTTGTGAAACTGTCAGTGTATGAATAACTGCAATAAACTGGAACTTATTTTGTAACATCTGTTTCTTTACGTAAAACCTTTCTAATGTGTATCAGACTACCATCACTCAAGCCAAAGAGCTTACACAGCCTTCAAATAGAATTATAACATCTTTAGTAGACTATAGTTGTTCTAGCAGCTATAGTCTTCACAGTTTGGCAATACTGCGTCATTAACAATCACCTGGTGTCAGACAGAAAACTGTCATCCCGACAAGAAGAAACATCAAGAAGAAGATACTATCAGACAGGTTAGTGATCGTATGCCTGACAGTCAATCAAATATATATCCATTCGGCCACCCAAAACTGATCTTTCGCATCATCTGCAGGACTCAAACCCTGCACCACATGCATAAACAGAGTTCCATCACAATGGCTCACATTAATTAATCTTACCAATGAAATATTAAAATGTCTGGTGGCTAGCTCTGGCATGTGACTGTTCATTTCAATAAAAACCTTTTGTGATTTGTGTAATTAGCTACATATGTGTGCTACCTGAAATATGACATATCCAGTCATTTTTCTAGAAATAACTCACAAGATGGTGACCAAAACATTCAAACCTGCAATTTGTATAAGAATAGTAAAGGCAATATCAGTAGCAAAAAGAAACAATATATGAACTAATGTTATCAGGACTCGTTAAGTATTAATCGAATTGGTATGTTACAGTATTCCCCATGAATAAGGAGCTATGGCTGTATATTAAAATCCTGAATGTATTGAATCCTGCTAAATTCAGTTTCCTGTTGTCCTATCTTGAAGGATGTAGAAATTGTGTGTTGAACTGCTGAGTCTCAAACAGCAGCTAACCTGCTGCAACCTCAGAAAACAAGAACACTGAAACTGAATGCAGCCAATAGTAAACAAAATCTAATTAATTTCTGCATTTTTCATATTCTTTATTCTATTCTCCCTTAAAATACTCAACATAAATCTAATTTTATATTCCCCTAATGTGCTTTCCCCGATTTTATTCATTTGGGATTCATCAAAAATGTGATAAACTTTCTAAATTAGATATTTGCTTCATTTTTCATAGACTGTAACCTCAAAAAACCTGTAACTAATGCTATTTATTAAAAAAAAAAAATACAAATGATCTACAGCTGGTTAATTATCTAGTGAGGAATAAAGTCTAAAAAATTTCTAAACATATACAGGGGATTAATACAAACATAAAATATTCCAATTTAAAAGCTTATTCATGTAGGGAGGATCCCACATTTGGCAGAGCTTCCCTCATGACTGGCTAAGCATTGGTGAATAGCGTAGAGGTGGTAGGGATGAACTGCTATGTAGCAAACTATTGATATATCTTGTGAAAAGGATATTACATATAAATATGTACATATTGCAGGCGGTGGAAAAATGTCAAAGTAGACACATTTGAGTATAAAAACGTAAATTGCATTAATGCGAACACTAAATAAATTTGAAAGAAGTTTGTTAAAATTACTGCTCACGGAAGTAAAATAAAATATCTGATGGGTTTAAATGGCAGGGTTTTATCAGCAATTGAGGCAACAAGGATGTTTGGAATTCAGGATATTTTGGTATGGAAATCTCCATCTCTGAAGCTGGGATGCAGTGGTGGTTTCAGGGAAAAAACTGATTGCTTTCACAGTAAGCAAATCATTGAGGTTGTTAGATTTGAGGTCATTGACATTTTCTGGCACTGAGATGTATACGTAGTGGATGCGGATAGCTAGTCTATGGCCATTCATTCTGACTGAGGTGCTTTGCAGTGAGGCCTATGTAGGAACTAATGCAGTGGTATGTCAGTTGGTATATGAGGTGCATTGTGGAACACATAACATGTACAATGATGCGGAAGGTTTCCCCTGTAGTAGGATTGAAATACGTCATAGTACGTGGATGCATGCAGTGAGGTTTGTTGCATGCAAAAGATTCATGTGGTGGTGTTTGAGAATGTACAGAAGAGTATTTGTGCACCAAGATGTTCTTAAGATTGGGTTGTCTGCTACAATGTGGGGAACAGTGGGTAGAATTTTGAGTAGAAGATTTTGCATTTTTGGAAAGTAGTGTGAAAGTCATGCCAACATCCCAGAATTTGATTGATGGACTCGATACTAGGAGAGAACTGGGTGACAAAGGCAGGGATATAGTAAAATACCTATAAACTTAATCAAAACCGTTCAGAAGGGGGCCTATTCCACATAATTTACACAGTAAATAACTTTTATTAACATTTCCTTAGCAATGCTGCACTTTTTAACTTGATTTTAAACCATTTTCTTAAAAGATACAAGTTTGAAATAAGGTTGGTTTTCAGAAGAAATAAATTCTGCTGCATTAATTTCCACTAGGAAAGCCAACATGATTATTATTTTAAGGTGTATTCTGCATGCTCTAGAAAATTCAGTTTAGAAAATATTTAGATTTCTGATGATGTCAGGCCATGTGCTCAGGAAGTACAAAATTTGGAATTATACCTAACGTAAAGGTCTACATCAGATTTGAATATAAAGTTGTAGGCAGCATCAGGAGAAACACCCCAAATATAAATTCGACTAATTACATAAATTATAGATATGACTTTTAATAAGGTAAAGAAAATCAAAAGTTGTAATAAAAGAATAAAAATGGGCTCAACAAATAGAAAAAATTACATGGGTTTAGAATATGCTATTAGCTTCACAAAAGGTTTAAAGTTTCAAGGAGAATAGTAGAATTTTATGAATCCAACTGTCAATACATTGTCAACTTTCGGCACCTAAAATTCTCAAGTAATGAAGATAAATTAAAACTGGGTAGGAGGATCATCAAAAACAGATAAGATTACAAAATTTAGAACAGACCAACCTAAGTAACATGTGTGAAATACCACTTAAAATATAAAAAAGTTAGCGAGATATTAATTTTTGAAACTATGGGCTAATGTCATGCTTCTTTATTTGTCTGTAAGGAGGGGTCGGCCATATTTTATTTTGGGCAGTTTTTTAACAATCTTTAACAAGGTTGGTGCACGATTGATTGGGTGCACGAATTAACACCATGCGGTAGGCCAGGCTGGCAAGAACTTACGGACTTAGGATGTTCAGTGTGTATGAAGTTACCACACACAAGATTAATAGCAATCTGTCAGTAGTGGAGAATTAACATGAGCTAGAAAACTTTCAAGATTGTTTTATTCACTTTGTTGGTGGGAGTCATGAAACCAATTTGTTGAATGTGTACTCAAGTGGTGTGCCTTAGTCTACCTGCGACCTTCTTATGGATGTGTTAGTCTGATGCTTTGTCGTTAGATTTATGACTGATACCAGCAACTGAGCCACAAATGTTTCAGAATATATTTTGGTTTCTATGAAAATTGACTGTTCTTTATTTCAAATGAGCAATCTGTTAGCTATTACAAGTCAATTTAATAGCTTGGTGACCAAATGACTTTTGATGAATCATGCATCAAGTGAAACCGATGTTTAGGCACAAACAGTATCAGTAACAGTCACAGTTCACGTTCGGTGTCTGTGTGGTAACCCCCAACCTACAGCATTTTGTGGTGACAATATGGTTGGTTTTTGGAGGTACTGAGTGAGAGTAGTTAGTAGAGGGTGGGTGAACACACAAGAGATTTGCTTATGTATGAGATCCTTAGGTAACAGCAGGAAATAGGGCTTCACATAAGTTTTTGGAGTACTGGGAGAGGGATTTTACACCACAACAGATGCATCTACCAAGGATGGTAAGGCTGTAAGTGGGGGAACTTTTGGTGTGGAATGAATGGCAATTGTTAAGTGTAGCTATTGCTGCAAAGTAGTGGGTTTGATGTGGACAGAGGTGTGAAGTGCGTCCTGCCTTACAGTAATGTCACTTTGAGAAACATGATATGTGTGTGGGAATAACTCCAGGTGAAATTGATGGAATGGCTATTTTTAAGGGAACTGAGAATTTCTAGAATTGGTTTACACTGTGGGTCCAAATCACAAATATATCTATGTATCTGAACCACACAGTGGTTTTAAAGGGGATGTGGTTCAGATGATGTTACCACAAAAGACCAACGAATAGTTTGCCATAAGATGGGGACACACACATGCCCATGGCAGTGATGCAGATCTGGTGGTATACTTTAGAACTGAAGGAGAAGAAGTTTTTGGGGAGAATTAGGTGAGCCATGGATATAAGGAAGTACGTACAGTAGAACTCCAATTATCCGAATCAACTGGGACCGGACCCCATTCGGATAGTAAAAAATTCAGATAATTGGATTTTTTCTGAAAAATGGTCTATTTTAATTAATTACTTTATGTATGTTCAAAAAAAAAAAAACTATTTTTAAAGAAAAACAGCTTTTAATTAATTAAATGAAAAGGCAACACTTTTACATGTTAAGCGTACTTACAAGTACCGTACATTAGTACAGTATGTACTTACCGCACTGTGAATAAAAGTAATTGCTTGCTGAATATCTCGGTCAAAGTAAGCTGTTCAACTGTATTCATCCGTTTTTGGACAGCCAAGTTGCGCATCCGCTTGACAGAGAGGAGTTGCATGTGGGCACACTCGAGCTGACGCTCCATCCACTTCAACGCAGTTTCAAGGCCAGCAAATGCTAGACAAGCTGAAGGTCCCAAGTCTGCTTCAAGTTTGACAGAAGATAATCTTCTTGATCGACACTTTCTTCTTTCACACTTTCAATCATTTAGAAATTCCATACCCGGGCCTGACGAATCACATACCACCCATTCTCCTCTATCTTCAGCACTATCTTCTGAACATTGAGGAGTTTTCAAAAGAATGTTTCTTATTTAAAAAAGTGATTCAGATATTCAGCGATTCAGATAGTCAGAGTTCGGATAGTTGGAATTCTACTGTAGTGGAAAAGCTGTGTGAGGATTTGCATATCTGGGAAGTGGTTATCTGAAGGAAAAATTCCTGAACCACATCCACTTTAAATCCCATGTGGTTCAGGTGGTTATCTGAAGGAAAAATTCCTGAACCACATCCCCTTTAAACCCCATGTGGTTCAGATATATAAGAGGTTTAATCAAAATATAATGGGAATTTTTTAATTTAGTGGGCTGTATAAACACGATTTTCATTTTTAAAAATCTTGATAGTACACGTTTCTCAAGTACATTTCAATTGGCAACCATTTTGAATATTTAGTTTATTTTCGACAGTCAAAAAGCTTAAGCAAGTTTTTTTTGTGAATTTGGTGATTTCGTACTTTAAAAACAAATGGATGAAAAAATTTGTACAAATTTTTTATTGAAAAAATGGAATAAAGTGCAGTACTGCATTAGAAATGTTAACAGTAGCTTTTTGCAAATCTACTATGAGTAAAACAAGAGTTTATGAGTGGTACTGACATTTCAAAGAGGGCTGTGAAGACATTCAAGACAGTGCCGCCAGCCTCTTGGCTTTGAATATCTGTAGATGGCTGCTAAAATTTCCATAGATTGGGTACAAAAATCCGGAGACTTGCTAACTAAAAGACTAAAACAATCATTACTGAAGAGAGAGTAAAAATTAAGAACACTTTTTATTTCCAGGTCTTTAAAATTCAAAGTACAAAATAATATTCTACATTGAAAGTAAGAAATATCTCTGAACATGTTTTATACATCGTCACTTTCAACGCTGCTGCTGTGCCTACTTTAGGGGAGGGGGGAGGGGAGGGCGGGGACTATACATTATTTATTTTCTTTGTTGACATTAAATTTAGCATATCTTCGGTAACAGGAAATGTTAAATATTGCGACCCCTTTGATTCTCGGATATTGATTAGACCTTCTCGGAAGGTACTGCTTTGTAAGACGTGCCAACGGGCGTGTCACCGTGCATAAAGAGTGCACCCATAGTTCTGTATTACTGTCTTTTAAGATCTATAATCAAACAAAATATGAGCTTTATTTCAATTGTTGGTTCACACGAGTGGTTGCAAGGAAACGATTAACAATTATTGACAATGCTGTAATGCATAAACCCTATCCGCTCAAAGTATAACAAAACAGCAATATAAGGAAAAATCAACAAATAGTAAAAAAATAGCAAAAATTCGTAGATATTTAAACAAAATCAGAATATCCTAACTATTTATAAAAATCCGTAGATCTACGGATAAATCCGTAGAAATGGCAACACTGATTCAAGATGATTACCCCGGACACTAACACATCAGCAACCAATGACAATGCCATAAAAGTGCAAAAATGATTCTAAAAATCACTGTATCACTATTAGAGAGGTGGTTGTTGATGTCAGATTTTCATTTGCTCATATTAAGCATTTTTAGTGGAGGGGGGGGGGAGGGGGAGGCAAGAAATGTGTGGTTGCAAAGTTTGTTATAAAATTGCTGAATTTTCACCAAAACTACATTGCATAGAAATCACTCAAGAATTGCTGAATGAAGTCAACAACCATCCAGAACTTCTTAAAACAGTCATAACAGGCAATGAAATATGGCTGTATGTGTACGACATCGAAAGCAAAGCACAATCATCCCAATTGAAATTGCCTGAAGAACTGAGACTGAAAAAAAAATCCAACAATTTCAATCAATTGAGAATGTTCTCCTCACTATTTTCTTTGATTTCAATGGTGTTATGTATCATGAGTTCCTGCAAGTAATATTAATAAGGAACTAGACGACCCGTGCGAAAATTTCTCAAATAAAATGCGATGAATAGTGAGGCTGAATGTTTGTAATATAATTAAAAGTAGAACCATAACCTTGTAGCAAATATTTTTTTTAATGTAATATGTACGCATCAAAATACTCCCAACATATTACGAAACAGTTAGGAAAATTTAAAACAATCTGTATTTATGACAAACTGTCACTGACCTTAACAGAATAAAACCAACCTGAACAAAATGCACACATCATATCAACATCTCTGAAATATTTTTTGCTGTGCAAATAAAATGTTTACATTGGAATTGTATAGCAAAATAACTGTGTTTCCGTAACAGAAAAAACAAAAAAATATCCGAAAAGCTACTTATTGAAAAAAAAAAGTTTATTGACATCTCTGTGATATCCGCTGCTGAAATCAAGGGAGTTAGCTCTGAACAGTCTCACACGCGCTACCACTTTGAGCACCAAGTTCCGGAAAATTATTTCTTAATTAATGATATTACATAGCTGGAGACCTTAATTTTTAAAACAAAATGTAGATTTCGGCTAGGTATCGAAGAAGATAAATGGCTTGCAATAAATAAATGAATAAAAAAAAAAATCACGTTGTATAAATAATATTGATACTTTTGCCCTTTGAGGGTCGAATTCCAAAAAAATCCATTTATAAAATATAGTGAGACCAAAGGAACCACCTTGATCTTTAAAATGATGGCTCATTTATCGATTTCGGTTAGTTATCAAGTGAGGTGAAAAAATAAAGTTTTGAGAAATGATGATATTTTTACCCCTTAAGGGTTGAATTTGGAGAAAGTTTTTTCTTAAAATATGATGTGACCATAGCGGATAAATTAATATTTAAATCGATACCTCATTAATTGGTTTCGGTTAGGTATCAAGGGAAATAAATAGCTGGTGACAGAAAAATGTGTTGTAAAAATATTAATACTTTTGCCCTCTAACGTTAGAATTTTTTTAAATTTCTTTCTTAAAATGTAGTAACGGAACTGAAGACATTAGGAAGGCCTCAATCTTTTAAATGATACCTCGTTTATCAATTTTGTTTAATTGTCAAGGGAGATAAATAGCTGGAGATACAAAAAACGCATTTTAGAAAAATTGAAATTTTTGCCCTATAAGGTTCGAATTACAAAAAATTAATTTCTTAAAATATAATGTTACCACGACGGAGACCTTAGTCTTTAATATGATATCTCATTTACCTATATCGGTTAGATATCAAGGGAGATAAATAACTCGTGACACAAAAATGCGTTGTAGAACCATTTATACTTTTCACTTTAAGGGTTGAATTCCAAAAAATTCTTTCCTAAAATATGATGACACCAAAGCTGAGACAATATTCCTCATAATCTTACTTGATTTATCGATTTTGGATAGATATCTAAGGAGATAAGTGGCTCGAGACACAAAAAAGGCATTTTCGAAAAACTGACATTTTTGCCCTTTAAGGGACGAATTACGAAAAATTCCTATCTTAAAATAAGTGTTACCATTGCGCAGACCTTACTCTGTAATATAATACCTAGTTTATCTATATCGGTTAGATATTAAGGGAGATAAATCGCTCGTGACACAAATATGCGTTATAGAAAAATTTATACTTTTTCCCTTTCAGGGTTGAATTTCAAAAACATTCTTTCTTAAAATATGATGTCACAAAGCTGAGATATTACTCCTTATAATACTACTTCATTTATCGATTTTGGTTAGATATCCAGGCAGATAAATGGCTTGAGACACAAAACACGTATTTAAGAAAAATTGACATTTTTGCCCTTTAAGGGTCGAATTACGAAACATTTCTTTCTTAAAATATGATTTTACCATGGCGCAGACCTTACTCTGTAATATAATACCAAGTTTATCTATATCGGTTAGATATTAAGGCAGATAAATCGCTCGTGACACAAAAATGTGTTATTGAAAAATTTATACTTTTTCCCTTTAAGGGTTGAATTCCAAAAACATTCTTTCTTAAAATATGATGTCACAAATCTGAGATATTACTCCTTATAATACTACTTCATTTATCGATTTTGGTTAGATATCCAGGGAGATAAATGGCTCGAGGCACAAAAAACGGATTTTAGAAAAATTGACATTTTTGCCCATTAAGGGTGAAATTACAAAACATTTCTTTCAGATAAAGGAAACAAAGAAAATGCCGCGAGGCACTGAAAATAAGATAGGATAGGGAAAATAAACAGTTACCCGTCACTTACCACAGATGAAGGCAGGAGGGCGAGACACGTAAAAACACAAGAACGAATTGCACAATATTTCGACTTTAGTCTTAGTCATGTGGAGCGAGACATATGCCATATGTCTCGCTCCACATGACTAAGACAAAAGTCGAAATATTGTGCAATTCATTCTTGTATTTTTACGTGTCTCGCCCTCCTGCCTTCATCTGTGGTAAGTGACGGGTAACTGTTTATTTTCCCTATCCTATCTTATAAAACATTTCTTTCTTAAAATATAATGTTACCACGGCGGAGACCTTATTCTTTAATATGATACCTCATTTATCTATATCGGTTAGATATTAAGGGAGATAAATCAGTCGTGACACAAAAACGCATTGCAAAGATATTGATACTTTTGCCCTTTAAGGGTCGAATTCAGAAAAAAAAATCTGTCTTAATATATGACGTCACTAAAGCGGAGATCTTAATCTTTAAAATATTACTTCATTAAACGATTTCAGGTAGGTATCCAAGGAGATAAATGACTCGTTGCACAGAAAACAGCATTTTACAAATATTGACATTTTTGCCCTTTAAGGGTCGAATTCCGAAAACTTCAATTCTTTAAAAAAATATAATGTGTCCAAAGTGGAGACCATAAGCTTTAAAATGACATCTAATTCATTGATTTCGGTTAAGTATGAAGAAAGATAAAGATTTGTGACAAAAAAATACCTTATAGAAATAATATATATGATACTATCTGGAAGTCGTGTGCCATTTGCGTGAAGCAATCTATCAAAAATGACCAGAATTGTGGTAAATTGGATGTACAATGAGTTCCTGCCAAATGGTTGTACTATTAATAAAGAATAATATCTGGAATAATGTGCCATTTGTGTGAAGCAATCTGTCAGAATTATGGCAAAACGACTTACGGAAATTGGATCACGATAATGCTCCCACTCGCACCTCACTGGTTATTCATGAGTTTTTGGTAAAGAAAAAAAAAATTGTAATCGTAGGCTTCTGCAGCTAGAGTCAATTGATTCTTGGCTGTCCGGGGAGTGCACCACGTCATGTTTCTTGAAACTGATGTTTCGACCCTCATTCTGGGGTCTTCTTCCAGGGCAGAACAAAAAAAGACTTTATTTTGCCTCTGCCACCGTATTTGCCCAACATGGCCTCCTGTGACTTCTTTCTATTCCCAAGGATGAAGAGAACTTTATACATTTTGCCACCATAGACAACATAAAAATAGAATCTCTGAAGGAGCTGAAGTCCAGAAATGGTTTCATGACTGGAAAAAGCACTTGCACAAGTTTTTTATCTGAGGGGAAAAACTGATCCTAATTAGTAAATAATTATTCTAACCACCCAGTCCTCTCCTAGTCTCAAGTCCATCAATCACATTCTGAGATATGGGTATGACTTCTTTGTCGCCTTTCCAGAAATGTGCAACCTTCAACTAAAAATTCTACCCAATATCCCCTACACATTTTAGCAGACCAACCAATCTTTAGAACATGTTGGTCTAAAAATACTCTCCTTCACATTCTCCAATACCATCACAAATCTTTTCCATGTAACAAGCTTCGCTGCAAAATCTGCAGCATGCATCCACCTGCTAAGACATATTTCAATCCTACCACAGGATAAATCTTCCACATTATTGGACATGGTATGCATTCCTTAATGTACCTCATATATCAACAAACATGCTGCCACTGCTATATAGTTCATACATAGACCTCACTCACAGCAAAGCAACTCACAGTCCGAATAAATGGTCATAGGAAAACTGTTCACATCCACAATATATACCTTTCAGTACCAGAACATGCCAATAACCACAAATCTAACAACCTCAATGTCTCCTTTACTGTGAATGCAATCAAAGTTTTCTCCAAAACCACCACTGATTCAGAAGTTCAGAGATGGGAATTCCAAACATCCCCATTACCTCAATCACCAATAAAACCATACCACTTAACCAATCAGTTTTTTTCTTTTTTCACTTTATCTAGCAATAATTTTAACACAGTCCTTTCAAATCTATTTATTGTTCATTTTAATACAATATACATTTTTATATTCATGTGTATCTAATATGACATTTTTCAAATGCCAGCCATATATACATACATATTTGTATATAATATCTTGCTTTTTCAATAGTCACTGCTCCGGTCCGGGGTTCAAATGCCAGTAGGCGCAGGATTTTTTTAGAGATGTCTTTGATCATATGAGCTAGGCCAGGGCATTCTGTGGCTTGGATTCCACGTTAAACTGTTGGTCCCCTTTAGGGCTAACAACCCTAGTTGTAAAACAATGTGTACACATCTACAGCAAAATTCAAGCTACACAAAGGCTTAACATGGTCCTAGTTGGCGCAAGCAATCATACATACATCTTAGTCTTCTCCCAAGATATACTGATAGTTCACTACACAGCAGCTCACCTCTACCACCCCCATCTTGTTCTCTGATGCTTAGCCAGTCATGAGGTAAGCTCTGGTGTATGCACATCTCCCTTGCCAAATAGCCCGATCCTCCCTGTAAGAATATGGTTTGAAACCATAATAATGTCTATTTGTGTTTGTCTTGTGTTGTATACTTGTTGCAGCTGTCAACTTTGGTGAGTGATAGGTTATTATCCCTATCCTTTGTTATTTATATTGCCTAAAAGCCATTTACCTTTTCTTTAGTATCATTACTAAAAAAATACAGCAACTAAGCCATTAATAAATTTATAGAATCATAAATTGCATATTGCCAGTTAAAACACTGAATCGGTACCAATTAGATATAAATATTTATATCTATATACATATCACTTACTTTCAAGTTTATTAAGTTTATTTATACTGCCTTGTTTGAAGTGTAAGGGTTGTACTTGATTTCCAAGCGTTCCTGATGAAAGTAGTACAATACAGCTCTGAGGGCAATAGACAAACCAATTCACACTCAGACTGTAAGATTTAAGTGCTTTAAGGGTGTGCTTTTCAGGAACAGCCTGTAAACATCATGTGTGTTAACTGATATCTCTAAAATATTTACCTCACTTTACCAAATAAACAAGCATTACCTGAAAAAGCTCCACTCCATGATCTGTGATAAATGCAATTTCATTTATATATGTCCAAACAAAACCAAGAATCGTTGTATTTTTTCCTTTACAACTCTGTGAGTATTCCACTGTATCCATGTCAGTCACAAAATTTATGAACTCCTGGAACATTTTACACCCAGATGTTTAAATTATATGAAGAATGTTTTAATAAGACAAGAAAATTGGTCAGAAAATGGATTAAATTTAGAACCCGCAACCCTCCCAATATCATAACAATTCTCAGAATGGTTTCAAATAAAAATGTATGCACGAAGTGAAACTGTCAATAGCTTAAAAAACAAAGATAAGGCAAATGAAAATTCACTGATTAAATCTCAAAGATAAGGCACTATTTTAAAACAATGGAATAAAAACTTCCAAAAATTACTGATACAAATAGTTTGGAAAGCTCTATTAATAATATAAATAAAAGGATAGATAAAATTATAAGAATATCTGAAGGTTTTCCACCATTAAATGAAAGATAATAATTTAGTTTTTAAAGTAGCCATGAAAGTGTAAATGCTACAAAATCATAATGATGAAGAAGGGCTCTATATGTATGTATAAACACCAACCCGTCACAAAGAGGACTTCAGAAACCTGAACATGTGGTTTTGTAAATTTCTTAGAGAAATGTGCATCCATACAAACTAATAATAATGAGATTACGAAAGCGTCCATGGTCACTGTAGGTATTATCTTGGTTCTCCGGATGGAGCCTGCGTGGCCAGTCCTCTGAAGAAGGCCACAGCATAATGGTAGAAACATTAGGTTCAGTATATTGATACGACTCCACCTGGGGAACCAAGATAATAATAATGAGGTTGTACAATTACAACTGTGAATTCAACACTACATCCTGCCAAACAGCTGTGTAAGATTTCACAATCTTGGTCCCTCAAAATCACATAGTAATATTTCTGATGATAATGTACGAGTATGAATTAGAGCAAAGAAGATCAATTTTTTGCGAAAGAGAGCAAGAATAGGAGTGAAACATTAGTGCTGGTGAATGAAGAAAGCAGCAGTGTTCGAAAGGATTAAACAGTTTGCTGATGGAAGGAAAAAGTGACTGACTGTGATAGGTTACGGCAGTCAGTAATGAGTCACACAGAGAAAAAAGGTCACTGAAATTCATCAAACTGCATGGCATTACCAACAAAGCACATATTGATAAACCGACTGCGTGGAAGTTTTTAAACTGAAGTCCATTACATGCACAATGTGTTTGCAAAATTGTTCCAAAAAAGAGCTCACCAACAAACAAAAGCAAAGGAATGTACATGTGTGCACAAATCTCTTGGAGAAGCAACACAATCTAAGAACAGAGACTTTTCCAGCATATGATTGCAATAAAGTCTTCACAGGTGTACCATCAGATTGTTTAGTTTTCACAACACAATCCGGCAACCTTTCCTGATAAGCAAGGAATTATTTAGTACAAATTTGTACCATTAGGACAAGCAATTATTCAGATAAACTATATGGTAGTACTGCAAAGGTTGCATGAGGAAGTGAAATGCAAATGGCTAGAACTCTTTGTAACAACCCACGGTTCCTGCACCACAATAACACACTTGCACAAAATGCACTTTACATACATTGATTTGTAACATGTTACTCCTCGTTATGCTATCTTGCCAAATGCCCTGCTTTGATTGAACCTAAGGCATTTTTTACTTATTGCTTTATGCCTTGTCGATGTTGAGATCATTAGAGGTGAGAAAGGCCTTGGGACAAGGAACGGGAAGGAATTTAGTCATTGCCTTTTGTAGGAAACATCTCGGCATTTGCCTGAAGTCATTTGGGGAAACCATTAAGGCATTATTATGAAGCCCTTAGTTCCAAGAATAGACTGATGGGCTGGTGATAGTTATGACTACCCCACTTTGTCTCATCTACAACATAAACGCTACAAAATATTCCTTATATTAGGAAGATGAAAATATCAAATTGGAAACCACATGAACATAACTCATGAATTATTTGAAATATTCATTTATTCTACTATTTGTCAACTTCTAATTATGACAAAGTTCATGAAAGAAAAAGTCGAGATATTTTCTGGAAATCACATTTAATCTAGCCAACTTCAACACAGCACAAAAAATTCAGTCTGTCACAATAAGTTTTCACAGGTGTAGCGCAGAACTGTGTTGTGGAAACACAATATTTTGACAATTAGCTCCATTTTCTTCATTAGGTGCTAAAACATCAACCAACATCACCTAACTCAGTAACCATCATTACTTTGCTTCCTCAAAAACTAGCAAAAGACTGCACTCACCCCTGGACAGGTAGTCTTTATACCTCCACAATTTTCTGTTCTTCTTCATTAACCTATTTCCTCTCTTTTTAACAGCTCATTACCATTGAGGTCAATAGAGCTGGATGGCTTTTGTGAGAAACATCCCACATTCACCTCACCTGTAGTGATTTGGAAAACCATGGAAAACCAAAATTTGGATGGTCAGACAAGGATTTTAATCCACAATGCGAGGTCTTAGTGTTATCAGGCCTGGTCTTTTATCCTCAAGTCACTAGTCAATACCTCCTGCCTTACATTCTAATTTGTATGAAATTCAACTATTGAAACTAAACAGTTTTATCTTCCTTCTCTTTAGTGTCAAAAAGTTTTAATTGTTTTGTGGAGGGGCACTCTTGGCCATCAAAATAATTGCTCCAACGAAGAACTACCAGGAAGCCACAAATTAAAATTTAGCACCTGGCAGACAATGAACTGATTGAGAACTGGGGTCTCCAAATGTAAAACTAAAATCATAAAATGGGGATACAAGGATGATGATGGATGTGATTGCAGGGAGGTGCAGGATCATAATCTGTTCAGATACTACATAATGGGAACAGTCTGCTCATACAATTACCCAAATGAAGCAAATGACAAGGCAATTAAAGCGGCTGAATTTTGGGAGAGGAGAATCTGAGGACGTTTTTCTTGGATACAGAAAGTAAGCAAGTAATAGTTTTCCTGAAAATTAATATATTTTAGTAGTACCCAAAAATCAATTAATGTAAGAATTCCTCATCTTACATTGCTATCATTTAAATATTCGTTATCCAAAGAGTGATTTCCTTACACTTGTCAATATAGCCTTGAACTTTAATTAGTGCTTATCTATCATGAAGACAAAACAATTACTTTATTCTTAAAAACCCAATTTAAATATTAAGCTTCTGAAATATCTCCTAAAACTGTAAGGTTAACTCATAACTCACTTCCTGACTGAGAGCTCAGCTCACCAAGTTCTATTTTCTAGATTTTTCATTATGGAGCAATTCTATTGTCTTGTTATGAGCTTCAGCTCGGTATCTATGTCAGACCATTCTTTGTACTCGTCTGACCTTTCCTGCAGTTACTTCTTTCATTACTGAAAGCTTCAAAAAGTTTTGAAAGGATGGAATTTTTATTATCAAACCATTTCACAACGTTTCAAATACCACTTCAAAGAGTGGATAGCTTCCCAATGGAGTACTGTGAAGAAGACATAGCAGTATTCAAAAATAATGAATGCAGCATTTTTTCCTAGAACGAGTTCACCAACTCAGACTTTATTTATTCAGACCCACATTTATGCATAGGGTATCCACATTGCAGCCTATGGAGACCACAGCACAAAAATGATTATAAAAAAAATCATGCAAAGAAAAAAGTCTTTTCCCAAACCAAATCTAGCTCTAAAAGTTCCAAAATGAGGGTGACATTTGCGCATATTAAATTCGATTTTGAGGCGGGTGTGCACCATAAAGTATAGCCAACACTAACAATTCTTGTAAAAATAGACCAAATTTTGCAGTTGTTCAGTGACAAAAAGGTTATGAGATTTTTTTCTGAGCCAACAGAGTGTATTCACTTCATTTTATTATTATTCCCCCACGATTAACTAAAAGTGGGTGGTGGAGAGTGTATTACACCAATCCTAATGTGTAACCATTTGTGCATAGGAAGGGATGTACGGGATATGGCAGGAGGTGCCCATGGGCTATTTTTAGGAACCATTCCAGCATTCACCTGGAGTGATCCGAGAAAACCATGGAAAACCCAGATTAGGATGGCCAGAGGTGTTTATACATACCTACTCCTTATGGAATCTATGTTCTCTTGCTTGATAACTCCTTCCTGTTCCACTCCCTAATCGCTCGTAGAAAAATAGAGTATAGAAATTAATCTGTTCTGGCCCTGATTTCTCTTATCTTAATTTCACAGTCATTCCTAGATATGAATGTAGCTGGTAGCAATATGTATTTGCAGTCATCCTGAAATATATCAGCTTCTGCTGAGCTGACTGAAAAATTATGAAACAGAATGGTTTCTCTTGGCATAATGGATCACTGCCTTAAAAAAAAAAAAAAAAATCTGTTTACTTGGCTATTATGCATGTCATAACTTTTAGCAAAATGAAAGTCATAAATATGCATGTTTTATTATAACACTTGTCAAACCTGAAAGTGGTGAAAGGGAAATGTTGGCTTTTGTGGAATTGTAACATCGATAAAGCAACGTAATTAAGTTTTACTATCTATTTCAATAAAACATGGCATGCATAATGGCCAAGTCAACAGATTTAAAAAAAAAAAAAAAAAAAAAAAATGAATGACTCATAACACAAGAAGAAACCATTCTGTTTCATAAAGCAAAGTGAATACACACTATATACTGTAGACTTGGCTCGGTAGAAGATATTGTAACTTTTTGTCAATAAACAACCACAACATTTGACCTATTTTTACAATAATTTTATGGGATATCACTCCTTTTTGTAAGTTGATCGATTATTCTGAGAAACTGCTCAAATGTAATGGATCCATTTGAAAATCGTGGATAAAGGACATTTCATAATTCAAGTCATGTTAATATATGTGTGTCCAGGGCCGCCCCGCGATAGTTGCCACTCCATTGTCGCCGCGACGAAATTTGCAGGGTATTATGTAGCAGGCGACCTTTTTTTTTTTTAAGCTCAACAGCTGCTTCGGGCGGCCGGCGACACTCGGGATGACAACAATCAACAATGGGGGCGGCAAATAATGTTCTAAGGGGCGGCAATCTCACAGTTTTTTGACCCGGTTCGGAAATTTCCTAGATCCACCACTGGGCCTGTAGTTAGACAGGGGGCGGCATAATCGGTATTGCTCACGGGCGCTCTAACAGCTAGCGGCGGGCCTGTGTGTGTCCAATACAAACAATGTGCACACTATTTCTAAACAATGGGTTTGCATCCTGAGCAATCAGTGCAGCTTGCTGTAGATTTAACTACCACCATAAGTAAACATCAGGTAATTTCCAAACTAAGCACAGGAACAAAAAAAATTATGTGTAGTAAAGATTGCTGGACTCTATACAAAACAGAAATTTGATTTCTTTGCTTATTTTTACTTATTGCTTTACGCCTCATCAACATCAAGGTCATTAGAGGTGGGATGGGACTGGGGACAAGGAATGGGAAGGAATTCGGCCATGGCCTATTTGAAGGAAGCATCCCGGCATTCGCCTGGAGTGATTTGGGGAAACCATGGAAAAACCAAATCTGTATGCCTCGATGGGGATTCGAACCGGTGTCCTCCCAACGCGAGGCCAGTGTGTTAACTGCTCACCCACCATGCAATTTGAGGCATGTAGCATCATCCCGAGAAAATCACCAATATTTGACTTTGCTTATAATTTGGGGATGAAACCATATATGTGTACCACAGGAAGTATTGTAGAATTATGATAACCGAGTATCATAGTTGGCAATGCATACTTACCACAGAAGTTTTAGTGCGCTGGATTGCTAACACCTGCTGATTTGGTGAAAATTTTATGGATATTACAGGACCTTTGTCTTCCATTCGGAAACTAGTAGTTGTTTCCTCTGTTGGCCCTTTCACAACAACACCTGTGACACCTCCAGATCGAACAGCAAATACCTGTATTAAAAAAAAAAAAAGTAACAGAACATCTGCTTTGACAGTCAACACTGAAAAGGATAAGTGACTACTGTATTTCAATTCAAACAAACTGCTTTACATCAAATTCTGCTTCCTTAGATCCACATTACCAAATCTCAAGTTAATGAATAAACTTCTTTAAAAATCTCTGAAATATTAAGGAAACCAAAAAAAAAAAAAAAAGTTCAAATTACCAAAAATCATAATCAAAATTATAAGTTCATAGGGTAAGTAGTAGCTCTTTCTATGCAGATAAGTCATGCAATAATTATAGCAACACATAATCGTCACACATTTTCAAACTATTCCAAAGATTTTCGTATCTGATATACTTATAGACTTAACTTTAAAGCTAAAATCAGTTTATTATCAATGAAATGAAAAGCCAGAGGCGATAAATTACTGCTTAGTGAAATTTTTATCCTGATATCAATTGCATAGTGATTCTACATTTTTATATTTTTTTTTTAAATTACAAGTAGTGATCAACAACATTCTAAATCTATAGTTGAGTTATTGTTAGTAAGAAAGTATAGTGAAATTTGTAAGTATATTGTATGTTTTTTGATACATGCATGCAATAAAGGGTGAGTCAAAAAGGACTTTACAACTTTGGAATGATATAAAGGTTTATTGAGATAACTTACAGAATTGTTAGATGTGTCATTTTGTAGCAAACAACCTTAAGTTTCACATAAAAGTGTGAAGTGCCATTTCGGTTTGATGTGACTACCATTCGTCAAGTGGCAAACATCCCTCTGGTAATCAATTTCTTCTCACACTTGTTGCAGCAAATCGGGCGTAACTTGTGCAACGGCAGAGTAGATTAGATTTTTAAAGTCGGCCAAATTGTTTGGTAGAGGAGGAATATAAGCACAGTTTATAATGAAACCCCAGAGAAAGAAATACAGTGGATTCATCTCCGGGGAGTGAGGTGGCCATGTGATTGGCTCTTCAGGGCCAATCCACTGACCTGGGAAGCGATTATCGAGGAAACCTCGAACTTCCATGAGGAAATGAGGTGGTGCACCTTCTTATTGGTAGTAAACCATCCCATCTCAGTCATTTACATCAATCTTGTTGCAGAGCTTGTTTCATGAAACCAAAACACACAGAGCGCACATTCCGCACCAGCGAAAGTAGCCAATTTAACTGTGCACTACGCTGGAGCCCCTGGTGGCAGAATGATGTACTGATGCATGTAGTGCATCAAACTTGAGGTAGTTTTCTACAAAATGACACATCCACTGATTTTGTAAGTTATCTCAACAAATTTTTATATCATTCCAAAGCTGTAAAGTCTTTTTTGACTCACCCTGTATATTTGTTTACAGTATATGAGACTGAAATATAACTTGATAATATCAGGAAAATTATTAAAGTATTAGTAGTAAAAACAGCCTTATTCTAGACATCAAAATGTCAGAATTCCCAAATACACCTCAGTAAAACAAATATTTAAAACGTGTTAACATCTAGGTCATAATTGCCATACCATATGATTATAGACTGGAGACATCAGTAAAACCCCCTTTTTCATATCAAATTCAGGAGTTGGGGGTAAAGGAGAGCAGCTGCAGTTGCTTGAGGATATTACAGCAGAGCAGAAGCAGTAACTGATACAATAAAGGAGCTGTGTTGGGAGTCATTGGAAGGTAGGAAGCAAGTGAGGAAATTTATGGGAGTGTAGATAGCATATATCGGCAGTAATGCTTGGATGGGAATTGGTAAAAGAATTAGGACTAACATATCAAAGTGAAGAGATGATTATAACCATAAGCTGGAACTTGCTTTCAAGCTTAAGGGAGACGAAAAAGTTTCTTCTGTTGATAAGGGAGTCAGAGTCTGGACTAAATTACTATAAAAAAATTAACAATTCAGCAAAAATGGCAAAGAATTTAAAATTAAAATTACACTGAAAGAAATTAAGAATAAAAATCATGAAACAGGAAAGTAGGTGTGTACAAATTTGTCACCAGAGCCTATTGCAACTATAAACAACAAAACAGTGCCACTTAGGGCGAGTGATAAAATTGAAGTCTGAATTATGGTATAGGGGACAGTCATAATTCAAACAGAGATTGAAAGGTCTTTAAATTGTGTATGGCTGGCTGCAATAAGGCCAACCAATCTACAGAAATGGAAAAACTAACAAAACAAGACACATCTACAGAAACCTAAGGGATTAAGGGGCTAGCCAATCATATTAATACTTATTAAACCCTTCCCAAATAATTGATTACTGAAGCTGCAGAAACATAAAATTTTACTTTTAAAATGGTTAAAGGGATAAATCATCTGCACGTGTGTGATCTGCTTTCAATATGACGTATTGTCAAAGGTATTTCAAAAGCATCAAAACTCCTGTCACTGAAGAAATCTGTCTACAAAATGAAGAGACAGTGAAGAGACTAATGAGAACAGCTTCAACCCTGTTCACCATCTGGATGTTGCACGGTCAGTTTCACTTACAATCTACTCATTACTTCTTTTGACTTCACGAAACTACATATATTTTGTATATCTCGTTTCTAATACCTCATGCTTCTCTAGTCCAGCTTTTCTCAAAACTCAGCATAATACAACTACCTTCTGATAGGATTGAAGGGTCTAGAACATGTTGTGGATACTTGAAATTGATGATCTGCATTACTTATGTTCCCTACTACGTGGGCGGTACTAACAAAAGAAAGCAAATGGTGAGCTATGAATTCTTACAAAACGGCATTTCTTTAACACAGTTCAAAATCCTGCACTCATTGATCAAGGTCACACTACAAAGAATTCAACTCCATCTACTTAGGCAACGTATAGTACTCATACGAAATATTATTTACTTAAAAAAAGGAACATGAAACACTTTTTGTAATGACAACTACAAAATGCTCCTGAAGCATACATTCCATCCAACATTGTTTCAGAATGTTATACAGCACTACATCATGTTCCTCTCAATTTTCTATGCACTAAGCCCAAAACACTGAGGACAGAAGTTGTGTCCAACTGATTTAAAAGAATTTTGGTACAATGGTAAAGGGCCACTAAAAACTCAGCCGTTTACAAGTGTTATTGTCAACAATCAAAGGTTTTAAAGAAAATCAGAGTCAAAAGTCTACATATTCAATCAATGTTAGACCAAGAAAGAGTAAATTTTTTTTAAAAAATCAAACATTTTTTTATAATCTACACTAGTCTACATATAAATAGTTTTTGAAAAAAACAAGTTTATGATTTACATTCAGCAAAACTGTAATGGCTTTTTGAATACTTCTGTGGACTAACGGATAACTGATTTGACTAATTCGGCATTTAAATTTGCTCATCCATTATTTTCGTTTCTTACGAGGTATTTTTTTTAAATACAACTTTTTTAAATGCTTTTTTAGATGAATACATTTTATCTAAAGATACTTGAAAGTCAGACAATGATGAGTTGTAGCAGCTGAACAGGTGGATCCATTATACTTGAAAAGTATGGCTGTCCTTATTGGTTTGACCATCGTGTTTCATGAGCTTCACCAAAACAAAAATAACAAAAGGTGAGGTTAGATAGATACAAGTATAATAGCGTGTCCATCACTTTCCAAGTTTCAACTAATATTTATACAGAAGTATTACAGAAACAAGCATTAAAAGAAAAGTGCAATAAAGATTTGAAGGAAAAAATTTATTGCAGAAGATTCAAATCCAAAAAGTATAGTAAGTTCTGCGAACAGAGCAGATTTTCTCTGGACAAGTTGTGCACACCATTTCATTTGGTGACCTCTGGTTATGTCCGAGTGCTCACATAAACATAATCATATGTGGTGTACGCATAATTATTTCTATTTCTTTGGTTCAATATTTTAGATATATTATTTAATATTAAAATAAATATTTAAAAAAATATCTACCTAATATGTAAATTTTTATCTCTAACCAGAGGTATTTTAAGGAGCCCTAATGTTTTTGCACGATTGATTTTAAGAGATTCTTCCCTTGGCTATCCCCAATTGGGCGTTTGATCAATTTGCAAGAATACCCACAAACTGGTGTGAATCCATACTAATAAAGGAACAATTAATTGGATTATTCACAAATGAAGATCTGAAACTAATGTCTGAACAAATTCTGGTTACAAAAGCAGATACCAAAAATAGATCTACATTATGGGTAACTGTACAGAAGTTGTTGATTGTTTTTTGTCTTCCTCTTTAGTAGAACGTGGATTTAGTTCAGTTATGAGCCCGAATACAAAAAACAGAGACTTATGAATTTTATTCTCATAAATAATCTCATATCGTCCCATCGCGTTCATCCATATCATTGAAAAAAATAATGTGCGTTTTTGTATTTTAAACAAAAGATACATTTTGAATAAGTATTACTTTAAATATAAATAAAATATTTATATATTATTTTTACATTACTGTTTATGATTCACATCATCAGAATTAAATCTGTCATTTCACCTGGTGGTTCGTGATCAGGTTTTTGATACAAAAAGAGATCCAAGCGCATAGCAAGTTTGCGGATCACTGGTTTATATGAATTTTCTATTTCCATTTAAGAAAATAAGTTTTCTGGCCTTTGAGGCTGAGACCCGACTTTTTAGTTAATTTTATATTATCTGTTTTAGAAAATATGCACTCTGAAGGCACAGATGTCGCTGAGATGCATAAATTGTAGTTTGCTACATCATTCAGAGCATTGTCCATAAGTGGCAAAACCTTGATTGGATTTGGTGTTGGCAATAAAGAAACTATCTCTAAATAATGCCAGAGTGGAATTCATACATCCCGCCATAAAACTCCTGGGAACGTTCTTCTATTGCCTTTTGCGATAGAGAATCCATTACTTTGTTCACCCTCGAGTCAGAAGATTGTGATCTGATGTTAGCATTATATCATTATTACAATTGGAATATATGAGTTACAATGCCACCAGAGATCTCCAGTAGTGGGCCTCCTCTGTTACTTTCGCCAATTGTGCTCACTTTATTTCATAGCCCTAGTCATAGTCAAACTGGCTATCCCGTCAAACATGCTGGCAGTCAAAATTGTTTAAACTTTCACTGTACGTAAAGCATCACATCAGATTTATCAAAAACTATAAATTTTTGAATCTCATATATATTACAAAAAGTTTGTTTTTAATAATCTATCCATCCCTCTTTGAAAGTGATCCAACCCCATAAAATTTTACCCTAATTTTCTTGAAAAACTTTTGAGAATTGACCTCAACCCTTCTTAAATGCTCAGTATTGAATAGTACACAATCACCATACCAATGTTCCTGATGGTTGCATGAAAGCCTTCTGGTTTGAATGAAAGTAGATACACATATTCTTTCTTATGTGCGGAAAACCAGAAACATGTTATACTGATCAGTTTTCCATTATTCTGAGACCAAGTTTCAACTAATTCTGAACTTCTCTAATGTTAAGTGAAGAGCCCAATATCGGAAAGTGAATCAAGAAATGAAATCTGTGACCGTAAGTCTAACCACGTACTTCATGCTTTATTTTCAAGAATAAATGTGGTGCTCAAAATGTGTTATTTTTGTAGTAATTTTTGTCATCTTAGCTCTTTTCTTTCAACTCTGATAAGTGCCAGAGACCATCTTTCCTTTTCACTTTAATATCATCTAATAGCAATAATGCCCACTTCATTGTTTCTAAGATTTTTGCTTTCTCTCTGTCCTATTTGACCATATCATAGTGTTTCTATCTTTCTTTACCAACTTTATTATTTGTGATTTTATTCCCTGTATTTTATGTACACCAGACTGCTGAATCCTATGCGCCATACAACCTGATTTGTGGCTGGGCTGACTGCAGGCAGTTGCGTGAAACTAACCATGTGCTTCATCCTTTAAAGTCAGTGCCAAAAATATTGTTTGTCTGTGTTTTTTATTTAATTCTTTTTATTGCAAGACATACAAATTATACATGCAAAGCCAGAAAAAATCTGAGTGTACATTGTTTACAATATTGTCAAAATATTGCTCAGCTCTGTACATAAGTTTTTAAATTTTTTGTTTGTTTTGTTTCGTTATTTTGTTGCATTTCCTTTAGCCAATCAGGTATTAAATTGTAGATCTTTACTTCTGTTCAGCAAACAGACTGTTGTTGCTCTGGGTGCTATCTACTTGTTTCAGGCTGCTGTCCAGATTTAAAAAACTTCTAAAAAAGGCTATTATACATAGTACTGCCACATTAATGCATGCAGCTAGGTGTATAGAGAATGACATGTATCCCAAGGTATCATCGCAGCCAGCAGACACGCTGGTCTCTTAGCTACATTTAGCATTTATACATCTCGATTGGCTCCTCCTTACATACGTACTCCATTTATATCTGACTACAGAAATATTAATAGGAAATTTCTGAGGTGGCCTGACCATACATTCAAGTTTAGATTTCCCAGGTAACAGCAAAACTTCTCTTATAAAATTGAGCGCTTATTCAAATTAGAAATTGTAACTGACATGCCAGTTTATACTGATAATCCAAACTACTCAAAATCATTTAGTCAAATTCTTCAGCCCACTATTCCACATCAAAATATAAGAATTTTAACAAAATCAATGAAATTACATCATGCATAGAACTTTGAGAAGGTTTGATGTATATGTTTCGTGTTTCTCTGTACATCATCTGTCTGACACAGAAATTATTCAATTGTCCATCTCTGTTACTACCAAAACAAGGGAACAAGAGAGCAGGGTGACCAAGTAAGAGAAATGTTCTATCAAAAAAATGGAAACTGTAGCAAACTAAATCTAGGTATCAGTCATGAAGCAGTGGTGGTGATGATTGAAAGTAAATGTGGAAGGCCACTAAAAAAAATTAATAGCATTTGTCTAATCAACTTGTTGAGAAATGTATGCAGGTAACTGAATTAAAAAAGGATGTGAAATGAATTACATGTGCCAAAATTGAAGTGGAAATTGGAGTGAAATAAATGAGGTTCTGACAGACAGTGGTAATAAGAGAGATCACTAGTCGAAAGAGTATTTTTAGCACTGTCCACAACAGAAAACTTAGTTGTCTTACCAATCAACAGAATAACTACTACTGATGAAATAATAAGGCAAGGAAAGAGATTCAAAGAGCAGGTGCTTCTGTCCTTCCAACTAAACTGAATTTAATTTGTTGTGAATTACCTCGTGATACATAATCTTATAGTTCCACTTATTTTTGGGTTTGATTGGCTAAATGATGTCTTGGCTAACTTGGTTTTTACAAAAAATCCCGTTCAAATACAAGGTGTGGGCATTAAGTTAGAAGCTCCAGGTGGAAGGGGAGATTCTCCACCTGCCCGAAACTGGTACTGATCTGTTGAAATTTGTTTTAACTGCTTCAATATAATGTCCTCTTCATGTTTTGCGCTCTCCTTTTTCGGAAAAGTCGTCACGAATTAAATTAAAAATGCCAAAATATGACATGCTCTACAACTGTGAAATGTTATCAGCACTGCAAAAATTATCCGTGCAGCGATCATATCAACCCAAACAGGTTCGTTTTGTCCTAGTGGTCATGGTTAGGTTGAAATTTGGCCTGGAAAGTTTATGGGAAATTTGTTCAGTGGCATCCATCTCAGAAACAGCACATTTGTTTACAAAAGAAGCAATCGATTGTCTCAATACTAATATAAGGGAAGGTGGCTGTACTACATCTCGGACAGTTATTTTCTGTTAATTTTGTACGACTTTTTACGATGGAGAAAAGCTGAAACAGCAAGAAAACATCACAACAAAGTATTTAACCAACATTTCAAGAGATTGTCATTAATTTTGCAGTGCCGGCGGCATATAATAGCTTCACGTCACACTCATATTTCGACATTTTTGTATTTAATTCGCAGCGACTTTTTCAAAAAAAAAGAAAAAAAAAGGAGAGTGCAAAACTTGAAGATGACATTATAACAAAGCAGGTAAAACAAATTTCAACAGGCCTCTACCACTTTCCGGCAGGTGGAGAAAGTCCCCTCTAACTTGAAGTTTCCTTTTGATCATTGTGGAGACTTGCTAAAAATCCAAATTTAATACTAAGCCATTAGGTGAAGGAAGTAGTTTCAACAACATCATGTGTGAAGCTTAACCATTTTTTCTTCATTTCCTTCAATTTATTGTTCAGGGATTCTACAATAACCGTAATGCTCCAATTTGATGATGGATTCTTATATAACTCAACAAGACAAATTGAAAATATGGATTATTTTATTCACAATTCGTGGGATTAATGGAGATCACGATTCTGCCTGGAATTGGCATCATATTACTGCAGTGGTCACACGCAAGAATCCATAAGAAATAAGTTCCGAAGTACGCTGTTTCATGCTGGTCCCGGCTGTTTTACAAACCATTTTCTGCTTGAAAATAATGGTCCAAGCTGTATTACAATGGAATTACTGCTTGAAAATTATACGTCTTGTAATTTCTAAAGCAGTATTATGGCATCATTTCTGAATGTTGTTATAGCAGGATCGCAGTCTCCAGTAGACCCTATATCGCTTAGTTCTCAAAATATAATATCTCCAGTGTGAGGTGATTAGGCTGAAATTCAGCCTGGACCAGAAGAAAAATTTCACCAAAGGCAGATTCAGTGGATTATTACGTAACTCCCGAGACAAATAGAAAATAAAGAATCAAAATTTTTGATATCTTACTTAGTTCTTGAACAATATTGTCTCAAAACTGAGGTGATTAGGTTGAAATGTGGCCTAGACCAAATAAAGAGTTGCCAAAGCCATAAGGAACTACACACTGGACATGCACAGTGGGTGTTTTGTTTATTTCCTACTAATTGTGTTTAGTTTTGAATGTCACCCCGACCAGAAGAAAAATGTTGCCAAAAGCAATAACTGATTTTTAGCAGTCAATATATTGAAAACTATGCAAGATACATTTATATTATTATTATTTACTTTCGATTTGTCTGATTGAGTTACATTAGAATTCAACATTAAATTGTGGCACTAAGGTTATGATAGTGCTGCCTATAGTTCATTCATTTAAGTTTATTTTGAAAGTTTGATTACCTAATTGCTGTATCAGTAAAAATTGTTATAAGTCAAAGCAATGCTTATATCTACTGATTACTGGAACAGAGTTTGCAGGCACCTGTAATGTTGATTAATTCATCCACTGTAATGTGTTCTTATTATTTCAGATATCTTCTGTTGTAAAAACTAACATGAAATTTACAAATAGAAAATTTTCAATGATGCTTTCTTTTATCTGAATCTGACATGTATTGACAAAGGGAAATGTTTGCCTTTGTTGAAAACATATGCAGTACTTCAAAATGGAAGCACAGAGAAAAATTGTGTATAGCTTTCACAAAAAAAAAAAAACTTTTAGTCCAAGCCATATTTTAACCTAAACACAATTTCTAGGAGGAATCAAAGCAGTTTACATTGATATCATCACTGTAAAAATAATATTTGTGATACTTTTAGAGTGCTGGTGTCACTACCAAACTGTCTCTTATTTCGTCAATTTAATTTGTTGCAGCTTCTCCATAAAACGTGAGTGAGGAATCTTAATAACACATAATATCGAACGAGTTAATCAAAACTCAAAGAGATTAGTACTATTTTTTCACACAAGGAGAAAGTCGTGCAGCTTAGAAAATGGTAAATCCAATGCCATCGATCACAGCGAGTTTTCATAAAGCCCAGCACACACAGAGCGACTATTTTGTGATAACAGTTGGAAACCAGTTAATCTGGCAGCCAGTTCGCAACCTAAACGAAAGTTCTATACGCACACAGGTAGTCTGGTTGTGGATCAGTTTCATTCGATTTCCAGCACACAGCGTGGAGTTTGTAGAATGTTTGCTATGTCAGATTCAGATAAGGAAGACATTGTTAATTATCATAATACTGCAGGATACAGGGGAAGCATTGGGTTAATCCATATTTAAGGCAATTTTTTTCTTGGATGTCCTGGAAGTTTATAGTTGTAAAGTAACTCCACCTCTCCTACGAATTTTAAATTAAAGGTTTAATTCTAGATGGGGATACCACTACAATCTCTTAGTGCCTAGCATAGTAAACACAAATATCACGTGGTATGTATATCACTGTGACGTATGGTCCAGGCTGCATTACAACATAAACTCAATTGATTACAGATAAAATCATGTTTTATAAATATCCGTTTCAGTCGTAATGCAGCCTGAACCAATGTGAAATGTAACCATAACACACGATATTGCAGATACCCAATTTTCAAATCATATCTATCACTGTTAGTGTGTTGGGATGTGCAGACTGAATACGTCACAATGACGTCATATATACCACGTGATCTGTGTGTTTACTATGCTAGGCGTTAAGAGATTGTAGTGGTATCCCCATCTAGAATTAGACCAAATTAAATTATTTATCAATGGGAGACACTAAAATGGACAGAATAAGGAATGAAGTGATTAGACGCACCATAAAAGAGGAACACCTACAGGAAAGGATAGAGAGGAACAGACTGAGTTGGTATGGACATGTAAAGAGAATGGAGGCTCAAATAATCCCAAGAAAAATCCATGAAATTAAGATGCATGGCAAATGACCCAGAGGGTCATGGATGGCTGAAAGGAGTGTGTACAGATGAGAGGAGAGGACTGGAACAAAGTGGTGATGGAGAGGTGGTAGGATGACAGAAGAAAATGGAGAGGCTTGTGCATGAAGCAGAACCGGCCAGAGGTTGGAAACTGTTGAGGATGATGATCACTCGGTTATTTTCGAGTTGGCGATACCGCTGCCTCGCGACTGTTAACGTGTCGTCATCGTGACGTCACGTTCACGTACAGTCATTTTTTGTGGCGATTGTGCCCTCGCTACGCTCGGTCACAATAATTTAAAGCTGTACAATATCAACATAAACTGATATCCCGAAGGTGCATCAGATGCAGGCGGCCGCTGGTAAGCGGCCGCAGATGTCCGATAACACAACCAGATGTTCAACTATATTTTCTAATATTTCTATGATGAAATGCGAGCTTCACCTCAAACATTGAACATCTGGTTGTGTTATCGGACATCTGCGGCCGCTTACCAGCGGCCGCCTGCATCTGATGCACCTTCGGGATATCAGTTTATGTTGATATTGTACAGCTTTAAATTATTGTGACCGAGCGTAGCGAGGGCACAATAGCCACAAAAAATGACTGTACGTGAAAGTGACGTCACGATGACGACACGTTAACAGTCGCGAGGCAGCGGTATCGCCAACTCGAAAATAACCGATCACTCATGTTGTCTTTGGAAAAAAAAAAAAAAAGCCCTAACTAAGAACCTGGTGGTTTTGCTCGACTGAAGTCTGCAACGCAACTGCGACCACGGTTGCATAAAACTGGTTTGAGACTGGTCTAAAACCGACCGCCTCTTGTGCGTTTCCCCATCCCCCCCCACAATACAATGGTCACATAACATTTGCGAGCCCAACCGGTTTGCAACTTTTGTCACAAAACAGTCGTGTGCGCTGGGCCCAAGAATTCCCACTGGAAAATACAGGCTACTAGAAAATTGGCACTTGAAGAAGTTATCCAAACTGGCTGTTAATTTCAACCGCCTTGATTTCAATTATTAGATTGGATGCACTGTGGAATTATAATCACCATCTTTATTTTAGTGAACAATTTTTCAATGTAAGTTGATATTTATACCTGTTTGTTCGAATCGTCGAAAAATACATTGGTAACTTTACTAACAGCTTCAAATCTGACAGGATTATTGGATAATTCTAAGTAATACTGTTCGTTCTTGCCATCCGCCATGATAATTAATATAAGAATAATCAGTATACTACGAAACGCTTTGAACACTACTGATTCACACTACATAAAACCCAGAACATCTTCGCACAGACAACCAGAGACAATATAAATGACAACAAAGTAATTTGAGTTTTGACAGAACGTCAACGATAAAAACGACGATTAAGAATAACCACTATACGTAAAGTGCATATTGTCACCAAAGATGGTAAATATAACAATTACATGAAGTCCTTGGTGCAATTGTATAAGCAACAACCACCAAGGAGGACGGAAATATATGGAGGAGAAGTGACGTTAAATCTGTGAAGCAGGCTCTAAACTCTCGTACATGCGCAGTGGCAGCTGCGGCGATATTGCTATCCCCAACAAATGCGATGTTCACATTGTGTTAGATGCTGTGATTATTTCATTTTGTAATGTGTATAAGTGTTTTATAATGCCTTCTTGTGTTGCATACGGTTGCACAAATAGGCAAGAGAGCAAAGAACCTGGAATATCATTTCATAAGTAAGTTGAATTCTAATTATCGTTGTTGAAGTAGGCGGTAAGAATTGCAAGCTTCAGTGCCTGTCTATAAATATTTAGTCATAGCTCTCAATGGGATGACATTATTCTCAAATTTTTGTTGGTGTAGTGTAGAAAATCAGCATACCTTGCTATTTTGCACATAATAAACTAGCATTACTTTTTAACGAGTGTTTAAAATGAGATTTAAAGGTGTGATTTTTACATCGTGATTCAGTGAATTTAGTATTCGATTTCTTACGTCACGTTGCAGTTTATACAGTGTATGATGAAATTAAATGTGTTAAATTATGCTATGGAATCTAGGAATCTTGATGAAGCAAACAATGTTGTTACCGCAAATACAGTTTGCGATTCAAATACGCGTGTGTTGGTGTGTCTACATAGTTTGATTCTGTATAGGCAATTAAATGGAGATTGTAGTTAGGTTTAAATGCAGTCTGTACCCGAATGGTTCTTTTGTTACATAAGGGACAAAGAATTTATCTATTACTGTTAGCAATTTCATGAGAACCAAGTTAGTGACAAAACGTGAATCGCGATATAAACTGTTCCAGGTATTCCCAATTAAGCTTACGATGCATGGTAACAAGATAACTATTTTTATTCTGATCTAGGCCGCATTTCAACCTAACCACAAGTGGTAGTAAAAAAACTGAAATATCCATTCTGCATGTCCACCATTGTGGCTTTGGCAGAATTAATTTTTGATCCAGGCCGCATATCAACCCAATCCCAGTATATCCCGAAACCTAAGCAAGATATCGAAAAATTTTATTCTTTATTTTCGATTTGTCTCGTCGTGTTACATAAGATGTCGATGATTAAATTTGACTTTTGCGAAATTTTGCATCTGTATATCAACTCAAGACACCTCACTTTTGATACAGTATATCTCGAGAACTAGGCGAGATATAGAAATTTTTTATTCTTTATGTTTCATTTTTCTCGTCTTTTTAAATAAGAATCAGTCATCAAATTTAACTTTGACCAATTTTTTCTTCTGAATTTCAACCAAAAACATTTCACGTTGGAGACAGAATATCTCGAATACTAAGCATGAATCAAAAAATTTTATTCTTCATTTTTTATTTGTCTCATCGAGTTACATAATAATACATCACCAGACTGCGGCGTTCCGTTTATCCTAGAGTTCCCTCGAGGTTTTTGTACATATACCCCGTGTCTGTATGGGTTCCTCCTCCGCCCGGCTTCACTTCAATGCGTAGTGAAGGTCGCTTACGTCGTCTCCATATATTTCCTTCCTCCATGACAACCACTACGAAATTGCTGATGGTATCAGTGATTTCCTGCAGTCAACAATCCTCCTATGAAGGAAATAAATTGTTGTGACGACTTAAATATTATATCTGATAGATATTCTTATAAATCTTACAATGCTGTATATTCGTTTACTATATCGGTTATTACAAACGTTATGGCTTTTCTCTTGTTTATGATATGATTATTAAATTCATCCCGTGAATAATTAACTTTGCACATGTATGAGTTACCAGCTGAGCCACATAAACACCAGGGCCAGTCTGTATGACCGTAATATCGTTTATTTTTTATTTTCCTTCACTTAAATAGAGGTCGCCGGTGATTCGTCTTACATCCTGTACCGCTATCTACACGCCTAAAGAGTGCATTGCAGCTTCTCATTCGTTGACATGGTAACAGATTTCCTGCTAAGATAAATCGCAGTTGCATTTCTCAATTTTTTATTGCCAGCCCATCCGACTT
Organism: Vandiemenella viatica; assembly: GCA_031002005.1. Lineage (NCBI taxonomy): Eukaryota > Metazoa > Arthropoda > Insecta > Orthoptera > Morabidae > Vandiemenella > Vandiemenella viatica. Next base: position 168,166,525 of record CM061920.1, read on the forward strand.
GCGCAAGGTTCATGTAAATGTAATTTTAGTTAACTTCGTAGAATTGGAAATAGTAGAAATGAAACAAAAAAATCTTGGATGTGACGGAAAAAATACAGAACGGATTAAGCATCGTGTTTAATTCCTAAATTCAGAATCCCACATCCAATTAATGCTTGACGGATAAATTTTAATGTCATTGATGGATCACTATCTGTAAAAGTATAGTCTTTGTTCAAGTAAGGAGCATGGAGGAAGGAAATATATGGAGGAGAAGTGACGTTAAATTGGTGAAGCAGGCTCGCGCATGCGCAGTGGCGGCAGTGGCGATATTGCGCTTCCAAACAATTGCGATGTTCCTAGTATATCCCGAAAACTAAGCAAGATATCGAAAAATTTTATTCTTTATTTTCGATTTATCTCGTCGTGTTACATAAGAATCGATCATTAAATTTGACTTTTGAGAAATTTTTCTTCTCCATTTCAACTCAAGACACCTCACTTTTGATACAGTATATCTCTAGAACTAGGTGAGATATCGAAAAATTTTATTCTTCATTTTTCATTTGTCTCGTCTTTTTAAATAAGAATCCATCATCAAATTTTACTTTGACCAATTTTTTCTTCTGAATTTCAACCAAAACAATTTCACATTTGGGACAGAATATCTCGAAAACTAAGGAGGATATCAAAAAATTTTATTCTTCATTTTTTTTTTTGTCATATCGAGTTACATAATAATCCATCACCAGATTGCGGCGTCACCTTTATCCTAGAGTCCCCTTGAGGTTTTTGTACATATTCCCCGTGTCTGTATGGAAGCGGCCATGCCCCCTCCACTCCGGCCATCCCCCCCCCCACTCCTCCTCCGCCCTGCTTCACTTCAATGCGTGGTGAAGGTCTCTTGCGTCGTCTCCATATATTTCCTTCCTCCATGGTAAGGAGGCCCCTGAAAAGACTCTGACTTCAACATAGACAATGCAACACAAAGCATACAAAATATAACTAGATATTTCAAGTAACAGATTAAAGATTATAAAAAAGTGGCAGATCAAGTAAGATCAATTTATCATCAACATAGAGATTTTAACAACTTGTCCGGCATTCAAAAATTTTGAGAAGCTCTATAATAAAGACCATCTCTGGATTTTATTTTAAGACAAACATTATGAACCATACAGCTGGTGATTTTAATATTTACAAATTATAAGCTTGCAATGATTATTTGCTGTGCATCCAGTTGAAACGTTTAAAGTAATATTTGACACAAGTGATGAGAATTATTTAAAAGAAAATCGTTTATTTCTTGAGTCGATCTACTGTAGTTCTTTTATGGGTAAATCTACTATTCTTCAGGGTCTGTTCATAGGTTTTGTTTAGGTGGATCATCGTTTTTTCACGAAGAGCACTCTTTTGATGTCATATGTTTGTGCTAATTCATATTGGAAACAGGAAGCATATTGGATAGAGAAGGACCTGTATCTTGATGGGTATTTTCACACCATGTCTGATCAACTCTGCTATCAGTTGTGAGGATGCGTCCCAGTGACTTCTGCAGGAGAAGAGAATATGGTCTACATCCCCAACAGTCCTACCGCCACACTCACATATTGGTGAATTGATCATGTTGATCCTGAAGAGGTGAATCGGAAACGGCAGTAATTAAACTTTAGTCTGGAGACGAAAGTTGGCATTCTCCATGAAACTAAGGCCTTGCAGTACCAATGCAACACTGGAATTGTGGGTGTATTTGTTTCTAATGTCTACCTTTATGTTGTTTTCTCCCGACTCCATGTTCCTTTCAGTTCCAGCTTTGTTGCGAAGTAGGAGAATCAGATTAATAGAAAAATATGCATTTATTTTTGTCATCGTGAAGTGACATTGCTTGGCAAGTCGATCGGCTGATACTCTGTATCGGAATTCTATATAATGGAACGAATAATCTTATTACAAAAATTTATATAAACCACATTGTAAGGTTATCCCATTTAATATATTAATATATGATGTAATTCGGAAATGGGGAGAAAATGCTCCAGCTGGGTAAAAATTAACTAAAATAAATTTCTTTATACCTTTTTTTATACTGAAGATGTTATTCTAAAAGACCATTCTGAAAGAAACTAACAAAAACCTGTCTACTTTTTAAATTGTATGGGAAACAATATAATCCCAAAACATCAATTACATAAACTAATACTATGATATTATTTTCATGGAATACACTCAGTCAGAAACAAAACTGAATTTGATGAACATACATTTAAAAAAGTAGTGGGAGGCAACAAATAACGGATTGAGTATTCTGGCAAATCATTTATTCGCAGTTGCTTAAATGTAATAAAATAACACTCAATACAATTTCTCGTATCTTACGGCGTAGTAAAAAATTTCAGTTGTAATCCTGAATTGTTATAAAAATACGCTCAATGCAGTTTCTCGTCCCATAAGCTGTATCAGAAAGTTTGTTTTCATCCTGGTTGTATCCTGGCATTGAGTCGACAAATGTAATATTAATTTCCTGGAAGGTTAAGCCAAGTGTAACCTTCCCTGCCGTCAATTAAATGCTTCAGTAGAAAATCGCCTAGTATAAACTACTCAGTTACTGATGACTTCATACTACCAATCTTTGGACTTTTTTTGCCCCTTAAACACCGTATTTCGACCGTATCTCATGTAGTACAGAGGTTACGATATTATTAACTGTCGATTCTAGCATGAGGTCAGGTGGATAGTTTTAATTAATAATAATTAATCCACTGATGAAAATTCACTTTGATTGGCTTTAATGTCTTAAAGAACCATTGAACATACACTCCAAAAACAAAAGTGACTAATGCCGCAACATTCATCGTATAACGCGCGCTCGTTGTATACATGGAGGGAGGAAGGTAGAGGAGACGAAATAACGCTAAATCTGTGTACCCTCATAAAAAAAACTCGTCTCCTACTGCGCATGCGCGGCGGTCATAGGAATAACCCCATACATTGGGCTGTTTGTTGTACTGTGTCTGCTGCTGAGAATATTTCATTTTCTAATATTATAAAGTTTTCTATAATGCCAAGTTGTGTTGCATACGGTTGCACAAACAGACAAGATAGGAAACAACCTGTAATAACGTTTCATAACTAAGTCACATTGTAATTATTATTTTTGAAATGTCTAATAGGTAACTACAACATTAGGGCCTATCGTTATAAATTTATTCATTGCTTACAATAGGATAATGTCGTTCTCAAATATTTGTTGGTGTAGTGTAGAAAATCAGCAAATGTTAATACTTTGCACATAAAAGGCTAGTTTTCTCGTAAACAAGTGTTGGAATTCTAATTTAAGCAGGTCAAGTCTACATTGAGAGACAATGAATATGGTATTCTGCATGTTTTAGTCCAGTTTAGTTTACACTGAAAGTGTACGATGAAATAAATTGTGATAATTTGTGCTGTGCGAACTACGAAACGTGATGTAGTAAACGTTGTTGTTACCCGAAATTTAGTTCGCGATGCATTTCATGTGTTTAGGTGTGTCTACATAGTTTGATTTTGTAGCGACAATATTAATGGAAATGTGGGTAGGCTGAAATGCAGCCTGTACCAGAAGCAACAAACAATTTATTATTTGTTGTAAGTAATTTCATAAGCATCATGTTAGTGACACAACGTGTATCGCGAATCGCATTGTATACTACTCCCATTTAAGCTTCAGACTTTTGGGGACAGCATATCTCGAGAACTAAACGTGATATCGAAAATTTGTATTGTTTATTTTCGATTTGTCTCGTCATGTTACATAAGAATCGAACACAAAATTTTACCTTGCGGAAATGTTTATCCTGAATTTCAACCCAAAACACCTCACTTTTGAGACAGCATTTCTCCAAAACTAAGCAGGATATCAAAAAAATTATTCTTCATTTTTGATCTCTCTCGTCGAGTTACATAATAATCCATCATCAAATTGTGGTGCCTCGGTTATCGTATGATCCCTTTGAGGTTTTTGTGCATATTCCCCGTGTTTCTAAGGCCGACCAATATGGCGACCTCCCCAACCCACTCCTCTCTACCCGGCTTCACTCTAGTGCGTGGTGAAGGTCTCCATATATTCCTTACTCCATGGTTGTATATCGTCAGTGATAAACGTCCTCACTCTCACAGAACGCTAATTCAACTCTCACTCTGGCCGCCTAGCGGACCAAAGATTATAGTATTACTTTTTTACAGATCTAATTTAAAAATACCCCATGACATAAAGATTACCAGTCTGTGGAATTCCGCAGCAATTATATTATACATATTATTACATTTCAATTTACATAATAATTTAACCATACAAACAGTAGCTTTTATAAATATAATAATTATAAAACTATTAACTATACAATTGGGGTGCTAGCATATGCAAAATCGTCCAGATGGCATTTCGACCTACATTGCCGATCGAAAATCAAAGCCTCTGTCAAACGCGAATTAATACATTCACTGAATCGCATTATATTGTGTTCGCTTAGGTTACGCGCGAGCCACCATTCGGAAGGAGACGGAGTATTCACCAAGCGGACCGTCTGTGTGGGAGCTGTCTGTGTTGAACAAATCGGACACTACATCCAATACTTCAGTCAGCACTCTCTATTCTTCATACGTTAATATAACTTTGGTAATGTGCCCCACTTTTTTGAGCACCTCTACTGGCTCAAATTCATTCTTGGACGATAAACCTATCGTCAAACTTTTTTATCACCAGCGTTGAGCTGATACACCGACGAGAACAATAGTATCGGGCGGGCCATCTCTGAACACTGACGCTAGCAGGTAGGCTGGGCGTTAAATAGGGTCTATTGGTGGTGGGGGTAAACCTGTTCATTCCTGTCCATGGAATGATACGTGCTGTGGTGGAGGTGGTGGTGGTGGGGCTTACGTAGACGGAGCGCACCGCAAATCGAAACTGTTTCTTTTGAATATGAATAACGATTCGAGGACTCCCGGCCAAAAATACAAACAAAAAATTGTATCAAATGGCTATGAATAAAAACTCATCCCTTCCAAACGGAATAAACACCATTAAACGTGATTTTCACTGTTGAAAACGGATGTTTGTGTCTAAATTTCTACAACAACAGATACTAATGAACAACCGGACCTAGAATCGTGCACTCCACCTCCGCATGACAGTGACAATCGTTAAAAACTAAGCCACCATTTTCGATATTTAGATTTCCATATAAAAAATAACTTTGGAATGCTGAAACTCTCCATGTAGTATATGACTGGAAATATAGCGTTACATTTTGCTATCAGTACAAGATTCCAACTCAAATTGGTGTGTAAGTATGTATTTGTAATCGAGCACACTATGATTCATACTTTCATACTACGATTCTTACACGATAGTTGTGATACTCGACGTTGGTGTGTATATGTAGGAGTTGTAAATTTTCTGTAAGTCCTAAAGATAGACACGACTTTCCTATCTCGTTCTTGAGTGGCGCAGTTCATGAAAACGACAATATGCACCTGTAACCGCTGTTTCTGCAGGTAGTATGCATTCTTCTATTTTCCCACTAACTGGCGTTAGGCGTGTATTGGTGAATGAATATCGCAAAAGGAAGGGAGGACCACAACGATAAGTCACCATTTTCTTTGATGTGAACAAATACTTCCCCAGGACGAACAATTTCTGTCTGTCACTTACCTTCTCACATATAAAGTTATCTTAGAGTAGTTTTTAATATTACATTCACTTTTCTCTTTTCGATTTTGATTACTATCATATATCTTTTGTCCTTTGCCAGGCAACTGAGATTGTATATCTGGGGTAATCTCTATAATTCCCTCCATAAAAATAGGTGCCAGAATGGTGATATATTGCTCTACATACGATTTTCTGACTGTTTCATCTGCTTAGGGAGATTACATCGATAGTGCCCAAAGCTGGTGTTGTGTAATATAAACATGCCTTGGAAGCAATTCAACTGAGTCTGCAACGTTCTTAGTCTGTACATATGTTAAATGTTTGCTATACGAAATAAATATTCAGTATTCGATTTCATGACGTGTACGATTAATTTTATCCGCTACATATATGAATTTAAAAAAAGGTCTGATATCAGGAAATATATTAAAGAAATATTTAAGGTGTATGGGTATTTCGTTTTTAACCTTCTTTTCATGGCTGTAATAAATTGGGAAAGAATTGAAATATAAAATTTTGATTTGTATGGAAGCGTGGCCTGAGTAGACCTGAACGGGCCGCGATACGAGATTCACTTATCACGAAAATCTAAACTGACCGAATTCTAGTAAACTACCTTGGATGGGGACGTTAAGCCTGGCGGTATCTTTCTGAAGAGTAAGCCTGAATGTGCCGGCACTAGGTTTTACAATTTCCCTTCTTCAACTTGCAGAATTCCTTCCGCTTTATTATACCAACGGGGTTTTGAACCGTGGACCACACTTTATGAAAATATGCTAATTATTTCAATAGTTACTTTGAATTTGCGAATAATTACTATTTTAAGACCACTGTATAGAAAAACGGAGGAAAAAATATTAGACTGCATTTCAGTGCAAAATCGTGAATAATCACTACTTTTGACAAAATCGATGAAATTTTGAATAATTTCCATTTTAAGACTATTTTATAGAAAAATGTAGGAAATTGTGAATATTAGATTGCATATCAGTACAAAATCGTGATTAATCAATACTTTTCTTTTACACTGCTGTTAGAGGCTCTGCGCAATCTTCTCAGATAACCAGCCATTAATTCCCGCAGGTAATAGGCCGGAAAGGCCGTTTATTTTCCCTCTGTCAGAAATTTTAATTAAAAAGGCGCCAGGGGATGTGAAGCAATCTTCTCCGATAGCCAGCCATTAATTCCCGCCGGCTGACAGGTAAAAGTCCGTTTATTACACGGCTGTAAGAAATTTTAATTAAGTTTTAAGGTAGAGGGCTTCAGGAGGTGGGGGAGGGGGCGAGACGGGTGGCGGCGGCGCCTTTGATTGGATTCGGAGCCCCGAGTCAACCCTACTAGACTCCCTTCTTATTTTTCTTAGTGGTTTTCTTATCCAGGTTTGACAAGGATATTTGCGACACTGGTACCTTGAGCTTGGAATAGGTACGCAATTCAGCACGTGGTTGCTTCGTTATTCCAAATAGGAGTGGCGAAGTACATCTCTTCATTGACCCACGTGGGTCGTGCAAATCGCTGTTTACTTGTCCGTTATCGGACTGGTATGGTCACTGCCCTGTTTTGTTAGTAAATTCTCGTTGCATCTCGATGCCCTTTAAGCATTGGTTCATCTCCGAATATGTCGTTTCTACTGCCGGCGAAGTCGAATATGACGCGGCAATACTGCAAGTGCTTTCCTTTTCATACATCCTTATTTAACTTCTGGCAAACATCCATGAGCGAAGGAAAGAAACGCACACAAAACTAGGAAGAAGAAATAGAGACTTGTTCACAGCAAACTTCAACGAAAAAATAAAACGAAAAATGAAGATAACTAAAACCAACAAAAAGATAATACGCAATAAATACACAGTCTGTACACTGCGTTACAATAGTTCTCTCGTTACAACGAGAGAAAAAAAACGAGAAAATGAACGTTTTATGAAACGGCGAAACGCGATCGTGTTGTTACGTAAACAACCAGAAATTGTACTGATTCTTGTATTTGGTATCTCGGAAACAGCGCTAACTCCAACTCGCAGACGTTTCAGGTACCAGTGAGCTGAGCTGATGTTACTTCTCTTTGATTACAGCAAGGAATTCTTATAACTTTAAAGGAATAATTTTTGTACACTAGATGACCCGTGCGAGTAGTATCGTGGACAGTCAGTAAATGGTAATATAATAATGTGGAAATAAGTAAATACAAGTATTTATTAATGAAAGGTATTTTATTTTGGATAATAGTAATAAATATAACTAAAGTATAAAAAGTCGTTATTATTAAATACTACCAGTTTAATTTAAAATATTTAAAAAGTAGAAGTTTAAAAAATATTGGCTTTGTCAGATGTCCTTTTTCAATCTTCTTTAGTTTACAAAACTTCTTTGAAAACAATATTAGCAGTTATAATTTAATCATAGTTGAATTTTTGACCATATGTGTCTTTAACTTAAAAATAAGTATAAATAAATCTACAAACTCGTGAAAAAGCCTCGTACGGGTGTTCATGTTAAAAAACAAGTTCTGTTAAATACAATCCTACGTTTTGAAGCGTCAGACCTTGTGGTTTAATAATGTTCATAACGAAGGTTACCTCTTTTGGAAATTGTTTTCTTATCATTTGGAAAGGCACGGTTCATCAGAAGATGTGCGTTTACTGCGGTGTATGAGCATAGTTTTATCGGAGTGAATAAATTTAGCACTGATGATGATCTCATCTAAGTTAATTTCCACAAACCTTGCACCCCTGATTAAGATTTGTATTTAACATAATGATAGTATTTTTCGTTTAAAGCAATTTATGAGGTGGTAAACCAGATGATCTCGGAAATGGGTTTAGCGATTTAGATGAAATTTCACTGTGGATAACGTTTTGGTTTTCAAGTTTGTAACATGATTTTACAAAAAAAGGAAGTAATTCTTGGTTTCTCGGAAACGGCTCTGACCCAGTCTCGTAGAGGTTTCAGGTACCAGTAAGCCTATGACATTAGCTAAGCTTCTCTTTGGTTAGAACTAGGAATCGTGCACACCTCAGAATGCCTAGGAAGCCTTCAAACCTTTTAATTTAATCAAACTCTACTCATAATCTTGTTTATTGAACAGAAATCGAAAGATGCCGAACAAAAATCGGTCACCAGGATACTAAAATATTAATCTTCTAAATATGAAATGAAAAAAAGGTTGAATGAAATTATTAAAATACCTAAGTGAGAAAAATGAATAACTAGCCGTTTATTCACTAATTACAAGCAATTTACTTTTAAAAAATTATGGCACGTAGGAGTGCTACAGAGTGTGTGGTGAGGGGTTGCAGTCCCGCAGATGACTGGATTGTAAAGTTTAAGTAAATTGTTCATTTAGTAAAAAAGAAAGTTTAGGTAAAATTTGCACTGTAAATAAATTAGAAATTGGAATATAGCATTTTAAAATAAATGCATCTTATAAATGTTTTAAATTAATAAAATAAGGTACGATCAATATAAAAAAGATATAACCAACTCAACTTATCTATCCAAATTTTCTATTTACAAATTATGCTATGTAAATTTTAATGTTAAACAAAAGCAAAACTACAAGTTAACTCTTTATGTTGTCAAAATTAATCGTGCTTACCTCGCTAAAAATATCAACACTTAACGTGAAATAATATTTATTATATTAAAATAATGTTCGCGTAACTTGTTTGTACTTATACATTTCCATTTGTAACGAAATTCAAATAAAAATTCGCAGAAATACGCGACTCACGATATTTAAATGTTCATTCGGTCACTTAGATTCGTTTAGTCACTGGGTGAGCCGCATACATACAGTTTGCTACAGTTCTACCTTACAGCGAGCTAGCTACGAAATATTACGAGGCTTATTAGTTCCCTTACAGACAGCAAGAGTATTTATCAAAACAAAAATAAAACGACACATCGAATGCCAATACTGTACGAATAAATCGACATTTAGAGAAGTATTACAAACTGTACAATATTACAATAGTTCTTGAGACATAATATGTTAAATGACACAACAAGGTTAAGATTATTTAAAGTCACGATAACTTAATACACATCGATAGCCGCATGAAACATAATCTAGGGAATTGCTTTCCCCAGGTTCTTTAAATGTACTTTGAGATAAAAGATATTCTGTTCAAAAATGTATCTGAATTTTAATGATTACCGCATTGTCAGCAAAGGCTGACTTCCTCTCTCCTTGGAAATATTTCCCAAAATAATAGTGGATGGAACGCTTGAATCTATATACGATCCATGTTAGTGCTAAAAACGAACAATAGCCGTCAACAGGAGTATTTTTTGAGACATTGATATGAATGAGATGGGATATAGTAAAAATAAACTTAAGCGAAGACGCGTCAGAATTTTCTGAAAGCTACCAGACTCCTAGCCCTTCGAATTTATATTCCAATTAAGTTTCTTCAAATCTTTTACAACATTGTGCTGTAATGGAAATTTACCTGGTTAAGTCAACATGGAATGAGGATAAATGTCAATAAGAATCTGTTTATTAGGTACGCAGATAAAAATGTTTTCTTCATAACAACTGAAGACTTATGAGTAAATATCTTGGGATAGTATTTAGTAGTAAGCTCAGTTGGGCAGCAATTACTTCCCACAGTTATTGCAGTGCCCATTTCGGGGGTGTTGGAGGAGGTTTTAAGATGCTTTATTTGCCGGAGAGCGTGATGAAAGGACGTTCAAGGAAATTCATTGAGCTGAGTATTTCAGGCACAAGAGTGTAGGAAGATTCTCGTACTTAGGTAAGGGTGTCAGGGATTTGACTAAGTTACCAAGAGAAATGATGATTAAGTTACCAAAAACGTTGAAAGAATTTAAAGCTAAAATTTGCAGAGGGCAAATATAGGTGGGTGCAGCGAAGAGGGATTATGGGTGTGTAAGGAAATTGCCACCGGAGTGTGCGCATGATTGCAATTTAATTTATTTAAATTAAATATAAATCACCATTTACCATTTCATCGTCATAAGTGTTTTTCATCATATGTGTTTTGTTCAAGGAAATTCATGAAACTGGGTATTTGAAGGCTTTTACTTGGCTGATATTAATTTGGCCCATCTTAATATTTACCAGTTTGTTTCCTCTACCAGTCACCAATTTACTCCAATGGTTTTGATATTATTCATCAGAATTCCATGGTTTACTTTGCCAATCGCGTTGGAGTGAGTGTCACGCTATCAACTCTCGCTCCCATGCCTATTTCATCTGAAATATCCTGCATTGGTCAAATAATTGAGCTACGCGTCAATAACCTCTCATAAACTTTACTCTTAGACTGTCACGAAGTGGTTAAATAGCAAGGTCTATATTAAAGTCAGCAAATGAGTTAAAATTAATCCGGTTTGTAGTTTTCTCGCCTAGTTGTGTCTTCTTCTTTGTGAAGTGGCACTAGAATGGAACATATCCAGTATTCTGCTAAGCATTAAATTTCAATACTCAACCCAAATAATATTTATAGTTATGACAGGATTTCGCATCCTCCTTATTTTTTAAATGTTTGTAATAATTTCACCAATTAAAGCTCATATTAACCCATTTAACGCCATCATAAAATGTTTAGATCCAACTTTCAGGTCTCCTTTCTACTTATCTATCAATCCAGAAGGTAATTTTTACTTCTAATGGTAATGGGGATGATTTCAGCCGTAGGAGCTACTTCAAAATCAAGTATTTTTCCAACCTGTGTGTTTATAAAATCTCGATTTGGTTGCATTTCAAGGAGAAAATTACTTATGTCATTAGTATGTAATTTTTTTAATAGAAATCTTCCTTGAATAAGTACAAGTAACTTTCAATTCTCCTGCTGCTGCTTTTTTCCTATGGCTAAGTAACTTGTGAGCCGTTCCTTCATTTTCGCGAGGTTTATTAAATGAGCTGCAAATTGTTGTGCGGGGACGTATTTTGACCCTAAATTTTCCTTGTTACGTATCAAACTAGTCCTTAAACGTGATTTTACGAGGTGTAAATGTCTTTACTTGATAACCTTAATACCACGACAAGCCGGTTAGTTGTTTAGGAATATAAATAAGAAATTACCTGGATGACCGATCTTCGCTCGGCATCTTTCAATTTCTGTTCAATATGCAAGATTTAATCAAAATCTTTAGTGACGTTTGTGAGAAATTAATTTTTTCTATATACAAGAGTTGCTCATATAATAGTATTAGATTGGATAGATTTGATATATTATAAAAACCTAACTTAGTCCACGAGAGAGCGCTACAGCCGTTTCAGATATACCAAATATAGGAATTGCTAGTTTTTTGTTTATAAAATAGTGTTACAAACTTTAAATTTTTTTTTATCTATATATAAAATTTCATCCAGACCACTAGAGCCGTTTCCCAGATCGTTCGATTTACCATATCATTAATTGCGTTTGAAGAAAAAGGCTATTACTATGATAAATAGAAATCTTAATGGTAATCAGGGATTAATTAATAGTGTAAGATTAGTGACAATTCACTTAGACAAGTTCATCATCAGTGCTAAATTCGATCACCCTGATAACAGAACGACTAGATATTGCATACTTCGCACTAAACACACAACTACAATGTCTCTGACCATAGCCTTTAATGAAAGCAATAAAATCAGTCTCCAATAATAATTATTTTTCACACTAAACAAAACCTGAAACATTCTTTCCTTTAATTCGAGATATACAGTCTTTAAATGCCGCAGAGGGCCGTATGGAATGTGGGAAACTAATAACGAAGAAACAGAGATTTTCTTTGATCACAAACTCTGTCAGCACAACTACAATGTCTCTGGCAATCGTATTTAGCATTCTGTTCACAATAAAATGGCGCTGCAGTTTGTAACTCCCTTAAACAAATCGAAAGTAAACATTTTTTCATATCTCGTTCTTAGTACTTAATATGCAATTTTGAATATCTGTTATTCAAATGTACAGGTATGTAATATATTGTAATTTTGAGCTCCAGTGGCAGATGAAGTAACATAATGGGAACATTATTAGTTCCAGAGGCAGATGAAGCAGCATAATGAGCCACATCTAATGTCTGATACTGGAAAAATCGGTCAAAACCGATTCAGTAGTTTTCTGGTAATGCTAGATTATTCATAAAATAAATGTGTCGTAATGTCTTAACACATACATTAAATTTAACTTTGACCACAAGTTTTCAAATTCTTAAAATCCATTCAAAATCTGTATTTTCTGCGCGATGCCGGAATGAACAGACACATTTCACATACATTTTTATGTATGTGGTATATATAAATGCGCGTACGGTCCATGTTTTGATTTTCGAGCAGCAATATTAACGGATGTAATTAGATTAAAATCTAACCTGGACTAAAATGAAACCTGACATTCTGTATCAAAGCATCCAAACCACCCCATTTTTAGAACTGTCAAATCAACGTTTAGTTTAGTACCGGAAATGTCCAGTACGAAATCAATAAAGTTTGGCAGGCATTAATTTTTTTTTTTTTTTTGGACTAATAAAAATAGTGTATAGATAAATTAAATTCAACCAACTTTTTTCTTGGTCTTTAATTCCGGAAATTGATGGCGTGAATTGTATGAAACTTTGTACACGTTTCTCATTGCGTGAATAAAAATAGTGTATGGGTAAATCATCCCCAACTAGACCCGACTACACCATAACTGCTAATATTGTCTTCAAACAAGTATGAAAAAATCACATCTAACAAAGCCAATATTTCTTTTTTAAATGCCTACATTTTAAGTATTTTACAATTATACATTCAGTATTTAATGATAACGACATTTTACAATAAAAGTGGTATTTATCAATACTCTTCAAAATAAAATACCTTTTAGTGTTTAATGATAACGAATTTTGACAGAAAAGGTATATTTATTTCTAGTCTTCAAAATAAAATTCCCTTGTGTAGTAAATATAATTAGATTTCCTTACTGTTTTCCACAATAAAATAACTTTCTTTAATCAATATACTTGAGTTTACTTATTTCCACAACATTATATTACCATTCGGTGATTGATCACGTAGAATTGTTCGTTTTAAAGAAATAAGAGTATCTTGCTCTAAAAAAAGATAATCTTGACTAACTTCAGTCGGCTTACTGGTACCTGAAAAGTCTACGAGATAGGATTAGTGCGTTTCCGAGATACCAAGTACAAGAGTGGCTCGTTTTGAGTAAAATCGCGTTTTTGTAGAGAAGACACCTACTTAGATCAACTTGTAAAGCAAACCGTTACCTAAATATGAATTTCAATCAATCGTTATAGCCGTTTCCAAAATAACAAATATGTACAAGAATTGCTCGTTTAAAGATAAAGATTCACGATCACTGGCAACTAAAGGATGCCTTCACGATGGTTGCTAAATGCCGAACAGTTGTTAGACTATCCATGGTAATAAAGGAGCAAACTACTAAGGAAACAGTAGAAAGTTTGTGCTTCTGGTTTGTGTTTACCTGCAAGTTGTTTATTCATAATTAAATTTTACAGTTTCAAAAATGATCCAAAACCGAGAGATGAAATGGAAAATTAAATTTGAGCCCCGTGGGGATGTGCCTCTGATACAACAAGTTACTCTAAAAAGAGCATACTTCGAGCATGTCAAAAAAGTGAGTTGTGACAATATATTTTTCAAATAACGTGGAATGATAAATTTTCTGTATCACCGAATGACTTATGTATATGAAAGTACTAATATGTAACTTAACTTGCCTGAAGTAGTGGTCTCAGTAAATGTTGTTCTTTTTCTAGATACTCGATGCACCCAAAAAGGTTGACAATTATGCTCCGAAGCTAGGTGCGGGTATCAACGTCGGTGAAGATCGGAACCGCCTGTTGTTAATTGACAAAGCTAACAAAACGATGCTGGAAGACATTAACAAAATAGGCATACAAGGGGTAACCAGATTATAAAACTTTTTAGCCTACATCTGATACGCTTATATAGTGATTAAAACAGAAGTACCGTACATCCATGCAAAGGTAACATACAGCTAATCCATTTTTGCACTGTAATAAAAATTAATTTTCTACTTCAATTTCAAATTTCACTTCTTGAGTTCTAATTCCAATTGCTCGATATCTAGAGTTCTCTGTTTAATTGTAGAACTTTATTTTAGTTGTGATTTTTGTCTAACTTGTAAGTTGCCTTTAACTATGGAACTTTGAAGAAGGAAGAAACACAGTATGTTTTGGTTCATTCGCACGAAAATCAAGAAGTCAAACCAATATTTTCTTTCATAGTACAGTGCCATAGGTATGTATGACTTTATTTTAGCAACGTTCGAAGGCAGCTGTTACAGCAAAAAAGTATCTTTGCTTTGTCCTTTTCTTCCGAAGTGGCGATGTAACTGTGCAGAGGCACTACATAGCCTACTATGCCAATCGCTTATTGGCTAGGAGTTTAGACATATTTATAATTGATTGGTTTAGTACATTGGCAAGAAAAGGTGTATTGTAATGTCTAGAAGAATATAAAATACTGAGCATGCGCTCCATCCAAATTAAATTAACTTAACTTAGTCTACAAATTAAAGCTTTCGGGGATTCTACGATAACCGCGGCACCGCAATTTGATTATGGATTCTTATGTAATTCGATGAGACAAATCGAAAGTAAAGAATAAAAGTTTTTGATATCGCGCTTGGTTTTCGAGATATATGTCAAAAATCAGTTATAGGTAGGGCCTATAGGCCACTTCTCACCCTAACCTCCTCACTTTTGAGATACAATATCTCGAGAACTAAGTGAGATATCAAAAACTTTTGTTCTTTACTTTCGATTTGTCTCGTCGCGTTATATGCGAATTCATTATAAAATTATGTTATGGCGAAATTTTTCTCCAGGTCCGGGCCACATTTCAACCTAACCACGTTAATATTTTGAGATACAATATCTCGAGAAGGCGATATATCAAAAAATTTTATTCTTTACTTTCAATTTGTCTCGTCGAGTTACAAAAGAATCCATCATCAAATTGCGGCGCCACAGTTATCGTAGTATCCCCCTAAAACCAAGCGAGATATCAAAATTTTTTATTATTTATTTTAGATTTGTTTCGTCGAGATCTACAAGAATTCATCACCAGATTGTGGCACCACGGTAATGATAGAACTGCCAAGCACTCAGTAGTAAGGTTGAAGGTTGTAACGCATTGTGTACCAAGATGCTAATTCACATTGCTTTGATAATTAAGTAATTAGGCTACATTTGCTAAGTAAAGTCAAAATCTGTAGAAAATATCGGTGATTATTACAGGTATCTGTAGTTAGATTATAATACCCCCACGATGAAAATACTCTCATTTCTTGGTTGGTATGGAGTGAACTATGACTATGTTGAAAACTTTTATCCTCAAAGTTCGTTTAAAAGGCAATAAAGTTTTTTTTTTTTTTTTTTTTTTTTTTTTTTTTTTTTTTTTTCTTCTTTTTTTTTTGAGAGGGGAGAGATTTGTGGGAATTATTCCTTGAAAAATGTGGCGTCTATCGCAAACTTGTGGTGACCGTTTTGTGTTGCAGTAAGTGTAACAAGAACGTCCATTAAGAATGTAGGGCAGAGGGAAGAAGGGAAATAAATGAGGCTCTTCTGGTACTGTGCTCTCTGTATATAGGAAACTTTCAGAAGAGAATAGGAAGCTTTCAGAGCAGAACGAAAGGATAAGGGATTTGGGCGAATGATCAGGCAAGACTTTTAGAACCGGAAAGAATGGATGGTGGATTTAGTGTGGTCACTGAAATGGCTGGTTGGGTACTGGAAACAGTAATAGGGTTAGCAGGAAAAGGATGATAGATACTTCAAATTTTGTAGGTAGAAATAGTTGATCTATTACCAAATTCAGATGGGGAAGAGCCTCATATAGTTGTAGGAGTAGGTGAAGTGCAACAGGCCATTAATAGGCCCTAATAGAGGTGTGGAAGGATAAAATATTAAGATAAAGGTACTGCTGCTAGGAAGTAGTCAGGGAAGAGGCAGGTTCTGTTGGGCAGAGTCTTCCAGTTCATTTTTTTCCCCCAGATATAGTGCAACATTAGTGCAACGATATAGGCTCACTAAGGAGGATAGAGTAGTGATAGTGGGGGATTTGGGCAATAGTATTGATAGGAACACAATTTGTAGTATAAAAAGATCTGAGGAAGGTGTTGAAAGAGGCATAACATACTAGGGTGGAGCTCATGCAGCTCATGAGTCGTCATGTCAACCACATTGTGAGGCGGTAAACATGGAGACCGGATTACTGCTTGAGAAAGGCATTAGTCGCGACATGGTTGTGCCTGTGGACACCATAGGTAGATGAGGTTTCATTATGTGTAGCCTACACTTGAATATAAGGAAAGGGGAAGGGGATACTTTCTGAGTTGTTAGTTAAAGCTTGTAAGGTTTCCCACTTCCAGTAGTGATGAGGTTATGGCTGTGACATTTTTAAGTTAGTGACTAAAGGGATACAGATTGCGGATGTGCGAAGGGAAAAATCACTAATGCTAAAGAAACAGATGAAGCTGTTGAAATAATTACAGACGGTGGTACAAGTGGGAATATCCTGTGAGATTATTCTTGACCTTTTCTCAGATCTTAATCTTGCAAAGCTCGTCACTGACCAACGCGATGCCACAAAGATAACAAAAACATTTTAGATATTCTCGTTACAAGTAGACCTGAATTATTCACGGACATTTGTACCAACACGTGAATAAATGATCATAAAACTGTAATTGCTACAGTAAAATTAACAGCCTCAAGCAAAAGAAAAAAGAAATGGTCGTTTACAGGTTCGAAAAAGCCCCAAAGGAGAGTTAAAGAACATTTTTGAGGGATAATTACATTACCTTTTTAGAAGGAAGAGGCTCGGTTGAAGAGATGTGTCTTCGATTCATGAATATAGTCAGGGAAGGTATCGACTTACATATACCGAAAAGGACAATCAGGGAAGGGAACGATCCCCCGTGGTATACAAGTGAAGCTAAAAGGTTACTTAAAAAGCAAAGGAAGATACATGCACGCTCAAGAAGGACGATGTATAGGAGTTATTTAGAAAAGTTAGCTGTTCCAAGAGAACATGTCAAGAACGCGATGCGCGAGGCCTTTAATGACTTTCGTTGCAACTCACTTTTCCAAGAGCCTCATCGAAAATCCAAAGAAATTTTGGTCGTATATAAAAAAGTAATTACTTGTGACAACAGTATGCCAGTTCTGCTACAAGACGGTCGGGAAGTTGATGACAGCCGCGACAAGGCTATTGTATTTAACACCGAATTTAAAAATTCTTTTACTGACGAAAACATGGAACACATTCTCGTTTTTCCACGGCGTGTAGAATTTGAGATGGATCCAGTAAAAATTGATAGTGTAAGTATCATTAAGCAACTAAAGCTCCTGAAGTGGGTCCCGATGTTATACCAGTAAGAGTATTTTCGGAATACGCGGAAGAAATAGATCCATTTCTGTCAGATATATTTCATAAATCTTAGAAGGAAGAAAAGTACCTTCTGACTCGAAAATAATAAGGTGATTAGCGTTTTCAAGAAACGAAATCGGAGAGATCCTAGGAGTTAGCGACTCATATCTTTAACATCTGTTTGTAGTAGAATTCTGGAGCATGTCATATGCTCTAATGTTATTAAATTTCTAGATGAAAACGATTTGCTTACAACAAACCAACACGGATTTCGGAAGGACCGATCGTGTGAAACGCAACTGGCACTATTTTCGCATGACGTAATGAAAGTTATTGATATAGGATCATAAGCTGATGCTATTTTCTTGGATTTTCAGAAAGCTTTTGACTCTGTATCACACAACCGACTTTTAGCGAAGATTCGAGCGTAAGCTATATCTGATCAGATTTGCGAATGGATACGCGATTTTCTAACTGGTCGGTCACAGATGTCGTTGTTGACAGGGAAGCCTCATCTAAGCTATACAATACAATACAATACAATACATTCATTTTCCATTGATCCAAATATAAGAGACTGGCTCTGTGGGATATGGAAAGTTGTCAATTTACAGATAAACAGTTGCATAACAAAATAATAAGTACACCACTAGATGTACAGTCATAGTATACATGGTACATTAAACACTTCCATTACAAAATAATACATACACCAGAAGATGTACAGTCATAGGATATATGGTACATTAAAAAAAAAATTAACAAAATAATACATACACCACAAGATGTACAGTCGTAACATATATGGTACTATAAACAATTACATAACAAACTAAATACATACACCAGGAGATGTACAGTCATAGCATACATGGTAAATTAATTATTTGAACTATATTTACACAAGATACTGGCAGTTATTTTTAAGATACCTTAGAAATAAATTCTTCGACAGAGTAGAAGGAGTTGTCAATTAAAAATTCTTTCAATTTTTTCCTGAATTTATTCTTATCATCTACTAGACATTTAATATGTGTTGGGAGCATATTGAAGATATGTATCCCTGAATATCGGACCCCTTTTTGAACAAATGACAATGACTTGTAAGTCTTGTGAAGATCATTTTTACTTCTAGTGCCATAATTGTGTATTTTACTATTTGTTTCAAACAAAGTATAATTTGTGACTACAAAGGACATTAATGTGTATATATATCAGATGCTAATGTTAAAATCCCTAACTTCTTGAACAGCTCTCTACATGAAGTTCTATTGCTAACCCCACACATATTCTTATTACACGCTTTTGGGCTCTGAACACTTTGTCTCTATGGGTAGAATTGCCCCAGAATATTATTCCATATGACAATAAGGAGTGAAAATAAGCAAAATAAACTAGCTGCCTCATACGGAGATCACCTAAAGCTGAAATTGTACGAATTGCAAACGTGGCTGCTCCCAATCGCTTTAGTAAGTCAGAAACATGTACTTTCCAATTTAAATTATGATCAATACAAACCTAGAAATTTCACACTATCTACCTCTTGAATGGACTGGCCTGCAAATTTTATGTCTATGTCAGGTGTTAATCTGTGTGATGTACTGAATTGCATATACTGAGTTTTATCAAAGTTTAAAGACAAGCCATTAGCTGTAAACCATTTATTAATCAGTTCAAAGACATAATTTGAAATATATTCTGTAGATAAATCTGGAGTGTTTTTAATTCCTATGTTTGTGTCATCTGCAAATTGGACAAATTTTGAGTTTTTAGATGAAACACAGGGTAGATCATTTATATATATTAAAAACAATAGTGGCCCCAATATAGAACCCTGAGGTACTCCACATCTGATTAATTTCCACTCAGAAAACAGTGGACCTCTTAAGGCAGCCTTAAAATTCTCCATTGACACTTTCTGTTTTCTATTTAGAAGGTAAGAACTAAGCCATTTATTAACAATGCCATCTATACCATAATACTTAAGTTTCTGTATCAGAATTTTATGATCTACACAGTCAAATGCTTTAGATAAGTCACAAAAAATTCCCACAGGAATTAATTTATCATTTATTCCTTCTAAAATATTGTCAGTGAATGCAAATATATAGCTTTTGAAAACCAAATTGTGATTTAGTTAGAATATTATTATTTTTTAGATGTTCATAAACTCTATTGTACATTGCTTTCTCAAAAACTTTGGAGAAGGCTGTTAGTAATGAAATTGGTCGGTAATTCGATACGGCTGCCTTATCTCCCTTTTTATAGAGTGGTTTAACTACAGCATACTTAAGCCTTTCTGGAAAAGTACCCCAAGTAAGATATATTGAATAGATAACTTAGTATATTACTTAATTCTGTGGAGCACAATTTAATTAATCTGCTGGAAATCCCATCATAACCACTTGAGTATTTGCTCTTAAGGGATTTGATAATTTTTCTTATTTCTTCTGGAGTAGCTAATTTTATAGACATAGAGTTAAATTTTTCTTGGAAGCCTTTTTTGACAAAATCCATACTGTGTGTCACTGAGCTATTAGCAGTCAACTTATCAGCAACAGATAAAAAATGTTTATTAAAATTATCAGCAATTGAGAAATTAGATTCTACTGAATTTTCTTTGACAAAAATATCATTACTTGTTTGATTACTCTTTCCTGTTTCCTTTTTTACAATGTCCCATATTGTTTTAATTTTATTTTCAGAATCATGAATTTTATGTTTGTAGTACATACTTTTAGATTCTTTAATAACCTTTTTCAGTATTTTGCAGTACTGTTTGTAATGTGTTTTAACATTAGCATTCTCACTGTTCCTAGAGGCAATATACAACTTCCTTTTATTAATGCATGATGTTCTAATGCCAATAGTTATCCAAGGCTTTTGTTCTTTTTGAGAAGCATGACACTTTTTCAAGGGGAAGCAACTTTCAAAGAAATTTAATACAATGTCTAAAAATGTTGTATTTTTCATCCATACCTTGAGCACTGTATACCTGTTCCCAGTTTGTGGTATTCAGGCACTTTCTAAAACAAGTAACTGACTCATCATTTATTACACGCTGAAGTTTAAAGACATTACTCTTAGTGCTAGTTCCTATTGAAGTGTTGATGGTTAATAACTGGGCATCGTGATCCGAAAGTCCATTGATGGATGGCTTGATGGTATAACTGAATTTTGAGGTATCTAGGAAAACATTGTCTATAGCTGAGTGACTATTATTCATTATTCTAGTTGGAAAATTAACTACCTGAGTTAAATTGAACTGACTAATGATTCTAACATGACTTTACAGGGTAAGTTATTTAGAAAATCTACATTAAAATCACCACATACTACTATGTTGACTTCTTTTCTGCTTAAAAATGTTAATAAGAGTTCAAACTGGTTCATAAAAAGAGAAAAGTTTCCCGATGGTGCTCTATATACTGTTACTATTATGAAAATTTCATTATTGAATCTTAGCTGTGTAGCACAGGCTTCAAAATGTTGGTCAACACAATATTTGCTAATACTTATATCCTCAAAACTATAACCATTTCTAACATAAGTGACAACTCCTCCTTTCTCCAAGTTCGTTCTACAATAATGAGAAGCTAAATTAAAATCAGTTACATTTGACATACCTATTCCTGCAGTTATATGGTGTTCAGACAAGCATAAAACATCAATTCTACTGATATCATTTAATTCATTTATGTGGACTAGCAATTCATCCACTTTATTTGTTAACCCTCTGATATTCTGATGTAATAAATTAATCCCTACACAATTTTTAATTTTGGTATCTGAAAACTCATTATTGTTTAAACTAATTTCTTTAAAACTCTCTGCCTAATACATGATCCTAATCTAAAAAAGGAGCTGCCCTAACACCATTAACAACAGATATCTTTTCATGTGAATTTGTGGCCCCAATTAATTGTTTTGCTATGAGATCTGAAAGAACCCCCTTCCCTCTACTATTGAGGTGTAGGCCATGCCTAGTATAATCCCACCTATCAATAGCATCTACAGGTACCAAGCCCATGCCAGAGCCAATATCAGACATAAGATACCGTTCCAGTTCCAGATTCACTCGCCTCACAGCAGAGTTCATCTGTGGCCGATCATAGCGTCTCAAGACCGACATCACACTGACCCGAGTGTGGCACGTTGCTTCTGCTATTTTCTCCAGGTCATCTCTGATGCTATACCTATCATTCCTGCCCAAACTATTTCCCGCTCCTCCCACTATCACTACATGATCCTCATCTGTGAAATCCTTACACAAAGAACCTATATCTTCTACTACCTGACCAAGACTAGCACTAGGTTTGAAGAAACTCATGACCTGGAAACCTGATCCTAATTTTTCCTGTACCAATGGCCCAACACCTCGTCCATGGCTACTACCTAGCAGCAAGACTTTCTTTTTCCCTAATCCCTGCCTACCAGACTTAACTACACAGTTTTTCCTACAAGTCTGCTGCTTTTTACCTACACCTACAACTACAGAAGGCTCATCCCTGTCTAACTCTGGCAACAGGGCAAACCTATTTTCACCCCAACAACAAAAGAATCAGAAGCCCTTCTTGTTCTAATTGCCCTTTTCCCTGTCACCAGTTCCCAACCATCTCTGTTTCCCTCCCTGCGCAGCCTATCCAACTCCTTTCTAGCCTCTATCAGTTCAGCCTGAAGGGCACTAATCCTTTCCTCCTGCTCCAATATCTTCCTACTTTTGAAACAATCTTTACAAAACCATGGGAGAGCCTCCTCAATTTCCCCAACTTCGACGCCACTACAAATCGCACCCCAATGAAACCATTTCTCACACCCTTCGCAAAAAATTCCAACCCTCAAAAATCTACGGCAATGTCCACACTTTTCACTCATGATTACAAGAAACTAACAACAACAAAGTACACAATACGAGAAACAAAATTTGTTGAACTTAACCTTACAAAAAATCTGCTAAATTAATTCACAAGTAAGCTTTATCTAAATATATTTTCGCTCTATAACAAAAATCTGAACTTAAGCCGAGCGTTCAAAAATGTAAACAAACACAGAAAGTAAACACGGAACAGACCAAAGCACTAAATCACAAATAAATTTTTTTGCACTAGACGTTACTTCGGGCGTTCCTGAAGGAAGTGTGATAGGACCACTGCTTTTCTTAATTTTTATAAACGATCTCGGTGACAACGTTAATTGTAGAATGCGATTGTTTGCTGATGATGCACTTATTTATAGGGAAGTGATGTGCTCTGACGATTGCTTAGAAATTCAGTGCGATCTGGATGTTATTTCGGAATGGTGCCGTAAATGGTAGCTTACACTTAACTGCAAAAAAGTGCAAGCCAATGCAAATCAGTAATAAAAAGACCCCGTTTTCTCACGAGTACAAAGTTAACAATTCAGTTGTTGACACGGTGGATTCACTGAAGTATCTAGGCGTAACAATACAAAGCAACATGAAATTGAACTTGCACATAACTTCCGTCGTAGGCAAAGCTAATTCTAAACTTCGATTTGTGGGTCATATTTTGAGAAGTTGTAATGCTCATACAAAGGAAATACCGTACAAAACACTAGTGCGTCCGCATGTGGAATACTGTTGTGGAATTTGGGATCCGTATCGCAAGGGATTGATTGATACGTTGGAGAAAGTACAGAGGAGAGCCGCTTGATTCGTGACTGCTAGTTACAGTCACAGAGCTGATACGCGGGTTTGGCTGGGATTGTTTGGCGGACAGACGACGACGTTTGCGTTTGAATTTGTTGGAGAATTTGCGAAAATTTTTAAATTACGAGTGCAACGAAATAATTCTTCCGCCAACCTATTTAGATCGCAATGACAGGAGGGATAAGATTCGAGAAATAAGATGCCGTACTGATACATTCATGTATTCCTTCTGTTCGGGATTGGAATGCACTGAATTAGGATTTCTGCTTACCACCCTCTGCCGCCCACAGTATTTGTGATTTGCAGAGTATAGATGTAGATGTAGAAATGGGAAGACGAAGGTTAATGCTGAAAATATCACAAAACCAATAAAAGACTGTTACTGGTGAACTGTAGAAAAATAACGAACAAAGCAATAGAATTTGGAAACTTAATAGAGTTACACGAGCCACAAATAATTGTAGAGGAAGAATCTTGGTTAAAAGAAGATGCACTAGACAATGAGGTTTTACACGAAGGTTACAAAGTATACCGCAGAAACTGAGGACCAATTGGTGAAGGAGTATTCAGATAAGTTAGGAAAGATTAATACAGCTTTCTGGTGTGGTTTTCGGGGGTGATATAAAGAAAAAAAACGGGGTGTTGGGTGTTTATCGTAGTGGAAGAATGAATGATGAAGATGAGGTTCTTGGAAAGAAACTAAATTCATACTCAGAGTTCAGAAGTTAGAGTAGAATAGTCATTATTAGTGGGGATTTACAAGGTGTCAGCTGGGTAGGAAATAAGAATAACAACACTAGTGAACAGAGATTTGCTAAGTATATCTATAATGGAAGGAGGCTTTAGACAAGTGATGGAGCAAAACACAAGCCCGATGATAACCTTGTGAGGTGTTAATATCTGAAGGATTAAGTGATCACAATTCATTGCTAATGGATGTTAGTGGATTCAATAAACCAGTGACCTAAATTGAAGGGAGAAATAGGTATAATTATAAAAAGATACAAATTTCAGAAATGAAGAGATATTTCAGGAAAAGGTTCAGCAAATGGAAGTATGGAACAAATACAGTCGAGGCGAAGTGGTATATTTCAAGCACATAATAAAGAAGGGTGATGAAATATTTATATCAAAAGAGAAAATAAACAGAAGCACAAAACCAGAATACTACAGTAGGCTTTTTGACTATTTTTAAAAAATGTTTATTGATACACGTTATTATTTGTGATAAAAGGGTTTATTTTATGTAAATTTCAACGTTAAAATTTAAAGTATTTAAAAAACTGCCAAAACGCTCCTTTGCTGCCTGGTGCGGGCCAACGACACCCTTGACGTCACGTGCCAGTAATCGTACATCAGTAACGCCTGGTTTGTTTCTCTGAATTTGTGTAAAAATTGTTGGAAATATGGTTTGTAAATAGTGTGTAGTTTACCAATCTACAACCACGACAGTAAAAACTCCTCCAAAAACCGTAAGAGTCTCCACACAGCTGAAACACGAAAAAAAAGTAACTGCAACTTGTTCCTATATACCCAGACGATATTGCGACTAAGCCACATATCATTTTTTGTGAGAATTATTTACACTGTAATTTCACTGAGTTACACGTAGCATGTTGTTTCGTGCGAGTATCAGTAAGATTAGAGTCCTTAGTTTCGATCTCGCTTCAGAATATGTTTTTTCTGGGTGTTTGCTTTGGATGCTAGTTGCTGTTGGTAGCATCGAATATTTATTTTTTTCTTTGAAAACTCCACCAAAACAATAATTTTTTTTTTTTTTTTTTTTTTTTTTTTTTTTTTTTTTTTTTTTTTTTTGTTGAAGGCTTCACAAATTTTCGATAGCAAACGTATAGCAAACATTTGAAACATAAACGAACAAGAAAGACTTCGAAAATGAAACTGGACGTTACACTCCGAAAAACAGTTTCCTACTTTTTTTTGGAAACTGAAAATTACTTGCATATTAAAAGTAAATACCACCTAAATAGACGCATTTATATCAGAAAGGTAACATGCAGTTATATCGTCACGTAAAAATTCCAACAAAAGAGATTCAATGCTTTCCGAAACTGTTGCAAGATAAGCGTGAAATTAAAATAAATTCCATTATTCACTGCCATGTGCCTGTATTTTTTGCTATGATAGTGTATGTCTGGTATGTTCAAAAATTCAAAGAGGAAGAATATCTTAAATAGATGTGTGTGTGTCCCTATATTTCACTTTTCAGCCACAACTACCTATCGCAGACCACTGGTGTTTGTGTGTGGTAGTAGGATGGAGTCACCTGTCATGCACAACGTCGGCCGAATGTCGGTAGCTGTGGGGGTATGGGAGATATGGTGGTTGAAACTGGCCGAAAAAGAATATTTTCGTATTTCGATCAAAGACATGCCTGTCTGAATATTTCACTTTGCTGCCTCAACTACATAGCACAAACCACTGGTGTTTTATGTGTGGTAGTGGCCTCGAGTCTCCCATCGTGCGCTGTGGTGGTTACAGGACGGTAGCTATAGAGAGTGGGGTATATGGTGGTTGAAAGTGGCATTTCCTATTTCTACCAAAGACGTGCGTGTCCCTATATTTCACTTTGCAGCCAGAATTACCAAGCACAGACCACTGGCGTTTGTGTGTGATAGTAGGCGAGTGTTCCATCATGCACTATGGTAATTACATGTTGGTAGCTGTGGGAGTGTGGTAGATACGGTGGTTGAAAGTGGTGGGCCCATACGTAAAAATAGACAGCCAATACTATCTGGTGCATTCCAATGGTGATTGTATGTGGTATTAACGTCAAGGCTCCCAACGTGCACCATCTTGGTGACATGTCGGTAGCTATGGGGTATGGGAGATATGGTGGTTGAAATTTGTCGAAGGAGAGCATTTTCATATTTCGACCAAAGACATGTGTGTTCCTATATTTCACTTACAGCCATAAATACCCTGAATAGATCACTGATGTTTGTCTATGGTATTAGCCTCGAGTCTTCCATCGTGAAGTATGGTGGTTACATGTCGGTAGCTGTCAAAACTCTTTACAAACACGAACGAAGTCGTAGGAACCGGCTAATCTTTCCATAAAAGTTTTCTTGTATGGCAGCAATTTATATTTCAACCATTTGGATGATGCTTAACAACCAAAATTCATGAATTATTCGAGGAAAACATGATTCTGTAATGCAACAAACAGCAAAAACGAAAAAAGAAAAAAATATTATCACAATCAATTCCAGTAGCGCTCTTTAACCAGGCAGCTACCCCGATACTACAGCTCAGCTGCTTCTATTTATGTTAACAGTAAACACTTAAACATCATAGTACTTTCGGTCCGATGAAGTGCAACCAGGTCGGTAAATAAATAAACAAATAATAAATTCAATTTCGTTGACAAAAAATATATCTTTTTACCTACAATTAAGAAAAATGGCCCACAACATCCAGTTATTTAAAGCTTATACCTAAATTATAGCTTACATTTTTCTCGTAAATATCTCCTAATATAACTAATTGGTATTTATAGTTTTATTCATTCTTATGAATGATTTCTGTTAGTCTCTAACTTTAAATTTAAAGATAAATGATTCTCAAACTGAGGTTGATACATTTTTAACTCCTCAGAATAGAAGTCGGGGGTTGTTTCTACAGCTAGCCTGACAAATAACGCGCCTGTATTCGATATTTTTCCGCTGTAGGCTTCTAAACATTACTCTCCATTTTGTATTCAAAACGAAATATCATTAATAACAAGCAACAAACAATAAATAGTGAAAACTTGGGTAATAGGAAACGCTCTCTTTGCAGCTGCAGCGTTAACACCAAAGCGACCAACAATCCTAGAGCGTTTTCTGTCACCTGACCAAAGATATGAAAAATCTAATATTTATTTCAATCTGATATATATATATATATAAATAGACGTGTGTTTCTCTATATTTCACTTTTCAGACACCACTACTTAACACAGATCACTGGTGTTTGTGTGTGGAAGTAGAATGGAGTTTCCTGTCGTACACAACGTTGGCCGAACGTCGATAGCTGTGGGGATGTGGGAGATATGATGGTTAAAAGTGGTCGATGCAGGCCATTTTCATATTTCGACCAAAGACTTGTGTATCATTATACTTCTCTTTCCTGCCACAACTACATAGGATAACCATTGATGTTTGTGTGCGGTAATAACATCAAATCTTCCATCGTTCACTATGGTGGGTAGATGTCGGTAGCTATGGAGGTGTGGCAAATATGGTGGTTAAAAGTGGTCGACCTGCGCCACTTTCATATTTCTACCAAAGACGTATGTGTCATGGTGTATCACTTTTCAGCCAAAACTATGTAACGCAGATCACTGGTGTCTTACATTGTGCACTATGGTGATTGCGTGTCGGTTGTTGTGGGGTATGGTTGATATGGTGAATTAAAGTGGTGGACCTGATAAAAAATAGACTTGATAGACATGTGGGTCCCTATATTTCACTCCACAGCCGAAACATCCTAGCTCAGTCCACCGGAGATTGTGTGTGGTATTAATCTCAAGTCTTCCACCATGCACTATGCTAGTTTCATGTCGGTAGCTATCAGGCTATGCTGGTTGATTTGGCCGACGGAGGGCAATTTCATATTTCTACCAATGTCACTTTTCAGCCATAAACACCCAGCGCTGATCACTGATGATTATATAGTATTAGCCTCGAGTCTCCCCATCGTGCCCTATGGTGGTTACATGTCGGTAGCTGTCAATCGTAATTCCTAACAATCACGAACGAAGTCGTTGGCATCAGCTAGTTTTTTTATTTTAAAAAATCCACCTTTCTTTTCAAAATTATAAAAAATAGCTTCATTAAGCATTAATTTACGCGGATGACTGCAATTTGTAATATATTTTCAATACTAGCAAATAGCCTTTAGGGAGATGAGGAGGTTAAAGAGGTTAATGAGAAGAAAACACAATAGAGCTAAGAGACAGATAGGCAGTAAGAAATATTTAAGACAATTATACAGAGAATTTATTAATAACATTAAAGAGGAAATCTAACGATGGTTTTTTGAGGAATATTATTAGTGCAGAGGGACCGCTGAACAATGCATCTAGAAATTTTTATGGCTATGTTACAACACTGAGATTAATGGACCAAGAATGAGTTCACTGCTTGGTCCGATGTGAATTTAATAAGTTTTAGCTTAATTTCTTTAGTATGAGACACAGTACAATGTTTCACTGTACTAACACGATGTCGTTAGGTTCAGAACTTCCTCAATTTAGAAGTTGAGGAAGTTCGTGTGCTGTAGAATGAATCATAGATTCTCAGAATCAGTCATTTTTTCTTGCTAAAGTTTATAGATATCAGTAAGCACTGTGAAAATTGAGGTTGAGGTGGTCTCCACACTCAGTTTTTTTTTAAGCTATTATTACATCTAATACCACATAAAAATGAACAGTTGATAATAAACTTCATTTTCTGATTACTCTTTCCGCGTTAAACCATTCCGAATGTCTACTATCTATATGCACGCAATTCTCAAACTTCTCATAGATGTTCTTTATTAGTTCCATGATTCATTCATCTATGCCATATGCTTTGCCTCAGTACTTTAACATAGGCCTTTTTTATGCCAATGAAATCTATTATTGTGTCTTTGCCATATTCCCACCGTTTCCCTACGATCTGACTTAGTATAAAAGTTGTATACACCGTTAATATTCCTTGCCTAAAACCAAAATGCTCCTCTCTAGCTGTATTCTTTAGTATTTGCTTCATTTTATTTAGAATAATAATTTTTCATATATTTTCAGGCCACATCTCAGTAATGTAATACCTCTGTAGTTCTCACATTTCGTTTTACTCCCTTTTTTATGAATAGGCACTATGACTCCTTTCCTCCATTCCTCTGGTATTTTCCTTTCTTTCCAGACTCTCCGTATGATTCTATACAATCATTAGCATTCCCAATGCTTCTGCTGCTTATAGCATTTCTGCTGTCAATTCATCCAGTCCTTGTGATTTCACATTTGGTATTTCTTTTAGTGCCAATTATAATTCCAGCAAGCTACATTCTTCTGTTTCCCTTTCTAAAGCTGTTATTTCACTATCCATTTCTTTGGTACTTGCTTTGGTTCCTCCCTGGTTTACTTCTGTTCCTTCCAGCAGGTATTTGAAATACTCTTTCCATGTAATCACAATTCTCGAGTTGCTAACGCAACTCATAGATCGCCTCTCCGGCGACCTGCGAGCCCGGCAGACGAATCAGCTGACGCTCGCAACTGATGTCACATCAAATTCAAGTTAATCAACAAGGGCCATAAGAGAAGACACACCTAACGAGAAGTGCTGCAACATCTACTGATGTATGAGAAAATGTCGAAAGACAATAACTCCACCGTACACTGCCGGACGAAGTACTGGCAGAGAATGGCACCCGTCGTCAGTGCTTCTTCCTCTTTCCATCACACTTCACCTGATTTGTCCACAACTTTGGTCATATCTCTAGGACTTATTTTGACTTATCGAGAGAGATTGTGACTTCACAAGCGTCATTGACCTGCCCCACGTTTTAGAGTCGCGTTTTGCTGGCATTTTTTAATTTGAATTTTAACATTGAATTTTGTTTACAATACCCTAGCTTTAAAAAAAAGAAAAAGGAATAAGGCAATCAAATAGCTTATTGTCCCGCTCGCAGCGTCCCGTCGGGATTTTTTGTTGTTGTGGTGACACTGATTCGAGGAATGTAATAATGCAGTGTTTGTTGCGTTAGTTAAAATTAATGTGGGTCAATGACAATCCCCAGATTCAAAGATAATTCGTTTTATCATCTGTACCATAAACCACCAGCATAATAATTAATTAATTAGAATAACGAACGTCAATAGATTCTTGCCATTTCTACTTTTATTTCCACCTCATTTCGATAGACCCCTACTGAATTTTCCCGTTCAGGTTTACCATCAGAGATGTGGTTATCAAGAAATGTTTAGTAAAATGAATAAGTATGTTGATTTTGGAGGAATGGTATTAATTCACTAAGAATATGTTAATTTACCTTCAGAATTATAATACAACTTGATTTATTTATTTATTTATCGTATGCCAATTCAGACACTTTAATACAACTTGAGAAAGGTTTTGCAAAAAAGCATATCTGTATTTTATACATATATATTTTGGAAAAGTTCGCTAGAGAATAGAAAAGATTATACACAACGGATTCACTGTTTTCTTTCCAGACAACTTTCTATTTTTCTGTCATACGGTGTTACTGTATGAGGCACTTGAGAAAAAACTTCTTACGTAATAGAGGAGGTTCCGCTGCTTCTATCAGCAAGTCATTTGTCGGCGTTGGTTGCATTAGTCCGAGGGATGCCTGTATGTGACGATATTGTGGTTCATCAAATTTTATGAAACCTTGCAATTTAATTTAGTTTAATTGCGATGGATCGCACGCTCCGATGGCAATTTCTCAACGCACCCATTTTTCCATCCTTTATTTTCCCGCCTACTTTTTTCCTCTACTGATTTCAACTTTAATTTCTTTCAGAGTTTTTGGTAAATTATTCATCATTTCTCTTGACAATTTATTCCAATCCTGGACCCCCTTACATAAAAAATCTTCCACACTCCCTTGTGCCTGAAATTAGTGGCAGCTTGTGGTCTTGGTCACCTTGTCCCTTCCATGTACCTCTGTAAAGTCTTCCGCCAATATCTTTCCACCCCTCATCGCCATTATACGCCTTGCGCGCTCCCATTACTCTCTTCACCTTCCTCCTATCCTCCAATGAATCCTTTTCCAGACCGTTTATCATATCAGTTACTATTTTGTTCGTCGGTTATCGGTTATTTCCAGAGACAAATCTATCAGCCCTTCTTTGCCCTCCCAACTTTTGTTTTTGATACCCAGAATGTTGGTCCCATACTACACCACCATATTCTAGCAATGGTTTGGCCAATGCTTTGTAATCCAATTCCCTTACATACCTGGTACATACTCTTTCCAATAAGTGAAGGATTTTGAAACCTTTTCCTACTACCTGTCCATTATGTCCACCCCAATTGATTTTTTTAAAAAATCCAATGTGATCCAAGATATTTACGTTTCAAGTCTTCAAGAAGCAATTCCTCCCTCATTTTATGATCATAATCAACCTTTAGTTTGTTATCTATGTACCTAATAAGCTGGCTCTTCTTTGCTTTTATCTTCATCCCATACTGACCCACCCAGCTAGATAACCTGTCCAGATCACCCTGCGGTTGTTCACAGTCTTCTACCGTTTTCATTCTAGTACATAACATTACGTCATCTGCAAACAATCTGACTTCTGACAGTAAAATATTAGCACAATCAATTATTAATGAATAGCAATGGTCCCAATACGCTACCCTGTGATACTCCCATGTTCACTTCCATTTCTTTGGTAGGTACTGCGTTTCCCACACTAACATTATGCTTTCTACATTTTAAGAATTTTAACCAGAAAATCACTTTTCCATCCACTCCAATAATTTTTACCTTCTTTAACACCATTTTATGGCTCACACTGACAAAATCCTACGAAAGATCTAGTGCTAGGCAAACGATTCGGTTTCACTTGCCCATTTTATCCGAAATATCTTGCGTGCAGTCTATTAACGAGATTCCCATGAATATCCTTGCCTAAAACGATGTTGCTGACTTGAAAACCACTTACTTTCCTCACAGACATTTCTAATGTGATCGCATACCAATCTCTCCATTAATTTATCTACCATTGATGTCAAACTGATTGGCCCTATTTGGCACCCCTCCTTATGAACTGGTACTACTATCGTACTTTTCCAATCATTTGGTAAGCAGCAAGCATCCAGCATCAATTAAAATAATGTTTAAGGATAAGGTACAATGTTACATCCTGCTATCTTTAAGACATTCGCAGTAATATTATCTAGACGAGCCTCTTTAATCTTATTCGTCTTTCTTAGCCGCTTCACGATATCATCAAAATGAATTTCGAATTTTTTAGTCTGCTCACTTCTAATTGTTTGAATAATTCGTTCACCGATTTACACACTCCTTTTCTTGAATCATTGTCCTTAAGGGTCTCACTAAATCATTTACTAAAATTCTCTGCCTTTTTCAAATCCTCAGTAATTTTTCTCCATCCTTATCTATAATTGTTTCACACTCCCCTCAGTTTTCTAATATAGCAACAGAAATGTCTTGATGCATCCGTCAGTGGCCTCCCAGCAACAATATTATCCGTCCTAAACCAATTTTAGCCACCTTCACTGCTATATTAATTTCTTATTTAGTTGTTTCAAGTATTCCCCACTGCCTTGCTGTCTCTTAATTAAGTTATGATCTCTTCTCATCATCCTCACCTCCCTATTATAATATGTAGGTTCTATATTTCCCTTCATTTTCTGTTTGTAACTGATATTACTTCACCCTTTTTTATTATTTCCCACTTAAATTCCACTGTACTTGTGCCATTGACTGAAACTTTGGTGCAGGCGAACCACTGACTGGTACATCTAGAAATTTCTATAGCTATTTCAGGAAACTGAGGGGAAGAGAGGCGTTGATACAATTGTAGATAAGGATGAGGAAGACGTTAGCGAGGATTTAAAAAAAAAAACATAATTATTAAGTAACTGGATCAGTGAGGCCTTCAGGGACAATAATTTATGAATTGTATGGGTTATAACAGAAAAACAACAGTTGGTATTGAGCAGATTAGAAAATTTGGAGATATCATGAAGGAACTAAGGAATCTAAAAAAACGTGAAGGGGCCAGTATGGATAATATTACGAAGTATGTCTTAAGGATAGCAAGATGTGACATTGAACCTTACCTTGAAACATTATTTAAATTGAGTTATCTATCAGAAGACTGCAAAAGTACGATAGTAGTACCGGTCCATAAAGGAGGAGTGACAAATAGGATAAAAAACTACTGGCTAATCAGCTTGACATCAGTGGCAAGTAAATTAATGGAGAGATTATTATGCAGCAATATCAGACATGCCTGTGAGTTATTTTCAAGTCGGCAACATGGTTTTAGACAAGGATATTAATGTGAATCTCAGTCAGTAGACAATATGCGAGATATTTCTGATGAAATGGACAGGGGAGGTCAAGTTGATAGTGTAGCACTGGATAATTCAAAGGCTTTTGACAGAGTGACCCATAAAATTTTGCTAAATAAAGAAAAAACAATTGGAGTTGATAAAAAGTTGATTTGCTGGATAGAAGAAATCCTAGTAGGTAGAAAGCAAACGTTAAGGTAGGAAATACAGTATCAAAAGAAGGAGGAGCGAACAAATATATGGACCATTGATATTAGTAAGTTTAATGAATTATTGTGTTAATGGTTTACTGTCAGAAGTTATATTGTTTGCAGATGACATAACGTTATGTACAAGGATCAAAACGGTTGAAGACTGTAAGCAGCTGCAGGGTGATCTAGATAGGATAACTAGCTGGGTGAGTCAACATGGGATGAAAATAAATGCAAAGAAGAGCCAGCTTATTAAAAGCTAATTGTTGATTATGATTATAAAGTGGGGAAGGAGCTGCTTATTGAAGACTCGAAATGTAAATCCCTCGGCGTAACATCTGATAGCATAGTTCACTGGGTAGGACACATTGGACAGGTAATAGAAACCAAGATGATACATTGGTTCAAAAAACTTCATCTTTTGGAAAGGTATGAGGGTATGCACTAGAGAAGTAAGGGACTTGGGGTGCAAAACTTTGCTCTGACACTGCTGGTGTAGTATGGAACCCATATTTTGGAGGGGGTGCAGAGCAGGGCTAGTAGATTTGTCTTTTGAAATTACCGCAAAACACAAACGATAACTAATATGATAGAGGAGCTGAAGCGGGATTCATTGGAGGATGGGAGGAGGGTGGAGAGAGTCATGTGAGTGTATTAGGCATATATTGGTAACTAATGTAAGCCCGTGACCGTTTTTTGCGTATTGTGACGGGTCTTGAATAGTTCCAGTTTATAGGATGAGAGATTATGACAGGTTGACCAGCTTTGACCAAATATAAACTTGACCAGTGTTTCAGGGTGAATAAAATCTTTTGAGCTTGAAGAACACAGAAGCATTAATAGAGGTAGACGATAGCACAATCGTATAATTGCTTAAGTTGTACAAACTTGACTTTGCAAAATTTAAAATATTCCTGTTTGCTTCGAAAGCATCACTTTATTATTATTATTGATACCAGACACTCACAAAGTAATCATTGGTCATGGTATCTGTAACGGCCAGATAATTTAATATACATTCCATTTTATTAGACATTTGAGGAACTCCGAAGAAATGAATTGCAGAATAGTTGATTCGGTAACATATTTGGTCTCATGTCCACTTAAAATAACTTAATAACTCACGTACAGCGAACATGAACGAAGACCATTAACCAAAGTGGTCAGTAAAACACCTAAAATCAAATAAATCGTAATGCATATGCTTTGTTCAAGCAACGACATTAGTGAAAGTTTTAATTCAATTGAAATTTATCCTAAACCGGAATGACAACTGGCATTCGTGGTAACAATTTCAATTTTTATAAAAAAAAGTTTTTCAAGTTGCTTTCATTAACAACATGTTACTGAAAGGCAGTTCCACGATTTTCTTCAGCTGTAAAATGCATCGATATTTTTTTAACTGTGAAATGCTATGAAAAGCTAACTTAATGAATGTATTATGACAATTAATTTGGTAGCAGTTGCTTAGATATTAAATTGTTAACATAAGCTCAAATTTCTTCTGATGATATCACTGGTGGCTGTTAATTTGTGTGCGAAGGCTGACAAGTGACACTGTCATCCAGCCAATAGTTATCGAGGTGACACAGTGAGCTAGGGAAATTATATAGTACATGAAACATGGAAAGATATTGGTGGGAAAATTAAGATAGGAGGATAAAGGTGACCATGACCACAAGCTGGCACTTGATTTCAGGCATAAGGATGTAGGAACATTTTCTTTCGTAGGAAAGGATGAAAGGGATTCGAATAAATTACCTGGAGAAATGATGAATAATTTACCAAAAATAATGAAAGAATTTAAAGTAAAAATTAGTAGAGGGCAAAAGTAGGTGGGAAGAGGAAAGGAGGAAGAGGGTGTGTGGGGATATAGCCACCGGAGCGGGCGCTCAATTGCAATTTTATCATTTGTTATTATTATAACTTCCCCTGAAATATATCTTCAGTTCTGCTATTTGTGCCTTTTTATAGTTGTATTTATTTCCGCCTTCAGTTTTGGCCACTGAATTCCCTAATATAAATCAGAACTGCATTGTGATTACTCATTCCTTCAGTTACTTGAGAACCCCACAAGGTTATCACCTGGTTTTATTAGTAAGAGACTAGACGATCCGTCCGAAAATTTCGCGGATAAAATACGATGAATAGTGAGGTTCAATGTTTGTAATATAATGGAAAGTACAACAGTACTTTTGTAGCAAGTTTTTATTTGTTTAGTGTAACAGGTACTCATCAAATTACGAAACAGTTAGGAAAATTTAAAACATTCTGTATGTTGGACAAACTGTCACTAACCTTAACAGAATACAACCAACCTGAACAAAATGCAAACAGCATGTCAATATCTCTGTGATATGTGTTGGTATGCCAATTAAATGTTTACTTTGGAATTGTATAGCAAATCAAAAATGTTTCCGTAACAGAAAAAATTATCTGAAAAGCTACTTATTGTATAAAAAAACAGAATATTGACATCTATGTGATATCTGCTACTGCTATCTGAAAACTTGGCTATGAACTGTCTCATACGCACTACCACTTTATGCATCAAATTCCGAAAAATTCTTTCTTAATTTATGATTTTACCTAATTGGAGACCATAATCTTTAAAACGATATGACATTTATCGATTTCTGTTAGGTATCGAAGGAGATAAATAGCTCGTGACAGAACAATGCGATGTAGAAATAATATTGATACTTTTATTCTTTAATGGTCGAATTCTAAAAAATTCCTTTTATGAAATATGATGTGACCAATACAGACACCTTGATCTTTAAAATGATTCGTCATTTATCGATTTCGGTTAGGCGTCATGCGAGGTAAAAAAAAAAAGTATTAGAAATTATTATATTTTTGCCCCTTAATGGGTTTAATTTGGAGAAAGTTCTTTCTTAAAATATGTAGTGATCAAAGCGGATACTTTAATATTTAAAACGATACCTCATTTATCGATTTCGGTTAGGTATCAAGGGAGATAAATAGCTCGTGTCAGAAAAATGCTTTTTAGAAATATTAATAATTTTGCCCTTTATGTGTAGAATTCTGAAAAATTTCGTTCTTAATATATGGTGTAATGGAACAGAAGACCTTACGAAGACCCCAATCTTTAAAATGATACCTCATTTATCAATTTTATTTAATTATCAAGGGAGATAAATAACTCGAGACAAAATAATAATAATATAAATACTGAAATTTTTGTCTTTTAAAGGTTCAATACAGAAAAATTCCTTTGTTAAAATGTGATGTGACCACAGTGGAACTTAATTTTTAGAATGATACCTCATTTATTTCGTTCGGTTAGATATTAATGAAGATAAATGGCTCGTGACACAAAAATGCTCTGTATAACCATTGATACTTTTTCCCTTCAAGCAATGAATTCCGAAAAAAATCTTTCTTAATATGTGATGTCATCAAAGCTGAGACATTACTCTTCATAATCTTCCGTCATTAATCGATTTCGGTTAGATATCCACGGAGATGAATGGCTCTAGACACAAAAAACGCATTTTAGAAATATTGAAATTTTTGACCTTTAAGGGTCGAATTATGAAAAGTTCCTTTCTTAAAATATAATATGACCACAGCGGAAACCTTAATTTTTGGGAATGATACCTCATTTGTCTATATCAGTTAGATATGAAGGGAGATAAATGGCTCGTGACACCAAAATGCGTTGTAGAACAATTTATACTTTTTCCTTTTAAGGGTTGAATTCCAATAAAATTACTGTCTTAACATATGATGTCACGAAAGCTGAGGCATTACTCTTCATAATCCTACTTCATTTATCGATTTCGGTTAGATATTCAGGGAAATAAATGGCTGGAGACACAAAAAAAACGCATTTTAGAAATACTGACATTTTTGCCCTCTAAGGGTCGAATTACGAAAAATTCCTTTCATAAAATATAATGTGATTACAGCGAAAACCTTAATTTTGAGATTGATAGCTCATTTACCTATTTCGGTTAGATATTAATAGAAATAAACAGTTCGTGACACAAAAATGCGTTGTAGAAACATTGATACTGTTTCCCTTTAAGAGTTGAATCCCAAAAATTCCTGTCTAAATATGTGATGTCACCAAAGCTGAGATCTTGATCTTTAGAATGATACTTCATTAAACGATTTCAGATAGGTATCCAGGGAGATAAATGACTCGTAACACAAAAAAACAGCATTTTAGAAATTTTGAAATTTATCCCCTTTAAGGGTCGAATTCCGAAAAATTCCTTTCTTGATATATGATGTGACCAAAGTGGAGACCATAAGCTTTAAAATGACACATCATTCATTGATTCCGTTTAAGTACGAAGGGAGATAAAGGCTTGTGACAAAAAAACCTAAAATATAATGATATTCAACATGTCTGGTCCCCTTTTGTTCTTGTGGTGTAACGGTTAGCGTTCTGGCCTCGCATTCGGGAGGACGGCGGTTCGAATCCCCGTCCAGACATCCAGATTTGGATTTTCCATGGTTTCCCAAATCACTCCAGGCAAATTCCGGGATGCTTCCTTCAAAAACCATGGCCGAATTCCTTCCCATTCCTTGCCCCCCATCCTTTCCCGTCTCTAAAGACCTCGCTGTTAAGAGATGTTAAAAAAAACCTTTTGTTATATACCACTTGTTTAAATCCTCCTTCTCTTACTACGGTATTTGAAAATCTCTGTTACCTTGTGTTATTTATCTTATTTCCCACCCAGTTGCCACATGGTAAATTTAAATTTACATCTGCGTAGAAAACAGATATGTAATCAATTAATAATCTAATCGTTGATCGTTAAACCATCGGAGCATTTGTGCATGCATCTCCCAAATGTATATCTAAGATAATTTGACGTACATTTATAAATCTTCCGATCTAGCAGATTGCTGATATGAGGTATCCATGCCAGTCAATACTCTTAGATCATTCATAGAAAATCGAATCTAGATTTAATCTGAAATCTGTATCTGTTTACAGCTAGATATAGACCTGTATCTAACTATAGTTGCCCTGATAAAAATGACTGTTGTAAACTTCGCAGATGACGGTTTGTGTGTTCCAGTGTTCTATCAGCTTCGAAATATAGTTGCTGTATATGAAGTTGTATGGATAACAAGCTTTTTCAGCATATTCAGCAGAACAGGAGCCTCAAAATTTGTTATAGGTTTCTTGGGTATCCAAGAATATAATCAAGAAATGCTGTATAGATATCGATGGATAAAATAGTCAAGTAATTCAGAGTTTCTCTTCCTCTCCTAATTCCACTCTGGTAATCAGGCAACTAACAACGTCTTCTTCAGGCATCTCAAAACTTTTATTTTGACAAGAAGGAAAAGCTGTGGCACGCCTTGCTGCTTCAGTTTGCTTCGGTATTGTAACTGGCACGGTGTTTACTAGTTCGAGTCCTGGTGGTTGTAGAAATTTCCAATGAGCTGTAATTTCCAGTTCTATGGAAATTACTTTTTAAACCATAAGGAGATTGAAATTTTTAAAATACAAACTGGTGGATTTCTACATCTATACTCTGCAATTCACAAATACTTTGGGTGGCAGAAGGTGCTAAGCACCAATCCTAATTCAGTGCATTTCAATCCCGAACAGAACGAGGAAAGAAAGAATACATAAATGTATCGGTACGGCATCTTATTTCTCGAATCTCATCCCTACCGTCGTTGCGCCCTAGAGTGGTTGGCAGAAGAAGTATTTCGTTGCACTCGTAAATTAAAGATTTTCGCATATTCTACAACAAACGAAAACGACGTCGTCCCAGCCCAACCCACGTATAAGCTCTGACACTTACGTAAAGACTGTAACTAGCAGTCACGAATCGAACGGCTCTCCTCTGTACTTTCTCTAACGTGTCAAACAATCCCATGCGATACAGATCCACAACAACATTCCAAATGCGGATGCACTAGTGTTTTGTGCGCTATTTCCTTTGTATGAGCATTACAACTTTTCAAAATACGACCTATGAATCGTAGTTTAGCATTACCTTTGTCTACGACGGAAGTTATGTGCAAGTCCCATTTCATGTTGCTTTGTACTGTTACGCCTAGATACTTCAGGGAATCCACCGTGTCAACAACTGAATTGTTAACTTTACACTCGTGAGAAAACGGGGTCTTTTTGTTACTTATTCGCATTGCCTTGCAATTTTTGCAGTTAAGTGTAAGCTGCCATTTACGACACCATTCCGAAATAACATCCATATCGCGCTGAGTTTCTAAACAATCATCAGAGCACCTCATTTCCCTATAAATAAGTGCATCATGAGCAAACAATCGCATCCTGCAATTAACGTTGTCACCGAGATCGTTTATTAAAATTAAGAAAAGAAGTGGTCCTATCACACTTCCTTGAGGAACGCCCGAACTAACATCTAGCTTAGAAGAGGCTTCCCCGTCAACAACGACATACTGTGACCGATCAGTTAGAAAATCGCGTATCCATTCGCAAATCTGATCAGATATACCGTACACTTGAATCTTCGCTAAAAGTCGGTTGTGAGGTATAGAGTCAAAAGCTTTCTGAAAATCCAAGAAAATAGCGTCAACTTGTGATCCTGCATCAATAACTTTCATTACGTCATGCGAAAATAGAACTAGTTGCGTTTCACACGATCGGTTCTTCCGAAATCCGTGTCGGTTTGAGGTAAGTAACTCGCTTCCATCTAGAAAATTCATAATGTTAGATCATATGACATGTTCCAGAATTCTACTGCAAACAGATGTTAGAAATATGCGTTGATAATTACTATGATCTCTCCGTTCGCCTTTCTTGAAAACGGGAATCACCTGCGCTATTTTCCAATCAGAAGGTACTTTGCTTTCTTCTAAAGATTTACGAAATCTATCTGACAGAAATGGTTCTATTTCTACCCCGTATTCTGAAAATACTCTTACTGGACCCGGCGCTTTCCCCCACTTCAGGAGCTTTAATTGCATTATCATACCTACATTATCAATTTGTACTGGATCCATCTCAAATTCTACATGCCGTGTAAAAGCAGGAACGTTTTCCATGTTTTCGTCAGTGAAAGAATTTTTAAATTCACTGTTAAAAACGGTAGCCTTGTCGCGGCTGTCATAACTTCCCGACCGTCTTGTAGTAGAACTGGCATACTGTTGTCACTACCACCAACGTTTTTTACGTACGACCAAAATTTCTTTGGGTTTTCGTTGAGGCTCTTGCAATGTGAGTTGCATCTAAAGTCATTAAAGGCCTCACCCATCGCATTCTTAACATGTCCTCTTGTCTCAGCTAACTTTTATAAATCACTCCTTTACATCGTCCTTCTTGAGCGTGCATGTATCTTCCTTTGCTTTTTAAGTAACCTTTTAACTTCACGTGTATACCACGGGGGATTGTTCCCATCCCTGATTGTCCTTTTCGGTATATCGCTCATTTGCTGCAACAGTGACATAACTAAAAAATGACCTTTATTGAGTTATGACCAAAGGATGATCCATTTTCGTGTATACTTTTAGTTTGTAGAACGACACATTTGAACTTCAACTATTCGCCGAGAGAGAGCAGGTTATGTCACTATTGTTTCTCAACAGACCGCCCTTCAGTTTATTCACAACACTGTCATATATCAGTTGAGTTTTGGCTGTTGTCAAGTAACATAGCGACAAATTTCTTCAAGAGCGTCGTATTTTTGTTTATGACGATATTGTGTAAATGGTAAGATTATTCACGTTAGATTTACATTTGTTCAATAATGTGTTATATCAAATTGTGACATTCTTTTTGAAATACTCTGCTTAAATGCCTTTAGTTTTATTCCTTAATGTGTCGCTCTTGATGCAAGCAACCTTGTCTATCGTTGGATTATTTTGAGTTATGACGCTATTACAAAATACCATATTGCATAAACTTATTCTACACTTTGTAGTTTGAGACTTTATGACGTTCTTGCATGAAATCTTCTCCTCCGACATAATTTTCGTCTTCTCTGATTCACACTTATGCCACTCTTGTTACTAAAATTTTACTATTAACACTAAATGGGACACTTATTTAAAAACATTTGAAAGAATGCTCACATTTAATTAATAATGTACATTAGGATATTAATATGCGTTTAACAATTAAAAACAGTTTTTTAATTCAATGCCGAGGTTTTGACTCTTTTAGGTCTTTTATTTTAAGGAAAAAGTTAAAATCAAACAAAACAAAAAGAGAGGAAAAGAAGCAATATATTATGAAACTTTCAGATGTTGGTATAAAGATGAAATGACATGATAATTTTATTCATGTCATTTCATCTTTATTACTATGTTTTTAACTTTATTTTTATTTTTCTTCTTTAAAGTAATGTTTGCCTTGAAAAAAGAGTAAGACTCAATAAAGTTGAAACATCGATATTAAATTTTTTTAAAAAACTTTGCTCTTGGCGGCATCTTGATATCTTACACTACATTTTAATATAAATAATGCCATAAAACACCAGAAATCTTAGATCAAATGATAAGGGAAGGCGTGTGGCAGCACATAGATTCGATTCCGAAAATTGAAAGCTATTATCTAAGGGCAAATACAACGAGGCTCTTCATTGATGAAAGCAAATCAATTGCAGACATCCACAAGGACTATGTGGTTATCTGCAAAGAAAAGAAGGTACCTTTTGCCAACTATACTTCATTTTATAGAATATTTAAAAAATAATACAATATTTCATTTTTCGTTCCAAAGAAAGATTTATGTGAAACCTGAGTAGTTTTTGAAAATGCAGACAGTGAAGAAAAACAGTTACAAGAAAAATTTAACCAACATATTATCGAAAAACAATTGTCAAGAGAGGAGAAAAAACATACAAAGAAAATTCAAATGCTGTAGTGGTTGTTTATGATCTACAGGCTGCAATGCAACTTCCTAAAGGGGATGCTTCTCTATTCTACTATACATCTAAATTAAATGTTTTCAATTTCACTATGTATTACTTGAAGAGCAATACATGTGATTGTTTTGTCTGGGAAGAAGCAAACGGCCATCGTGGTGCAAATGAAATAAGTACATGTGCCCTTCTTTAGGGAGCGTGCACAAACTACGTGGCTCGGTCCAAGGGGGGGGGGGTGGAAGGCTACCCTGGGCTACGTGGGGGGAGGAGGGGTTTCCGAGCCAGGCCACGTAGCTTTCCTTTCATAACATTTTTCATAGTTAAAATGAGGAACAGAAAACACAACAACATGTGAATATTTATTTCCCTCAGTTAATTATCTCCGTAAGTAATTTAGGGTAGTCTGACGAGAGAAAACAATACACAATGTCATCTGGAATCAAAAGGGATAAAAGCTACGTGGGGGAGGGGGTTAGAGGCAAAAGCCACGTAGGGCTACGTGGGGGGGGAGGGGGGGGGGAGGGGGGCGAGGGTTCACAGGAGGCCAAAATGGAGCTACGTGGTTT
Organism: Vandiemenella viatica; assembly: GCA_031002005.1. NCBI lineage: Eukaryota > Metazoa > Arthropoda > Insecta > Orthoptera > Morabidae > Vandiemenella > Vandiemenella viatica. Next base: position 168,209,889 of record CM061920.1, read on the forward strand.
ACGCACGCTCCTTTATCTGAAAAAGAGTGCTGCCACAAAACAAGATGCAGATGTTATATTTTACTCGGACAACTGTGCAAGGCAGCAGAAAAATAAATTTATGCTTGCTCTTTACTTATACGCCACACGTTATTTAGGCCTGAAATCAATTACACACAAATGAAGGTGATTCCGTTCACTCATTCATAGAGAGAATGGTTAAGCGCATTATGAGAAGCGGACCGTTGTATACTCCTGATTCTTTCATCTCCGCAATTCGATCTGCGAAAAAAACCCGGAGAACCTTTCCATGTCAAAAAATTATGTTACAAGGATTTCTTTGACATTAAAGCTCTGACTGGAGACATAGGTCCTCTGAACATTACAGCATTCAAATTATCAGAAGTAAAGATGCTTAAAGTCGTAAGGGATTCTCCCAATTCTATTTCTTATAAATACTCGTATGCAGATGACTTTCGAGAGGCAATAATAATCAAAAGGAAGAAGAAAAGTTGTGACTCAGATATTACATTTAATCCAGCATTTAATTCAAGACCGGGAATTTCTCAAAAGAAGAAGGAAGATCTCCTAGGCTTATTTCGTATACCAAGCTTATAAAAATGTAAAATGACTGGACCAAGATTACATGTATGTGATAAAGTTATAGACTGAACTAAAATTTCCTGAAGTTGATAATTACTATAATAGCTTGAGAGCTCTTGATGTTTAAATAATAATGTTTTTTGTTATAATCTGACTGAATTAAAAGATTAAGTCATTACTTTTTTTACACAATGTTGCTTGGTTGGAAAATAATTTGTTCATTTTTTCCCATAAAATTATTGTTTTTTCTTATGCAAGCTCTCGATATTATTACTTTAAAAAAATCTCTTTTCTTTAAAATTTGTATTTTCTCCTTGATAAATTTTTCAAATTAAATAAAGCATGAAATTGTTGTTTGCCAAACCGAAATCACCATTGTTTTCAGGTATTGTGAATGTGTGACATAACTATAAATTGAAAAAAAATTTTTACTGTTTTGCACTTATTTCTATTGCAGAAACGACACATTTTATCTTATGCCATGATATAAAAACATTAATTGCAGCAAGACTGTCATAATTCAAAATGAGGATGATTGTAAGGATATAAAAGAAATCTCCCCATGACCTGCAACTGATATTGTACATTTTCCCTTCTATTACATTGTGTTCTTTCTCTAAAACATAGATATAAGTTTTTTTCTAGTGAATGCATAAAGTTATTACACATGAAACATTTGAACTTATGCTCCTGTAAAATTGAGGTTTTTGAGTTATGTCACTGTTGTAGCAAATGAGCGATATGTAAATCCATCCCTACCCTGACTATATCCATGAATCGAAGTCACATTTTCTTCAACAGAAACTGTTCCTTCTATGAAGGTAATGTAATTATCCCTCAAAAACGATCTTAAACCCCCCTTTGGGGCCTTTTCGAACCTGTAAACGACCCTTTCTTTTTGCGCGTGACTGTTAATTTTACTGTAGCAATTACAGCTTTATGGTCACATATTAGAGTGGTAATAGAAATTTCCGTGAATAATTGAGGCCTAATTCGTAATGAGAATATCTAAAATGTTTTCGTTATTGTTGTGGCACCGCGTTAGTTCAGTGATGAGCTGCTCAAGATTAAGATCTGAGAAAAGGTCAAGAATAATTCCACAGGAGGTTTTATCCCTGCCACTAGTAACGTGAACGTGAACGTGAACGTGATTAGTTCAGTCGATATACGGAAAGTTGAAGTCACCTCCTAGTATTATTGCATGATCCGGAAATTGACGAGCTATATTACATACATTAGCTCTTAAGGCCTCAGCAATAGCTACATCCGCATCCGGTGGACGATAGAAAGACCCTATTACAAGTTTTGTCCTAGCTACATTTAGTCTAATCCATAGGATTTCACAGACCATATCGATATTTATTTCGTTACACGACAGGTGTTTACTAACAGCTATAAATACATCACCTCCATTAAAATGCAACCTATCCTTACGGAAAACATTCATGCTATTTCTGCTGAACTTATATCCGGTTTTAACCAGCTTTCAGTACCTAATACAATATCTGCTTCTGTACTACTAATAATGTTTTTTTTCTCAGAATGCTTATTGCAAACACTTCTATAATTAATAGCGAGTACTTTTAACGGTCGAGACTGATTTATGCTACTCCTACCATATGGTGCTGAATTTAATTGGGCTGTCCGTTACTGTAATCCCAGTTTCGGGTCTTCCTCCCTCAGCCTAAAAAAAATCCCCCAATGCACTCCACAGTGCCCCTGCCACCCGTGTAGCCGATTCACGTGTGTAGTTCACACCTGATCTGTCCAGGGAACACTACACGGCTCGACCACAGGGCGAAGATCTAGGAATCTGCATCCATGATTATCGCCGGAAGGAAGAGAGGATACGCTCCGACCCAAGCGGCGAGCATCATTGGCGCCAACATGAGCTACAATCTGCAGCTGGCTACACCTCGTCCATTCAATGGCATCCGGGATGGCCATTTCTACATCTTGGATCAGACCTCCCAGAATGCACAATGAATGGACCTATTCACCATGTCCCTAAGGGGATCAATGAAACGCCTAACGTTGGAGCTACCTAACACCAGAATCCCCTTCTGTGGTCACTTAGACCTTGAGGGCCGGGGGGGGGGGAGGGGGGCTGGCAACTCGCAGAATGACGTTTGTGGGACTGAATCAGACCCAGACAACACATCAAACCTATTGGACAGTGGGACAAGCTTGCCCTCCAGGGATTCAGACAT
>CM061920.1:168213680-168315207 GCA_031002005.1 Vandiemenella viatica
ATTGGGAAGTGGTCGCTTCCACGGAGGTCGCGATCCACCTCCCAATGCACGGAGTCCGCGATTGAAGGAAACGAAAAGATCTACAGTAGAGGACGAACCGGAAGCAGTGGAGAAGTGGGTCACTTGACCTGTATTGAGGATAGAAACTTCCTCTTGCTCCACTAATCTACCAATTACTCGTCCTCTGGGGCAGTCGGTGATCGAGCCCCACAACGCACTGTGTGCTTTGAAGTCTCCTACGAGGAGGAATGGCCGGGTAAGCTGACGCAATATGTCGAAAAGATCGTCATAATCAACGGGCGCATTCGGTGGTAGATAAATGGAGCACGCGGTCAGTTTTATCCTCACTGCCACTGCTCGTAGATGAGAGGTGAGAGTAATAGGTTTGGAGTGGACAGTGTTTCGAACAAACACAGCCACTCCCCCCTTCGCTCGATCACCCTCGGTATCGTCGTTTCTATAGATGTAATAACTTCTTAGCACTGGCTGGTGTGGTGGTGTAAAATGTGTCTCTTGGAGACAGAGACACAATGGATTAGACCGTGCTAAGAGTTGGACTTCCTCTTTGTGAGCCTGAAAGCCGTTGATGTTCCACTGAAGTATGGCAGCCATTCTTACTTATTTAACCTCACTCGCCCCGGTTCGGTGGGTCCTCATGCGGTAACTGTTGTGGAACGGGACCAGAATCGTTCACCAGCATTGCTGCGTCTTCGTGTTTCGAAGACGCCTCGAATTCGGAAAAGGTCTCCGTAGGTGGAAGGTTTTTCCTCTGGCGAGACCTTCTTCCCTTCTTTACCCGGGCTACTTTGTAGCCAGGTAGGCGAAAAAGAAGGGGATTTTAGAAATGGTGTTGGGACCGAGTGCCGAAACTTTAGGCCTCAGACCTTCTGATCCTTTTGCCTTACATTGTAAGACGATGGTTCAGCTGTTGAAACTGCAGCAGAAGGCGTTGCTCCTGCAATGCTTGCAATTTTAGGCTTCTCTGCAACTGCTGGTGGAACTGATTCTGCTCTGAAGATGGTTTGGATTGCAGATGTATTGCTACCGACATGAGCACGTGGTACTTGTTCCCATGTCTGCAAAGGACGTCTGTGTAGCAACACTTTCCTTCCTGACGGGAGTTGACAAGGTTTTTGAGAAGCTAGTGGCGAAGACGGGTGGTGCAAGCGTCTTAAACCGCTTCTTAGCTTAGCCATAAGAGAATCTCTCCTTGGTTTTCAACTCCTGTACCATCTTTTCTTTAAGGTATAGTCGACACTCCTTGCTCCAGGCTGGTTGTGCCCCGGAGCAGTTGATGCACACCTGTGGGAGAGTACAAGCAATACCTGGCTCATGTGCAGCTTTTTCACATTTCCCACAGGTGGGGTTGCCTTTGCAGGTCGCCGTCGTATGTACGAACCGCCAACACTTAAAACAGCCCATCGGGTCCGCTACATACGGGCGTACATTGAGATTCAAATAACCTGCTTTAATGTCTTTCGGCAACGCTGGAGTGTTGAACGTCAGTACGAAGGTGGCAGTCTTCTCCTGACTGCTTTTTACCCTTCGTGTTATCTGGCAAACCTCGACCACATGTTCTGATAACCACTCCTTAAGGAGTTCCTCGGTCTCTAAATCGATTAGGTCCCGGTAGGTACCCCGCCTTTACTCGAATTCAGAGATTTATGGAGTTCGCTCTTTACTGCGAACTCCCCGAGCTTCTCACACTTAAGGAGTAGGACAGCCTGCTTGTAGGAAGATGTTTCCAACAGCAGTGTCCCGTTCCACAACTTTTTGACAGATTTCAGGAGGGCTTTCGACCCGCGCCCGCTTACCACCACTTCTTTGGGCGTCTGAGTGACATTTCTCCTGCGGCATGCCCAAGCCGACAGAGGAGGAAAAAGGAGATTTTTGATTTCTTGGAATTTTGATCCCACGAGTTCAGAGGAACTGCATGTCGAGTGACGTGGAGCCCCCGCATCACACCACCAAGCCAAATACAACAGGGGTGCGGCAGGTGCCCCTGAGGTTGTACCCCAGCGGGTGGTTTGCCTCACCACCCGTCCACCTCCTCGGCAAGTTACTCACCTGGAGGTTGAGATTTTTTTATAGAGGTTTGTTCCGTCCTCGCAATCCGGGCGATGAAGCCAAGATCTCCTTTCTCCTCGGCACACAACGTTACACCGTCACGCCCTACGGTGGTCGTTAAAGCATGGTAGGAGTTTACGGTGTGGGTACCGCGGGTTCGCCAAACCCGTACCTGGCACTTACGTACCAGGCCCCTGCGGGGACAAGTCACTAGTGCGTCCTCACATAGAATACTGTTGTTCTGTGTGGGGTCCCCATCAAACGGGGTTAATGGAGGCATTAGAGAAGGTCCAAAGAAGAGCCGCCCGATTCATGACAGGTATATATAGTTGGAGGGAAAGCGTAAGTGCGATGTTGAAGGAGTTAGGTTGGGCAGACCTGGAACACCGAAAGCGTTGCTCTCGACAGAAGCTAATTGAAAAATTCACAACTGACATATTTCGTAATGACAGCAAACAAATATTATTACCAGCAACATTCATATCTCGGAATGACCGCGAAAATAAGAGAAATCAGGGCCAGAATCGATTCATTTCTGTATTCATTTTTTCCACTAGCGATTAGGGAATGGAATAGAAAGGATTTACCGGCGACTAAACTTAAAATCCGGCAGGAGTAGCTTTCGATAAAGCACGCCGGCCATCCTGATCTGGGTTTTCCATGGTTTTCCCGGATCACTCCAGGCGAATGCTACGATGGTTCCTCGCAATAGCCCCTGTAGTAGTAGTAGTAATAATAAGTTCCATAAATCCTTAGTTTTGCGAAATTAAAATGTATTTCGAAGATCTTAAAATGGATTGACACTGTTCATTGTAGGTGCAAACCGCGAGCGATACTTGTAATTAAATTTAGAAACTTATTCAAGCTTTTGATTACCTATGATGCCATCATAAGCTTCACTTCATGCAGTTTTTAGCTCTGTGGTCTAAATTAAAGATCCATTCTGGCATTCATTTAGTTTCAAGAATCAAGGAAACACCGAAAAACCCAACGGACCTGTTTCTGTACGCAATCACAAGTACAACAAATCAACTGTTCCATTTGTGAATATACATTTCTGCAACTGACGACAATATGTAACGGTGTTGCTGAAATCGGAATAGAATATTTTATAATTCAATCCAAAAATGTTCGTGAGTAAAAATATTTTTACGTGGGTCGACTTGATAGGTTACTTGGTCATTAAAGACAAATAGTACCGGATTAGCCACGCAGCAGGAGTTAGCAACTGCTACTGTGTCCCGCGCCTTCTATAGAGGGACCCCGCCTAGGATTCCGCCTCCCCGTCAGGCCAGATGGGCGACATTTTTTTTTAATAATAATAAAAAAAAAACCTACTACTACCTATTACGTCGAAAAACCAAGGGCCACTTCTTCACATTTTGCTACGGGCGCCGCGCTGTCTTAATCCGGCCCTGAAAACAAAATATTGTTATAATATATTGTAGGTTATATTGGTAACTTGAATATAAATCACATTCCTATCAGATAGAATCCTTAAAGAAAGAATCTGCTTTAAATCTTATTAGTTTCGCTAATTTTCAAGTCGTTTTGTGAAAACTTCATTAGTTAACTTTTCTGAATTAAGTTACGTTAAAATATGCAGGAAACTAAAAACAAACTTTTCAGAGAGCTGGAGGAACATCCGAAGTAAAAAAGTAGCTTGAAAAAAGGAAAGTTCTTACACAAACTTTACGGTTTTTCTCCATCACAGAGTAAATAAAAATCATAAGAAAATGCCGTAGAAGCATTAAGTATACACGCTTAAGAATATTCTGCAGCATGAGAAACTCCGCGTTCATTGACAGGAAATTATTGAGTATTATTCTTATTAGTTTTTTCAGTAGAATTGTTCAAATAAAAATAGAACAGCAAAATAACTTAAAATCAAGCTGTCAAATCATCGATTTTGTGTCGAGTAGTAATTTTTGAGGTTTGTCTTAGGTAATTTATTCGTAAACCAGGCACACAAGTTTAAATCGAAAACTTGAGTTGTTTCTACAAAACCTGATACTTCCGATGTTTTGCATTATACAGGAAAATGCACGTAATCATTTTCTTAGTATGCAAGGAACTATATCTAATATCGAGCTTGGTGGGTGAACGGTTAACGTTCTAGCCTCGCATTCTGGAGGACCGGGTTCGAATCCCCGTCCGGGCATCCAAATTTGGGTTTTCCATGGTTTCCCCAAATGACTCCAGGCGAATACCGGGATGCTTCCTTCAAAAAAGACCATGGCCGAATTCCTTCCCGTTCCTTGTCCCCAGTCCCATCCCGCCTCTAATGACCTTAGCCGCCGACGAGGCGTAAAGCAATAAGTAAGTAAAAAAAAAAAAAAACTATATCGAAATAATTAAGAAAGTCTAAATAAAATGTGATATCACTTTTAAAAATATTAGTATCCCTTTCTGCTGATTTATATCAAATATCTCGTACATAAATTATTATAAACACTATTACACTAAAATGTTGATAATTATGTATTATTTTTCTCAGATGCTTCTTTGATGTGAAGATAGCAAATGATCGAGTTCTAGGCCGATTGGAATTTGAGCTTTATGGAGAATACGTTCCAAAAACAGCTGCCAACTTTCTTAGTCTGTGTAAAGGGAATGAAAATCTTACATATAAAGGTTGTCCGTTCCATCGAATAATACCAGGTTTAATGTGTCAAGGGGGCGATATTACCGACTTCAATGGATCTGGTGGCATGACAATATATGGTGAGATATTCAACAAGGAAAACTTCAAGCTCAGGCATGGTGGAGCAGGTATGTAAAATCGAGTCTTCAGGTTCCAACAAAATAAAAATTAAAGAAATGATCAGCCATAATTTGACTTTAAGTTTGATTCTGACATACGAGTGTTAAAATCTCAAAAAGCACAAAAATTTAACTTCATATTGTAATGGATACAATTTTCAAGCCCGAGTATTGGGCTTCATAACAAAGTTCTTGATTCTGTAGAAACTCCATGTTTTAATGGTTTGTGTGACGTCTGCAGCGCTACGTTTTAGTTGAGGAACAAACTACAGGAGCTATCCGCAGTGGTGTGAGGCACAATTGTTCTAACTTAATTGAGATCAAGCACTAATCTTACATGAGGCCTTTGTATAAATTCAAACACTGGTCTATAATTTAGCGCCAACAGATTTAGCTGTCGGACGTATTACATCAAAACATGAACTCGAGACGATTAGTCTAGGAGTCTAGTTCCCGAGCTTTCCTGATAGCTAAGCTTCCTCCCCGGTTTACACTCGTCTATGCACCTCTTTTCTCGTTGCCAAAGCCTCTGCGTTAGTCTTCAAACCAATGAGAACGTTAATATTGTTTAAATAGGTCTTTCTTGCTATTCGCTACTTCACACACACTCTCTCTCCCATGCACTTTCTATTTTTCCATTGGCTGCAACGATCCTCCGACCAATGGTCATAAAATCCAGAATTGATTTTGAAACTTCCCTTGTTGTTTGAAGCTAAATTTGTTTCCCAATCTGATTTATTACCAGTAAACATTTGCGAATCATTCTGGAAACATGATAGCTGTCACTTTAATCTTGGTTTGTGTTCCAGCAGCGTATTCAGGACCCTGGAGGAGTTTAAGGTTTTATCTTGCCTCAGGGATATTGTGTGGGATGTCTGCTACGTGGCCTACAGGTACGTTCCACAGCGCCGTAAGTTTTCGTTTCCCCTCTCCACTCCGAAAGATGAATTCCGACGGTACTTTCGCCAACTAAACTTTATATTTCATCTGGCGAAATTATTAACGTTGAAGCTGATGATACATCACTTCTGTATACTGAAAGAGTAATAATCAACATGATCGCAAGGGGTAGGTTGACAACATTGGCACCAATACGATATTGAAGGTTCCTTGTAAATATATCTCCAAAATGGGTTATTCGTCCTGATTTATAATTGGTTGAAGTTAGGTTATTTTTGCATTGGAAGTAGGGGTATAACAGTGACTTCTAGACACAAAAGAATCTGCCAGCGGGGTAATTAATCACGTCAATCATTAGGCCATGCCCCCTCTATCGTTATGCAAACTAGGCAAGGCCAATTCGGCGTACTAGTAGGATCCCTGTAACGCCGTTGCCAGTTTATTGATGCATTTTCGCTAATTTATGGTTGCATCTTCGCTATCCTATTTTTATAGGCCTTTTGTAGCCAAATTCGAAGGAGACCTCCTTCCATTGTTATTGTTGGTAAACTAGATTAATGGATTGTTGACATGCCTGCACCAAGTCGGCATAATGGTTTATTAATTGCTATAGAATACTACCTCAACCACAGTTTGGTCATCTTCTCGTGAGCAAATAGGAAAGAGGCAGCTTTATTATTCGTAAGCTATATAAAATACTTGGTGAAATGTCACAGCACCTGCTTCCTGTATGCCCACCACCCAAACCCTTCAAGGTAACCTGCAGCTGCCCTTGAGGAGGTTATAGTTTGACGTACTCGGTCAGTCACCTCCTTCCACTCCATAAAAGCGAGTCACACAGTATATAGAAGTAATCTGACCTATAATGTCTTGATTCTAACGTATCTCACTGTTAATAATTAGTTTCAAAATAACATTTGATTAAAATTTATGTTAAAGGACCATTAAATTTTTTTTTATAAAATAATACGTGTAATCAAAGCATTTAGATGAGTTTAACATTGTATTATTGCTTAATCAAACAGTGTATAGGTATTTAATCTAAAGGATTACTCCATTAAAATATTTAAATATCTCAAATTGTAATCAGTTGAGCTAATTGAATTACCGACTAACTAAACCAACTTCAAACCGTAATCAAATGATTTAATTGAATGATGGATTGACTAATCTGTCTAAACTGTAATTATGTATTCGATATATGATGCGTGATTAAATACCTATCTAAAAATAGGTAACATAATACAGCTGACTTGAAAAAAAAGTTTTTAGATACCATCAGAATATGAACTGGAGGAGTGTTAAGCCTCAAAATATGTATTCGTGGCATTCTGTGAATTTTTATGTATCAAATACTTACTTTTATATACTGTGTGACCCGTTTCGGTGGAGCGAGCAGGTGTGACTGACCGAATCCGTCAAACTGTTGCGGGTGCTATAAACTGTCATCAGGGATTGTATACAGCTTATCGACATTAAAAGGCGGCCTCTTTCGTATTTGCTCACAAGAAGCTGACCAAACTGAGGTTGGGAGGTACACAGGGGCGCCGTCTTTTAGAAAACCCCATGGGTGCTCATTTGATGACTCCTTTTTTAAAAGACCTGATGATGTGTGTGGACCGATTTTGACGGGCCTTCACTGATGGTTGCTGATTTGGCAAGGAGTAACATAGGCTACTATTTATCCCTGAAAACTTTAAGGTTAAGAAAAAATAAACCCTTCAAAATTCTTGACAAGCATGAAGTCGGGGGCACCAGCAAGTCTTGCATAATCGTGAAAATCGCATCTAAATGCGTCCAGTAGATTTCAAGTTATAAGCGAACAGGCAGCAGAATAGGAAAGAAAGACTTTGCATTTTAAAAAAAATTCTATTCTGGACCAAAAACATACTAAATTTAATTAAATTTGGTTCAGCCGCCTCTAAAGACGTCGACGCCGACGAGGCGTAATGCCATAAGTTACAAAAAAAAAAAAAGAAATTGGTTTAGCCTTTTTCACCTGATTGAGTAAACAAACTTACAGATTTTCAAGATTATAATATTATTGAATAAATAACTAAGGATTTTTTTACTCTTAGAAGAATTCATAATTTTGTTATTGCATTTGATTTCTGTCCGCTAGGATCGCTATCGTGAACGAAGTGAGCACAGCTAGTAATTAATATAGAGATACAAAACGAAGGGAAAAAAAATGCTAGGTTGAAAAACAATGAACAATACCCATCATAATACCAAAACCGTAAAATTAAACCATTATATTCTTGTTAATAGTTTGTAACACAAATTTTACTAGCAGGAGATATTTATTAGTGTCTAACTAATGTACACAATTGTATTAAGAATCGTAAAACCAACAAATTAATATTAATAAACCTTTTTAAGAAGGAATATTTTTTAATCTATTTAATGATAAAATTTATTCCCAATTCAAACGTGTATTGTCGAACAACATCTCTATTTAAAAATACATCAACGATTTCTTGAAGGTCCTAATCATGAGTGATGAGGGGATGGACTAGAGAATTAAGGGAATTTGGGTACAAAAATTTGGTCGACCACTGCTGGAATATGGCGAATTGGTGGTGAAGTATGGGATCCACATTTTGGGTTGGAGGAGTTGGAGGGGTGCAGAGAAGGGCTGCTAGATTTGTATTTGGAAATTTCACAGAACACAATCAGTAACTGATATGATAAAGGAGCTGGAATGGGATTCACTTGAAGACAGAAGGAGGGTGAAGACAGTCTTGGGAATGTACAAGACATATATTGGAGATGAGGAATGGAAAGATATTGGTGGGACAATTCAGAGAGGTATTTGGAAGGGTAAAGATGACCGTGACCACAAGCTGGCACTCGATTTCAGGACATTAATATCTGGGAAGAGTTTCTTTCGTAGGGACTGTAATAAACTATCAAGAAAAATGATGAATAAATTACCAGAAACACTGAATGAATTTAAAGTCCAAATTAGAATAGGACAAAATTAGGTGGGCAGAGCAAAGGAGAAAGACAGATGTGTAGAGATTTTGCCACCGGAGCGTGTACTCCAGCGCAGTTTTGTCAATTATTATGATCATCCGCTATTTCTCGGTTTACCTAACATGTGATAATTCAGACTTGACTGGGTTTTAGTGCTCCTTAAATAAGTTTTTATTCTCCTTAATGCTACAGGAATTAAGCGTTTATTTAACTCGCGAATATCGAATGTAATTTGAATTTTCGTCCTCATTGCCCCTTATGGCTAGGCCTGCGGTTGTTAAAAAAAAAAAAAAAAAAGAAGAGTTGAAATTATTTTTAAGAGGATTGTTATAGCAATTTTTATATCTTCAAGTTTACATTTCGATAAGCTGAAGCGTACACTAACGCCACGTTCTAAACAGTGAACGACAGACTTTTTATGTTCTTAAACCTTTATTTCATGACGAAAACCACTTTGAGTGTATGCCTTAATAGAATCAACATCTCTTGATGATTTTTTTCGACACAGAAACGCTACTAGATATGGTTAGTTTATAGATTTAGTAAAACACTTTATCTATATCGTATAGCAGCCATCAAAAAATTGTTTGCCACATATATTGAAAATTGTATCTTTCCTTCACTTTCAACTGAATTTTCAGAAATAACATTTTCTGGTTGGATTTGTTGATCTGTACTAAGCAGAGAAGAGCTAGTAGTGGAGGGTTCTTCAGGTTTTGACGTCTCACGATTTTGATCGATGAATTTATCCAGAGAAACTAATAATTTTCCGAAATAAACTCGATGGCAATACGTGCGGTGGCCTCTCAAAGCACGTGCTTTATTTATCAGCTCGACTGACAACGAGGCGGGTTGCTTTGCTTGGTTGTGTGCGTGCTATTTACAAATCACAACTACCCTTATTCACAGCACACTGGATGATTTTAAGTGTGGTCTAACGTAGTTTTTACATTCTCCTTGGGCACACGTGACAAGCCAACGCGATCTCGTTGAGACGTCTTGCCTTGCGGCGTGTGACAGGTATCGCTCAAAGTCGACTGCTGATTAATTTTGATGTCAATGTTCGTGGGTGCTCTGCACCCACTATTTACCTCCCGTGGGTGCTGGAGCTCCAGAGCATCCACAGAGTCGGCGCCCCTGGAGGTACACACCATATGACAACATAACAATTAATAACCCACTATGCCAAGCAAGTTCAGGGCTGTCAACACTCCATTAACCTAGCTTACCAACCATGGAAGGCGGTCTCCTTTTAATATGACAACAAAGGGGCAACGAAGATGCATCCATAAATTTGGAAACAGCGACATGGGCATGCAGCAACTAGTACGCCGAATTGGGCTTGCCTAGTTTTCATAACGATAGAGGGAGCTTGGCCTAATGTATGACATGATTAATGACCTTTTAACAGTTTCTTTTACGTCTACAAGCTAGGCCAGAGTTAAGGGGAACCGTGGGGGATGGGAGGGGGTAAGTGAGGAAAAATTAAAAATTACGAAAAATTACCGCGGGCATTGGTCCCCGAAGGGCTCCCACTGCACATATGATTTTTAATATTTTTGCATTAAAATTTTCTGACTTTATAAAAAAAAAAGTTTAAAGTAAAACAATTTGTCGTAAGGTGTGGCTAAGAACGCTTAACCGGGGCCCGAGAATCCTAGCACCAACCTTTACTAAAAGTCGCTGTTATCCTCGCATGCAATTGTAGACACATACATATTTTCTAATTAGTTGACAATCTCTTTGTTTTTTAAAAAATTAAGTACTATGTAACTTGCAGGGGACCCAGATGCTTATACAAAATAATTAATATGCTTACTTTAATAACTATCGTGCTTAGGAAACATAACTGTAGAAGCCTTCCTTGTTTTATCCATTAATTATATATCAGCTGTCAGCAAAAATTGTCAGCTGACAAAAGTCCCAATAGATCCTGCCATGAAGATACAGATGGAGAAAGAGATGATTGAAATGGATAACAACCTTAGAAATAATCCTATCCTTTCTAATCCATTTAGTCATGAAGAAGTTGAGAAAGCCATCAAAATGCTAAAAATGAGGAAGGCTGCAGGGTTAGATGGCATTTTCCCAGAATTCATAAGATATCTCGGCAAGCAGGGAAGAACTTGGCTCAAAAATTTCTTCAGTGATATCCTGGACACTGGGATAGTCCCCCCAGAATGTAAGATGGCTCACACCTTGACGATCCTCAAACCAGGCAAACCAGCAGATGATGCTTCAAGCTAGCGACCTATTGCTCTACTCAGTGTTTGCTATAAGCTTCTAGAACGCCTCATCCTTAACCGCATACAAGGAATAATAAATATCATAACACCAACATATCAGGCAGGATTCAGACTAAAACGGAGCTGTTGTGAGCAAGTATTAGCACTGACATCATACATTGAGGCTGGATTTCAGAAGAAGTTAAAAACATCAGTAGCCTTTGTCGATCTAACAGCAGCATATGATACAGTTTGGCTGGATGGACTGCTACTTAAACTTAAAAAACATATACCCTGCAGGAAACTAACATCACTCCTGAGGAATATGCTGACCAACAGATATTTTAAGGTCACCGTCGGACATAAGACAAGTAAGTCATTTACAATAAAAAATGGATTACCTCAAGGGTCAGTACTAGCTCCATTGCTCTTCAACTTGTACACTAGTGACATGCCAGAAACAACCGGCAATAAATTCTGCTACGCTGACGACTTAGCTATCGCCGTCCAAACTGCCACATTAGAGGAAGGTGAGAGCATTCTCTCTAACGACTTAGAAACCTTGAACACATATTATAGAAAGTGGAGACTTTGTCCGAACCCAATGAAAACAGAAGTATGCGCATTCCACTTGAGCAATAGAATAGCACATCAGCAGCTCAAAGTGAACTTCTGCCACCAGAGGGTGAAACATAATTTCCATCCTAAGTATCTTGGCATCACCTTAGACCGCTCCTTAACATTCAAAAAACACCTCGAAAACACAAGTCAGAAACTGAAAACACGAAACAACATCATGAAGAAGCTAGCTGGTACTTCATGGGGAGCTGATGCGAACACACTATGAACATCCGCTCTCACCATGGTTTACCCTGTTGCTGAGTACTGTGCTCCAGTGTGGCAACGTAGTACTCATACTAGAAAAATCGACGTCCACCTGAATGAGTGTATGAGAGTAATAACTGGCACCCTAAAATCCACCCCAGTCCCCTGGTTGCACCGATCAGCAAAATACCACTTCCAGAGATAAGACGCCAAGAAGCAACGGCACGTGAGTGGATAAAACTACACCATCCTGATCATCCACAGGATCTCCCAATCCACGAGGTTCTAAATAACTTACCACCCACTCGTCTTAAATCCAGAAATCCGGTATGGCAAGATGTATTTGACTTTGATGTCATGGAAAAATGGCGACAAAGCTGGAACTCCGCATCTGTAAAACATCCAGATATTAAAGATCCCATAACTGGACTTCCAGGATTGCATCTAAATAGAGACCAGTGGGTCAAACTAAATCCCCTAAGAACAGGCCATGAGAAATGCAACGCCATGCTGTATAAGTGGGGTCCTCAGGATTCTCCTACATGTGACTGCGGTGCTCCTTCCCAGAGTGTGGAGCATATTATCAGGGAATGCCCTCTACGGAAGTATGATGGACTATATGAAGATGTTTTTGGAGCTACAAGTTACTTCTTAGAATGGCTGGAAGAATTGGACATCAGCTTGTGAACGCTACCAACGTTCTTGTCATTGTATATATTTATTATTGTATTAGTTGCTTGCCATACGACAAATAAAATAAATTAATCTAAATCTATTAGCTGTAATTTATTGGTTACCAATCGCTTTTATAAAATATAAATAAAACATCCCTTTCTTTATCTGGATGTTTTAATTCTTCTTGTTTAAATTCTGTAAGCTACATCATTGATGTAATTAGTTGCGTTATAACTTATTCAATGATGTTTAGTTGGTTAACTATAAATATTTTACTAAGCCAATGGTTTCTGAAGATGATTCACACTTAGTAATCAATTTTTTTGTTCATATCCTTGCCACTTCCTGAATAATTTCCTATAATATTCAGGGAATATTTTAGTAATTTAAATGTATTGGAATCGATTTGGTTAACTTGCAAAACAAGCATTTAGAGTCAAAATCATGATTAAGATTAGAAATTATAAAATCATTATCATAAAATTGTAAATACAAAATCAGAATTACGTTTCGAAATTCAGAGAATTTAAAATCGAAGTCAGATCATAAATCGGATCTTTTGACATGAATATAACTATCGGAAAATGACATTTAAATGTGTGTGATGGGACTGTTACTATTTATCATTAGTTTTCTAAAAAATTGTAATGAAACCTTTTTTACTAATATCTTCTAATCATTACAGGTGTTTTAGCAATGACAAGTATATTTCCCAGGAAAAATAGTTCGCAATTCAACATCAGTTTTAGAGATTTACATACCCTCGATGGCACATGTGTTGTTTTTGGAAAAGTAGTGAAAGGTATAGATACTCTAATCCAGGTAAGATCTAATGAAAAAATTTAGTCGAATAAATTAAACTATTTATGGTATAAAGTTAGTTTTAAGTAACACTTCATTTATCGTCACTACAAATTTTACTAGCGATGATCTGCCCGGCAGTCTCCCTTCATATACGTGGATGATAAGAAATTTGTAAAGCAAAAATCTAACTTCACAAACACAGAAGAACCTCAGAGCCGTGACCTTCAGGAAATGAACGTCTTGTTTAGAATATGGCGCCTTCAACCAAACTTGGAGAAAACAGAATTAGCTACATTCCAACTGAGCAACAAACAAACGAAGTACCATGTTATAATTGTTCAGAGACGACATGTTGCAATATAACAACAGAACCCAATAATACTTGGGAATAACGTTAGAAAGGTCTCTTACTGATAGAAAGCAACTCAGATTACAGCTGAATAGTAGGAACAATATTCTTCAACGAATGCTTGAAACTACACAGGAAGCTGATACAAATTCAGGAAGTACAACTCCTGAGCTGAATAATACTCTAGTGGGTTGCTCAATCAGATAAAGAATGTTCGTCATATCCAACCAATTTAGGCATCATAACCGGCACGCTCCTTTCTACTTAGTCCAGTGGCTCCCGGTGCTCAGTAACATTCTACCACCTCAATCAAAAGACAAAAGGTCATTATTGAATTGTGGTCAGCTGAATATTGCTCCAGCATATGGCTTAATAGCTCTCACACCCAGTTGGTGGACGTTCAGCTTCATCATACAATGCGCATTATAACTGGCTCGCTTCTGTCAACACCTATTCAGTGGCTGCCGGTGCTCAGAAACATCCCCCCACCTCATATCAGAAGGCAAAAAGTTCTAATAAAACTATGGTCGAGAATTTTGAACAATGAGGCTCTTCCCATCCAAGGAGATGTTAGGGAATACAAAACACGGCTGAAGTCACGTCGCCCTGCCTGGGAGACTGTTTTCAGTCTAGCATCTAACTCCTTCAGCCCTACAGATAGCTGGACAGTGGAATGGGCATCGTCAACACCACAGGGCATAGTGCAAATTACCAATTCCTGCTCAAAACTACCAGGATTCAACTTACCGCGGTCAATTTGATGTAAACTAAATCGGATTAGATGTGGTACGGGATAAACTGCTTCAGTTCTCCACACCTGAGCTTGGGCAGATTCTCCGTACTGTAACTGCGGTGAGGTTTTACAAACTGTGTCACATATTGTGCAGGACTGTCCACTGCGTGCCTTTCCTGGTAGTCTGGAAGACCTAAATTTTGGCTACGCCGGAGGCGGTGGCCTGGTTGGAGCGCTTCGACGTCACGTTGAAGTGGTTGTGACTGGAGATTCTGTCTCAGTGGCCAGCTGCGGGCATTGTACCAAAAAAAAAAAAAAAAAAACCACACACATGTTGCTGCTGCCGCCCTGCCTGGAGAACTGTTGTGAGACTCCTTCAATCCTACAGATAGCTGGGCATCATCAACCTCAGATTAATAATCTCTGTCAAAACTTCCATGATTCAACCTGCCACGACCTATTTGGACTAGAGCCAACCTATTAGATGTGGCACGGAAAAAAAAATTGTTTCTACTCTTCTCACCTGGCACTGGGCAGATACGCCTTTCCGCGACTGCGGTGAGGTCATACAGACTAATCAGAGCAATGAACAGGACTGCACTCTTTGTGGCTTTCCTGGAAATTTGAAGGATTTAGAGCTATGACGGAGGCCTTCGACTGGATTAAAGATTGATGTAAACAAACCTGTCTCCGGTTGCCCTTGTGATGTAGTTAATATGGCTTTTACACACACACACACACACACATATATATATATATATATATATATATATATATATATGGTAGAGGTCCTAAACATGTAGCTACATACACTATGTTGTTCAGTAATTAACCTCATTCTGTATGTTCTGTCCATGCTTATCTTCCATAAATATGACGTAATAAATGGATATTTACTAACACGATTGTAATCAACCGAATAACATTCACCGACAAATGGCAAAATGGTCTGTTTTGGAAGAATTTAATTTTAAACTGGTAAAGCTATACATATCATGAAGAATGGGTTTATGGGAACAGAAAGAAAGAGTTGTAAAGGTCATCAGTTACGTCCCTGTTTTTCGATCCATCACCGACATTTCCGCTTTTTAATAAAGCAATTACAAGTAGAATAGGACACCGTAATTTCATTGTAGGATAAAAGATTCCTCGATATCATTACAAAAATGGCAACCTCATGATATTTTTGAAATCGAATATTAAATAACACTTGTACCAAATTTATAAGAAACTACACGTACTTGCTCACCAGCTTAGTAAAACATCACTCAAATAATTTAATTACAGGCAAGCAGGTGCACAGTGAGATAATAATAGGTACGCATAATTTGTCACAAAATAAATCAGACGCTGTTCTTTCAATACACTGAAACTGTTTACTCACTGAATCCATTTATACATACGATAGAAAGAATGGTACAACATTAATACTGACTAATAAAGGAGGAATGAGCTTTAAGTCACCGTAGAGAAGTTCTTAGAGCGTAATCTATACTATTATAAATCTGTAAGCAAGCTGTCTCATTATTTCAAAAGGGAATTGCGCAAAAACTACCGTAGCAATATGGATGCTGTTTTCAAATTTTTAGAGCTACTGGTAAGAATTAAAATCTGCGAAAATAGCTATGACTTACATGTACCAAGGGACGAAGGAAATGATTAAATACATTTATAGATAGGTAATCATGGGCCAAGGATCACATCGGAATTTCGATGTTCATTCATTGCACAAAAAACTGAAAAAATATCACAGTACTTAAATTATGAAGCTATTTAATATTTTTACTTCGAATAATTAGTTTTTCAGTTTTCTTGAATGCAGTAAATAATACCTGAATCATATGTAATAAGCATTACTAATATATATTAAGTTTACTGTAAAAATGATGCGTTTGACTAAAGATGAATATACTTTCTGGAATGTTTATATTATATTGTCTTTGGTAATATTTTACAGGTTTTATAAATTTTGATAAATTAAACGGAATTCGTTACTCAAAACACTACATAGTATATTAACTCTTCAATAAGAGTAAAAGAATTACAATATTTACGGTAAGCGGTAAGTAATTTCGTGCTCATTAACTATAGCAAAGGGTTTTCACGATACAGTGGCGCCACAATTTGAAAGCGAATTGTGATAGACAATTCGAAAGTAAAGAATAAAATTTTGATATATCGCTTACCGGTAGTTCTCAGGATATTAGAAGTAAGAAAACAGTTATAAGTATAGCTCCTTGTGCCTTTGGGAAGCTTCTAATCTGGTCCACGCCACATTTCAACCTATCGCTAGGAAGAAAGCAAGATTAAAGTTACATCGCGATATAGTCAGTGTATTATTTCCCATGTTTAATCCTCTTGCAATTCAAACTGAAATTGTATTCTGAATTTTTTTATTATTATTATTTTTTTTTCCTGGTCCACGCCGCATTTCAACCAAACCACTTAAATCTGAGACACAATGAAGAAAGATGGCTCGAAATTGGGTAGATGCATAGAAGTTATTAACCAAGAAATATGTGTTATTTCCCACGGCATAAGAATGTATACATATGGTTTTACGAAAGCGTGCCAACGATTTTAGAATCATTGTTGAAAATGCTATCGTTTGCGGTAAAGATTTTTTTTTGGGGGGGGGGGGGGGGAAATGACCGTCGACTGTACTGCCATCGCTATTACAGACGGTAACTGTCGTGTTGCCTTATGCATAAGGTACTTTTTTTTTCTAGTGTCTTTATTGTGTATCTCATCACAGCCGGATGTAGGGTGGAGACAAACTGGGACGCTTGCCCCGGGTTCCAACTTCAGGGGGGGTGACAAAATCGAGTTTGAAAAGGGCGGCAATTTAAGTCGTGGCGATCTTTTGTTTCTTTAGCTCCACTATTGCCCCCGCCGGCGACAATGAAGTGGCAACAATAGGGGTGGCGTTAATAGGGGCGGCAACACTCAGGGTGGCGACAATGGGAACAGAAAAATAATGTTGGAAGGGGCGCAATCTCCCGACACGGAAAATCCGTAGATCCGCCACTGTATCTCATACAAAACATCTGTCTTCATTGCCGCCACAAATCAGTTATTGTTACCTAGATCTTCAAGGATTTCTGGGGCAAGTCGTGAATAGTCCTCAACAGTTTGTTGTAGTCTTTCTTTTTATATACCAGTCTTCTAGCACCACTAATTAGCATATAGATACATGGGATAGATGGGATGCAGCTACATTTATTTGTAGAAATCATCGCAGAACATAATTCAAAGATGTTATAATAAAGCAGCTGGTTTTGGAGACATTAGAAGACGTGAGGCGGATGAAGATTGAAATGGGAATGACCTCATATATGACGAGCCTAGATGGATATTGGTAACAAATAGGAGCTTTACTTGGAAGGGAAGAGAGAATATAATCATAACTGGCACCTAATTTCAGGCGTGAGGGAGAGATAAAATTTTCTTTGGTAGGTAATGGGGCTAGGGAGTAAAAAATTGTCAATAAAAATGTTGAACAGATTTCCTGAAAATTTTAAAGTATTATAAATTAAATTTCACAAAGGGTAGCAGTAGATGGATGGGGATATTTCACACACAGAAATTACGATATATATAAAATGCGGAAGTAGGTGAGTATGAAAATTGTTAGTGGGTCATGTGAGCCAATTAAAAAAAAACTTTTTTACAATAATATCCACATAAGTATACATTTTTTTCCATTTCAGATCGAACAACTGGGAGCCCGAAGTGGAAAGCCCCTGCGGAAAGTTATAATTTCTGATTGTGGTCAGCTTTAGATAATAATTCCTGATTTTGGCCTACTTTATGTAAGATTTCAGTGTGTTAGTTGTGTGTATTCGGCTGTATATCCCGTGTAAATGTCACTCTTTGTATGCTAGATAAATATAAATTTAGATCATTACATTTTTCAGTTTTCTGATTTGTTATCGTTCTTATCAGTGAGGAAACATGAACATTTCAACGTAAGCATCTTGTATTCAGTTATCTATACTTCTTTGCATGTATAGCTTATTTAGTCTAATTTGGAAAACAGTTCATTTTATTTTAATTTAGACATATAGTGTAAACAACGTATGCATTTATTAAATCAGTTGTGGGCATAATTTAGAAATTCAAAAATGTAAATCATATTTATTATCTTTTTAAGTTTTATCTCGTTGTTACTTTTAGTAAGGTGATTGAGGAGCAATTCTTAAATCTAATATATAATATGAAAAAAAACGAAGTTAAGCGCATCCTAAAATAAAAGTTGACTATCAGTATTTCATCGGAAAAAAAATCCACTGTAGGTCTATTTGGAAATTCATTTGTGTGTAATTTTATTCAGTTTTGTAAATATAATTTAACTAGTTGTTACAGTAAAGTTTATAATTAACATGTGCCTGCACAGCAAGAATAGATTTAGCATACATTAAAATTTGGTCTACTACTGATTGTTGATCCACGATGGGAAAAATCACAAATAATAAAGAAATATATAAAACTGCTGAAACAATAACAAACGGATGCAGAATTAGAAACGTGAAGTTTAATGCAGAAACTATCACAAAGTCAGTAAGTAGTAAGAGTGTTACTGATGAACTGTAGATATTATTATAGTGAACAAAACAATGTAATTTGCAAACTTCACCCCAAATTACGCCAGGTGAATGCCAAGATCCTTCCTTGCAAATGTCATGGCCTAATACCTCCCTTTCCTTTCCACAAGTCCTTTCCCACATCTAATGAACTCGATGATGGCGAAGCGTAAAGGCATAAGCAAAAAAAAAAAAAAAAAAGTAAATTTAGGGGTATAGCCTTGATTAAAAGAAGAAGTACTAGGCAACGAGGTATTTCCCGATGGGTACAGAGTGTAACGCAAAGACAGAGGAGCAATTGGAGGACTGGTTAGCAAAAATTACTACAGTTTACTGGTGTATATGGATCATGACCATGAGTTACTTAGGGTAGATTTCTAGGGCAACAAAAAATATAAAATCAGGGTGTTGGCTGCTTACCATAGTGGAAGAATGAATGATAAAGATGAGGCTCTTGGGGAGAAGCTAAATTCACAATCAGAGTTCATAAGTTAAAGTTGTCATATTGGTAGAGGCTTTAAATGTACTAGGTGTAAACTGATCAGGAAATAATATTAATAACACAAAAGAACAGAGATTTGCAAATACCTTAATAAGGGAAAGAGGTTTGACGCAATTAGTAGAGCAGAACAGAAGTGGACGAAACATGTTCTGTATATTTCTAATATAGCGCAATGATAACCTTTTGGGGTGTCTAGTAACCGAAGGAATAAGTGATCATGAAGCAGTTCTGATGGATATTAGAGGATTCAGTAAACCAATGGCAAACATTGAAGTGGGAAATAGGTACAGTTATAAAAAGGCATAGATTTCGAAATTGAAGAGATATTTCAGGGAAAGTTTGAGAAATTGGAGGATGGCACATTTACACTAGAATTGAATTGGAAAAATTTCAAGGTGATAGTAAAAAAGTGTGAAGGAATATATAGTCCAAAACAGTAAATGCAGAGACGTACAGATGCTACACACTATAATAGGTACTAGGTGAAGCGCTTCAAGAGATCGGCGAGAAGAGAATATAACTGAGGGATATATCTAGAAAATTCTATGGCTATGTTAAAAAATTGAGAGGAAGGTAGGGTGTTGAGAAAATTATAGATAAGGTTGAAAAGAAGTTACTGATGATTTAGAAAGGACAGAGATTTTAAGTAAATGGTTTACTGATACCATTAGGGACAATGATTCAGGAATGGGGGCGAATAAATCGTAGAATGATCTTATCCATACAAGTAGAAATTAGCAGAACAAAGAATTTGAAATCCATTGTAAGGATATCGTGAAGGAACTAAGAAAGTTCAAAAAGCCCTTTTATGGTGAAGATAAAATTTCTCTCGTAAATAGTGCCAGAAGGCCGGAGTGAGCCCGTACCCCGTACCAAAACACCCCATGTATTCCTTATGGGCATATGTGTGAGCTCAGGAACACCCACGTCGCGCAGGTGTTCGCCTGGCCACGTGCCACGCAGGTGTTCGCCTATGCTACGTGCCACGTTGTTACGGGTCATAAATCGTATTCTAATGAGTGTCGTGTGACCAAATCGTCTAAATGGAGGATTATTATTTATTTTTTTAAACCTCAATTACGCTCCAAATACACTTTTTTAGGTCAAGTATTAAATTCTTAATTTGTACTAGTGGTGTGACGTATCTTTTAATATCTAAATTTTCTGAGTATTAAAATGCCGTTTATTTCAATTAAATCCGAGTACTGGTTCAGAAGATACGTTTTAACTGAGGCGAGCCCGTCTCCCCTCGCGGAGCGGCAGCTGGCCGCGGAGCGGAAGTTATTACTCAGCCGCGACCCCTCGCATCTGCCGCGGAGCGGAAGCCATTAATTATCGGGAACCCTCGCATCTGCCGCCGCGTACAACCGGCGCGCAGGCGGAAAACATTTATCAACGCGGGCGCAGTCTTCCCACGCCAAGCGCTTCCCCTCGCGGAGCGGCAGCCGGCCGCGGAACGAAAGTTATTACTCAGCCGCGACCCCTCGCATCTGCCGCGGAGCGGAAGCCATTAATTATCGGGACCCCTCGCATCTGCCGCCGCGTACATCCGGCGCGCAGGCGGAAAACATTTATCAACGCGGGCGCAGTCTTCCCACGCCAAGCGCTTCCCACGCGGATATTAATGCCACAACGCACTACGTTCTCACGCCAAGCGCTTCTCATAGGCTCCAGACGCGTGTATAAATAGGGCAGAGACCCCCCCTTCTGCTATCCAGTCTTCTCTGAGTCGTCGAGCTGAACACTTCGATCATCGCAATGTCTTCTGACGATCTTAGCTTATTCAGCGATATTGGTAAGTAAATTATTGTTATTTAACTTATTTTTCTGGCTGTTTTAAATTCTTTCACATATACTGATGAGCTTTTTTCTGCTTCAGACTTTGATGAAATTCTCGCTGAGGGCCAGGATGATTTCGGTAATGATAATATTTTTAACGTAACTAGATTTATGAAAATGTATAGTGCTGAAGCAGTAGTCTATATTATTAATTTATTTGTTCGCAGGTGATTTGGATATTTCCTGCAG
Source organism: Vandiemenella viatica (assembly GCA_031002005.1). Classification (NCBI taxonomy): domain Eukaryota; kingdom Metazoa; phylum Arthropoda; class Insecta; order Orthoptera; family Morabidae; genus Vandiemenella; species Vandiemenella viatica. The sequence goes on from CM061920.1 coordinate 168,235,114, forward strand.
TGACCTTTTTTATTTCAGTACGTATTTATCTATAGATTATTTTTTTACCATGTCTTTATAACTATTGCTAATACATTTTTTTCTTTTTTCAGATGAAACATCACGCCCAGAGAAGCGTAAGGGTAATTCTTCTCAGGAATTAAGTTGCCCAAAAAGAGCTAATATCAACCCTGGCGATTGCTCACAATGGAGCATGCTCCCAAATATTGACGTGGATGTGCCGCAGAGCATGTCACCACCACCGCAACCACCAGCACACTGGAATATCGGTAAGTCCAGTACATCAGTAATTTACCTATATTATTTTATGCTTACAAAAATTATGTTTTTCATGATACTAAAACATCTTTTTTATGTTTCAGAGGGGGCGGTCGGACGCCCGGACAACGAGGCAGTTCGGCCACCATTATGGCGACCATGGGAGACATCGGAACTTAGCCGGCCGCCCGCCACAGCAGCAGCAGCAGCCGGACCCACCAGCCCAACGCTGGGGCCCAGCCGGCACTTCAACAACCCATCGCCCGGCTCCAGCCGGCAGTATGCCGGTCCTTCGCCAGGCTCCAGCCGTCAGTATGCTGACCCATCGCCGGGGCCCAGCCGACCATCGCCCAGCTCCAGCCGTCCTTCGCCCGGGCCAAGTCGGCAGTATGCTGACCCATCGCCCGGCTCCAGCCACCAGTCCACTGGTCCTTCGCCCGGGCCAAGTCGGCAGTATGCCGGTGCAGGGGCAGCCTTATGCAGTCATGATCATGCAGCAACGATGGGTGAGTCAGCAGTATCGCGCTTAGTCCTTGAAGACAGGCTTAGTGCATTTAAAAATAGAATTTATTCCGGGACAATTTCAAATTCCCAAAATTTTATTGATTCAATGAATTTCATTGATGCTTGCTTTAAGCTTGTTTCCGGAAAAGTTCGCGAAATTGTGGATAATCGGTCCTCCCCATCTGTAAAGGTGCAGGTTGGACTGATTAACACATATAAAATACAGAAGGAAATAATTTTGGAAACCGCCCGTATGTGCTTTTTAACTAAAATGCGTGAGGTCACAACCAGCACTTGCCTGTCGGATTGGTATGAAAAATATGTGAAGTCAGAGCTCAGAGTAAAATTTTGTGAAATTCAAGAAAGGTTAAGTGGCAAAACTCTCGATAGAATATAATCCCTCGACATTAGCATTTCTAATTTACAACCTTTCTATCGTGGGTCTTCCTATGTTGCTCTGCCACCTGATATCTGTAGAAAGAAGGCCTTCATCAATGTTGAAAACAAGAATGACGAGTTGTGCTTTCTATGGACAATTCTTGCATATCACGTAAAGGCGCTTAAAAAACATGGTGACCGGGTTAGCACCTACAAGAAAGTACGTTCACTCTAACCCCTCGATTTTTCAGGTATTGAGTTTCCGGTAAAACTCTCGACATTTCTAAATTTGAGAGGCAAAATCCAGACTATTCAGTAAATGTTTTCGGTCTGGATGAAGTTAAAGGTAAACATGTAGTTTCCGGGGCCCTCCATCACACTGCAGACAAACGCGTTCACCACATTAACAAGTTGATGATTACCGACGGCAGTGGGGAAAAATTCCATTACTGCTGGATTCACGACTTGTCGGCATTAGTCAGTTCTTCTTTAATTTTGCATGAGCATACTATATTTATTTGTGACAGATGTCTGCAACATTTTGGACGCAAAGATCTCCTGGACCGCCACGATATCGACTGTGCAAGGGTTGATCCTGTAAGAGTGGATTTACCCGGCGACGACGATAAAACCTTAAAGTTTAAGGATTTTGTGCACCAAGAGCGTGTACCCGTCGTCGTTTACGCACACTTTGAAAGTTTATTGCTACCTTATGATTCTTGCAGTCCTCCGCCCAACGCCTCTCACACTACTTTAGTCCAGAAACATGTCCCTTTCGCTGCCGCATACCAGGTCGTTTGTCCACGCGTACCTAGTCTGTCAGGTTGCAACTCCTTGAGGGGAAAAAATCCCGAAAAATGGATTTTTGACGAACTCGTCAAACTTGCCAAGAAAGTTGATAAAATTTACAAGAAGTGCATTCTTCTTGTAATGACAGATGAGCAAGAAGCAAAGTTTGCTGATGCTACGGTATGCCACATCTGCGAGAAAGACATTGAACCGGGGACCGTCAAGGTCAACGATCATTGTCATATCATAGGTGAATTTAGGGGGGCTGCACATAATGATTGCAATTTGCAGTATAAGACTATAAAGTACATACCCATTTTCTTTCACAATCTTTCTGGGTATGATGCTCATTTCATTGTAATGGCATTATCAAAACTTGATTCCGAAGGAATGGACGTGCTTCCCATCAACACAGAACGTTATATTTCTTTTTCGAAAAAGATTGAATACACTTCAATCACATTAAGGTTTCCGGACTCATACCGGTTCATGCAGCTCCCATTAGACAAACTGGTTGGAACCCTTGAGGACGGCGACATGGGCATTACTAGTGCTCATTTCACCGACCCCGAGAAGTTCCAATTAGTTAAACGGAAAGGTGTCTTCCCTTACGAATACATGGATTCGTGGGATAAGCTCACCGAGGCCACGCTTCCTCCAAAATAAAAATTCTACAGTTCGTTGTCGGAGTCACACATTTCTGATGAAGATTACGAACACGCGACAAAGGTATGGCGGACCTTCCAGATCAAGACTTTGGGCGAATATGCAAGTCTGTACATGGACACAGGTGTGCGGTTACTTGCAGATCTGTTTGAGAAATTTAGGAGTGTATGTTTGGGGAAGTACACCCTGGGCCCCGCCCACTATTTCATATCCCCAGTCCTTTCATGGCAGGCTATGTTAAGGAGCACGCGTGTCGAACTGGACTTTCTGACGGATATCGACATGCTGCTCTTTTTCGAACGAGGTATTCGTGGAGGTATTTGCCAGTGCGTCCACAGGTATGCGAAGGCAAATAACCGGTACATGCCGGAGTACAACCGCGAGGCGTCTGAAGATTTTATAATGTACTTCGACGTAAACAATCTTTATGGCTGGGCCATGTCGGAGTATCTACCCTCTGGTGGGTTTCAATGGCTATCGGCTAAAGAGATTGCTAGCATAGATTTCATGAGCGTTGCAGCTAGGGGGTTCGTATTGGAGGTAGACCTTACGATTCCTCAGGATAAACACGACGTTTTAGCAGACCTGTCCAGACCACAAAGCCCCAGAAGGTTCTACCCTCCCCAAGCTGATGACCACACTGGAGAACAAGGTACGGTATGTTCTCCATTACCGAGTCCTCCAGCAATGTGTAGGCTTGGGGCTGCAGGTGACCGAAATACACCGGGTAATATCTTTCAATCAGTCACCGTGGTTGAAAGAATACATATCTCTCAATACGTGTTCTCGCCGTGACGCCAAAACAGATTTCGAGAGAGATTTTTACAAACTAATGAACAATTCAATTTTCGGCAAGACTATGGAGAACATTCGAAAACACCGCGAGGTGAAATTGTGTACAGGTTGGGTGGGCCGCCGCGGTGCCCGCAAACACATAGCTTCACCACACTTTAAGCAAGTAACACTTTTCAACAAGAACTTTGTGGCCGTGGAGATGGCGAAAGCTAGGATAGTTTTTAATAAACCTGTGTATGTCGGAATGTGCATTCTTGACCTGTCTAAACTGAGGATGTACAGATTTCATTATGAATTTGCCATTCCTCAGTTTAGAAGCCCTAAATTGCTATATATGGATACAGACAGCTTCATCTACTTGGTGCGGAACTGCGATCCATATGAAGTGATGCGACGCAACAGGGAGGAGTTCGACACGTCTGGGTATAGCACCGGCAACCGTTATGGGATAGAGTCCCACAATGAAAAGGTTGTCGGTGTTATGAAGGACGAAGCGAATGGTACCCTGATTGCGGAGTTTGCGGGGTTAAGGGCAAAAATGTATGCATTCCGGCTCGAGACAGACCAGACCTCTAGACGGGCTAAAGGTTTGGCTGGCTCAGTCACTCGAAAGCTGCAGATGGAGGATTACATAAATTGCCTCCATGGTGAAACACCCAGGTACCATCTGCAGCAAAGGATCGCATCAACTCTGCACGTTGTAAATACTGTTCAAATATCCAAACTGGGTCTGTCTAGAACGGACGATAAGCGGTATATTTTCCCCGACGGGATAGAGACCCTCCCGTGGGGGCACAAGTCTGTAAATATTGTGTGAATGTTTTGTAAATATTCCGTTTATCCGTGTTTCTAGTTTGTAAATATGTACACTAGTAAAATCAATTTTGTAAATATGTAGATAAGTTAGGACTCTGTAAAATCTCAGTTTATCAATGTTGGAAATATGTAGATAAGTTAGGATGCTGCATAAAATCTTGGCTGCTGGGGGAGTGCTGCTGAATTGGTTTGTATGACATTTTGTTTGCTGAGCCGTATGCTCATTTGCATTATATTAACGTAATCGGAAAAAAAATTTTGTAAAATAGACTAAGTGTACAGAAGAAATGCTGTACATAGATTGAAGGTTGCTGAGCTGTATGCTCATTTGCATTATATTAACGTAATTGAAGAAAAAAAACATTGTAAAATAGAATAAGTGTACACAAGAAATGCTGTACATAGATTGAAAGTTTGCTGAGCTGCATGCTCATTTGCATTGTATTAAAATAATTGAAGAAAAAACTCACAATTCTTAGAAAAAATAAGTTTATTTATTAAGAAAAATGTACAAATTTACATTTTTAAATAAATCTTTTTTTTACGAATCCATGTGTTATTTGATTTATCAAAACCCATCCACTTCACCCAAGATCATATTTTTCCTTCTCTTCATCACTCGTTCAACCAAAAAAAAAAAGTACTTATAAGATCTGTTAGTTGTAATATTCTCGTTGGTAAAATGCTCATGCAATACCTTCACCGTGAGATCTTTAAGTAAATAAGTTACAGGAATTTTGAATTTCACTTTACTGATGGCAAAAACTTTAATTGACCAGTAAGGCAAGTAGCCTTTCTCAATCTTTTATTTATATTCGCTAATTCTGACATTGTCTCCAACTCTGAATTTTGCAGGAGTACTAATCTCAATAAGACTGCATACTGTTGAAAGTAATGGGTTATCTTCAATATTACATGGTTTCCTTCGACATGGAAGGAAAACTGCGTTTAAAGAATATGGATGACATACACAGTCAGTGGATATATATGCAATCATAGATAATGCAAAAATTATACACAGACACTAGTCAGAGAAATAGAACCAAGTATCGAGCATTATAGGGAGCAAGAGAGAAGCATTATTTGGTAAAAAAAATAAAAAAAGTTATATAAATTCTTTAAATTTTACGAAAATCAGGAAAAAAATGAATAAAATACATAAAAAATTGTCAAATTATGTAATTTTCATCAAAAAAAAATGACGTCGTCAGGTGAAGCGACAATGCAGACATCACGGAGTACAGTGTCTAACTATATCATGTGTTTTCATCACCACAACGTGCCACAGAAAAGTGTCCTATATGTAAATAAATGTATGTTTCGGCTGTCACGACAGCTCTCAGAAAAGACTGCATGGCACCTCCACCACACACACACACACACACACACACACACACACTTGTTACGTGTTAGGCCAGGTTAACGCGCTCACAGCAATAAGTTAGGGTGGTGTTATAGCCACGTGCACTAGTTGTTACTCAATATCGCTTGTGAAACGCATACTTCATCTAATGAAGGTAGGATAAGTTAGTGTAAGCTAGCAGTAATTGAGGTTATTGCAGGGCTAGGCAAGCCCAGCATGTTATGGAGGCGCGTGTGAAGCTACAACTTTATGTAATGAGTGTGGGGTACAGTAGAGTTTAACCCCAGTTTTAGTTAATCAACCATCACACCCTAGCAGTAATTGAGGTTATTGTAGGTAAGATTTGTTAGGCATGCTCAGCTTGTTACGTGTTAGATCAGTATTACGCGCGAACGCGTAAAACTGACCTAACACAATGTAACAAGCTGAGCATGCCTAACAAATCTTACCTACAATAACCTCAATTACTTCTAGGGTGTGATGGTTGATTAACTAAAACTGGGGTTAAACTCTACTGTACCCCCACACTCATTACATAAAGTTGTAGCTTCACACGCGCCTCCATAACATGCTGGGCTTGCCTAGCCCTGCAATAACCTCAATTACTGCTAGCTTACACTAACTTATCCTACCTTCATTAGATGAAGTATGCGTTTCACAAGCGATATTGAGTAACAACTAGTGCACGTGGCTATAACACCACCCTAACTTATTGCTGTGAGCGCGTTAACCTGGCCTAACACGTAACAAGTGTGTGTGTGTGTGTGTGTGTGTGTGTGTGTGGTGGAGGTGCCATGCAGTCTTTTCTGAGAGCTGTCGTGACAGCCGAAACATACATTTATTTACATATAGGACACTTTTCTGTGGCACGTTGTGGTGATGAAAACACATGATATAGTTAGACACTGTACTCCGTGATGTCTGCATTGTCGCTTCACCTGACGACGTCATTTTTTTTTGATGAAAATTACATAATTTGACAATTTTTTATGTATTTTATTCATTTTTTCCTGATTTTCGTAAAATTTAAAGAATTTATATAACTTTTTTTATTTTTTTACCAAATAATGCTTCTCTCTTGCTCCCTATAATGCTCGATACTTGGTTCTATTTCTCTGACTAGTGTCTGTGTATAATTTTTGCATTATCTATGATTGCATATATATCCACTGACTGTGTATGTCATCCATATTCTTTAAACGCAGTTTTCCTTCCATGTCGAAGGAAACCATGTAATATTGAAGATAACCCATTACTTTCAACAGTATGCAGTCTTATTGAGATTAGTACTCCTGCAAAATTCAGAGTTGGAGACAATGTCAGAATTAGCGAATATAAATAAAAGATTGGGAAAGGCTACTTGCCTTACTGGTCAATTAAAGTTTTTGCCATCAGTAAAGTGAAATTCAAAATTCCTGTAACTTATTTACTTAAAGATCTCACGGTGAAGGTATTGCATGAGCATTTTACCAACGAGAATATTACAACTAACAGATCTTATAAGTACTTTTTTTTTTTTGGTTGAACGAGTGATGAAGAGAAGGAAAAATATGATCTTGGGTGAAGTGGATGGGTTTTGATAAATCAAATAACACATGGATTCGTAAAAAAAAGATTTATTTAAAAATGTAAATTTGTACATTTTTCTTAATAAATAAACTTATTTTTTCTAAGAATTGTGAGTTTTTTTTTTCTTCAATTATTTTAATACAATGCAAATGAGCATGCAGCTCAGCAAACTTTCAATCTATGTACAGCAATAATTTCTTGTGTACACTTATTCTATTTTACAATGTTTTTTTTTCTTCAATTACGTTAATATAATGCAAATGAGCATACAGCTCAGCAACCTTACAATCTATGTACAGCATTTCTTCTGTACACTTAGTCTATTTTACAATGTTTTTTTTCCGATTACGTTAATATAATGCAAATGAGCATACGGCTCAGCAAACAAAATGTCATACAAAGCAATTCAGCAGCACTCCCCCAGCAGCCAAGATTTTATGCAGCATCCTAACTTATCTACATATTTCCAACATTGATAAACTGAGATTTTACAGAGTCCTAACTTATCTACATATTTACAAAATTGATTTTACTAGTGTACATATTTACAAACTAGAAACACGGATAAACGGAATATTTACAAAACATTCACACAATATTTACAGACTTGTGCCCCCACGGGAGGGTCTCTATCCCGTCGGGGAAAATATACCGCTTATCGTCCGTTCTAGACAGACCCAGTTTGGATATTTGAACAGTATTTACAACGTGCAGAGTTGATGCGATCCTTTGCTGCAGATGGTATCCTGGGTGTTTCACCATGGAGGCAATTTATGTAATCCTCCATCTGCAGCTTTCGAGTGACTGAGCCAGCCAAACCTTTAGCCCGTCTAGAGGTCTGGTCTGTCTCGAGCCGGAATGCATACATTTTTGCCCTTAACCCCGCAAACTCCGCAATCAGGGTACCATTCGCTTCGTCCTTCATAACACCGACAACCTTTTCATTGTGGGACTCTATCCCATAACGGTTGCCGGTGCTATACCCAGACGTGTCGAACTCCTCCCTGTTGCGTCGCATCACTTCATATGGATCGCAGTTCCGCACCAAGTAGATGAAGCTGTCTGTATCCATATATAGCAATTTAGGGCTTCTAAACTGAGGAATGGCAAATTCATAATGAAATCTGTACATCCTCAGTTTAGACAGGTCAAGAATGCACATTCCGACATACACAGGTTTATTAAAAACTATCCTAGCTTTCGCCATCTCCACGGCCACAAAGTTCTTGTTGAAAAGTGTTACTTGCTTAAAGTGTGGTGAAGCTATGTGTTTGCGGGCACCGCGGCGGCCCACCCAACCTGTACACAATTTCACCTCGCGGTGTTTTCGAATGTTCTCCATAGTCTTGCCGAAAATTGAATTGTTCATTAGTTTGTAAAAATCTCTCTCGAAATCTGTTTTGGCGTCACGGCGAGAACACGTATTGAGAGATATGTATTCTTTCAACCACGGTGACTGATTGAAAGATATTACCCGGTGTATTTCGGTCACCTGCAGCCCCAAGCCTACACATTGCTGGAGGACTCGGTAATGGAGAACATACCGTACCTTGTTCTCCAGTGTGGTCATCAGCTTGGGGAGGGTAGAACCTTCTGGGGCTTTGTGGTCTGGACATGGCGGCAGGTCTGCTAAAACGTCGTGTTTATCCTGAGGAATCGTAAGGTCTACCTCCAATACGAACCCCCTAGGTGAGTCAGCTGCAACGCTCATGAAATCTATGCTAGCAATCTCTTTAGCCGATAGCCATTGAAACCCACCAGAGGGTAGATACTCCGACATGGCCCAGCCGTAAAGATTGTTTACGTCGAAGTACATTATAAAATCTTCAGACGCCTCGCGGTTGTACTCCGGCATGTACCGGTTATTTGCCTTCGCATACCTGTGGACGCACTGGCAAATACCTCCAGCGAATACCTCGTTCGAAAAAGAGCAGCATGTCGATATCCGTCAGAAGGTCCAGTTCGACACGCGTGCTCCTTAACATAGCCTGCCATGAAAGGACTGGGGATATGAAATAGTGGGCGGGGTCCCAGGGTGTACTTCCCCAAACATACACTCCTAAATTTCTCAAACAGATCTGCAAGTAACCGCACACCTGTGTCCATGTACAGACTTGCATATTCGCCCAAAGTCTTGATCTGGAAGGTCCGCCATACCTTTGTCGCGTGTTCGTAATCTTCATCAGAAATGTGTGACTCCGACAACGAACTGTAGAATTTTGATTTTGGAGGAAGCGTGGCCTCGGTGAGCTTATCCCACGAATCCATGTATTCGTAAGGGAAGACACCTTTCCGTTTAACTAATTGGAACTTCTCGGGGTCGGTGAAATGAGCACTAGTAATGCCCATGTCGCCGTCCTCAAGGGTTCCAACCAGTTTGTCTAATGGGAGCTGCATGAACCGGTATGAGTCCGGAAACCTTAATGTGATTGAAGTGTATTCAATCTTTTTCGAAAAAGAAATATAACGTTCTGTGTTGATGGGAAGCACGTCCATTCCTTCGGAATCAAGTTTTGATAATGCCATTACAATGAAATGAGCATCATACCCAGAAAGATTGTGAAAGAAAATGGGTATGTACTTTATAGTCTTATACTGCAAATTGCAATCATTATGTGCAGCCCCCCTAAATTCACCTATGATATGACAATGATCGCGGACCTTGACGGTCCCCGGTTCAAGTGTCTTTCTCGCAGATGTGGCATACCGTACCATCAGCAAACTTTGCTTCTTGCTCATCTGTCATTACAAGAGGAATGCACTTCTTGTAAATTTTATCAACTTTCTTGGCAATTTTGACGAGTTCGTCAAAAAGCCATTTTTCGTGATTTTTCCCCTCAAGGAGTTAAAACGTGACAGACTAGGTACGCGTGGACAAACGACATGGTATACGGCAGCGAAAGGGACATGTTTCTGGACTAAAGTAGTGTGAGAGGCGTTGGGCGGAGGACTGCAAGAATCATAAGGTAGCAATAAACTTTCAAAGTCCGCGTAAACGACGACGGGTACACGCTCTTGGTGCACAAAATCCTTAAACTTTAAGGTTTTATCGTCGTCGCCGGGTAAATCCACTCTTACAGGATCAACCCTTGCACAGTCGATATCGTGGCGGTCCAGGAGATCTTTGCGTCCAAAATGTTGCAGACATCTGTCACAAATAAATATAGTATGCTCATGCAAAATTAAAGAAGAACTGACTAATGCCGACAAGTCGTGAATCCAGCAGTAATGGAATTTTTCCCCACTGCCGTCGGTAATCATCAACTTGTTAATGTGGTGAACGCGTTTGTCTGCAGTGTGATGGAGGGCCCCGGAAACTACATGTTTACCTTTAACTTCATCCAGACCGAAAACATTTACTGAATAGTCTGGATTTTGCCTCTCAAATTTAGAAATGTCAGAGAGTTTTACCGGAAACTCAATACCTGAAAAATCGAGGGGTTAGAGTGAACGTACTTTCTTGTAGGTGCTAACCCGGTCACCATGTTTTTTAAGCGCCTTTATGTGATATGCAAGAATTGTCCATAGAAAGCACAACTCGTCATTCTTGCTTTCAACATTGATGACGGCCTTCTTTCTACAGATATCAGGTGGCAGAGCAACATAGGAAGACCCACGATAGAAAGGTTGTAAATTAGAAATGCTAATGTCGAGGGATTATATTCTATCGAGAGTTTTGCCACTTAACCTTTCTTGAATTTCACACAATTTTACTCTGAGCTCTGACTTCACATATTTTTCATACCAATCCGTCAGGCAAGTGCTGGTTGTGACCTCACGCATTTTAGTTAAAAAGCACATACGGGCGGTTTCCAAAATTATTTCCTTCTGTATTTTATATGTGTTAATCAGTCCAACCTGCACCTTTACAAATGGGGAGGACCGATTATCCACAATTTCGCGAACTTTACCGGCAACAAGTTTAAAGCAAGCATCAATGAAATTCATTGGATCAATAAAATTTTGGGAATTTGAAATTGTCGCGGAATAAATTATATTTTTAAATGCACTAAGCCTGTCTTCAAGGACTAAGCGCGATACTGCTGACTCACCCATCGTTGCTGTATGATCATGACTGCATAAGGCTGCCCCTGCACCGGCATACTGCCGACTTGGCCCGGGCGAAGGACCAGTGGACTGGTGGCTGGAGCCGGGCGATGGGTCAGCATACTGCCGACTTGGCCCGGGCGAAGGACGGCTGGAGCTGGGCGATGGTCGGCTGGGCCCCGGCGATGGGTCAGCATACTGACGGCAGGAGCCGGGCGAAAGACCGGCATACTGCCGGCTGGAGCCGGGCGATGGGTTGTTGAAGTGCCGGCTGGGCCCCAGCGTTGGGCTGGTGGGTCCGGCTGCTGCTGCTGCTGTGGCGGGCGGCCGGCTAAGTTCCGATGTCTCCCATGGTCGCCATAATGGTGGCCGAACTGCCTCGTTGTCCGGGCGTCCGACCGCCCCCTCTGAAACATAAAAAAGATGTTTTAGTATCATGAAAAACATAATTTTTGTAAGCATAAAATAATATAGGTAAATTACTGATGTACTGGACTTACCGATATTCCAGTGTGCTGGTGGTTGCGGTGGTGGTGACATGCTCTGCGGCACATCCACGTCAATATTTGGGAGCATGCTCCATTGTGAGCAATCGCCAGGGTTGATATTAGCTCTTTTTGGGCAACTTAATTCCTGAGAAGAATTACCCTTACGCTTCTCTGGGCGTGATGTTTCATCTGAAAAAAGAAAAAAATGTATTAGCAATAGTTATAAAGACATGGTAAAAAAATAATCTATAGATAAATACGTACTGAAATAAAAAGGTCACTGCAGGAAATATCCAAATCACCTGCGAACAAATAAATTAATAATATAGACTACTGCTTCAGCACTATACATTTTCATAAATCTAGTTACGTTAAAAATATTATCATTACCGAAATCATCCTGGCCCTCAGCGAGAATTTCATCAAAGTCTGAAGCAGAAAAAAGCTCATCAGTATATGTGAAAGAATTTAAAACAGCCAGAAAAATAAGTTAAATAACAATAATTTACTTACCAATATCGCTGAATAAGCTAAGATCGTCAGAAGACATTGCGATGATCGAAGTGTTCAGCTCGACGACTCAGAGAAGACTGGATAGCAGAAGGGGGGGTCTCTGCCCTATTTATACACGCGTCTGGAGCCTATGAGAAGCGCTTGGCGTGAGAACGTAGTGCGTTGCGGCATTAATATCCGCGTGGGAAGCGCTTGGCGTGGGAAGACTGCGCCCGCGTTGATAAATGTTTTCCGCCTGCGCGCCGGATGTACGCGGCGGCAGATGCGAGGGGTCCCGATAATTAATGGCTTCCGCTCCGCGGCAGATGCGAGGGGTCGCGGCTGAGTAATAACTTCCGCTCCGCGGCCGGCTGCCGCTCCGCGAGGGGAGACGGGCCACCTCAGCTAAAACGTATCTTCTGAACCAGTGCTCGGATTTAATTGAAATAAACGGCATTTTAATACTCAGAAAATTTAGATATTAAAAGATACGTCACACCACTAGTACAAATTAAGAATTTAATACTTGCCCTAAAAAAGTGTATTTGGAGCGTAATTGAGGTTTAAAAAAATAAATAATAATCCTCCATTTAGACGATTTGGTCACACGACACTCATTAGAATACGATTTATGACCCGTAACAACGTGGCACGTGGCAGAGGCGAACACCTGCGTGGCACGTGGCCAGGCGAACACCTGCGTGACGTCGGTGGTCCTGAGCTCACACATATGCCTATAAGGAATACATGGGGTGTTTTGGTCCGGGGTGCGGGCTCACTCCGGCCTTCGTAGGTAGTGGGATCAAGGACTGGAATAAATTACCAAGGGAAAAGATGAATAATTTACAAAACGCTGAAATAATTTAGAATTAAAACCCGAAGAAAGCAAAAGTATACGGGTACAAGAAATGAGGAAATGGGTGTTTAGGAAAATTGCTTGCATAGAGTGCGCTCCATCGCAATTAAATAAAATTAAACAATGAATTAATTCTGTAATAAATCTTTTTTGAAAGCATTAACATTATTATATTACGGATCTCGTGTAACGCCAGAATTTTTTTACTTTTAAATTTCAGTTGTGTTAAAGGTAGGAATGTGAATTTATGCTGCTGCTGAGCGAAAAAAGTAAAAGACAAAATAGAAATTAATTACAGAAACTAGGCTCAAATGATTTCAAATATCTGAAAATGATAAAAAAAAATAACATTGGTGTCACAAAATGAGGGTAAAGAGCAATGATGACAATATTCCATATCCGTTTATGAGATTGCTGCAAAAGAACTGTAGAAATATAATGAACAAAGTAATAGAGTTTGGTAACTTAGTAGAGATGCAAAATCCAGAAATAGCAGGGCAATGTTTTTCAACCTCCTTAAATATGCGACTCCTTTACAAGTAAAAAAATTCTGGCCATCTCCCAACATCCTTAGCAATGTCACTGATTTAAAAAACGACATATTTAATGTTCTTTCTATTTAGACTACACCTAATGATTTAGAAATCATTTGCTGTGCAAGTTAGTCGCGACGCAGTGTGTACACAGCGGTAGATATCTTTGCGAATTCCTCGTTGGAAAAGGAGCAGTAAATAAATATCTGTCAGAAGGCCTAGTTCGACATGTATGCTCCTTAACAAGGCCTACCACGAACGGTCTGGAGATGTAATTAGTCGGCAGGGTGTAGGTTGTATTTCCCCAAACATACACTCCCAAATTTCTAAAATAGTTTTGCAAGTAATCGCACACTTGTATCGATGAACATACTTCCATATTCACAAAAGTCTTGATTTCGAAAGTCTGTCACTCTTGTGTAGCGTGCTCGTAATCGGCGTCTGGAATTTGAGACTCCGACAACGAACTGTGAAATTTTTGATTTTGGAGGAAGCGTGGCTTCTTCGAGCTTCATCAACGAATCTATATATTCGCAGGAAAAGACTTCTCTCCGCTAACTAATTGAGGCTTCTCGGGGTCGACGAAATTAGCACGTGTAATTTCCAGGTCGTCGTCTTCAAGGATTCCAACCAGCTTTTCTAATAGGGCTTGCATGAAATGGTAAGATTCCAGAAAACTTAACGTAATTGAAGTACATTCAACATTTTTTGAAAAAAGAAATATAGCGTTCATTTTTAATGAAAAATACATCCATCCCATCGCAATAGAGGTCGGATAATCGGCGTCATACCCAGAAAGATTATAAAAGAAAATTGGTGTATAGTTTTTAGTCCTTAACTGCAATTTGCAGTAACTGACTGCAGGCACTCTAAACTCACCTGTGATATGACAATAATCGGATTTAAGCAACCCCCGAATCAATGTCTCTCTCGCTAATATGGCATACTGTGGCATCCGCAAAATTTGCTTTTTACTCATCTGCCATTCAAGGGAATACCCCCCTTGTAAACTTTATCAACATCCATGGCAAGCTCAACAAGTTGTTGCACAAGCCATTTCTTTGCTTTGAAACCAAGAAGTAGTTGAAACGCGACAGACCAGGTATATTTAGACAGACGACGTGGTATGGCGCAGCTAATGGGGTGTGTTTCTGGACAGTAGTTGAGTGAGAGGCGTTACATGGAGGACTACATGAATCATAAGGTTCCATCAAACTTTCAAAATCGGCGTAAGCGACAACGAATACACGCTGCTGGTATACAAAATCCTTAAGCTCAAAGGTTCTATCGCCATCACCGGGAAAAACTACTCTTACTAGATATGCCGTTGCGCAATCGATATCGTGACATTCTAGGATATCTTTGACACTGAAATGCTTCAGAGGTCTGTCAGATATGTGTATGGTATTATTATACTGTGAAGATTTAACTAGCCGCGACAAGTTGCGAATCCAACAGTAAGGCCGCGTTTACACGTTGCGAGTTGCCTGGAACGACAGTTGACCGAATCATCGGTGGTGGGGGTAAGAGAGTGGACTAGCATACTAGTAATAATTTGAAGACAGTCCACTATCAGGACAGTTCTCTACTCCTACGTTGTGATCTTGTTGAAAATAGTATGTCCATATTACAGGAAGAAATTAACATCGTAGCTAATTTGTTGATTATAACGTTGAATGATATGAATCATAATAAAATAAAACATAGAGAAACGTTAAAAGAGTGGATATTAAAAAGAAATACTTTAAATGCCTCAGCACCTTTTTTTTAAAAAAAAGGAAGTTGGAAGTGGAAATATGCAGTTGCATCATTTAAGACTAACTGTATCTCAATTTGAAGAGCTATTGTGAAATATTTTTTCCGATACATAAAAAATGATACCGCTATGAAACCATTTTTTGATAGCAGAGTCTACAAAAACCTTGTTCTTATAATTTTTATTCTTAAAATTCCACAGAATTTCCTCACTTTCATGCAGTTCTAAAGATTTTAATGCCTCTGCTTCACTCCGCTTACGCGACTTGTTAGTTGTCGCCATCTTGATTGTTGAACTAGCACGCCAAAAGTTGGTCGTGAACCGAGTCCACTATCCTCAGTCAATTGTCTGTCTTGTACCTGTTTACACGAGGAGAGTGGACTATCCAGTGTGCGCGCAGCAAGACAGTACACTCGATCCAGTCAACTCGCAAAGTGTAAACTGGGCATAATAGAATTTCCTCTATAGTCAGTATTCAACAACATGTTGATGTGGTTATCACGTTAGTATGCAGTTAAGTATAAGGGTCTGACAACTTTATTCCTACTGTTAATAAGATTCAAACCGAAAACATTTACTGAGTAGTCTGGATTTTGCCTCTTGAATTTTGATATATCTGAAAGTTTTACCAGAAACTCGATACCTGTGAAATCGAATTGACAGGTTGGCGAATACATCCCTATAATTACTAGTTAGAAGTGCGTCATTTTTTGGCTCCCGTACTTGAGTTGCAAGAAGAGTCTATATAAAATAAAACTCGTCATCATTACGCACATTGACAACAGATTTCTTTTATTGGATATCAAGTGGAGTGCAACAAGGAAAGACCCTCGATAGATAGGTTAAAAACTAGCAATGCTAATATCGAAGTAAATTAATCCTTAGAGGGCTTTGCCCAAATCTCACACCTGAAACTCTTCAAACTTAGTCTTGATCTCAGACTTCACATAGATCCTATACCAATCAGACATGATTACGTCATGGAAACTGAACTCTTGAATCCTGTTAGTGAAAGCAGCAACGCTAACAATAACAACGATAAGTTTAAAAATCCTTGGCCACATTTATGCGATTATGTTGCATTTAAATCAAGACTGGCAGAACAACTGATATATGAATGCAAACTGCGTTTGCCTAAACTTTCTACAATCAAGGCTCACGTGTCTAGCCTTAATAATCTTAAACAACATATGAATAGGATGCATATATCCTAATATGAACAGTTTAAAGAAAAAGTAAAATCATGGCCAACTCGTGGGGGGAAAAAATGCAAATCCTTCTTCAAATGAGGTGGCTTCTTCTGATGTAGATAGCATCAGAATTGATTTGATTTCACCTCCATCTACTAAGTTTACGTCAATAAAACTTTTGGCATATTAGCTACCGGTACCGTTGTATTCCATGCTGGTGTGGACCGATGTATTATGAAACCTTTTCGTTACTAACATGATTCCACTACATGTTGAAGAATCCAATACGTTTAAGAAACTGGTAAAACGTCGAAGAAAAACTCAATTTCCAAAAGGACAATTGGTAGACGTATTATTGATTCACATCACGGTACATAGCACCTTGGTACTGCATGCCGTAATACCTATTGCAAAATATAAACATCAGTTCCACTTTTGGATGGTTAACTTTTAACTGTTAACTTTAACTTGCGTTAAATTAGCAAAAATGTAACACTTTAATGATTAGCGAAGTTAATTTTTTGAGTAGCGGATTAACATTAACGAAGCTAACTTTTTGGTTAACTGTGCCCACCTATGCCTACCAATACTGCTGATGATGACGGGGTTGCCAGCACTTGCAATGCCTGAGACCTTTGAGGGGTGTTGGGCTCCATCGAGCCCGGGTCTACCGGTAGTTCCCAAGGTCTCCACATAGCACGTTGGTTATGGCAGGCCTGAAGCAATAAAAAGCAATGATGATAATAAAGTTGGTATCTAATTACATGGAATGTATGAATATAACAGAGTAAGGGTAACCATTCAAGTCAATCCTAATCCTCTTAGTCGGTAAATCACAGACAAATCTGGAAAAAAATGTAGTTAAAACTCACAATCAGATCTGTCCAGTAAATTATGCTCCCATTCGCAGAAACTATTAGTGTGTCCTTTATTAGGAAAAAAAGCTATAATTAAAATATCAGACAGAATGATCATATTTCACTTCATGTCACCAATTATTAGGGGGTCTTGTTTCGAGTGGTCTATACTTTGTGGGTGGTTGATGAGCGGGACAACCCCAGGGTGGGTTTGACTAATCTTTGGGATCTGATAACTCTCTTGTAATCCATCTTGTGCTATATGTTATTTCAAGTGGTGTCTTCTGCTCTAGATCCACGTCTTGAAGCTACTAATAATAAGTTAACTAATTTCAGATGGGACACCAGCTGGTTTACGTCTAGCAACGAGGATACATAGGCTAACACTTGTGAAATGACTATCTACCCTTTTAATGAATGATACGATGCTAACTGCTGAATAACCTGTTTGTTGTAGCACTTGACTGTACATGTTACAATCGTTGACGCGCTAATGCAAGGCTATATCCGACCCGCGTCCATGATTGATGGTTTTTTGCATCTAGTTAATGAATGGCATTTCTAACGTTGACTGATAGAATGGTAGGCCAAAATTAACGGAATATTTTGTGGGCTACACAAGGCTGCTAAACTGGTCCTGAGAGCGAATAACCTGTTCCGTGGCCACACGCAACCTCGTGTCTGACGTTCTTGACTTCAGTTCGATCTACTTGAAGGTGCGTCCTTTTGTCAGTAAGGAACCATTATGTGGAGGAACAAACAATCTTACATTGAATTTAGCGAAACCTGGTCTTCCTTGTGCCTAAATAACTTACTTTAATTGAAATATCATATTTTTCCTTATTAAAGCCTTAAGGTTAAAATAGAACCTCACACTCTTCTCCTCCTCAGCAAAGGTGCGTACCACAGCTTCAAAATTTTAGGAAAAGACATTATCCGTAATATCGGCATAATATTGCAAAGTCTGGATTGAGTACGCCCTCTCAGTTTCCTACTACTCAAAAGTAAATAATGAATGGGAAGTTAGTTCGCTTGTCTGAATCAATCTTACAGCCAAGTATAAATTCAAAATTAGTTAAATATAGCAGATCAAATTTGAATTCGATCACTAATTGGTTGGTTACTGTTCAGCATATGTCCGCTCAAGAAATCATTACACACTGACACGTTATGAGATGAACATTAATTATACGGAGGATATTGTGGAATTTATGCTCTTAGATACTTTAAAATATTAGTAATCATAAAACTGTTTCGATAAAGTAATTATCCCGAACACTAACTAGTTCATTACCATATTTGCATTTATTAGCCATGGTGTTGGGGGGAGGCGGATCCCAAAATTTCAACATCTCTTTACTAAGTTATTGTTCGATCCCACTTTGATTGTGTTTGTATACTTTAGGGCTCTGCATCTATTCAACTGTTGAACTGCCTGGACAAATGTCAGTACCAGGCTCCTCGGATTATTTCAGTTGACTCCAACTAATGTACTATTTGTTGAATCCATGGAAATGCCTCTCGCACTGAGGCACCAATATCGTAGTAAAGTAAAGAACAAAGTAAAGAAAACTGACAATGCACTTACATTAAAAATTCGTGCCCTATCGGATGCAACATCATTCTCCAGCTACTGGATACATAGGAACAGGCCACCCATAAGGCGACCTACTAAGCGCGCACTGCTGTGTTTTTAGGGGGCGTCCATTAATTAAGTGAGGTGTTATTTCTTAAATTTGGATCCCCCTAGCAGGGAGAAGACAGGGATCCGTAGAAACATTGGGAACTGCCAATCATCTGACCACGCCCCCTATATTGTTATGGAAATGAGGCAAGGCGAATTCTCCTAGATGGTTGTTGACATCCTTGATTGATGACTGTCATGCCCCCTCCCCTCGCCAAGTTCGGCGTACCATTTATTGTTATGCTAATTAGGGAGTGCCTAATCTGACTTTGGTCGGCCTTTAGTGGCCAAATTCAAAGGAGACCGCTCTTAATGTTGTTATGCTAATTAGGGACCACCTGCGGAATTCCTAACCTACTGTTGGAGGACACAATGACAGGATATATTACATTTGCCCAATGAAGGATACATCTTCGCTAACCTAACATTTCCTGCCCATTTTTGGAACAAATTCAAAGGAGACCACTGTCCATTGTTAGAAAGGTAGATTAATCGGATTGCTGATAGGCACGCACCTGGTGGCCACAATAGAATATTAATTGTTATGACGACAAGGGACATGTGCCCTACAAACCCCAGTGTAAAAGTCATTTTGAATACCATTACTGTTTGGGGAATTATAGGAATATTCAGTCGTAGAGCTACTAGCAATCGGCGATCGCTGACTTGCTGAGCGCGCTCGAGCAGTGACCAACCAGGAATCTGCTTGCAGTTCCCTTCCTAGGCCGGGCGCACATTGTGCGCAGTTGACGCAGGCGACGCAGCACAGTTTCTGTGTGTCTGTCATTTGGGGCGGAACAGCGCGTATTGAGACGCAGGGCAAGGCAGCGCAGTACTGCGCAGTACTGCGCAGCACGTGGCCTGCGCCACGTTGTGTTCACGACACAGAAACTGTGCCACGCAGCTCACTAGTCCCGGTTTTTGCCGTAACACGTTTTGCGTTATTTATAATCTTGCTTTACTTATAATCATTTTCAACTATGGGAAAAGTTGATTAAACTGGTGTGTAACCAACCTAGGATTCACAATATCAGTCGTAATTAATGCATAAAAATTAAATTTAAACAAGAATTTTGGACAATGAGCCCAACAAGTGGCGAGTAAATTCAGCATTTGTTTATCATACAATTGTCCACTTACAATTTTGACTTTTATTTTCTCTTTTTGCATTCATTTTTAATTGATATATGGGATATTATTACATTATTTGTTTCCTTATTATTTGTACTACATCTTTCAATAGTGTCCACGAAAACACTTTTTTTGGGAGGATTCTTGTGAAGACAATTTCCGGAATAATTTGCTGAACACTGCTTATTTAGTTTCATGTATTTCTTACATTCTGCTATGTAGTTTTCTTAAACATATAATATGAAATAAAAGAGAAATACATTCTTATAAATGTGATGTACCGTCAAACGCTAAATAATTAAACAAATAACCACGAAAATACGGCGAGATTTTCTTCAGTTCTAATAGGTATTTGAGCGTTGTCGAGAAAATAAGGGGTTAGATTATGCCGTGAATCTCCGCTCGCGTCATCCAAAAATAATCTTTTGAGAATTCTCTTGTCACTGCAAAAGCCAGATGAGCGTTTGTTCTTTTCATATACTCACTTTTGCATAGTTTTATGTAACTCAGCTTCTGTTAAAGTAATAACAATTTTCAAGCTCGGCATCCCAATCTGATTCAGAAATCAAAAATTTATTTATTTTGTCGGTTTCTCGCACAACACAACAATGCTTTGTAAACTGCCGCACGAAACTGCGGTCTAATATGCGCGGGTATCTGTTCGACACAGTTTCATTGTCTGTGCTGCCCTGCCCTGCCCTGCTCTGCGCTGCCCCTACTGCGCCACGCAGCTCAATGTGCGTCCCGGGTAACTGTAGGTCTGCTGAGGCGGCTTGGGCAGTACAAGCGATCAAGGAGTGTCTTTACTGTCGGGCAGTCGTAGAGTAGCCAAGCATAGCCACCTGTTAGGAGCCTGCCACCCTCCCATTCATCTCCCATCCGGGGCAACCATCTGCCTAACAATTAACTATTACAGTTTGGACTAAGAGATTCACTAACTACCGTAAGAGTGCTTAGATAAATTGGCGACAGTTGGAATTCACTTTGCGGCACGTTATCAACTGTATTATTCAGAATGGATGCCAATAAACTGTTCAATTGCAATTCTCGCCTTCATTCATGTTGTAAGGACTTAAATCAATTTCTAGTGGCCAACAATCCACAGTGGTGACAAGCATTATCCCAAACAACCCAACGGTAAGGATCTAGTGGAGCTGCCAGAAGAACAGAAGAGACGTTTCGAGCAGAACTGGAATTCCCTAAGGTTTGTTCGTCAGCAGACCTATCCACACACGCCCACTAGCCTTGGCCAAACAGCCCCTGACACCAGTCTGGTAGGTATTTCGTGACCAAATACAAAAGAGGCCGCCTTCTATTGCTGGTAAGCTAGATGAATTATTTGTTGACTAGTTACTAATCTTGCTCCCTTCACCCTCTCCAACCCTTCAAGGCAGCCTGCAGCTGCCCGTAAGATAGTGGCAGTTGATGGATTTGGTTGGTCACGCCCCTCGCACCTGCTCCCGAGGCCACACAGTATATAGAATTTATGTACTTGAACTTTAATATTCTTGGTTCTAAGCTATATGATTGCTAATAACCAATTTTAATATAATATTTTGTTAAAGTCTGGATTAAAGGAACATTTTATGATTCTGATTGTGTGATAATTATGGAAAAGTGATTGCTTAATAGAACACTGGTTGGATATATAATTTAAAAATTGTTATTATTTAGACTGATTTAGCTAATGTAAAATCGTAATCATTTGATTTTATATAATCTCCAACTAATTAAATGTGTTATTTAAGTACATGATACCCAAAAATTTAACAGAATGTAAAGAATTCAAATTTTCATGGTTCGCAGTCAGGAGTACAGGAGTTCGAAACACTGTAAATATAAAAAAAGCTACTTTTATATCAGGTGTATCGTGTTTCATATTTTTTTAAATGAAATGTTCTAAAAATCATAAAACAACAACCCGGTTTTTGACTGAATAACGCGTTCACCAAATAACTGAGTGTTAGTTTCAGCTAATTTTGTATAGATCTGTCAAGCCGTGTGCGCCTGTTCTGAGCAACGCTCACTCTGTAGGAATGAATCGAAGCGGAGCAGTATGCGCCCCGCAGGGAGAAAAGCCCACAGCGCAAGTTAACGTTTGCAAAGGAGCCGTATTCAAAGCTAAGCGACTCGTTGCCAAATTTTATATTTCGTCAGTTGCGGAAAATACTTGTAACTTTGATTGCATCTGTGTCCCTTAATACGCAACGGTTTTTAATAAACAATATATTTTCTATAAACGTAATTTTCTGTTCTGTCGAACTATCCATTTTAATTTTAGGCAAGCTATTTGCAGATTTATACACATAGAAAAACTACAATTCTATACCAATAGGGGATGAGCGTAACGGATTAATAGAGAAACAATTTCAGTGTTTATCTAAGTATTGCTACATGAAAAATATGAGCAACTTTTGGGATAACTAAGTCAAGTAAGTGATCTCTTTTAATAACTGAAAAACAGTGGGGTCTATGTACAACATTTTAAGTGCATCGCGGAATAACAAGCAAGTTAAGCGCTTGAAAGTACTATGTATATTTTAATCATAATGTATCATAATTACAAGTAAAAATGCGTTAAGTATAAGAAGTTTTTTGAATGAAGAAACTCTAGCTTTCAAAAACAAAGGTTGTAATAAAAAAAAATACTTATAATATTTTGAGTAAAGTCCAACTGAATTTATATTACATTTAGAGCAAAACATTTAATGAATTGATACCCCATCAAACTAACATCTTAAAATATTTTAGTAACTGACGAAATAATGGTTAAATAACTAAAAAAAAAAAAAAAAAAAAAAAAAAAAAAAAAATAGAATGCAAAGAAATGCCCCAAGCGGTGGATGTTTAAAACAAATTGGATCTTGGATTTCTATCATTTGGTAGGTACATGTTTTAACAGTCGTTTTATTTACGGAAGTGTCTTGGTTTGATCACAAATCAATCTCGAGTGAAACCACATTGAGATAGATGACGAAATAACTTTAAAATGTACAGTATATAGAATCGGTTCTACTGCATAGAATGTTCTGAAATTTTAATATGTTATACTAGATTTTTAGTTCTTTTATAAAATCTACTTTTTAATTCGAGAAATTACTGAAAACATATGATAAAAAATGTTAAAATTGAAAGTATCCTCCACGAGGTGTTTAAAATTTTATTCAAGCTATTTACACGGCCTGAAACTACGGAATTTTAATGAATTTAACTTTCTTTTGAACTATTACTATTTTTCAATTACTTTACTGTATCTACAAGTGTTAAGAATTAGTGGAATTATCACGCAACCAAAATATATTGTTTGCAAGTTGGATACGCAATTCCAGGTTGGTTTAAAGGTTCTTTACTATAAAAAAATGTTTATTTAGCACTTGTTTTGTTTGTTGTGTGTCTTTACTGTTTTTAAAATGGTTTATATATTGAAATGGTTTTCAGTATCAGCTTCTGCTTGAAACGTTTCCTCATATCCTATGATTGCAATGAAAATTATATGTTTACTGGAAAGCTTACTCCCTCCCTTATGGTCTAAGCTAAACAAACCAGAATTTATCCAAATTCTAAGGTGCTTACATAATATAAAACTTATATTTGCAATCTAATCTAATCTTCACTCTGAACAATAAACACGGTATTTAAATATTTTGGGTAGATTGAAGGTAACTAAGTTAAGCAGCCCATAAATGTAATAAAGAATCGTAGCAGCTCACACTGTATTAAACGTAATCTTGGATCTTATATCATACAGTCAGGGGACGTTACACTTAGTGTTACATCCTTAAATGTATAAATACATACACGCATTTACATAAAATCTTACCTAATGTGCTTCTACATAAGTCACTGTTCATATTATAAGTTCAGTTCGTAGTATTGCAACAATAAGAGTTCAATAAATGTTATAAAAGAATGAAGTCAGAGATTTAACAGTAAAAATATTATAATCAAGTACTTTGAATAAATTATTTCAAATACAATTTGAACAATAACATACTAAAAACCTAGTGTTCTGTAAATGAAAACAGTTTACAATATCGAGAAGTATCATGGGTTCCACCCAGTTAAATTTCTATGTTGTTCCTTGTAATGAAGCGCACCACCCTCTAATACACTGAGACGTTTCCTATGGCAAAGACTTACATGACTTACATTAACTGGGTAGCTTATACCCCATTGTTTTAAATCTTTACAGAGAGTGTCTGATTCATCTATGAATTTCCTACATTCGAAAAAGTGGTGGTTCGTATCAGCCTCCGACTCCGTATCGCACTGACACAGCGGGGAGTTTGCTAAATGTATTTTGTGCAAGTCGCTTCTGATGCTACCATGATTGAATTTTAACCTCGATATTATAGATAAAGCTTTTTTTGTGGCATACTTTTTAAGACATCACTGTGTTGTTGGTATTTGCGGATGTATCAGCCTATAGTGTCCTCCCTTGTGTTGGTTAGTGGATTGCCACACATCGTTCAAGCATTTGTTTTCTGACAGATTATTGGAATTATGTCACTTCGTATTAGTAGTTGCACTGGGTTACATTTTTGGGCATATAATATTGCTAGAGAATCCACTCTCTCGTTGCCATGAAGTCCAACATGTCCCTTTACCCAAATAAAGGAGATGTTCATTCCTAGTTTATTTATAGTGGTCGTCAACTCCAATATATTGTACAGAAATTGTGCCCTCCCTCTATCTTTGATCCCACCTCCCAACTTTTGGAGTGCCGATTTACAATCTGTGAGAACTACAATATTTGGCACACGCTTATCTAGTGCTTTAAGGATCACTACTAGTTCAACCATAAAAGAGGATGTTTTTGCCCGTAGCTTAAACAACCTTGCCACTTCGTTAGTGCTATCAAAAAAGACGCTCCCAACCATGTTGCCAGTCTTGGACCCATCTGTGCAGATATGTGCGACTCGTCCCATAGCGCTTAGATAATCACTTAGAAGATTATTGTTACTAAAAGCATTTTCTGAATATATTAGATTTTCTATGATCTCGCGTCCTATCATAGGGGTTTTAAAGTTAACATCATAGTATGGCAATCTTGTGTGAGAGAGCACTTGTGACTGATATTCACTTAGGTCGGAGACGGCCACGGTTAGTAGACTTGTGCATTATAGTTCGCGAAGAAGAGCGCTCAGTTTAGTTCGTAGCTCCCTCGCGAACTAGTTCGCTCTTTTAGTTCGTTAGTTCGCGTCTCGAATTCAGAGAAACAGATCGTTCGCTCGCCTTGCTACCGCTACTGCACGCGCTATTTTGTTTGTTATGTCAGTTTTATTAGGACATAATCATTTTTTTGTGGTTTCTAAATGGAATTTAATATGACCTTCTTAACAAAAGTTATTGCTTAATAATAGCCCTTTCAAATGACATTGGCATGATCAGTTGCCACCGATAAATCAAAGTGTTCATTGTCCTTTGCACAAATGGGTAAACTGAATAACTGTGCTGTTTTTACTATTTACTTTACATGCATTCGTAGAATATTAATTTTTTTAATGGATTTATTTATTAGTTCATGGAAGAAACATCTATAATATAAAAATGAATCCCAAAATGTGTTGGTAAGCGCATAACTCAACAACGCCTGGACCAATTTGGCCAATTTTTTTTTTTAAATGTTCGTTGGAGTTCAAGGATGGTTTTTACGGCAAGAAAAATTCGAATAATTGCCGGAAAAACCATTAAAACAGCACTTTTCTCTTTCCAACCCTTAAAACAGCCCTTTTCTTTTTCCCATATAAACGTTTCCTATACCATTTATCAGATTGCAATGAAACTTTGGAGAGTTTTCGAGTGTGCGTCTGCGAAGGTTCCAGTGAAAAAAATTTCCAAAAAGTCAGCCCCTATTCCCCATAACACCCCATAATTTAGGCAAAACCACATTTTTTATTCGATTTAGATAGGAATTTGTACACTTATACTTTAAAACAAACAGAAAAATACTGCCTACGTATGGTTTCCGAATATTCATCCCCTCTCCCCCTTTCCACCACCATTACGTTTTTACCCCATAATTTAGGCAAACCACATTTTTATCCGATTTAGATTAGAATTTGTACACGTATACTTTAAAAAAGAGAGAGAAATACTGTACACATTAATTTCACAAAAACCCAATCCCTCTCCTCTCTTTCCACCACCTTAATTACACCCTCTGTCTGTCTATCTGTTTGTCCTCTATGCGCTCCTAAACCGTTCTTCCGATTATGGTGAAACTTTGGTGAGTTGTCGAGTGCGCATCCGGGGTGGTTCCTAAGAAATAAAATTTCCAAAAAACCACCTCCTCTTTCCCATAACTTAACAAAACCTACGGATTTTATCCGATTTGTACGGAAATTTGCATACATATACTTTAAAATAAACAGAAAAACACTGTCTACATTTGGATTCCAAAAACGCACCCCCTTTCCCCCTTCCCGCCCCTTAATTTTTACACAAACCCACACTTTTTATCAGATTTCGATGGAACTTTGCACGCATGTCATATATATATAAAAATAGACGCGTTTTTTCCTATATTTCACTTTTCAGCCACCACTACCTAGCACAGATCACTGATGTTTGTGGGTGGAAGTAGCATGGAGTTTCCTGTCATGCACAACGTTGGCCGAATGCCGATAGCTGTGGGGATGTGGGAGATATAATGATTAAAGTTGGTCAGTCCAGGGCGTTTTCATATTTCGACCAAAAATTCGTATCTCCGTATACTTCTCTTTCCTGCCACAACTACAGACCTTTGGTGTTTGTATGTGGTAGTAGAATCGTCTTTCCTGTCGTGCACTATGGTTGTTAGATGTCGGTAGCTACTGGGGGTGTGGGAGATATGGGGGTGTGGGAGATATGGGGGTTGAAAGTGATCGACCTGTGGCAATTTCATACTTCTGCAAAGACAAAAGTGTCATGGTGTAACACTTTTCAGCGAAAACTATAGACCACAGATAACTGGCGTTTGTGTGTAGTAGTAGCACAGAGTCACCTTTCGATCACAACAGCGGCCGAATTTCAGAAACTGTGGTTGTGTGGGAGATATGGTGGTTGTAAGTGGCCGACCAAGGATATTTTCGTATTTCGACTGTCTCCGCATATGTCACTTTTCTGCCACAACTACATAGCATAGAGCATTGGTGTTTGTGTTTGGTAGTAGAATCGTATCTCATGTAGTGCACTATGGTTGTTAGATGTCGGTAGCTATGGGGGTGTGGGAGAAATGGGGGTTGAAAGTGGTCGATCTGTGGCAATTTCATACTTCTGTCAAAGACAAAAGTGTCACGGTGTATCACTTTTCAGCGAAAACTATAGATCACAGATAACTGGCGTTTGTGTGTAGTAGTAGCACAGAGTCACCTTTCGATCACAACAGCGGCCGAATTTCAGAAACTGTGGTTGTGTGGGAGATATGGTGGTTGTAAGTGGCCGACCAAGGATATTTTCGTATTTCGACGAAAGGCATGTGTCTCCGCAGATTTCACTTTTCTGCCACGACTACATAGCATGGAGCATAGGTGTTTATGTGTGGTAGTAGAATCGTGTCTGTTGTCGCGCACTATGGTTGTTAGATGTCTGTAGCTATGGGGGTGTGGAAGATATGGGGGATGAAAATGGTCGACCTGCGGCAATTTCATATTTCTGCCAAAGACGCATGTGTCACCGTGTATCACTTTTAAGTGAAAACTATCAATCGCAGATCACTGGCCTTTGTGTGTGGTAGTAACACAGAGTCTCCCATCGATCACAACGTTGGCCGAAATTCGGTAACTGTGGGGGTGTGTGAGATATGGTGTTTGAAATTGGTCGATCATGATTATTTTCGCATTTCATCCAAAGACTTGAGTGTATCCGTAAATTTTACTTTTCTGTCGGAACTACATAGCGCAGAAGACTGGTATTTGTGTGTGGTAATAGTATCGAGTCTCCCATCGTGCACTATGGTGGTTATATGTGTATAGCTGTCAATATGAATTCTTTACAATCACGAACGAAGTCGTGGGTACCAGCTAGTTACTTATAAAAGGCGCTAATGACCCAGCCGGCGATGCGCCCTTAAACCTCAACAACAACACAACATTACTTATAAAATATTATAAATGCGTTTATTTTGATGAGTTAAAATACCCGTTTATAAGTAATCGGCTTTTTTTATTTAAATATAGTTTTGGAAATCATGAACAAAATATAATTCTACTATTGGCTACAAGTTAAGTACTATATGACAGAAACAATATTACCTAGATTATTAAGAAAAGTAACAGTAATACTTCCAATGTGATACCTAACAATTAGACATATAAAAATGACAATGACCCTTGAATGAGAAAGTGGTAACAATAACGAAAGTGCATAAATTTCCAGTAAGTTGGAAATCATTGAGCTATTTTTTTATTAGTGTAGGGGAAGATAATCCAACACACCTTCACAATATTTTGGCGACGAACGAAACTGAAGACACAAAAGTTAAAATCTTTTTGAATTTCGCAAGTCATTTCTTTACATAACTTTTACAAATCTGTTAACGAACAGACTGAAATAAGTATTATATTGTGTCAGCTTTAAAATCAGAGCTAGAAAATTGTAAAAGATACTGTTTCTTTGGTTAAGAAAACAAGAAAAAGCCTTTAGAAGCCAAATTCTCCACAGAAAGTGATAATATTAAAAATAATACTTAGTATTCGTTGATAAAAGTCTGGAGTATCTTAGTAAATAGTTAGTTTTAATGAAAGCAATTGGTTATAGAAAATCCAAAAATTAAATTTAAAACACGAGGTTTCATTTGATGTCTGTGAGACAATATTAGAGGTTCTAAAATTATGAGAAAAAATGAGTATCAAAGTGAACGAACTTTACTCTGAAATAACAATATTACACGAAATCTAGGTAAAAGTAAGAGCAGTATTTCATTAGTAAAAATGAGCTTATGATCGACATTAATTTAACAACTGAAAGCGATAAAGCATATTACAGTTTTACTATAGACAGAAAATTGTTAAAGATGCAAGAAGTGCAAAAAAATAGCTTAAAAAATAAAATAGTAAAAAAAAACATATCCTTTGTCCTTTTCTACTCTTTCGTAAAATATTATATTTTTGAAGTGTACTATATTTTTATAGGTTATTCCAGAAAACATTCTACCATCAACCGAAAAAATGTTGGTAATCCTACCGGCGAAAGGTGATAGTTCGCGACCGGGAATGCTCAATTTAGTTCGCGAACGATACCGCTCAGTTAGTTCGTGAACGGTAGCGCTGTGTTTAGTTCGCGAACGATACCGCTCAGTTTAGTTCGTGAGCGGTAGCGCTGTGTTTAGTTCGCGAACTATACCGCTCAGTTAGTTCGCGAGCGGTAGCGCTGTGTTTAGTTCCCGAACAAGGTCGCTCCGCTCTGGAATTCCAGAAAGACAGCTCGTTCGCTCGGTTTGCTAGCGCTACTTCACGCGCTCTCTTCTTTGTTATAATAGTTGTCTAGCGAACTGTGTTACCTTTTAGATAATAAACTAAAACAAAAATTGCTCTTCGGGAAAGGATCGAACGAACTAACGAACTAAGGAGCGAGAGATCTGGGAACTAGTTCGCGTATTTCGCTCGTGGGAGCGCTTTTCCGAACTAGTTCGTTCGCGAACTACACAAGACTACCTTATAGTTCTGTCGTTTTATCTGCACATCGGCAGAATGAGAAATGTAATACCAGACTCCACGTTCCTACTACCTACCCTCCGAGGTTAAATTGGACTCATCCGGTTCCCGATCTCCTCTTCGAGTGGAGCACAAAGGCAGTTGCTGCTCGCCTTGTAAACTCTTCATGAGAAAGTGAGAGAATGACTAGCGCTATAATATGAAAAGCCTGACTGGCTTGAAAATAGCACTATTTCGATTAAACTATGTATGAAAAATTGAAGTATAGAGGGGTGAACCAAGGCTATGATGCTTCAAACATAGTCATCTGTATTATGCCTTCTGACTCACATTGGAGTATAAACGTGCATAAATATTACATTCATTTTGAAATGCTTATTAAAAATTATGAATGCAGCATCACGTTATGATTAGATTTTAGTGTCTGAAGTTCTATACTGAAAAATGTCAGTATTTTCTGCTAAAATGCTTTTCGTCAATAATTTTGCAACAGCATCGCCAAATTATAACATTTATGACTGTACAGTGAGTTTAATTAATATAAAAATATAATATCTTTCATATTTAAAGGACAAAGTTAATTATTTTCTGCTGTTTTAATAAATTTCTTTTATTGAACAAGAAGGATCGAAAGGTGAACAAAATTTTTTTTGTAGCTTTCAGTTTTTCAGTGTTATGGTTTCACCAAATTTTAATCCCTGTTTGACCACCAATCATTTTTTATTTCACCTTGTTATTTTAGCTTCAAACCGCCAGAATGAGGGTAATACGTGACTCCCTGAAGCTAAAGCTTTCCTTTATCATCGCTAAGTACGAACATACATACAGTCTCCTGTTGCACGTATTTGATAAAGTGTCTTTTGTGATCCACAGATCCTGGTTCGATCTCCGGGGGCGACCATCCAGATTACGCTTTTTTTTATTCTTCCCTGAAACAATTGCATTAGAATGTCATAATTTATTCTTCTTGTCTCAGTTTTAACGCCAGTGCTGTAGAGTAACTGCGAAACTGTAGTGCTGAAAGGAATCAAGTAAATAATGTGTAGCCTGCTAATGGCTAAACTATTTCGCTCTGCTGCTGTATTTCTGACCTCTTTCTTTTAGCCAATTCTGTAAACCATAATAAATTAGCCCACTGCTACATAGGGAAGTTGAAGTGGTAATCAGTGTGGCAGATGGAAATTTAGGTCTATGCAGTCTATACATGTTCTGGTAGGAGTTAATTCAGAAGACCAATATGAAATTTGTAGGCGAAATGAAGGTGCTAGGCTATATTGACTTTCGGGAGCGGCACTCGGGTCTCAAGTGGTGCGGGTGGCACGTGTAAATCCTTTTGCGTGAGCTGCAGTTCAGTTATGTTTATAGGTCCTTTGTTCAGCGGTATATTCCAAACTATACTACTTTCGTTGTATTCCTCCTGAACCCCTTTATTGCGACCGTGAGAATTTTGAAATCAGTGCAAAGTGAGAAAATGTTAAAGCGTTTGACAGCTTGCTAACTGACGAGTGAAAATCAGATCACCTACTACTAACAACGGGAGTGTCTAAAGACCTCTCTGCCCATGAACCTGAGCCATTATGAAAAGCAATACTGTAGGTTTTGTAGCCATGAAATAGGCGGATTGCGCGGAAAATTGGAACTCTGTTACTTTATGAAGATGAATAACGATAAGAGGACTCCCGTCGAAAAATACATTAAAAATTTCCCAAAATAGCTACAAATAAAACCCCATCCCTTCATACAAGCCCTAACACCACGTGTTTTTGGCTATCAAAGCGTTCGTCGGTGACTCCATGCGATAAACAGCTATTTGTGTCAAAACTACTACAGCAACTGATACAAATTAAGAGCCGCACCGGGTATCGAACCCACTATCTCCCGCATGACAGACCCGAATGTTAAAAATTCACCCGCCAGACTCGATACTTTGACCGGCCTACAAGAAATAACAATATAATGAGTTCAACTGAGGTCGAATGGAATGCATTTGAATTTCCTCCCGGCATTCGCCTTGAGTGATTTTGAGGAACGATAGGAAGCCTAAATGTAAGACCATGCTGAATATCGAACCCCGTCCTCCCGAACCTCAGGTCCGAACATCACTGCTCAACTACCAGGCTCGGTGCTCTATGAACTTATTAGTTATCGACATTCGATGCAGGTTTCCGATGATAATTACAACGTCACTGACTTTATCGTTATATAGCTTATGTCAAATCTGTTAGAAATAAAAGGATACGATTCATCACGATAAAGTCTTTCGTAGTGATCATAAGAGATACTACAGCACGCGTATAAAACCTTGCCTCATAAAACATGTAGATTGTTTGGTGCAGGAGATATTACCCTAACTTCTCTTGTTATCCGGTGATTTGAGTTCAATATGACCTACATCTCTAATTATTGCTTCCAAAATGAGTACCAACCACCCGTTCGAGGTGAAAGTAGATCCGATGAAGTGATTCAAAGAAGAGGAACCGACTGCGGGGAGTGATTACATCAGTCATACCACACAGTCTGCATATGCCGTGGAAGCGTAATAGATCTACGATATCTGAAAAATTGAGATGCTAGAACTCACACGAAATTGGTAATAACCTGTTGAAATTTGGTTTAATTGCTTCGTCAATACCGTGTGTCATTTCGCTTTGCAGAAAACTTGCCAGGAATTTAATTAAAAATGCCGAAATTTGACAGCGACGCACAGACATTACTGTAGATGCCGCCAGTGTTCAAAAATCAATGACAGTCTCTTGAAATGTTGGTTTACTTGTTGTAATGTTTTCTTACCGTTTCATGTTTTCTTCTTTATAAAAAGTCGCACAAAATTGACAAATGGACAATACCTATCCATCATGTAATACGGTGATGCCCGCCATCTTATATTGAAACGAGCAATCAGAGATATTCCATTGCTTCTGATGCAAATAATTATGCCATTTTCACGATGGATGACGCAGTGTGAAAATTTCGTAAAAATTTTTCTCTTGGTTCAGGCCCTATTTCAACCTAACCACGACCTCTATGGCAAACGAAACTGATTAGGTTGAGATGATCCCTGAACCGATAATTTTTATGTTATTATTGCAGTGCTGATAGCATTTCGTAGTTGTGCAGCCTCTCACATTTTGGATTTTTTAATTAAATTCCTGGCCTTTGAAGACAGCCGATGCCGTTCAGAACCTTCGTTTCAGTTTAAAAAATAATGCTGCTACAGTGGTGGTCATACTGTGATTTCTGTGATCAGCTCATTTGAGGTTCTCGTATTTATTGTATACTGCGCACCGAATTTGGGAGCCTGCTGTAGCAACGTTTCTATGGAAGCCATTAAATTTCCGGTGAAACACAGCGCGTTTCCTGGGAAATGATCCCGGCTATTGTTGGCAAGGTATAAAATGCGGCGTCCCACAGGGCCAGAGCGTACTCCAGACTCGGACGGGACAGCGAGCAGACGAGTTGGAGCCTTGGGCTGGCCGGGGAGTCTCTGGTGTGGTGAGCGCATCCTTCAGTGTGAGGTCAGCGATGTGCAGTGTGGTTCGCTAACTATAGGATTTTAGGCTTGTCGCGACAGCGGCCGGGATGACTTTGCGTGGGGTCAGGGGTCAGGTGGGTGAAAGGGGTCGGGGTCGAGGTCGAGGTCGGCCGCGGCGGTGGCGATGACGACTGTGATGTAGAGCGTCTTGGAGGCTGTTAATGCTAACCAGTCCCTGGTACATTCACAGCGGTCACTAAAACCCCACGGTCAGCATCGAACTCGAGCTCCTTCATTCAGCTGACGACTGGCCGCGTGCTTGGCAGAGGTGGAGGTGGGGGAATGGAGTCTCGGGCGCCGGGGTTGTCAGGGTCTGGACGGCGGTGGATCGCTTGTTGAGGGTGAAGGGAGAGGGTAAGAGTTGGGAACATCATTATGGTGAGGCTGTGATGGTAACAGGGGCCGAAAAGACGCTTTGCCATCACAGTCCCACCGACACGGCCCATCTCGTCCGCTGCCTTCATCTGAGGCGATCTGTACGCCACCGTTACAGACGCCTGCGGCCATCCAACGTGTGGTTCCCCACTCCCTCTTCTCCATCGCTGCAATCCCCGCTTTCGCAACTAATCGAAGATCCTCTAGACAGTGGACGGCATGGTACATCAACTATTTTTTTTTTCTTTTCCGTCTGCTGCTGTCCTCACACTGAAGGGTGCGTCACCTCACTGGAGATTTCTGTCCAGGCGGGGATTCTGATCAACCCGCCAGGCGTGTCTGGAGACCGCGGTGGTGTTCGCTGCGCCGCCTGGGCTGCTGCAGCAGATGACGTACCTGTCGCAGGGCGTTTTACTCACCCAGTTGGAAACCAGAGATCATTTACTGAAGACAGTGATGAGAGGATATATCTATGTGCACGGGAACTGACTGATCTCCTGTAGAAACCTTGTCTGCGCTGCCACGGTAAGGCAATGTATGCCGTTGAGCAGTGGACGTGTGAGTACTGACGGCTCCAGCATAGGGATGTCTATTTATTTATTTAAAGGTTTATTTAGCCTGGCAAGATTAGGGCTATCAAGCCCTCTCTTACATCATACCAGGTGTTTACAATAACTAATATACACCTTACACAAACTAACAGTATACAACACTTATACTCGTATAATATTTGGCCTGAATCAAGTTCGAGAGTAATACTAACAAAAAAAACTTAATAATATTTATGAGTAAACTACTCACTAAAATCTTAATAGTATTCGTGTTTAACTAGTTAATAATTTAATGGTATAAACTAACGTTAGTGAAAGTTAAAGAAGTAAATGGTACAAACTTAATACTAGTAGGATGAAGAAACAAGACACAAACTAATAACAGGGAAGGCAGAATAAAGAGGTGGGCACTGTATACATCAAAATTATTCAAATCTAAAAATTAAGTTATGCATGGAAGGAGAGCTCTTTTAGCTTGGACAGGGGAAGACATTCCACAGTCTAGCCGCTGAAATTAAGAAGGAATTGGCTAGTGTTTCCGAGCTGTGGGAGTGGATGGTTAGTATGTTTGAGTTCAGGGATCTGGTTTTAATATTATTGGAAAGTCCTAGGTATGAGATATTGGAACAAAGGTAGGCGGGAGTTTTCACATGTATGAGGCGGTGAAGGAGACACAGAGTGTAGAATCGTCGTCGATCCCAAACGCGCAACCGCAGTTGTGACCTACATCCGTTCACAACTGCGGAATAAAGTACATGAAGTCGAGCCACTATGTGCAGTGCTTGCTATGACAAGTAGTGATTACGTGCTGACCGCGTCTCCACCACCACAACCGCAACGAATAGAGACCTTCCGATTGCACCAAGTCTTTCTTTCAGGTAAACGTTCTCGGCGCGTCCTTGAGCAAAATGCACAGAGAAATAGTCAATGACGCAGTATTGAAGGCTCGAGATCTACTCAGGCAAGGAACTTACGATACTAGCGACCATGTACTGGGAGAAATCTATTTTACTTTGAGTAATATATGCATTCACTTTTCCTTCGTGGCCTTGAATTTTGTATATCTTAATCGTACCAAATATGTCTTTCATTTCAGTAGTTTGCAGTCCCGAATACTGTATGTTCTGATATGATCCAAACAACAGGTCCTAGCAATGGTTCTTGTTGAGTTTCCACCACGGCGTATTGCATGTTGTGAACTTTCTCCAAAACATTGTGAGCCAAGAAGCTCTCCAATAATCATTCATTGCGCGTTTAAGATCGCCAATAACTGACACGATTTTTATTAAAAAAGATAGGGTACATTATCTGGTTCCCTGAAATTTCATCAGATTTCTCACGATAAGATTATGAGTATACCAAAATCCTAAGCAAGCTAATGATTTTTCGTAGAAGCGCCTCCGCGAACAGTTTCTAAAGTGAAGTATGTGCGTTTTAATAAGACATTTAACTTCTTTACTTATAAAACGCAAGTTTTGTTCATCTATGATGTCATATGTCACTCCATGGCGTCACTATATGACGTCACACTATGACGTCATGCTTAATGTGTTTGTTCTAGGTTATGTATGTTACTTAATAACATTTCTAAGCTCGAATAAATTAACTGGCAGAACACTGAAATAAAAGTATGTATTACGTTTAAATTAACATATCAATCATTAGATGCTTATATTTATGTAATATTCTTTTTATGTGTAGAAGCGTTCCTTAAATTATTTGTCCATATACTATATAAGACAAAAGCTTTATTTTTTGAGCATCAATGTTATCGAAAGTTTTGATTAGATTGTTATTTAGGATGGGTCAGAATTACAACTGGCATTTGACGTTACAGCAGAGGGCAACAATAATTTTTTAAAAGTAATTTAAACTGTCTTATTATTGAAATTATAAAATCGTTTTGACGGAAATAGTTGCACACTGATAACGTTCTGTGCAGCTTCCACAACAAACATTACATGGTATAATGTAAGTTTATAAGATTTATTTTATATTCCTTTGCTTTCACTGTGCAATATTACTGAGGCTATTATTTCAGCAACATGTAAATGTGTCAGCCATTCAAATGTAATATCGGTCTGAATCACGGATAAAAAAATAAATAAAGGGGCACAAACACTTGAAGGTTTTTTTTATCAAATTTATATCGCAATGCATTATTGCCACTAAAATGCGATACAATAGATGTATTAATATGCGTGAGATCATCTGGCGGCAGCTTCAGCGTGGTATGTGGTTAGGTTGAAACTCAACCTAGATCCGGATGGAAACCTTTTGCTACAGCGCAAGGCACGAGGAACTACATTGAATTTTATTTTATAACAATTCTATTTAGTTAAGCAATTGCTAAGAAATGAATTGTCATAAGACTGAAAGAAAAGTATGTATTTCGTTTTCTTTATTAAATTGTTTTGTATTATTTTTAAACAGTGTACTCCAATCATTGTAACGTTGTACAAATGGATTCGAAAGTCTGTAAACAAGTAAATAAATTTATATATTATCATATTAATTACCAGTTTTTTTTTTACTGAAATCATCGCATGGTTTGAATGAAAGAAGTTCCAATTGATCGCGATGTATGTGGCCTAAACCACAATTAAAACTAATATTACGTGGCACAACGTACGTTGTTAAGATTTATTTTTAGCATTCTTCGTTTTCACTTCAGCCTATGTAAGCTGTGTCAGCGGTTAAAACATCGATCTTCATCACAGGTAATAAGAAAGAAAGGTGTAAGAATTTGTGATGATTTGGGATCAAGTTTATATCGCGATGCATGATGACACTGAAATGCGATACAGGGAATGCATTAATTCGCGTGTGATTGAAGCTTTGCTTTTCTAGCGGCAATATTAGCGGAGATTGTGGTTAGACTGAAATGTAACCTGGACCAAGTTGACAACTGAAGCTTCTTGCTACAGATTACAACGAGCTTTATTTTACAACAATTATATTTAGTTAAG
Source organism: Vandiemenella viatica (assembly GCA_031002005.1). NCBI lineage: Eukaryota > Metazoa > Arthropoda > Insecta > Orthoptera > Morabidae > Vandiemenella > Vandiemenella viatica. The sequence goes on from CM061920.1 coordinate 168,272,348, forward strand.
AATCTGCAGAGAAATAAATTACCGTAACACCCCGTTAAACCCGTCATTTTGACGTGCTTTGTGACCAGTTACATTATAATAGGCAAACGACTTCCGCGCAACGCTGTAACAAACCTTCTGAAGATTTTTACTCTGTAAGTACCGAGCGTGGTGGGTGAGCGGTTAACATTCAGGTCTGGCATTCGATTGCCGGCCCAACCGTCCAGATTTTTGGTTTACAAGGATTTCCAAAATCGTTCCATACAAATGTTTAGTTTCATTGCAATGGAGAATGTGACGGGATGGCTCCGTGGCTAGATTGTCTCCCGTCGTTGATCACCATCCTCTCGCACCTGCTATGATCTTGTCGTCGACAAACCTTGAACTCGCAGTTAAAACAAAAAGCAAAAAAAACCAAACTAATAGCTAGAGAAAAACGGCTTTATCCTTTTGTTGCACAAAGAGTACTTCAACTATTACTGAGCAACTCGTGACTCGTGACCAAAGCGAAAAAAATTGTGTTTGTTTCAAGAAAGTAAGTTTTGTTTAACTATAACTTTCCAGTGGCAACAAAAACTATATTATGAGGCTGCAAAGTTTATATTGGTGAGATATCAGACGCGATAGCATATCTTGAACTGAACAAAGTTTAATCAATAACTGCTACGAGGATACATGAGCATCCCTATGAGGAACACTCGGCTAGTAATTCGGGAGATCGTTCCTTCGACACCTGCTCTCGCCATCCAGACTTCGGTTATTCTTGGCTTCCCAAAATCACTCCAGGCGAATGCCGAGAAGATTCGGTCAAAAGGACCCTGGCCATGACAGTTATGTTACGTTCACTGGATCATAAATTAAACTGATCATGTTAACGTTTCTGCGCTGCCCCAGATTCTTTAAAGTTTGTCAGTATAAGCTGAGCTTATTGGAGGAAGGGTGACCAATTCCCTTTCTCCTTACCTAACCTAAGAGGACCTATAGTTTAATATAGAATCCGAACCGCGGATGCTTCTGCCATACTTCACAGCAAGCTATGTAAGAGTTGAAGGTCTGGTTACCTCACAACGACAGGGATTCGAACCGGGGAACTTACAATCTCCTGTCTGAACCTTAAACACTTAGCCACCAGGCGGCTCTAGCTTTTGATAGTAACAGGAACATATAGTAATAGGAACATATGATTTAAGTTAAGAAATATCGAGGAATAAAATGGAGACATAAAAATGAAACGTCCAATATTAGTATCCAGTCACACAAAGTCGACAGAAAGTTACGCCTTGTTATATCAAGAGAGTTAAGAACGTTAATCTCGTGTTTAATAAATACTTAAGGTACACTTGTGACACGAATAAAACATGGTTCCACATGGGAATTACAACGTCATGATTTTACTGACCATGTATAAGTTGCGTCTGGACGGCGCTAATGCAGGACAAGTGTGAAAATTAGATTGGGTGTATATGGCTTTTTTAATTTACTGAAATACATCGTATATACTTAAGGTACACTTGTGACACGAATAAAACATGGTTCCACATGGGAATTACAACGTCATGATTTTACTGACCATGTATAAGTTGCGTCTGGACGGCGCTAATGCAGGACAAGTGTGAAAATTAGATTGGGTACATATGGCTTTTTTAATTTACTGAAATACATCGTATATACTTAAGGTACACTTGTGACACGAATAAAACATGGTTCCACATGGGAATTACAACGTCATGATTTTACTGACCATGTATAAGTTGCGTCTGGACGGCGCTAATGCAGGACAAGTGTGAAAATTAGATTGGGTGTATATGGCTTTTTTAATTTACTGAAATACATCGTATATACTTAAGGTACACTTGTGACACGAATAAAACATGGTTCCACATGGGAATTACAACGTCATGATTTTACTGACCATGTATAAGTTGCGTCTGGACGGCGCTAATGCAGGACAAGTGTGAAAATTAGATTGGGTATATATGGCTTTTTTAATTTACTGAAATACATCGTATATACTTAAGGTACACTTGTGACACGAATAAAACATGGTTCCACATGGGAATTACAACGTCATGATTTTACTGACCATGTATAAGTTGCGTCTGGACGGCGCTAATGCAGGACAAGTGTGAAAATTAGATTGGGTATATATGGCTTTTTTAATTTACTGAAATACATCGTATATACTTAAGGTACACTTGTGACACGAATAAAACATGGTTCCACATGGGAATTACAACGTCATGATTTTACTGACCATGTATAAGTTGCGTCTGGACGGCGCTAATGCAGGACAAGTGTGAAAATTAGATTGGGTATATATGGCTTTTTTAATTTACTGAAATACATCGTATATACTTAAGGTACACTTGTGACACGAATAAAACATGGTTCCACATGGGAATTACAACGTCATGATTTTACTGACCATGTATAAGTTGCGTCTGGACGGCGCTAATGCAGGACAAGTGTGAAAATTAGATTGGGTATATATGGCTTTTTTAATTTACTGAAATACATCGTATATACTTAAGGTACACTTGTGACACGAATAAAACATGGTTCCACATGGGAATTACAACGTCATGATTTTACTGACCATGTATAAGTTGCGTCTGGACGGCGCTAATGCAGGACAAGTGTGAAAATTAGATTGGGTATATATGGCTTTTTTAATTTACTGAAATACATCGTATATACTTAAGGTACACTTGTGACACGAATAAAACATGGTTCCACATGGGAATTACAACGTCATGATTTTACTGACCATGTATAAGTTGCGTCTGGACGGCGCTAATGCAGGACAAGTGTGAAAATTAGATTGGGTGTATATGGCTTTTTTAATTTACTGAAATACATCGTATATACTAAGGTACACTTGTGACACGAATAAAACATGGTTCCACATGGGAATTACAACGTCATGATTTTACTGACCATGTATAAGTTGCGTCTGGACGGCGCTAATGCAGGACAAGTGTGAAAATTAGATTGGGTATATATGGCTTTTTTAATTTACTGAAATACATCGTATATACTTAAGGTACACTTGTGACACGAATAAAACATGGTTCCACATGGGAATTACAACGTCATGATTTTACTGACCATGTATAAGTTGCGTCTGGACGGCGCTAATGCAGGACAAGTGTGAAAATTAGATTGGGTATATATGGCTTTTTTAATTTACTGAAATACATCGTATATACTTAAGGTACACTTGTGACACGAATAAAACATGGTTCCACATGGGAATTACAACGTCATGATTTTACTGACCATGTATAAGTTGCGTCTGGACGGCGCTAATGCAGGACAAGTGTGAAAATTAGATTGGGTATATATGGCTTTTTTAATTTACTGAAATACATCGTATATACTTAAGGTACACTTGTGACACGAATAAAACATGGTTCCACATGGGAATTACAACGTCATGATTTTACTGACCATGTATAAGTTGCGTCTGGACGGCGCTAATCCAGGACAAGTGTGAAAATTAGATTGGGTATATATGGCTTTTTTAATTTACTGAAATACATCGTATATACTTAAGGTACACTTGTGACACGAATAAAACATGGTTCCACATGGGAATTACAACGTCATGATTTTACTGACCATGTATAAGTTGCGTCTGGACGGCGCTAATGCAGGAAAAGTGCGAAAATTAGAATGGGTATATATAGCTTTTTAAATTTACTGAAATACATCGTACATCATTAAAATACACTTATTATACGAATAAAACATGGTTCCACTTGGAAATTTAAAACGTGGTGATGTTATTGACCATGAGTGATATTCGTCTTGAAACTGTGGCTCCTGTTTCAAATGCGCGCTCCTAGAACATTGTGTTCTTTTCGTCTTGAAACAGTATTTCAAATGCGCGGGCTCTGTGCGCCGGTGGCGCCGTCCTAAGGCGGCAGGTAGGAACTATACCCTGAGAAATCACAGCCTTCTAATCACACCTATTCTGCATGTTTACCGAAAAGTCGAGTTATAGAAGCGAATGTTGTTCGTTTCATTTAAAGCCAGTTTATGCCAGAGGAGTGAGGGCTAATAGGCCTGTTTGATCCTGTCACGGAACACTTCCCCGTATCAATTACAACCGGTTTATGCCAGAGGAAGTACGCCTGTTAGATCCTGGAGGGGTAACAATTGGAATGTTGATTGAAGTATGAGCCAATTCATACCTGCCTAATGAAAATCTGACTAATTGTGCCGTATTATCAATAACAATAGTCACTGAAACGTTAAGCAATTTGAAGTGAGGTTAGTGGAGAGGGTATCAAATACATGTTCATTGGAACTTTGTTGATGTTAGCAGGGTTATCGATTACAAACAGGAGAGGGTGACGGGAGGAGAGAGGAATATCGATTACAACCGAAAACCTGGGCAGGGGTCAATGGGGAGGGAATCGATTAAAATATTCTGTGAAGTGTGCAGCTGGTTGAAGTTAGCGGGGGTATCGATTACAAGGAATGGAGGGGTGGGGGAAGGGGTATCGATTACATGTTTTTGGTCCGGAGTGCTGATCTGTACAAACGAATCCCTATTATTGTCACGCCTTTCTGTATTACCCTGCCTACACTGTTCGGTTCTTCACTTGCCTTCGCATCGCACCGTTGTGGAATTTTATTGCTGCCAGGAGTATCTCGTTTGGCTCTCAGCCATCATCCGCAATGTTGACACAATGGTTTTCTGCTGAATCAGTCCGCTGCAATATTGAATTACGAAGTCGTACTGCTGCAAATACATGGCCCACCTGGCGATCCCAACGCTCGTAAATTTCGCACTGCGCTATAACCAAGATCTCAGTTAAGGGGTACTACCTAACAAATAGGATCAGAATTTAAGCACAACGAAATACTGTAGTAGATAACATGTCTGATACTGAGACATTAAAATGGGGGTGTGTCTATTTCAAAGTCCTGCTGGTGGCGTAAATACGCAGGTTCGGCTAGTCGATCAACTTATGCAAAGATGCTCTGGATCCTTTAAGACTAGCCCAATCCACAGATGAAAGCCCGATTATTATTGAAAGCTTCGTCATGTTTAGTCGTCCACTCCTACAGTGATATCTTGTATCCTGGCAGTACTGTTGGTAAAAAATTAATGCAATATGTATCCAGTTAATCTTTGATGAAAATGAATGTACATAAACTGTACTATATGCATATAGCATTAACTTCGAAAATCTGGCAGAGTTGTCTGGTGTATGAAATCCGGATTTTGATACACATATGGAAAAGCCAAGCAATGACCCAATTGAGATTTTTTAGTGAATTTACGCCTGCACTCGCATTGAACGTTTGTTTCCTCCAATAATTTGCTTCTCGTTGTTAAAGTTCAAAACCAAATATTTTGACAAGTAGTCAAGCCTTTAAAATCCTATTAATATATAAACGACCTTATTCTTCCTCGTGTAATGAAATTTTTAGTTTGATTCGCGACTCGTCTATATTTGGGATCGAGTTGTATCTTTGAAAGTCTACTAGCCCGATTCCACACAAATCGTGACTCAGATCTATTGGTGGATACTAGTTTAGGGGGCCTGAAAGTTCCGACTGGTAAAGGTGCCCGTTTAATCATTTGCCATGCTGGGTCTAATGCATCTGGTTTCATTCCTGAAAGTAAATAAGTTTTTAGGTCCAAACATAGCAGTAACAGTGATTATCATTGTGAAATGAATGCTGCAACATTTAGTCAGTGGTTCAAAAACCAGTTCCTACCATATTTAGCCCCACATTCCATAATTGTACTAATAGATAATGCAAGTTATCACTCGGTTGTAAGGGAAAAAGCACCAAGTAGCAACAGTAAGAAGGCTGATATAGTTGAATGGCTCTCCATAAATTCAGTTCCACACTCTGCTTCCCAGACTCGTGCAGAATTATTACAATTAGTTCAAATGTACCGTCCACGCCAGAAGAAATATGAACTTGATGCTATCGCTCAAGAACACGGTCACAGGGTTTTGCGTCTGCCACCGTATCACTGTCAGTACAATCCTATCGAGCTTGTGTGGGCACAGGTTAAGCGATTTGTGGCAGAAAGAAACTGTACTTTCAAAATCGCCGATACAGAAAAGTTAGTTCATGCCGCTATTCAAACTGTGACTGTAAAATCATGGGCAGACTGTGTTCGACACGCGGAAAATCTTCAAGAAGAAGACTTCAAGAGGGAGAGTTTTATAGGTAATGCCTTGGAGCGATTTATTATTAACCTACGAGATTCTGGATCAGATACTGATACGAGTGATGAAGATCAAGACACAGAATAAATACAGGTATGACAGTGCACTTTTGCTTGTTATAAATCATGACGGTATATCAGGATACGAATGTATCTTACTTACCTCAATTTAACTGTGTCTGTTTTTACTTGTTATTTTTCTAAACAAAATCTAAGCAATGACATAGTTTGATATATTTGAAGTGCTTTGTATTCGTTTATTGAAGGTTGTTCACTGTTGTAACAATTGGAACATAATTGTTTGCTGCGGCTGAAACTTTCTGTCATTCTTGTCTCTCTTTAGAGTATTATCATGTAAAGGGTTGCTAAAACTCATATTATTATTATTATTATTATTATTATCATTATTATTATTATTATCATTATATTAGTAAGAGTAGCGCAATTACTAAACTTTCTTCCCCACCCTACGTCGCTCGTGTCCGGCTGGAAACATGGCAACGTCACATACCGTGTGCCATTACTATTTCTCTCTCTCTCTGCGCGGGCCGCCGTTGTTCGTGGAGCGCACTATAGTGACCTTGAAGAACAGGGGCGTGGCTCCTACGTCGAGCGCAGCAGACAGCTGACGACGCTGCCGAGAGCAAGTACATTACACGAGCGCCTAGACACTCAGGCATCAAATTAATGCGGAGAAAAGGATCGGGAAGGAAGACGACAATTGAAACCACACAAACACAATAAATATTTACACAAATACATGTAGTTTCAAATACTTAATACTAAAAAAAAAATAACTATGTAATTGTAAGGGAAATAAAAGTTTGAGTGGAACAGACTTTGTCAGCCGGCAAGGAGGTGTTGTATCCCACGGGATTTGGTAAAATATTGCAGAAGTTATGATTTCATACAGCTCTAGTCAAAGCAGGTCAGTTGCAACAGCAAAGAAAATCAATTGCAGATGTTGGGAAGTGGTCATTCAGAAGGCAACGCCCAGGAAAGCAGGTCAGGTGTTAGCAAGAATACGCTGAAAGACGACGTCATTTGGCAAAGGATGGGAGAGTCGCGGAGGCCACGATTGGTCGAAAAACCTCACTACCACTGGAGGATGGTGGGAGACTGGAGGTCAAAACCCAGGTGCACGAAGGAGGAAGCAGCCAGGCTGGGCTCGAGGCTCTTGTTTTAGGTCGAGAAGGAGTCGGCCGTGGAAATGTTCGAGGCGGGCAGCTAGTCGGCGACATCAGCAGAAGCAGTGATGGAAGCACCTGGAAGCATACATCATCATCTTTAAAGCCAACAGTTGGGATGAAACCATTTGGGAACATGTAATGGGGAGATCAAGCATTAGCAGCAAGTAGTAATTGACTTAACCATTTGAAGGGCTCAACAAGTCTATGGAGGTTTAACTGTGTGTAAATAAATGTAAATGCGTATATTCCTTGTTGAGAGTATCATTTATATAAACAAAGCATCGGCCATTTAGTACGGGTAGTCTGTGATGGCACAACTGAGTCACTCCAAAATTATATGAAGGCTGGTACTTATTTTTAATTTGTGTTTACAAATATAGATTTAAAGGTTATTTTAATGTTTTTTTTTTAAATTATGGCATTGATTTCAAGTTTTTAATAAAAATTCGTAAAACAATTATATTTCCTGGCACAAAATCAATATGATTTTAGGCACTTAGGATCTGAATTTCGTAACACCAAATTCAATCAAAATCCGTTCATCTGTGAGAAATACTATTAAAAAGGACTTACCACTTCCCGTTATAGAAGTTCTCTTCTGTTTTGATCGTTCTCGCCTGACTGACACTAGCTGGCTTGTTATTTTTTTTTCTTTACATCATCAATACTAAAGTTTAATATCTCGCTGATTTCACGCCATCCACCTTATTTTTTAGTTCGATTATAATACTGGAGCTATCCCATAACACCCTCTTTGATTCATACGCATCAATTAGAGTTAAGCAAGTTTCATTGTCCCACGTTCTCGCGCTCATTGTAGAAACCGCCAAATACCGTCCACACTGAACGCCGAACAAACACTGGCTCGCCTTTGAGCATTCCAAAATACCGACAACCGATCGGCTCACCCCGAGCGTCCTCAAGCGTCCACTCTTGAGCCGCTCGCTTCACTGAGCGGCTCATTCGCCTGAGCGTGCTCAAGTGGATACGAGGCCTAAGATACCTAATTGTTCCAACGGTACCATTTTGTCTATACCAAAGAAGGACTCCTGGGGCTTGTTGCCTTCGCGGATGACCTTCTACTGCTGATACAAGGCGGAACAAGGGACGAAGTAGAGGCTAGAAGCAGAATGGCATTAAGACATTTACAAAACTGGTGCTCCAAAGTGAAATTAACCCTTGCACCTCACAAGACTCAATTCATGGTTCTCAGTGGCCGCCCCAAGCGAAATCCAATAATAAAAGTTAACGACGTCTCCATAAAAAGAGTTAGAACTTGTAAATACCTGGGAGTCACGCTAGACGAGCGACTAAATTTTACTGACCATATAACGGAGGTGTGCAGTCGTGCCAAAATAGTGATGAACAAACTGATCAGTATTGGGCAAAGAAGATTTCATCTTCCAACGTCCATAATAAGGAGGTATCACGACAGTATATTATCCTCGATTGTGGGATATGCTGCTAGCAGTTGGGCGCATAAGTTACGACAAGTTAAACCTCGCCAGGCACTAAGAAGCGTACAAAGAAGCATACTGATAAGATTAAGTGGTGCATATAGCACAACAGCGACCGACTCTCTGCTGGTTGCGTTGGGCGTTTGGCCACTTGACCTAGAAGTTAGAAAGAGAGGGGCACACTATTGGCTACGAACCGGTGACGCCGAAAAAGTAGAACAAATTTTAGGAAGACCGGTTACAGAAGCACGGGAGATAAAAACGGTCTTGATGGAAGAATGGCAACAACAGTGGTCGCGTAGTACGACTGGCAGGAGAACCTACAATATTTGGCCAACAATTCAAGAGAGATTAAACCTTCGTCACCTGGATCCGTCAACCGGACTTGTTCATTACATCACTGGACACGGGCCATATCCCAGCCTACTACATAAAAGAGGACTAAAAGACACAAGCTTGTGTGAGTGCGGGGAAGAGGGTACACCCGAACACATCGTCTGGGATTGCACACAAATGGCAGAAGCCAGAAACGAAGGATTTCATGAACTAAGAAACATGAAAACGGAAGACATACTAAAAAATGAGCAACTGTGGCGCAAACTAGACGAAGTGACGCAAAATATATCCAAACTGCAAAAGGAGAGATTCATGCAAAGTTTAGCGACAGCAAGAGGAAGGCCAAGTCAAGCCGACTATGACGTCACAGAGTAACACCCGAGAGCAGCCACAAGCGAATGCGTGTCTAAGCGCTCGATCAGCGAGTCATATATCGTGCTGAAAACGCAACCAGCTGATCTGCGGAGAGGAGTGCTTAAACCATATTAAAGACTTTAAATGGACCGTTTCGCAGCAACACCACTGGAGATTCTACCTACAAACAAGAACTTGCTGAAGCAACACGTATAAAAGTTTATAGTGAATGTATAAGTTCTTTACTAGTGCTCACATGAACTATAGTCCGATGCATAAAATGTGGTCTGACATTGCAATAACACAAATAATAGATAATAGTTGCAGTCTCGAGCCGCTTCTGAAGTAAAACATTGTTATCTCTTAAAATATGTAAAAATGTTAATAGTTAGTTAAGAGTAAAAGTTGTAAATTATGTAGCCAATAATCTTAAAATAGGAATTTGTTCAAATATTGAAAATAACAAATACCGGCAGTAGATGTTAAACTAATCTAGTTCACCTGTGAAACGAACAACCTATTAGCCGGATATTAAAGACTCCTTACTTCTGCAATTAGATATATATCATTGAAAATTAGTTCTCACAACCAGTGTTGGAGGTGGCCAGTCTCCCGATGGGCGGCCTTCTCGGTCACTCTGGCTGCCAGAGAGACTGAGAACGTGCGCTATTCCGGGAGATTTGGAATTCGGATTACCGCACCGATACCAATGCTGGAAAATGCTTTCTTAGATGGTAGAGTAGTAGATAGTAGTAATAGTTTAGTAATAGTAGTAGTGGTAGACGTACGAAGTGACATAGTGAAATATTAAAAATTCTAACCATAAAGTGCACAGGAAACTGCAGACACCACACAAAACTAGAAAACTATAATAAATCAATTATGACAAAATGCAGCAAGTTTAGAAAGTTGTAATATATGTTAACAGCGAAACAATTGTATGTATCGTGCCAACAAGAAAAGACTGTACAGATATTGCCAAAGCCATACATAACAAAAACTGAAATAATTCATTGTGAAATTATCTGTTGAAATATCAAATGTAAAACTGTTGTGTTAAATTAAGGCCTATTTTAGTTTCTAGATACTAGGCTGTAAAAAATGTGTGCTAAATAAAAAAAAAAAAAAAAATGTCTATACCAAATTCATCGAGGCTCGCTAATGAATTTAAATCGTCGTTACCTGAAAATCTTCTTTGTAATTCAGCAATTAGTATGTCCAACGTTTCGAAATAATCAGATTTAAATGGCTGAGCGTTCTGTTGTTCTATCTTTTGTCTCGCGGAGCAACAGGAAAGGCCATACATTATATAGTCATCCATCCGTTTTGATTATTTCACCTTCTTCTTCTGCGTCTGGGTCCTATTTTTGGAATCGCTGCTTGTCATAGACTTGCTTCTTCCAAAATTTGATGATACATTTCATCTGATCTCATTTTGTTCATCTCATTTTGGACGTATTTTATGATTGTTATGGCGGCTTTCAATTCTGTGTTTCGGGCTTGTTGAGTTTCATCTGCAGCCTGAAACATGGATAAGATTTTTTTGGCCACAACCATGGTCATTCGAAATTCCAAATTGAGCACGACGTTTCTAATGCCGACACTCTTAGCGATGTCGTCGCCGTTAAATCTACCTTTTTTTTAATTTCATCTAGAGTCTTCAAAATTATCATTTACAACTTTTGTAACCCCAAGTGTCCTGACCAACGCTGTTCGATGAGCATGCCAATCCTTTTTCCACCATACAAGGCAGATATTTTTTCATGATGAAAGAATTCATGTAACATGATGCATTAATCAAAAAAAAAAAAAAAAAAAAAAAAAAAAACAAATTAATGAAAGTCATTTCCGAGATAGTCCTGATGATTATCAAACGCATGCGATCGTTGTAGCAGTGGACATAAGCAATTTTTCAGCCCAATTTATTTTCTATTCTGGTCGCAATTACCGAAACTTTCCCATTCATTACACTTGCGCCATCATAGCATTGGTTTAGCCTTCCGAATAGGTCAATGCTAATTTCTGTAAGTTCATAATAGTGGCTGCATCAAGGTTTTTAGTAGTTGAAACTGTCAGCAAACACTCAATGACAATTCCATCCTTAAAGTAACGTATTGCTGTTGCAATATTTTCGCGGTTATCTTCCCATCCTCCATTAGAGTAAACCAGTTCACGTCAGATTCCTTAATATCTTTAACAATGAACGGAGCGGGGCGGTGTAACGGTTAGCGTTCACGCCTCTCATTCGGAAGGACGGCGGTTCGAATCCCCGTCCAGGCATCCAGATTTGGGTTTTCCATGGTTTCCCCAAATCACTCCAGGCAAATGCCGGGATGCTTCCTTCAAAAGGCCATGGCCGAATTCCTTCCCATTCCTTGCCCCCATCCTTTCCCGTCTCTAAAAGACCTCGATGTTAAAAAGAGACGTAAAGCAGTTAAAAAAAAAAAACACTTTAACAATGGAACATTGCTTTAATTATTTGATTCTGAATTATAGGTGAACGATATATTGCATTTTGTGGTATATGATTGAGAGGCTTCTTCAAATTCCGATCATTCATTCACATGTGTTCAAACAAATTCTTATACAACCCTTGTTCTTTTTCTTCCTCCAAAATATAATTTCCACGCAAAGTTAATTCATTGACAACTAGAAAACTTCACATAATACTATTTTTTTATGCTCTTTTGATGTATCAACGTTTCAATACTGCTAGTTGAAGATATTCTATGTAATTTGTCCTGCACATTGCCATGTCTTGTATATGAGAAATGGATTTTTCTTGTTTTGGAAAACTAATTTTTAAATCAGAGACATTTTTCCAGTTTCTGAACTGTACGAAGTCTGTTTGCTTCCATGATCTAAAAATTGCTGGCAAGGGTTGAAAAAAGCAGCACCTTTCTCATACAATATTGCAACCATTTATATCGTTTGAACCAATCCGCTACAAGGGCCCTGTTATTTTCTTTTTGATATATGTGTAAAATAACTTGCTTTATCGATTCCCTAATTTGTGAAATATCAGATGGAATACGACAGCTAACATTACCAACATGTTTCACCAAACCTGTTTCGATAGGGCAAGGAGTAGCAATTGTATCTTGTGCTTCCATCTGTTTTGAGGAATGGTGTCCTTCGTGGTCAATTTACTCTTCAACACTTCGTTTTTTGCCAAATAAACCCCGTATATCAATCGCGAAATCAGTCAATCTTCAGTTCACAGCAATAAACAAACAACTGTGTCGCTAACTGATTGAAACTCTGTACCTACACTACAATAACTAACACCACAGACAAATAACCTTCAATTTGCTTATTTTAGTTTATAAGAGAATTCCCCGTACTATAAAACAATCTGCTTCGGCGGGAGACAAAATATAACACTACTCCCTCGTCGAGGAAGGCGTGTCAAACTCCTTGGCGTTGCTCAAAATTGGTCCCTAGGTACTTGACGTTAAACTCGTACTTTCCGTTATGGGAACTGGGCCACCTCCACTGTGTAACCAAGTACGCTGGATTGTGTAGAAAACGGTACCTAGCAACTTGCTTCCAGCCTTTCCAGGTACAGAACCACTTTACTCCACTTACGTTCTCCAGAACTCCATGAGTTCGACACAGCGTGATGGTTAGTAATGGTACAAAATAAATTCTTGACGTAAAATGTATCAATACAATTGAATCAGGTGTATTAAACTCTAAATTTCCCGCCACCACCACTTATTTAATACACTCCTATCCGTGGAATACAAGCTCTTTACCAGAGACTCAAAAATATTTAGCTACAACTGATTTCACTAGCCCAAAAAAGAAAAGGTTAATAGATGTTTTCCAATCTTGATACAACTCTCGCGCAGTCGAACTGTTTTATCTAATCGTTATGTCTTTAAAAAAACACAGCTTGAAGTCACTTACTGCGCAAGGCCGGTTACACACTGGGCGGTTTTTCCCGTAGCGGAAACTTAACCGCTGCCGCCTATAGAATTTGAAGTGTTTACACATTCAGCGGTAGAACATCCGCTTCTATTTCAGCGGTAAGACCTCCGCTGCTACAAAGGGCAGGTAAAAGATGAAGTGGTCGAGCGTCAGTACTTTGCTTTTGATAACTTGAGTTTCATTTTGTGAAATTAGAATTTAATTTAGCGTTTATTACTTCGTAGTTAGGTTTTGAAATTGTTATTTTGACGGTTCAGTCGCCACAGAAATAGGAAAAGGTAAAACCAAAGGAGAACAGAATATTTGAGGGACGACGACACCAAGTTTTTCAGTTATTTTGGGATGTTTATTTCGACAATTGCTTGTGAAACTAAAGTACCGCATTCAAAGGAGAAATACCCAGTTGATGAATGGTATTTAACGTGTGGAAATATTGGCAATCACCTTGAAGTAAGCAGTTTTCTCATGGTACTGCTATAGAAAACATTTAATTTTATATAATTCCAATCACCTATATTTGTTTTATGTTAATTAGGGTGAAAACTTCTTTAGGTGAATATGAATAGGTGTACAAGAAAAGTTTGAAAAATACACTATGCCATATAAAGGCTAATACTTACATTTATTTGTAACTAATACATATGCTTCACTGTGTAATCGACTCATCACTGTTGAGCAGGGCCGGCGGATAATGTGGGTATGGTGGGTAGTAGCACCCATCCGGGAAATTCCGGGTGGGTAAAATACCCACCCGGAATTTGAGGGTGACTGAGGTTGCATAAAGGAAAGAAAAAAATGAGAGACCAGACCAACTAAGCATATTAGTTTCATGATTTCTTGGCTTCGAGGCCTGGGGGGCCCTGCAGCCGGTGATCGGGCCCCCCATCAGCCGGCGGGCCCGTGTACATTTGACCCGCTTATTCCCCCCCCCCCCTAACGCCAGCCCTGTGTATCCAAACAACGCCCTGAGAGAAGCGCAAAATTCCTTTGATGTTTCAACAGAGATAACGAACCAAACTATCGCCTACTGAACTCTTATCGATGACAAACAGGCGTTCTGCGTGAAAGCAAGAATACTATGCTAGAATGTCGTACATCGAAAACCGTCATGCGTGAAAGCCGCCTTAGTGTATTTCGAACGTGCTTTCGGTTAACAAAAAAGTTCATAATGATAAATTCGTAGTCAAGCTGTTAAGAAGAAACGAATCAAGTGTAAATAATGACAGAAGACAGCAGCACGTGGGGGATAAATTTGCATCGCCCTTAGACGTAGGTCCACTGGAACTTTTAAAAGATGGCCTTGTTCATTCAGCTGGCAGTCTTATTTTTGTTCTTCACTATTACACAAGATATATAGTTAAAGAATATTCACGTGTATGTTCTAAAGATGAAACGGAAGTTATATTATAGAAGCGGAAACAGAAGTTATATGAAAATGTTGTATACAAATGTAAATTGATATCACTGCTCTTAATTTACTTCCCAGTTACTTCTATTTAATAAAAATGTCAAGTGAAATAATGTTTATTTTAATAATCAAATCAGTCAGGCAGTAGCTGACTTTAAAGTAAATAATAATAGTTTTCTAATTATTGTAACTAATATTTCAAAGTTAAAAACAGAAAGTTAAATTTTAAAAACAAAAGCTTAGCAGCGTTTTCTTATTTTAAATTGCTTCTTCTGAACATTTTTTCGCTAGCAACACTGACAGGCGGAGTAATGACAACAATATGGAAAAATTATGAGTGTTCTTTTACCACCACTTACGAGGCTCTTCTTACGATGGAAGTCGTATTTGCTTCAGCTGCTGGACCAGACTAACATTGATATTTTATTTCTTGTTCTTACAACTTAAGAACTGCATTTAGTTTCTCATACTCTTCATACTCTTCTTGAAGCATACATTTCAAATACTTTATAAAGCAATGGTAGAATGGCAGAAATTCTTTTTCACATAACGTACACTTTACCAAAGATTAAATATTTTCTCCAGATCGGACTTGATTTCGCTACCAGTTATACAACAAAAGACATAATTAGTGGCTGAACTCTCACGGCACTAGTTCTCTTCATACCAACTACGCTGAAACATTAAAAAACGTTGATAAAATCAACATGGTACAATCGATATCAACGGCCCATTCAAAACATGTTCGATAACGGTAAGAGCTGTCAAAAGTATTTTGTACCTTGAAGGCCTTGGCATGAGAGTCAACAGCGATGAAAATTCATGGCATTTTTAAAAGCTCGAGCTGAAGATGTGACTGATCTAAAATCATGGCTGCAAGAAGATAGACACAAATGGCTTCATAATGACTGTCAGAATGAAATTCTTGATTTGATGGCTGCTACACTATCGTCTGGAATCATATAAGAAATAGGATCATCTTGCCCGAGAATCATTTCGGAAGATTTCATTGCAAGTGAATATTTTATTGGATTGTTTTTAAATGCGACCACCAAAGTAGAAACCTTATTTGATCCGGTAATTGACCTTTTCGCCAAGTACAAGTTGGCGCTCTCAAAAGGCTACGATGAGGTTTCTAATGTTTCTGGAAAAAGAACAGGATTTCAGTCACGAATACGCAAAGAAGAACTTCGAGCTTTATTTGTACATTGCAGCAGTGGCGTAGCTAGGTCAACAAGGGCCCCGGTGCCAAATATTTATTTTGGGCCCTCAGGCGAGATGGGCGATCTTTTTTTTTTGCTTTGTGTTGCTGGTAGGGGCCCCCTGAGCTGAGGCTGGGGGCCCTTGAGTTGTGCATAGGGGTCTTTTAAGCAGTGGTTGGGGGCTCCCTGAGCAGTGAGGGCCCTTAGTGAGGGGCTTCCTGTGTCTCAGAGACTCCCCTTAGACGACGGTACAGCTGGGCCCTCTGAAACGCGCTTAGGGGCCCCCTATGGTATGCTTGGGGGACCCCTGAGCGTTAGGGACCCCGGTGCACAGCACCGCCAGCCCCATAGTAGCTACGCCCCTGCATTGCAGTGCTCGTAATCTCAATCTTGCTGTGCGAAACTGAATTGAGAGAGTTATGACAGCAAGAAGATTTATAGAAACTAAAAACGTTTTGACAAACTTCTTTCGAGACTCGCTGAAACGACTTGGACAGTTTAAGTAACTGCAAATCGGAATATAAAAATGAGCTAATGATGTTTTGCCTTTTTTGCAGCCTGTTGTCCATCAAGTTATTTCTGAAGATAACATGTGAAATATTTTTTTTAATTATGGGTTTATATTTGTAAGCATATTTATGCATATTTTTACAGATGGTTGATGAGAATAAAATCTCTTAAATCAGAATGAGAAAATTATCAGCAGCGAATACCATTTTTATACGATCATTCTGCAGCAGAGCAGTAGATAGCGCTGTCGCTGCCAAGGTTTCTGGATTTTACTCCTACATGGAACCGTTTAAATGTATTTTCTATTTAACGATGACAATAGAAATTTTAATCGCTTCGAAATTTTGAATGCAGATCTACAGAAATCGAATCTATATGTTATCGGATCGTGTGAGAAGACAGAAGCAATCACCGACGTTTCGTAGTGTTTGAGTTTTAAAATTCGAAGCAATTTGGCGGAAAAGTGTGCAGTCAGGTACTAACTATGAAATCAACGAACCACAAATCCCACATCAGAGTAAAATTTCCATAGCCTAGGGAAGAAACTGAAATGTCCGACTCGAAACAGCTCAAGATTTTTTTGTTATATTGAAGTTTATGATCAAGTACAGTACTTCTTAAAATCGTTCGAATGATTCGCTTTGGGACAGCCCGCAATTATTGAAAGAATTGTAAATTTCTACAGTGCCATAATTTTTACCAAGAAAGATTTCTGAGTGATACAGACATGTTTTTACAACTTTTGAAAAGGATGAGACGCCAAAAATATATGAGAGAGGTTATAGATATTTTACAAAAGTACGAACAGACTAGAAGACTCATACCAGAGTTTGTGTACACGATTTACTGGGTCGTTCTGTTCGAATGAACGAAGTTTTCGTCTTTCACTAACTCAAGACTTACCCAGGATAGATAATGTTTCAAGACAGTCTCAATAATATTGCAATATTATATATATATGGTAATCTGACAGACTAACAAGATTTGGAAAAAATGTTGAATCGGTTCATTTCCCAACAAGCAAAGCACAGCACAGTTTTTCATTGTGCAATTAATGCTGAATAGTAAATTAAAAATATAATTTATATTCAATAAATTATAATCCTTTAAATTCATTTCTTGGTTTTTATCCGAATGAATTTGTCTTATGAATTTGTTGTATAATTATCCCTATTTTTATTTTAGGTAAAATAACCGAATACCTTTTTTCAAGAAATTCTCTCTTCCCCCCCCCCCCCCCCCCAACTCACTAACTGCCTGACTACCCACCCGGACCGAACACGAAACGCCGCCCCTGCTGTTGAGTTTACTCTACATTGCTTTTATTCTTACAAGCACAATCGGCTAGTTCAACATTTTTGCTTAAATTGTAATATGTTGAGTGTTTTAAAAATTATTACTCTACAAAGAAAAATCGAAAGTAAATGGAGAAGATGATGCCGAATTTATTAAACAGGTTGTCTCACTGTATTCGTCAATGCTGTGTTATAAAAGAAATGAAAAGAAAAAAAAGATCTCACAATGTCGAGCGACAGAATTTCGAATGCTGAAAGTGTTCCTTGACAAATGTCTAAGATATAAGAACACAGTTATATACTATTAAACATCAAAATCTTCCTATAAAATGTGATTCAATATTTTTCAAGTTCTAGTTGAAGCGGTAAAAATTTATGTAAATACGTGATCAATAGTTTACTATCCAAAGGCATTTTTCCTAATTTTCCATTTCGTCAAAATCATTCCACTTTCAAGGCATACTTCTTTCCAAGCGTTCCTGGTAGCGTCCCGATCTTTAAAAGAAACCGCTGTTTTGTCTCTTAAAACTGGTCTAGCTTCCACTAACGAAATGAGAATATCATTATCTATCACCACTTAACTCATATTACGATTTTTAAATTAAAAAAAATGATAAATTTACACAGACTGAAAATGCACAAGGGCCACTGTCTGGACTGAGGCGGTCAAACAACCGTCGAATGTAGTGGCAGCATACCTGCCGTCGACGGCAGCGTTGCCGCGGGTTTTCTCCTCCGCCCAATGTGTAAGCTCCCATTTGATCCCTTGCGCCACTACCTGAAAGGCGGCGACGGAGAAATTTCCAGCGCGGACAAAACCGCCCAGTCTGTAACCGGCCTAACACACACGCGCGACAACATTACGATGGCCTGGTCACGTCTGCCTCCACAGCCCTTTGTCTTCTGACTATCTCATTTTGTTTTTAGTCTAGTGAGGGTAGCACCCTGTATCTAGAATCTCTCCGGTCTTCAACATCTCCGCCCATTGTCAGGAATGTTGAGGTAAGTGCATACTAGGGCGGGCAACGCCAAGTCGCATCGCATTGAGCGAAAATGCGACAACGCACATCTGTAAAAACTGTTTCTATGTCTCGGATGTTCGCTTTATACAAGCTCCATCGAAATTTCTAGAACACTACAAAGGATTCCGACAGACATTTTTCGAACATTAACAATATTTAAACAATTGAAACATATTAAAAAACAATCAGAATTAATACATAATCATTTACATTCATTACAAAATGGTGAGAAATGGATACTTAAACACAAAATTATTCACAGAAATCATTTTAAATTTAGTAAATTGTTCTTTAGACATCGTAACTTGCCTTAATAACTACAATTACGAACATTTCAGCATTTCTCTTGCACAATTCTGTCCTTGGACATATTAAATGGCCTCTAAATAATTTCTTTTCATAAAACAAAGTCTATATACGTACATTGATTTACAGGAAATTGCAAAAACAAACACAAGATCTTATTCAACCAAACTCTAGCTTATTACAAATGCTTCATAAAATACAATTCCATTTAAGTTAAGGTTTGAGGGCTGTTATAGTAAGGCATTGCCCTACAATGCCCTTCCCTTGCTACGGCCCTGGTCATTAATCCCGCGGCAGCCTAACAATGGTCCACTACGATTACACTCCTCCAACAGGTTCGTTTGACTTGTACACTGTTCATTGTTCGTGAAATCGTCCAAAGTATTTTTGTTCGCAATAACCAGTGCTGCGAATACTTCAATGCCACCTCTATCTGCTGTTCCCGGATATTCGGATCAGTGCATTTGGCATTCGCAAGATCGACCGTTTCACCCTACTTACGAAGTCCTAAATTCCATTCTGTCTCCTCCCCCCCGCCCAAACTTCAGTTTTATATCTGGAAGTCCTCTATGCCAGAGATATTTGCCTGAAATTACGGTAACAACTTCTGGACTCTTACAATCCTTATTGCAGTTACTATCAATAAATTGCCGGCAGGTGGTCATAAATATCCCTGCTAATGGCGTCCTGCAAATTAGAAAAGCCACAAATGAAGAAATGCGTAGCCATTGTTTTGTAGGTCCTAAAAGTATAATAAAGTTACATATCGATTCCTAGATTGGTATAAAGTCCCTGTGTAGGCTCTACTTTTCAGCTAATTTTGATGAACTGTTTTAATTCAATTTTATACAATTATTTATGTTGACATTTTGACGCCAAAAATTGGACTTACAATGTCTTGCAATGATTTTATTAGCAGCCTGTAGCTTAGAAGTAAAACTATATTAATTTAAACACGGTATTGGCTATTCAGTTCTAAACGTTTTCATCTGGTTTTCACATGTTTTCAAAAAGATCACGGACAACGAACTACAAATAGATTTCGCCCCATCTTTAATGCCCATTTTTTAGCTTGACCTGTATGTATGTAAAAATGTAATGAATTTTTCAATACAATTTTCACCCACTTAAAGGTGTCAGAATTATTTGAAATTTTACGCACATATTAAGAACCGCTCACAGTAAAAAAAATTCTTAGCAATGCGCTAGTATTCCCATTACTTTGACAGAAAAAAATCCTATATAGCCGGTAGGCGCCTGTTTGCTATGCAATCATGCAAACATTAGCGTTGAGCAGGTTGTAAGCAGGTAGGTGGTCTCCACTATGTCGGAACATGAAATCAAGATAGCTTCCCATGTTAAAAACAAAGTGTTACCTCTCTGGCCTGGCATTCATGAAGATGGTGGTTCGAATCTCCGTCCGGGCATCCATATTTGGGTTTTCCATGGTTTCCCCAAATCACTCCAGGCGAATGCCGCGATGCTCCCTTCAAAAGGCCATGACCAAATTCCTTCCCGTTTCTTGTCCCCAGTCCTTTCCCGCCTCTAATGACCTCGACGTCGACGAGGCGTAAAACCATAAGTAAAAAAAGTCAGATAACGATTAATTAGTCTCTTATTGCCAAGCAGGCTTATGTACTTTCAGTAGCGGATAGTCTTTACATCAAAGAACTTGACTGTCCCAAGCCAGTGGTTCCCAATTAGTTTTTCCCACGTATTACTTCAAGAAAGAGCTCAACCTCACGTATCCCTATAGATGAAATAATAAATAAAAATGAAATGTATTTTTGCAATTTATTAAATTTTAAACTAATAACAAACATCACAAAAAATCAACAAATGTACAAAACATATCACCTTATGCCTTGCATATCCTTTAAGCAACCACATGTAACTCGGGGGGGGGGGGAGAGACTCGTACCAATGACTGGAAACCACTGTTCCAAGCTTAGAGGGAGAGTTCCATGTAATATTGACGCGTTAGATGGAATGGCTAGGTTACGTAAATTTGAATAAAATAATTGTAAGTTTATTAAAACCTGAGCATCCCTATTATTTATATCTTCAATTTTGTTCATCAAAAAATTGTATTTAAAAAACTAAAAAGACATTAAATATAAACATTTTGTTCAACAGCGATGGTAGGTCCACCATTGAGTATAACTTAATTTTTTGAATAAGCTTCAAAAAAGAATGAAGTCACTGACCCACAAATTAACAGTAATGTAAAAAGCCCTTTAGATTAGTATACACTGGCAGAAATCGAAAGTGTTAGACCCAGCTGATAAATGTATGAAATTTTTCTCCAAGTATCCCCATATGAAGAGTATTAAATGATTAAAAACTGGATGTATTACAAGTAATAGTATGAGAATTATGGGGCTATTTAATATGCAAGATTGCTATGTTTTTTGCGTTTGTGTGGTTGTTAAGGCCCCAGGGATTTTTGGTTATATACAAGCACCAAGTGAAAGAGTCCAGTTGCAACAGCAAACGAAAACAGCTGCAGGCATTGGAATGTGACGATCCAGAAGGCCATGACAATAGGCAGAATTAAGCTGAAGCATGATAGCATTTGGAAGAAGATGGGAGGGAAGCAGCTGCCACGATTGGTGGAGGATTCGCCCTACCAATGGTTCCATGGAGGGGATCATAGAGCACTGGTCAGGAAGGGTCTGTCTGTCTATCTCTGCCAGGAAGATCGAGGAATCGATGGAACAATGCAACTAGTCAGAGCTAGATGCTAGCAAGCACTGGCAAGCTAGGCTCAAGGGCTTGTACATGAAGGAAGACTCAGAGGCGAGCAGCAGTTTACAATGGGTAAAGCCAGTAGCCTACGCTAGCAACAGTAACTCTAACTTGTGGGAGAGAACCATTAGAGAAACATAACTGGGAAATAAAGCAGTAAATAGATAGATAGATAGATATGTTCACTTTGATCCCATGTGAGAATAATCTCGGGGATGTGGAACAGTACATACACTTATTAGTAATGTCAATATTACTATATAATTGGTAATATTGTAATATATTGACAACAAGTTAGTTACAACCCATTAGTATAACCAATATCTCCTGTAATCTACAAATACAATCCCAAGTTAATTAATACTTATTATGTGGAACAGTGTATACACTTGTTACCAGCATCTATCAACCAGTTATTTTCTTACCAACCAGTTACCATGTAATTTGCGACTACGTATTATATCATGTTAGTTGCTATTTATGTGGAACAGTACACACACCTATTAACAATATCAATTATATTACCAACAACTCATAAGCAGTCAATTACTTAAAACCTGTTAGTATCATAATTTTTCACAGCAGTTTTTGAGTGCATGCTATCCCATGTTAGTTACTATATATGAGTGAAATTTTGTAAACAGTGTAATTACTTCATTTGTCAAAAGTTTCAACAGAAAGAAAAACCACATATCATTTTAGTAATTGTGAACAACTTTGTCACCTTCCCCTTCCATACACCATATATACTATTTTATCAGTCATTCTTAGTTACCAAATTCCAAGAAGAAAATTCTTTCACAGAGTAAAATGGGATCTGAAGCAGAAACTCTTTCAGTCTGGACTTAAAGTAGTTGGGTTTTTGTAGATAACATTTAATTTCTGTTGGTAACACATTGAATAAGGGAGCTCCAGTAAATGTTAACCCTTTCTGTACAATTGACAGTGATTTGTAACCCTTGTGAATATTATATTTATTCCTAGTATTATGGCTATGTATTTCAGCATTAAGATTGAAGTGTTCAGGATTTTCCACTACAAATGATAGTACGGAGTATACATACTGTGCTGGCATTGTTAGTACACCCAGGTTTTTAAATAGATTTCTGCCCAACGTCTGTGGGCTTGCTCCACAAATAGTTCTTATAGCACGTTTTTGCAATTTAAATACCCTCTGTGCTTGTGACGAGTTTCCCCAGAATGAGATGCCATAAGTGAGCAGGGAATTAAAATATGCAAAATATACTAACTTTCTGGTTTCTATATTAGCTATTATAGATATTACCCTAAGTGAAAATGTTGCAGAATTCAGTTTTTTAAGAAGTTGATGAAGATTCTGTTTCCAGTTCAATTTGTTATCTATACATACACCCAGGAATTTTGTGAAACTCTTTCATTGATTGCTTTTCCTTCTAATATCATATTATAGCTGTCCTTTGTTTAATTTTTTGTACCAAACTGAAGTAACTGTGTCTTTTCTACATTAAGTGTTAGTTTGTTGGCATTAAACCACCTGTTAATTTTCTTTATAGCATCATTTGCTGTGTTTTCGAGGTTTTGTGCTGATGGGTCTTTCAACGATATGCTGGTATCATCTGCAAAGAGCACCATGTGTTCATTATCACCTAGTATATGTGGGAGATCATTTATATAGATTAAGAACAGCAGAGGGCCAAGAACTGAACCCTGAGGTACACCAAATTTAACTATACCCCATTCTGAGTTTATAACATTTCCTGTATTAGCATCTTTCAGTGATACACATTGCTTTCTATTTTCCAGGTATGATTTTAACCAAAATCCTGGCTTACCACTAACTTCATAGTGGTCTAATTTACCTAGTAGAATCTCATAATCAACACAGTCAAAAGCCTTAGCAAGATCACAGAATATACCTAGGTAATTTAATTTTTTATGCATTGATTCCAGTATGTTGTTTACAAAAGCAAAAATTGCTGAATCTGTTGAAACGCCTTGTCTAAAACCAAACTGTAATTTACTGAGTAGGTCATTCTTTTGTAGATGAGCATACATCCTTCTGTACATTGCTTTTTCACAGATTTTTTAAAATGCTGGTAGAAGTGAAATGGGTCTGTAATTCTCAATCTTTGAGGTGTCATCCTTTTATAAAGCGGTTTGATTATTGACTTCTTGAGTGAGTCAGGGAAGATACCTTCATCAAAAGAACTATTACAAATATGACTAATAACTCTACTAATGCTGGTGTTACATTGTTTCACTACATGGGTTGAAACCTCATCATAACCAAATGACTTTTTATTTTTGAGGGATTTAATATTTTTTTCAATTTCATTTTGACTAGTGAAAAATAGAGACATAGGTGCTGTTTTTGGTGACAAGTATTGCTATAGCATCCATATTCCCAATATATTTTCCTTTTATTTTTTCAGCAACTGTTAAGAAGTAGTTATTGAAAGCACTTCCTACATTAGAGAGGTCATTTACAAGTTTATCATTAACGCTTATAGATATAGGTTTATGTTCAAGGGATGATACAGTTGTTTCTCTTTTAATAATGTTCCAAACACTTTTTTATCTTATTATCTGAACTACTAATCTCAACCTTTATGGCCAAACGTTTAGATTCTTTTATTACTTCGGTTAAAATTCTACAGTAAGTTTTGTAATGTTGTCTGAGAAGCATATTATCAGTATTCCTAACTTTTACATATAATTCCCTTTTATGTCTGCAAGATGTTTTAATACCAACTGTAACACAATTTTTGTTTACTCGTTTTTGATCAACTGGAGCTAGTTTTGTAGGGAGACACCTTTCGTAAATTTCCAAAAACCTTTGGTGAAAGTAATTGAATTTATTGTTTACCCCTTTTAATTTATAAACAATGCTCCAGTCCTCATTGAAAAGTTCATCATTTATTGTTTTTATTGAATTGTTATTTAATGGCCTAACTCTGACAAATCCTTTCTTTTTGTTATTTTAATTTCCCACAACATCCAAAGTAATTATTTGAGCATTATGGTCTGACAAACCATTTTCCATTGGAACTGTTCCATGTATTTCTAATTTATTGTGCTCTACAAAAATGTTATCAATAATGGTACTACTATCTTTTTGTGTTCTAGTTGGGAAATTTACAGTTTGATAGAGATTGAATGATCTAAGCATTCCTGGAAGATCATCTATCTGGTTATATTCTACAGCAAAATTTATGTTAAAGTCTCCACTGAGGATAATTTCCCTTTTAATTCATGATAAATTTATTAGAACCGCTTCAAGTTTATTACAAAATTTACTGAAGTCTCCAGTGGGAGCCATATAAACTGTCAGCACTATAAGATATTTGTTTTCTAATTCTAACTGTATTGCACAACATTCAAAATCTTGTTCTATACAGTATTTACTTACATCTAATGATTTTGTCTCAGTATTTTCTCTTACATATATTGCTGCACCACCCATTCTCATCTCTGACCTGCAATAACATGAAGCTAATCTATATCCAATAAAAGGGAGGAGACATATTTGAGAATTCTTCAGATGATGTTCTGTCAGACATATGATATTTATGTCAAGATTCAATGATTTTTGGGTTTCTTCTATAAATATTATCAACTCATCAAGTTTGCTTGAGATACCCCTAATGTTCTGATGGAAAAAAGCTATTTTAGACTGACATTCTTTATTTTTGACTGTAATATCATTATGTACATTTCTTAAATAACTCTTCCTACTCTTGACATTTGGCCTAAAAAAAGAGTCCTACCACCAATTACCACTGGGATGGGGTTCACATCCAACCTGCCTCTCCTGATGCTACTGGCAATCAGTTGCATTTGCTTCTGCTTGCCCCGAACATTTATGTGGAGTCCATGGGAGGTTTGGTCACTCTGTGTTATGCCAGAAACATCTATCAGACCAATGTGTGTTCGGTCAGCCTGACACAATGCACACTTCAGATCTGCCTGTATACGCTGTATATGACC
The DNA here is from genome assembly GCA_031002005.1 of Vandiemenella viatica. Classification (NCBI taxonomy): domain Eukaryota; kingdom Metazoa; phylum Arthropoda; class Insecta; order Orthoptera; family Morabidae; genus Vandiemenella; species Vandiemenella viatica. The sequence continues at coordinate 168,298,253 of CM061920.1, forward strand.
ACACATCAAGGGTTGATCATAACACTTGAAGAGGTCAACAAAACCAACATTGGTGTGAGTGGTGTTTTTAGCAATGTTGTCAATGTCTGTTTCAACACAATAATTGAGATTTCAGACTATTTCCAGGACCCCCAACTATAATTATATGATCCTCTTTAGTAAGACCTTTCCCCAGGTTTGAAATTTCATCCACAACATTGGCAAGTTCTGCATTGGATTTCTTTTTACGAGCTTTGCACATTGTGTGCTTTTTTTACAACTTTGGTGCAATGAGACAGTCCTACTGTGGTATCTGATACATACTCAGTTAGATTCTCCAACACCCCAAAAGTATTGGAAACTTCCAACTGAAAATTTGTAGAATGCAGGTCCAGTTGTTTCCCTCCAGTTTTTGCTGCAATCCACTGGAATTCCTTAACATTTAATGCTGTTTTTTCAGCCTTCAAAACATTGAGTTCTTTAGTTAATTCAGCTACTGTGGATTCGAGACAAGAGATCCTACTTTCTAGTTCACTCTTTTCCTTGCTACTTTTGCAAGTCAAACAACTCCAAGGAGAGTGAAGCGCATTTTCAGCTTCCATGCAGACACATTTCAGATGAAAACGAACTCCACAATCATTACAGCTGTTTCCCTGCTTTACAACCCTGTGACAGCCACCGCACTTCATGCTCATTGAGATATTAAATAAAACAAAATATGGTCCCGTGAAGAGAGTTGTAACTTAACCTATAAATACCTTTCTTTATTTTACAATATAATTTCCACAAGACACACCTTTTTCCGTTTACCATGCAAGCAAACCAATTTTAACAATAAACCTGTTAGTAACTTCTTGTTTCCTTCATGCTCATTGAGATATTAAATAAAACAAAATATGGTCCCGTGAAGAGAGTTGTAACTTAACCTATAAATACCTTTCTTTATTTTACAATATAATTTCCACAAGACACACCTTTTTCCGTTTATCATGCAAGCAAACCAATTTTAACAATAAACCTGTTAGTAACTTCTTGTTTCCTTCACTGATAGAAGATTAATTCCCTTTAACGGGTAGGTATTAGTATAGTGTAAACAAAACACACATGTTTCAAACTTGTCGAACCAACACCTTTTTGAACTATTTAAACTATGATACTTTTACTACACAGTGTTACTACACTCAAATTCGCTAAACACACCACCAGACAAATATTTCTACACGTTATTTAATATTAAAAGTAATTCAAAAGAGCTGGTATCAATTCACAACTTCCGCGAGTAAGAAACCAGAGATGGGGATAGTAATAGCTATCTTGCACAAGGAAGAGGTTCAAGGGAATTAGCGATGTTTAATGATGTATATAAACCTGATGTAAATAAATTGTTAATGCGTATATATACTTACTGAGAGTATCATTCACGAGTACTACCACTCACGTGACAGGAAGTCTTACCCACAATTTATATGTTCCTTTTGGGAAGTGGCAAAGCGAAAGCAAAAAGATTCGCCAGTCCACCACATGGTGACCAGTGTAATGTAAAATGTCACTTTTATGTCCAGAAGTTTTTTGGTTACCAAGTATATCAAAGCCAAAAAATCTAACTTTGAAAGAGGTCGGATAGTTGTCATATTTGAAATGGTTGAACCATATCGTGTAATCTCCAGAAGGATTGGTTGCATCGCTGTCAGTATACAGACTTGTAACGCAAGGGACGAAAGAAGCTCTAATACCCGTTGAGGAGGCACAGCTACATACAGAAGGACAACAGCAAGTGAAGATTGCCAAATTGTGCGGGTGGCAGCTACTGACATGCGCGTGACTGCAGGACAGATCCAGGCAGTTGTTACAGACAGTGACCCCACGGAAAAATTGTAAACAAAATGCTTGAAGCTGGGTTATACCCCATTAGAGCTGATTTCACTGCCAGCATTTTCTAGGCTGGTGTATTGCAAAATGCACAGTGAGTGGTGGGTGAATGATTAACGTTCTAGCTTCGCATTCGGGAGGACGCGGATTCGAATCCCCGTCCGGGCATCTAGATTTTGGTTTTCCATGGTTTCCCCAAACCACTCGAGGCGAATGCCGGGATGCTTCCATCAAAAAGGCCATGGCCTAATTCCTTCCCATTCCTTGTCCCCAGTCCGATCCCGCCTCTAATGACCTTATCCGTCGACGAGGCGTATTTAAAAAAAAAAAAAAAAAATATGCTAAACACAAATGTACATGTGAATGGCATACAGTAGTTTTTAGAGAAGAGTCTGGATTCTGTGTGTGACAAAGTGATAATCAACAACACGTACGCAGGCGTAGTGGAGTAAGGGCCAAATCTGCCGTGATTTCAGAACGTCACACAGGTCCAAACCCTGGTGCTATGGTTTGAAAGGCAATCAGTTGCGACAGAACGACTGAGTCGATAGTTATTGAAGGCACATTTGAAAGCCCATCAGTATGTGGACGGAGTGCTACACATTGTTGTGATACCCTTCAAGTTCACCATCCAAATCTATCTTCCAACAGGATAACACCCGTCCTCATAATTTGCTATAACGACACAAGCCTTGCAGAGAGTTACAATCATGGACTGGACCGCACGGCCCCCAGATTTGTCCCCAATAGAGCATGTCTGAAATGCCATGGGTAGACACATTAGGTCACATGATCACCCAGCTCAAACTATACAATAACTGAATGCACTAGGCGTGCAGGCATAGATAGATATACCCAATACAACATCTGAACACTTATTTATTCAATGCCGGCAAGGATCCACGAATGTATAGGTGCCCAAGGTGAGTGCACTATTTACTGACACATATATCTTAAGGTTATCCATTTCAATTTGTTATTTCTTCGGGGTATTACCCTAGACATATCTACAAACTTTCCTACATTTCATTATACCTGTCTGGATGTAAAACTTTCGATTTCTGCCAGTGTATGTCTAGCCTTCTATTGTTTATAGACAGATTTTCAGCTATGTTACAAATATGGTTAGGGTCATGTAACATGTCCAAAAATCATTTTGAATGATCATCTTCTCTATTTCCAGCTTTAGTCATTTTTTTTTTTTTTTTTTTGGTACTGGCAATATTTTTATAAAAAAACTATTTCATTTCTTTAAGCAAAGGGACAATATGCAGCTCCTCCCCAGTAATTTTTGATCACCATCTAGTAGGGTTTTTTTTATCAATAAGCATTTAGTTGTAAACAAAATCCTCTATGGATGTAAGAACCAGTGGCATTACAATAGGTTGGCAGGACGGGCAAAATGTGACGGGGCCCAAGCCACAAGGGCCCCCTTTCCGAGGGCGAGGGTTCCCCTTCAAACAGAACGCACCCATTGTAGCTGTCCGGAGCAGTAGTGGAGCTAAAAAATAGGGTGACCCGTTTTGCACCCCTTTACCCCCCCCCCCCCCTCCCTAGCTCCGGCACTGAGGGAGTGTCCCATCCGAAAAATTTGCCACGAGCCTCAATGATGTAGTTACGTCACGCGACTTCTTCAAAGACTTTTGAAATCTGTACTTCCATTCCAAATTCCCGCCGTTTCTTATCCAACAAAGGATATCCAAGCTTACAACAAATCGAATCCCGACACTTCTTTACGAACAGATTAGGTGGCATCCATTAATTAAATGAGGTCAAAATAGAATGAGAGAAGTTCCGCAAAATCTCAATAAATCTCATTTAAAGAGAAACTTCCCACTCCGAAATTAAAACAAATACTTCACTTTTATTCTGATATTTTCTCTCTGGAAATGTCGGATAAGGCTTCGGCACGCTGGCCACTTCTCTGAGGGAAGCAAACTAATTGTTTACCTGGTGTCGAATACAGAGGCGGCCTTTGGGGGTGGCGAACAGGGCAATCGCCCAGGGCCTCGCTCTTGGAGGGGCCTCGCGCAGCTAACCTAGTTGATCAAAGTTCATGTTAAAAATAATTATTTTATCTTCAGCTGTTAGTGTAACTGTAAAGTTGTTTAATTGATGGTAAAGTATATATTAATTACTAACTAATCAAAATTTCTCAATTAGATTTATTGACTGTCACATTCGTATAATAGCAGGAGAAACATCTGATATTGATGGACAAGAACTGTATGAAGAAAACGACAGCGGTGTCACAGTAATGACATAAAGAATAGAAAAAAAATTAACTGAATTACTGAAGTGTAACCCACTATCAAAGAAATCTTGAGTGAGAATTATTATCGCCACACGTAATACAGTTGTGTCCGCAGAAAGAAGATTTTCATGGTTAAAAAATATTGAAACATATTTGAGGAATTCGATGACCTAATATTAATTTTCAGCTCTTTCTATTCTTTGAATTGAAAAATAAATAGCTCATTCATTAGATTCTTGTGCTTTTATTAAATATTTTAGTTTCAGGAAAAGGCGCAAACATCATTTTTAAATCCCTGCGTATATCTTCCAAGGCCTTAATGTACTTCAATTTAATCTTAATAATTTGTCATCTTTATGTTTGTTAACTTTTAATAACTCTTCTAATATAATATTTTAATTTTTATGATGTTTGCACTTTTCGTTGATCATCAGAAATACCTACGATTAAGATATTTTGTATAAAGGACAAGGGCCTCGCAAAGATCTGCCGCCCGGGGCCTCGCAATGACTAAGGCCGACGCTGGTCCAATACATACTGCTGAGCAATAGGCTACTTGACAGTATTAAAAAAATATTATAAATTGAACTCATTCTCGTAGATTCAGGAAGCTATTTTTTTCAATTTTTAAAAGAAAAGTGGATTATGTTTAATAAAAAAGTGAAATAAAAATTATACTTTTCTTACCTCTGGTCACGTGACAGAACACGCTCTACGATTGGTGCTCGCTTGAGTAACGTCACACGTCTGTAATCGCTGCGGCTGGGAACGGAGCGTTTCCTATTATCCAAGTTTTCAACTATTTTTATTGTTTGTTGCTGGTCATTTCTTGTTATTAATGAAATTTCATTTTGAATACAAAATCGAGAGCAATTTGTAAAAGCCTACAGCGGAAAAATATCGAAAATAGACGCCTTATTTGTGGGGCTGGCTATAGGAGGAAAAAAAAAAAAAAAAACGACTTTTATTCTGCTGAGCTTAAAAACGTAACAGCTTCAATTTGAGGCTCATTTATATTTAAATTGAAAGTTGGAGATTGATTGTTTTGCGTTAGCAAACCATACGTCCAAAAATTCTGTACGCGAAATTTGTGCAGTCATGCTGAAACTAAAGAAAAGTTGAATTTGTGTCGCAAATATGCGCAAACAAATGAAGGTATTTATTGTAGCTAATGAGCAGCTCTTTTAAATAAATATAGTAAGAGATCGGATAATGAACTAAAACTCAACATGAAATTGGCTCAGTAGTTTTTATTTAATTAAAAATAATCTCACTCTGTTTTAATGATGCTATTGTATCACGGAAAAATCACGCGTAAACTTACCTTGAGGCTCGCCAAAAGCAACACACAACTCACTACTAACACGCAGAAACACAGCGTAATCATCGACCTTGCTGAGTGGAATGGCGCGGCCGACTGGAGCGCTTGATCGGTGGATCAAAGGAAGCCCCAGGCCCGTAACTACCGCCGGGGCACTGCCCCGGGGCCCCCAAGCCTAAGGGGCCCCAAACTGATGGTTAAAAAATTATTGTATTTTATTATTTAATCTAACTTCCTATAAAATACCTAGCTAAAAGTTAATAATAAAAAAATCCATCAAAATGCTAGAGTAAATTTTTTGCGTGACCGTTCATACACTCCATAAGCTTCGCATGTAAAAGCAGTTCTAGAGCAGGCAGCAGAATGTCGAGTCGAATGCGTCATGTCGCGCCAGGTGCCTGCCGAGTGATGAGTTCAGTGAGCTAGTGCTACAATTTCGAGAATGAAAGAAGCTTCTGGCGAAAAGTTCTTGAAAGAATCATAAATGTGACCTTAACACTTGCAACATATAATCTCACATTTCTTGGATCTAGTGAAAAGTTAGAATGTAGCAACAAAGGAAACTTTCTCTCGATAGTTCAGCTCTTGTGAAAATATGACCCAGTAGGCCTACTGCAAGAATTATTGATTCAGCGTCCGCGAGGTACTGTGAAATACCTCAGTCCCAAAATTCAGAATGATTTTATAAACCTATTAGCCATAGAAATCAAAAATAAAATTACTGTTGAACTTCAAAACTGCTTATTTTTTCATTGATTTTAGATACCACTCAAGACATTGCTAAAGTTGATCAGTTAAGTGAAGTTTACAGGTATGTCAAAAAAGTTAATGATGAAGATTGGACACCTATTGATATCAAAATATGTGAAACTTTTGTATCCTTTAGAGAAGTAAAAGATCAGTCTGCCCAAGTTCTTGCAGAAGAAATACTTACTACATTGGAAGAGAAAAACTTGGATTTGACCAAATGTCGTGGACAAGGCTACGACGGGCATGAGTGGGGCATACAGTGGAGTGCAGCAGCGTATTAAAGAAAAAGCCCCACACACATACTTTGTGCACTGTGCTGCACATAACCTTAATTTAGTATTAAAGGATGCTGTGGAAGAACTAGAGTTGTCTGCCAGTTTTTTGAAACCATTCAAAGTGTGTATTGGTTTTTTGGTCATAGTATTTTGCGCTGGCAAGACTTGAAGTCAGTGTAAGACATCGAGGCTTAGACTGATTTACTGAAAACTCTTAATCCAACTCGCTGGGCTGTTAGGCGTGAGGCAGTGTATGCACTGAAACACAGGTTTTGTGACGTGTTGAAAAGCCTTACCCGCATAACTTTGACTTCCAGGAAAAGCAAGGAAAGAAATGAAGCACAGCAGCTAAAGAACAAACTTTAAAGTTTTGATTTTGTATTGCTTTTGGTTGTGCAGTGTGAAGTTTTAAAGTCTCTCAAGCTCAACCTCGTATCAAAATCCTTACAATCTGAAACCATGGACCTGTTGTATGCACATGAGGTATTGGATAATTTATTGTTAAGGATAACCGAAATACGATGAAAGTTTGAAGAACTTGTTTCTGAAGCATCAAATGTTTGTAGTCGATGGGGAATAAACAAAAAATTTCGCCAGAACAGACTGAGGGAAGTGAGTTGAGTAAACACGAGAGATAATAGACACAAAATCTTGTTTCCGAATCACTGTGTTCTATCGAATGGTAGACACACTTTTTACTCAACTTGAAAGCCGTTTTGAAGGGATGAAAGCTGTTCTTTATTATTATTATTACTCCGCGATTCACTAAAAGTGTGTGGCGGTGGGTGCATTGCACCTATCAGAAAGGGTAATAGTTTGGAAGGGGGACATATATCAAGTAATACAACCTGATTTTTAGCTAATGCAAGTGAAAGTTATATTCACAAAAAGCAATTGATTTCGTTAATAAGTTTCCAAATTATGTGAATCCATCCTTTCCTTCACAATTATGCTCAGTGAAAAATTCGTTTCAAAACAAAATGGAAAAATGAAAAGTGTTAAGCAATTTGCTAATTATATAATAGTCGACTACAGTTCGCTTTCATCAAACTACCAAGATGTTTGCACAGCGTGTATCGTGTATTTGACTGTTCATGTTACAGTATTTAAGGCTGAACGGTCCTTTTTTAAGCTTAAATTGATCAAAAATTACTTGAGAAGTACAATGACTCAAGAAAGACTCAACAGCTTAGCTTTGCTTTAAATTGAGAATGATCGAGCTCAACAAATCAACTTTGAGAAAGTAATTGATGAATTCGCTACTTTGATAGTTACGAAACAAATGTTTAAGAAATAATCAAATGTAGCTAATCTTTAATCTTTTTAATCTACACTGTTTTCCATGCATCAGTTACTGATTCCTTATCTTTTAAGCAAAGTATGCACTTTAACTAACTTAATCTACATCTATTGTACCTATATCTTTAATCTACCTTAAACTTTTATTTAGAAAAGTCATATTTTAAATTATCGATTAATAGTATTCCAATAGTATAATATTATTAAAAGTTACTGTTTTAAGTTTTTTATGTTAACAACAGTGTAGCAAATCTACATCTATAGCTATACTCTGCAATTCATAAATATTGTGGGTGGTAAAGGGTGCTAAGCACGATTCCTAATTCTGAGCATTCCAATCCCGAACAAAACGACAAAACGAGGAAAGAAAGAATAAATTAAAGTATCAGTACAGCATCTTATTTCTCTATCATATCGTTCCTGTCATTGCAACCTAAATAGGTTGGCGGAAGAAGTATTTCATTGTACTCGTAAATTAAAGATTTTCGCATTTTTTCCAACAAATTCAAATGAAAACGACGTCGTCTGTCCGCCAAACAATCCCAGCCCAACCCACGTATCAACTCTGTGACACTTACGTAAGAACTGTAACTAGCAGTCACGAATCGCGGCTCTCCTCTGTACTTTCTCTAAAGTGTCAATCAGTCCCTTGCGATACTGATCCCAAACTCCACAACAGTAATCCTAATGCGAACGCACTAGTGTTTTGTATGCTATTTCCTTTGTATGAGCATTACAACTTCTCAAAATACGATCTATGAATTAGTTTAGAATTAGCTTTGCCTACGATGGAAGTTATGTGCAAGTCCCATTTCATGTTGCTTTGTACTGTTACGAATAGATACATCAGGGAATCAACAGTGTTAACAGCTGTTTTGTTAACATTGTACTCGTGAGCCAACGGGGACTATTTATTACTTATTTGCGTTGCCATGCACTTTTTGCAGTTAAGTGTAAGCTTCAATTTATAGCACTATTCTGAAATAATATCCAGATCGCGCTGAATTTCTAAGCAATCGTCAGAGCACCTTACTTCCCTATAGATAAGTGCATCATCAGCAAACAATCGCATCCTGCAATTAACATTGTCACCGAGATCCTTTATAAAAATTAGGAAAAGAAGTGGCCCTATTGCTCTTCCTTGAGAACGCCCGAAGTAACATGTAGCATAGAAGAGGCTTCCCCGTCAACAACGACATACTGTGACCGACCAGTTAGAAAATTGCGTATTCATTCGCAAATCTGATCCGATATACCGTATGCTCGAATCTTCGCTAAAAGTAGGTTGTGTGGTACAGAGTTAAAAGCTTTCTGAAAATACAAGAAAATTGCATCAACTTGTGAACCAGCATCGATAACTTTCATTACGTCAAGCGAAAATAGGGCCAGTTGCGTTTCACACGATCTGTTCTTCCAAAATCCGTGTTGGTTTGCTGTAAGTAACTCGTTTTCATCTAGAAACACCATAACGTTAGAGCATATGACATGCTCCAGAATTCCTAGGATCCCTCCGATCTCCTTTCTTGAAAACGGGAAGGTATTTTAATTTCTTCTGAAGATTTACGAAATATATCTGACGGAAATGGTTCTATTTCTTCCTCGTATTCCGAAAATACTCTTACTGGTATACCATCGGGACCCCGCGCTTTCCCCCCTTCAGGAGCTTTAATTGCTTTATAATTCCTACACTATCAATTTATCCTGGATCCATCTCAAATTCTGCACGCCATGGAAAAGTGGGGATGGTTTCCACGTTTTCGTCAGTGAAAGAATTTTTAAATTCAGTGTTAAATACGGTAGCCTTGTCGCGGACAGTCTTCAACTTCCCGACCGTCTTGTCACTAACACTAACTTTTTCTCAAAGGACCAAAATTTCTTTGGGTTTTCGTTGAGGCTCTTGGAAAGTGAATTACAACGAAAGTCATTAAAGGCCTCGCACATCGCTTTCTTAACATGTCCTCTTGTGTCACCTAACTTTTCTAAATCACTCCACACATCGTCCTTCTTGAGCGTGCATGTATCTTCCTTTGCTTTTTAAGTAACCATTTAACTTCACGTGTATACCACGGGGAATCGTTCCCATCCCTGATTGTTCTTTTCTGTATATATAAGTCCATACCTTCCATGACTATACGCAATAAATCGAAGCCACATCTCTTCAACCGAGCCTCTTCCTTCTATAAAAGTAATGTAATTATCCCTCAAAAACGTTCTTAAACTCTCCTTTGGGACCTTTCCGAACCTGTAAACGATCCTTTCTTTTTTTTGCGCGCGCGGCTATTAATTTTAGTGTAGCAATTTTACTTCAGCTTTGTGATCACTTATTCCCACGGTGGTAGAAATGTCAGTGAATAATTCAGGCCTATTTGTAACGAGAATATCTAAAATGTTTTAGTTATCGTTGTGGCACCGCGTTGGTTCAGTGTCGAGCCGCCCAAGGTGAAGATCTGAGAAAAGGTCAAGAATAATTTCGCATGATGTTTTATCCCTGCCACCAGTAACCTGGACGTAATTAATCCAGTCGATATGTGAAGGGTTGAAGTAACCTCCGAGTATTACTGCATGATCGGGAAATTGACAAGCTATATTACTTACATTATTCCTTAAGGCCTCAGAAATAGTTACATCTGCATCTGGTGGACGATAGAAAGACTCTATTAAAAGTTTTGTCCTAGCTACATTTAGTCTAATCCATAGGATTCCACAGACCGTATCGATATATATTTCGTTACACGACAGGTATTTACTAACAGCTATAAATACGCCAGCACCATTAGAATGCAACCTATCCTTACGGAAAACATTCATGCTATGGTTAAAAATTTCTGCTGAATCTTATATCCGGTTTTAACCAGCTTTCAGTACCTAATACAATATCTGCTTCTGTGCTACTAATAATGCTTTCAAGCTCAGGCTGCTTATTACAAACACTTCTACAGTTAATAACGAGAACTTTTAACGGTCGAGACTGATTTACGCTACTCCTAACATATGATGTAGAATTTAATTGGCTGCCCGTAACTGTAATCCCAGTTTCGAGTCTTCTTCCCTCAGTCTAAAAATTCCCCCAATGCACTCCACACGGCCCCTGCCACCCGTGTAGCCGATTCACGTGTGTAGTGCACACCTGATCTATCCAAGGGAACCCTGCACAACTCGACCCCAGGGCGAAGATCATGGAATCTGCAGCCATGATTGTTGCAGAAACGCCGCAGTCTCTGGTTTAGACCCTCGCAGAGGTCCACAGTCTGTTCTATAAACAATGCGGCAGATAAGTAACTCAGCCGAAATCTTGCGGTCGTCAACCACAGAGCTCACCCTATGAGCAAGCCGCCCGGAAGGAAGAGAGGATACCCGCCGACCCCAGGCGGCAAGCATAATTGGTGCCGGCATGAGCTACAATCTGCAGCTGGCTACACCTCGTCCGTTCAACGGCATCCAGGATGGCCTGTTCCACATCTTGGATCAGACCTCCCGGAATACACAATAAATGGATATTAGATTTCATCCCCGACCTATTCGCCATTTCCCTAAGGGGCTCAATGAACCGCCTAACGTTGGAGCTACCTACCACCAGAATCTCCTTCTGTGGTATATTTTACCATGTATTTTTAAAGTGTGATTTTATAAATTTTTAATAAACATACACTCTTTTTAGATATTGTACTTTTGTAAGTATTTTGCTTTTGTATTATTCACCTTATTCTTTTTGCAACCATACACACTGAATATTTAATTTCCAAAACTTGTATCGTAAAATTAATCCATTTAATAATTTGTTAATTGTATAAGCTAGATAAATACTTGAACATTTGGCATAGTGAACCTTTTGTAGCTAGTTTTGTTACCATTGTATGGATCAATAGATAAAAACAAATTTTTGTCGAATTGGAATAAACTCCCCTGCATATAAATTGAAAGAAATGTTGAGGGGCCCCACTATGAAGTATTGCCCCGGGGCCTCCAAGTTTATAGTTACGGCCCTGCTCAACATGCCATACCTCGACTTTGCGGGTGATTTGGCGATATTAGCAGAGGATGAAGAGACTGCCATCAAACAGCTTGAGACACTCAAAGAATATGCAGAAAAAGTACGGCTAGAAATTTCATTCGAGAAAACTGAATTCCTATGTTCAAAGACATAAATTGCAAGTTTGAAAACAAATACGGCAAAATCAAAAGGATTCCATACTTGAAAAACGCCGGAGAATTTATCTAACAGACATGCCTTCAGAAAATTTCACAGCAAAATCGCCGGCAAAAAATAAAAAGCGTTGGGGTTAGTACAAACATCTACAATAAAAAAACCCATGTCAAGACAGACCAAAATTCGGCACTTTAACACAGTCATAAAACTAACAATCATGTATGCAAGCGAAACAAAACCCATGTCAAGACAGACCAAAATTCGGCACTTCAACACAGTCATAAAACTAACAATCATGTATGCAAGCGAAACGTTGACACAAAAGATCAAATATCAAAAAAGAAGAAAGAAAAATCATTACGAAAATTCTAGGAGCAAGACACACTAAACAAACTACAATCAATCAATACAACAGAAAAGTTTCGAAACATCGAAATTGCCTTCAAGAAAAGGTGGATGAAATTCTTTGGTCACCTTACCAGATTACCAGAAAATCGATTGACAAAAAAGATAGTAGATTGTGTAACCTCATTTAAAAATATAACACTTGGCTGAACAAAATTCGAAAGGATCTCAGAAATGTAAACAACAAGATCAACAGACATTTTAGAAAGAGACACAAAGTAGACAAATGAGAAGTTACAACTGAGAACCAAAACAAAACAAGACAAACCAAAGTGTTCGGAGGAGGCAAACAAGTTTTCTCGGAATGAATGAAAGCCTATTGGAACAACAAGAATAAACCAAAAAACTTGATTGGGTCATTTTCTTAACGTCTTCTATTTCTTGGGACAATTCACCAAAATAATAATGATGGTTGGTTGGGTGTGAGACTGCTACAAGTGGGTAGGACTGTCAGCGCAGTTGTGTAGGAGTGGTTGCCTAAGATGTAGGAGCGACTCGGGTCGTTGGGATACATACGAGCACGGTAGTACTGTCCCGTGAGCGGTTCCCTGCCCCACTAGGGCCGCGTGCGGGGGCGTGCGGAGCGTGGGAGAGCCGTATTGATTGGCGCGGCGCGCGCGGCGCGGCGCTGGCTGTAGCGGCAGCAGGTGGCTCGTCCTGGCGGGCGCGCCGCGAACCTCGGCACTGCACAGTGGCTGGCGGCGGCCGCCGCAGTGCACCGCGCACCTGGTCGCTGGCAGGTAGCTACTCTCAGCGCTGGTGAGTACTCGGACCACTCCACAAGCAGCATCGCACTCAACATCACTGCTCGCGGCACATAAACCTCTCCAACACTGCTCTGACAAGATTCGTGTGCACTATACGCTCGACATTGTAGTTGTAGCGTGTCAAAATTGCACGATACTGATACTTTATGAAATTTATCCTATCGATATGTCGGCTGGTATGGTCGTAATTTCCAGGTGACAGGGTTTCTATTTGCTTCGCAATTCGCTTCTATCGTTGTCTCCTTAACCTAACCCTGTAATCCTACCGGTTATAGGAGACGGTTCAACGTTGAATCCGATCCATAGAAGCGTTCTGGCGTGCTTCGTATTACGCAGTAAGCTGTGACAGAGGTGGAGGTCGGATTTAGGACCTCTGAAAATCCCAGCCGAGACAGGGATTCGAACCGCGGGCTTTTCGATTTCCAACCAGACGCCTCGATCACTAAATCACCAGACCATTCGCATCAAAGGTAGAAGGTGACTTTCTATCCTAATTTTACGTATCTGTTAATACCCACAGTAGGACATTTACTGTCTTTTCTCTCGGCTTTGACCCTTTTATAACGCCTCGTCGACGTCGAGGTCATTAGAGGCGGATGGGACTGGGATACAAGGAATGGGAAGGAATTCGGCCATGGCTCTTTTGAAGGACGCATCCCGGCATTCGCCGGGAGATATTTTGGGAAACAATGGAAAACCCAAATCTGGATGCCCGGACGGCGATTCGAACCGGCGTCCTCCCGAATGCGACCACTCTCGGCCGGCTTGGACAATTCCGCAGTGCCTGCAGTAAGAATGTCTTGCCCTAGGGCATTGCTCGAACATTCCCAGCGACCTCTGCTTCTGTAGCGATGCTCTCATCGCTGTGCCAAGTAGTTTAGGTGATTTATAAAGAGGTTGCTTCCACTGCATGTCTCTGATCTTGTTGAATGATAAATCTCAGACTCGTGTCTATTTGCTGGCAATGACAATGATTTTTTTAATGATTTCCGTTGATCGATACTTCACATCTGGTTTTAGTGTAACAGGTGTTTTGCTCACTGCTCAGGACAATAAACCCATTTCTCTCTTGAAGCACCTGTTTAACGAGTTGTCTGTGTACCGCTAGACAATGGTTACACCTGCGTCACTTTGTCACTGAATTCCAGAGCTGTTAAATGTAACTTCATAAGGTGAGAACTGAAGCCAGAAATTTCCTAAAAACTGACCTACAATGCCGCTGAATATTTATTGCAGTTCTGCCAGTCTGCATCCATCCCTACCTTCGGTGTCAATGACCGACCTTCATCGCTCTAATATCGCAGGCATTCCGAGCAAAGCGCTCATCACTCAACTGTGGGATGTGGCAGCTTTACTCTAACGGCGGGTATTGCACGAATTTCTCCACCTATCAAAAAAATGGAACTAACCTGTGGAATAAAATATTCAGTTTTTCCCGAAGTATAAATTTAAAAAAATCTTCACTGGTTATCTGCCGAATAATATCTTTATTAACACAATTTCTTTAATACACAACGTTACGGAAGCAACCTCCGCTGCCTTCGTCATAACCTGTCGAAATTTAGATTAACTGCTTCGATGTTATGACTTAATCACGTTTTCCACTCACATTTTACGGAAAAAGACGCCACAAATTAAATAAAAAATGCCGAAATATGATAATGTCATACTAATATCACATGACGGTAGGGCTAAAAAAAAATTTCTTAAAAAAAAAAAAAATCTCAAAATGTTGCTTAATTCCTTTGTTGTATTGTTTTGTTGGTGTTTCAACTTTTATCCGTTGTAAAAAAAGTCTCGCGAAATTTACAAATAGAAAATTTATATCCGAGCTTTATTTCAGCGAAGTACGCCATATAGTATCATATACGCAATCGATTGATTCGATGGTAAACAGAAACGGCATTTTCGAAATGTATTTACGGAACAAAACTACGAAAAAAAATCATTCTTGGTCAAACCCACATTTCAAACTAGGCACAACCTTTGTGAGAAAACAAAACAGTTTAGATTGATATGATCTTTGTTACGATAATTTTTGGGTCATTTTACGATTGTGCAGTTGTCTCATATTTAGCATCTTTGATTTTTTTGTGTCAGCTTTTCTGTAAATTGTTTGTGGGGAGTGTGAAAAGGACATTATATTGAAGCAGTTAATCCAAATTTCAAGGGATTATGCTATTTTTTTATGTTGAGAAAGTCGTGCAACCACCCCAACTCCTTAAAATATTCCAATACATTTTCTTGAATTGCATTTTTTATTAGGTATTATGCCCCTAGACAAAATTATGGCAATTACGTAAGTTGAACGCCAACTCTCCTGTATTTTATGAAAAGGTCTTATGATTGTTTCTTTCTTTCTTCTCTGTTATTTTATATGTTTTGCTGTTCAGACGCGTAGGCGGCTGATTGATTACATTAAACTGTCATTGTCACCTCAGTATTATGCGCATCAGCAACTAGATTATTTAAATTCTTCTCCTTGTTCATCGTCAGCTCTAAAAAATCCAAGTAAGCGGTCTGGTGGCTCAGTGGTTAAGGTGTCTGATTGGAGATCCGAGGGTCCCCGGTTCGAATCCCTGTCTCGGCGGAGATTTTCATAGACCTTTAAGCCAACGTTCACCTCTGGCACAGCTTGCTGTGAAATGCACCTGAACGCTTCCGTGGTTCGGATTCTGTGCTAAGCAGTCGGTCCCCCTCTACCGGGTAGAGTTACCGGGATAGGTTAGGAAAGACAACACACAGGCGGATGCGTGGCAAATTAAACTTGTCAAACTGGCGGTCGAAGTAACCTTCGGTTTTTGCAGGCCAATAATGTGGTACACATTTTTACTATTATTATTGCTATTAGTAGTAGTGATCGATGTCGCTTATGCTACATTTCTCTGTTATTCTTTTGGTTCGTAATAAAACTTTTTCTACCAGCTTCCAGCAGCCTTTTCTTAACCCTATGCTCGTTTTTTTTTTTTTTTAACATATCCTTTTTCTTATTCAATAATAGTTATAGTGCTGGTTTTGGTTCCGTGGAAAGTCCTTCAACTGTACTGACATTTGTTACGTACGAAATTATTTTTGGATAAATACCGTACGTTGCTAATGTGTTTGAATAATAAAATCTGTCACAAATGAACTGTGTGCTACTTATTAGTTAACAAATTTTTAACCGTGCCTTTACAGTGCATAATTCAACGAGACTACGATTTTCATTCATGTTTTATAATAATCGCTTTAATCTGTCAAAGAAACAATTTTGACCAATGCGCTACAGATAAAAGTTGTTCGTAGCTATGGAGTCGGCCTTGCTGTTGCCACATTTCTTTCGTTGTTTTCGAGATGTTGGAGATATTCCTCTGGTATTTATTGAGATTGACTCGTCGACAGCTGGCCGGCGTTGACCAGCCGTCTCCAGTTCGTAACGGGCAGCGTGTTGCCGCGGGCGAGACCGTCTTGTTGTTCGTAAGCTGGGCGCCGTGAAAGAAGCCTTGTGCAATTAGCTCGAGTGTTTGGCTTGGCGGTCGTGTGTTTGCCGACGGGGGAGAGGGGTGGGGTTAATCTCACGCCTCGCGGGCCCTTTGTGCCTCTCAAGTGTTGGTGCCGCCACAGGTGTCATTACCTGCTGCAGGTCTATGAATATATACTCACCTGCCGGCGGCAAAAGGAACAACTAATCGTGGACTAACACGGTTTTCTTACTCAAACGCCTTAATTTCTGTTTGGATCGCTAGCCTCTTATTTTGGTGACTAAGTTTCATGGGTGAGGAAACAAGTTTGTGCAAGAGTCTCACAGATAGAAGGATTGTACGTCATATTTTGAGACATACAAGATTGGTTAACTTGTTAGTGGAGAACAGTCGAAGGTAAGAACTGCGGAGGAAGACAGAGAATATAT
>CM061920.1:168316207-168517635 GCA_031002005.1 Vandiemenella viatica
GCGGTGGCCTCTCAAAGCACGTGCTTTATTTATCAGCTCGACTGACAACGAGGCGGGTTGCTTTGCTTGGTTGTGTGCGTGCTATTTACAAATCACAACTACCCTTATTCACAGCACACTGGATGATTTTAAGTGTGGTCTAACGTAGTTTTTACATTCTCCTTGGGCACACGTGACAAGCCAACGCGATCTCGTTGAGACGTCTTGCCTTGCGGCGTGTGACAGGTATCGCTCAAAGTCGACTGCTGATTAATTTTGATGTCAATGTTCGTGGGTGCTCTGCACCCACTATTTACCTCCCGTGGGTGCTGGAGCTCCAGAGCATCCACAGAGTCGGCGCCCCTGGAGGTACACACCATATGACAACATAACAATTAATAACCCACTATGCCAAGCAAGTTCAGGGCTGTCAACACTCCATTAACCTAGCTTACCAACCATGGAAGGCGGTCTCCTTTTAATATGACAACAAAGGGGCAACGAAGATGCATCCATAAATTTGGAAACAGCGACATGGGCATGCAGCAACTAGTACGCCGAATTGGGCTTGCCTAGTTTTCATAACGATAGAGGGAGCTTGGCCTAATGTATGACATGATTAATGACCTTTTAACAGTTTCTTTTACGTCTACAAGCTAGGCCAGAGTTAAGGGGAACCGTGGGGGATGGGAGGGGGTAAGTGAGGAAAAATTAAAAATTACGAAAAATTACCGCGGGCATTGGTCCCCGAAGGGCTCCCACTGCACATATGATTTTTAATATTTTTGCATTAAAATTTTCTGACTTTATAAAAAAAAAAGTTTAAAGTAAAACAATTTGTCGTAAGGTGTGGCTAAGAACGCTTAACCGGGGCCCGAGAATCCTAGCACCAACCTTTACTAAAAGTCGCTGTTATCCTCGCATGCAATTGTAGACACATACATATTTTCTAATTAGTTGACAATCTCTTTGTTTTTTAAAAAATTAAGTACTATGTAACTTGCAGGGGACCCAGATGCTTATACAAAATAATTAATATGCTTACTTTAATAACTATCGTGCTTAGGAAACATAACTGTAGAAGCCTTCCTTGTTTTATCCATTAATTATATATCAGCTGTCAGCAAAAATTGTCAGCTGACAAAAGTCCCAATAGATCCTGCCATGAAGAAACAGATGGAGAAAGAGATGATTGAAATGGATAACAACCTTAGAAATAATCCTATCCTTTCTAATCCATTTAGTCATGAAGAAGTTGAGAAAGCCATCAAAATGCTAAAAATGAGGAAGGCTGCAGGGTTAGATGGCATTTTCCCAGAATTCATAAGATATCTCGGCAAGCAGGGAAGAACTTGGCTCAAGAACTTCTTCAGTGATATCCTGGACACTGGGATAGTCCCCCCAGAATTTAAGATGGCTCACACCTTGACGATCCTCAAACCAGGCAAACCAGCAGATGATGCTTCAAGCTATCGACCTATTGCTCTACTCAGTGTTTGCTATAAGCTTCTAGAACGCCTCATCCTTAACCGCATACAAGGAATAATAAATATCATAACACCAACATATCAGGCAGGTTTCAGACTAAAACGGAGCTGTTGTGAGCAAGTATTAGCACTGACATCATACATTGAGGCTGGATTTCAGAAGAAGTTAAAAACATCAGTAGCCTTTGTCGATTAACAGCGGCATATGATACAGTTTGGCTGGATGGACTGCTACTTAAACTTAAAAAACATATACCCTGCAGGAAACTAACATCACTCCTGAGGAATATGCTGACCAACAGATATTTTAAGGTCACCGTCGGACATAAGACAAGTAAGTCATTTACAATAAAAAATGGATTACCTCAAGGGTCAGTACTAGCTCCATTGCTCTTCAACTTGTACACCAGTGACATGCCAGAAACAACCGGCAATAAATTCTGCTACGCTGACGACTTAGCTATCGCCGTCCAAACTGCCACATTAGAGGAAGGTGAGAGCATTCTCTCTAACGACTTAGAAACCTTGAACACATATTATAGAAAGTGGAGACTTTGTCCGAACCCAATGAAAACAGAAGTATGCGCATTCCACTTGAGCAATAGAATAGCACATCAGCAGCTCAAAGTGAACTTCTGCCACCAGAGGGTGAAACATAATTTCCATCCTAAGTATCTTGGCATCACCTTAGACCGCTCCTTAACATTCAAAAAACACCTCGAAAACACAAGTCAGAAACTGAAAACACGAAACAACATCATGAAGAAGCTAGCTGGTACTTCATGGGGAGCTGATGCGAACACACTACGAACAACCGCTCTCACCATGGTTTACCCTGTTGCTGAGTACTGTGCTCCAGTGTGGCAACGTAGTACTCATACTAGAAAAATCGACGTCCACCTGAATGAGTGTATGAGAGTAATAACTGGCACCCTAAAATCCACCCCAGTCCCCTGGTTGCACCTGATCAGCAAAATACCACCTCCAGAGATAAGACGCCAAGAAGCAACGGCACGTGAGTGGATAAAACTACACCATCCTGATCATCCACAGGATCTCCCAATCCACGAGGTTCTAAATAACTTACCACCCACTCGTCTTAAATCAGAAATCCGGTATGGCAAGATGTATTTGACTTTGATGTCATGGAAAAATGGCGACAAAGCTGGAACTCCACATCTGTAAAACATTCAGATATTAAAGATCCCACAACTGGACTTCCAGGATTCCATCTAAATAGAGACCAGTGGGTCAAACTAAATCGCCTAAGAACAGGCCATGCGAAATGCAACGCCATGCTGTATAAGTGGGGTCTTCAGGATTCTCCTGCATGTGACTGCGGTGCTCCTTCCCAGAGTGTGGAGCATATTATCAGGGAATGCCCTCTACGGAAGTATGATGGACCATATGAAGATGTTTTTGGAGCTACAAGTTCCTTCTTAGAATGGCTGGAAGAATTAGACATCAGCTTGTGAACGCTACCAACGTTCTTGTCATTGTATATATTTATTATTGTATTAGTTGCTTGCCATACGACAAATAAAATAAATTAATCTAAATCTATTAGCTGTAATTTATTGGTTACCAATCGCTTTTATAAAATATAAATAAAACATCCCTTTCTTTATCTGGATGTTTTAATTCTTCTTGTTTAAATTCTGTAAGCTACATCATTGATGTAATTAGTTGCGTTATAACTTATTCAATGATGTTTAGTTGGTTAACTATAAATATTTTACTAAGCCAATGGTTTCTGAAGATGATTCACACTTAGTAATCAATTTTTTGTTCATATCCTTGCCACTTCCTGAATAATTTCCTATAATATTCAGGGAATATTTTAGTAATTTAAATGTATTGGAATCGATTTGGTTAACTTGCAAAACAAGCATTTAGAGTCAAAATCATGATTAAGATTAGAAATTATAAAATCATTATCATAAAATTGTAAATACAAAATCAGAATTACGTTTCGAAATTCAGAGAATTTAAAATCGAAGTCAGATCATAAATCGGATCTTTTGACATGAATATAACTATCGGAAAATGACATTTAAATGTGTGTGATGGGACTGTTACTATTTATCATTAGTTTTCTAAAAAATTGTAATGAAACCTTTTTTACTAATATCTTCTAATCATTACAGGTGTTTTAGCAATGACAAGTATATTTCCCAGGAAAAATAGTTCGCAATTCAACATCAGTTTTAGAGATTTACATACCCTCGATGGCACATGTGTTGTTTTTGGAAAAGTAGTGAAAGGTATAGATACTCTAATCCAGGTAAGATCTAATGAAAAAATTTAGTCGAATAAATTAAACTATTTATGGTATAAAGTTAGTTTTAAGTAACACTTCATTTATCGTCACTACAAATTTTACTAGCGATGATCTGCCCGGCAGTCTCCCTTCATATACGTGGATGATAAGAAATTTGTAAAGCAAAAATCTAACTTCACAAACACAGAAGAACCTCAGAGCCGTGACCTTCAGGAAATGAACGTCTTGTTTAGAATATGGCGCCTTCAACCAAACTTGGAGAAAACAGAATTAGCTACATTCCAACTGAGCAACAAACAAACGAAGTACCATGTTATAATTGTTCAGAGACGACATGTTGCAATATAACAACAGAACCCAATAATACTTGGGAATAACGTTAGAAAGGTCTCTTACTGATAGAAAGCAACTCAGATTACAGCTGAATAGTAGGAACAATATTCTTCAACGAATGCTTGAAACTACACAGGAAGCTGATACAAATTCAGGAAGTACAACTCCTGAGCTGAATAATACTCTAGTGGGTTGCTCAATCAGATAAAGAATGTTCGTCATATCCAACCAATTTAGGCATCATAACCGGCACGCTCCTTTCTACTTAGTCCAGTGGCTCCCGGTGCTCAGTAACATTCTACCACCTCAATCAAAAGACAAAAGGTCATTATTGAATTGTGGTCAGCTGAATATTGCTCCAGCATATGGCTTAATAGCTCTCACACCCAGTTGGTGGACGTTCAGCTTCATCATACAATGCGCATTATAACTGGCTCGCTTCTGTCAACACCTATTCAGTGGCTGCCGGTGCTCAGAAACATCCCCCCACCTCATATCAGAAGGCAAAAAGTTCTAATAAAACTATGGTCGAGAATTTTGAACAATGAGGCTCTTCCCATCCAAGGAGATGTTAGGGAATACAAAACACGACTGAAGTCACGTCGCCCTGCCTGGGAGACTGTTTTCAGTCTAGCATCTAACTCCTTCAGCCCTACAGATAGCTGGACAGTGGAATGGGCATCGTCAACACCACAGGGCATAGTGCAAATTACCAATTCCTGCTCAAAACTACCAGGATTCAACTTACCGCGGTCAATTTGATGTAAACTAAATCGGATTAGATGTGGTACGGGATAAACTGCTTCAGTTCTCCACACCTGAGCTTGGGCAGATTCTCCGTACTGTAACTGCGGTGAGGTTTTACAAACTGTGTCACATATTGTGCAGGACTGTCCACTGCGTGCCTTTCCTGGTAGTCTGGAAGACCTAAATTTTGGCTACGCCGGAGGCGGTGGCCTGGTTGGAGCGCTTCGACGTCACGTTGAAGTGGTTGTGACTGGAGATTCTGTCTCAGTGGCCAGCTGCGGGCATTGTACCAAAAAAAAAAAAAAAAAACCACACACATGTTGCTGCTGCCGCCCTGCCTGGAGAACTGTTGTGAGACTCCTTCAATCCTACAGATAGCTGGGCATCATCAACCTCAGATTAATAATCTCTGTCAAAACTTCCATGATTCAACCTGCCGACCTATTTGGACTAGAGCCAACCTATTAGATGTGGCACGGAAAAAAAATTGTTTCTACTCTTCTCACCTGGCACTGGGCAGATACGCCATTCCGCGACTGCGGTGAGGTCATACAGACTAATCAGAGCAATGAACAGGACTGCACTCTTGTGGCTTTCCTGGAAATTTGAAGGATTTAGAGCTATGACGGAGGCCTTCGACTGGATTAAAGATTGATGTAAACAAACCTGTCTCCGGTTGCCCTTGTGATGTAGTTAATATGGCTTTTACACACACACACACACATATACATATATATATATATATATATATATATATATATATATGGTAGAGGTCCTAAACATGTAGCTACATACACTATGTTGTTCAGTAATTAACCTCATTCTGTATGTTCTGTCCATGCTTATCTTCCATAAATATGACGTAATAAATGGATATTTACTAACACGATTGTAATCAACCGAATAACATTCACCGACAAATGGCAAAATGGTCTGTTTTGGAAGAATTTAATTTTAAACTGGTAAAGCTATACATATCATGAAGAATGGGTTTATGGGAACAGAAAGAAAGAGTTGTAAAGGTCATCAGTTACGTCCCTGTTTTTCGATCCATCACCGACATTTCCGCTTTTTAATAAAGCAATTACAAGTAGAATAGGACACCGTAATTTCATTGTAGGATAAAAGATTCCTCGATATCATTACAAAAATGGCAACCCCTCATGATATTTTTGAAATCGAATATTAAAATAACACTTGTACCAAATTATAAGAAACTACACGTACTTGCTCACCAGCTTAGTAAAACATCACTCAAATAATTTAATTACAGGCAAGCAGGTGCACAGTGAGATAATAATAGGTACGCATAATTTGTCACAAAATAAATCAGACGCTGTTCTTTCAATACACTGAACCTGTTTACTCACTGAATCCATTTATACATACGATAGAAAGAATGGTACAACATTAATACTGACTAATAAAGGAGGAATGAGCTTTAAGTCACCGTAGAGAGAAGTTCTTAGAGCGTAATCTATACTATTATAAATACTGTAAGCAAGCTGTCTCATTATTTCAAAAGGGAATTGCGCAAAAACTACCGTAGCAATATGGATGCTGTTTTCAAATTTTTAGAGCTACTGGTAAGAATTAAAATCTGCGAAAATAGCTAATGACTTACATGTACCAAGGGACGAAGGAAATGATTAAATACATTTATAGATAGGTAATCATGGGCCAAGGATCACATCGGAATTTCGATGTTCATTCATTGCACAAAAAACTGAAAAAATATCACAGTACTTAAATTATGAAGCTATTTAAGATTTTTACTTCGAATAATTAGATTTTTCAGTTTTCTTGAATGCAGTAAATAATACCTGAATCATATGTAATAAGCATTACTAATATATATTTATATTAAGTTTACTGTAAAAATGATGCGTTTGACTAAAGATGAATATACTTTCTGGAATGTTTATATTATATTGTCTTTGGTAATATTTTCCAGGTTTTATAAATTTGATAAATTAAACGGAATTCGTTACTCAAAACACTACATAGTATATTAACTCTTCAATAAGAGTAAAAGAATTACAATATTTACGGTAAGCGGTAAGTAATTTCGTGCTCATTAACTATAGCAAAGGGTTTTCACGATACAGTGGCGCACAATTTGAAAGCGAATTGTGATAGACAATTCGAAAGTAAAGAATAAAATTTGGATATATCGCTTACCGGTAGTTCTCAGATATTAGAAGTAAGAAAACAGTTATAAGTATAGCTCCTTGTGCCTTTGGGAAGCTTCTAATCTGGTCCACGCCACATTTCAACCTATCGCTAGGAAGAAAGCAAGATTAAAGTTACATCGCGATATAGTCAGTGTATTATTTCCCATGTTTAATCCTCTTGCAATTCAAACTGAAATTGTATTCTGAATTTTTTTATTATTATTATTTTTTTTTCCTGGTCCACGCCGCATTTCAACCAAACCACTTAAATCTTGAGACACAATGAAGAAAGATGGCTCGAAATTGGGTAGATGCATAGAAGTTATTAACCAAGAAATATGTGTTATTTCCCACGGCATAAGAATGTATACATATGGTTTTACGAAAGCGTGCCAACGATTTTAGAATCATTGTTGAAAATGCTATCGTTTGCGGTAAAGATTTTTTTTGGGGGGGGGGGGGGAAATGACCGTCGACTGTACTGCCATCGCTATTACAGACGGTAACTGTCGTGTTGCCTTATGCATAAGGTACTTTTTTTTTCTAGTGTCTTTATTGTGTATCTCATCACAGCCGGATGTAGGGTGGAGACAAACTGGGACGCTTGCCCCGGGTTCCAACTTCAGGGGGGGTGACAAAATCGAGTTTGAAAAGGGCGGCAATTAAGTCGTGGCGATCTTTTGTTTCTTTAGCTCCACTATTGCCCCCGCCGGCGACAATGAAGTGGCAACAATAGGGGTGGCGTTAATAGGGGCGGCAACACTCAGGGTGGCGACAATGGGAACAGAAAAATAATGTTGGAAGGGGCGCAATCTCCCGACAACGGAAAATTCGTAGATCCGCCACTGTATCTCATACAAAACATCTGTATTCATTGCCGCCACAAATCAGTTATTGTTACCTAGATCTTCAAGGATTTCTGGGGCAAGTCGTGAATAGTCCTCAACAGTTTGTTGTAGTCTTTCTTTTTATATACCAGTCTTCTAGCACCACTAATTAGCATATAGATACATGGGATAGATGGGATGCAGCTACATTTATTTGTAGAAATCATCGCAGAACATAATTCAAGAGATGTTATAATAAAGCAGCTGGTTTTGGAGACATTAGAAGACGTGAGGCGGATGAAGAGTGAAATGGGAATGACCTCATATATGATGTATATTCGCGACGAGCCTAGATGGATATTGGTAACATATAGGGAGCTTTACGTGGAAGGGAAGAGAGAATATAATCATAACCTGGCACCTAATTTCAGGCGTGAGGGAGAGATAAAATTTCTTTGGTAGGTAATGGGGGCTAGGGAGTAAAAAATTGCGAATAAAAATGTTGAACAGATTTCCTGAAAATTTTAAAGTATTATAAAGTTAAATTTCACAAAGGGTAGCAGTAGATGGAAGGGGATATTTCACACACAGAAATTACGAAATATATAAAATGCGGAAGTAGGTGAGTATGAAAATTGTTAGTGGGTCATGTGAGCCAATTAAAAAAAAACTATTTTACAATAATATCCACATAAGTATACATTTTTTTCCATTTCAGATCGAACAACTGGGAGCCCGAAGTGGAAAGCCCATGCGGAAAGTTATAATTTCTGATTGTGGTCAGCTTTAGATAATAATTCCTGATTTTGGCCTACTTTATGTAAGATTTCAGTGTGTTAGTTGTGTGTATTCGGTTGTATATCCCGTGTAAATGTCACTCTTTGTATGCTAGATAAATATAAATTTAGATCATTACATTTTTCAGTTTTCTGATTTGTTATCGTTCTTATCAGTGAGGAAACATGAACATTTCAACGTAAGCATCTTGTATTCAGTTATCTATACTTCTTTGCATGTATAGCTTATTTAGTCTAATTTGGAAAACAGTTCATTTATTTTAATTTAGGACATATAGTGTAAACAACGTATGCATTTATTAAATCAGTTGTGGGCATAATTTAGAAATTCAAAAATGTAAATCATATTTATTATCTTTTTAAGTTTTATCTCGTTGTTACTTTTAGTAAGGTGATTGAGGAGCAATTCTTAAATCTAATATATAATATGATAAAAAAAAGAAGTTAAGCGCATCCTAAAATAAAAGTTGACTATCAGTATTCCATCGGAAAAAAAATTCACTGTAGGTCTATTTGGAAATTCATTTGTGTGTAATTTTATTCAGTTTTGTAAATATAATTTAACTAGTTGTTACAGTAAAGTTTATAATTAACATGTGCCTGCACAGCAAGAATAGATTAGCATACATTAAAATTTGGTCTACTACTGATTGTTGATCCACGATGGGAAAAATCACAAATAATAAGGAAATATATAAAACTGCTGAAACAATAACAAACGGATGCAGAATTGGAAACGTGAAGTTTAATGCAGAAACTATCACAAAGTCAGTAAGTAGTAAGAGTGTTACTGATGAACTGTAGATATTATTATAGTGAACAAAACAATGTAATTTGCAACCTTCACCCCAAATTACGCCAGGTGAATGCCAAGATCCTTCCTTGCAAATGTCATGGCCTAATACCTCCCTTTCCTTTCCACAAGTCCTTTCCCACATCTAATGAACTCGATGATGGCGAAGCGTAAAGGCATAAGCAAAAAAAAATGTAAATATAGGGGTATAGTCTTGTTTAAAAGAAGAAGTACTAGGCAACGAGGTATTTCCCGATGGGTACAGAGTGTAACGCAAAGACAGAGGAGGAATTGGAGGACTGGTTAGCAAAAATTACTACAGTTTACTGGTGTATATGGATCATGACCATGAGTTACTTAGGGTAGATTTCTGGGGCAATAAAAAATATAAAATCAGGGTGTTGGCTGCTTACCATAGTGGAAGAATGAATGATAAAGATGAGGCTCTTGGGGAGAAGCTAAATTCACAATCAGAGTTCATAAGTTAAAGTTGTCATATTGGTAGAGGCTTTAAATGTACTAGGTGTAAACTGATCAGGAAATAATATTAATAACACAAAAGAACAGAGATTTGCAAATACCTTAATAGGGAAAGAGGTTTGACGCAATTAGTAGAGCAGAACAGAAGTGGACGAAACATGTTCTGTATCTTTCTAATATAGCGCAATGATAACCTTTTGGGGTGTCTAGTACCGAAGGAATAAGTGATCATGAAGCAGTTCTGATGGATATTAGAGGATTCAGTAAACCAATGGCAAACATTGAAGTGGGAAATAGGTACAGTTATAAAAAGGCATATATTTCGAAATTGAAGAGATATTTCAGGGAAAGTTTGAGAAATTGGAGGATGGCACATTTACACTAGAATTGAAGTGGAAAAATTTCAAGGTGATAGTAAAAAAGTGTGAAGAAATATATAGTCCAAAACAGTAAATGCAGAGACGTACAGATGCTACACACTATAATAGGTACTAGGTGAAGCGCTTCAAGAGATCGGTGAGAAGAGAATATAACTGAGGGATATATCTAGAAAATTCTATGGCTAAGTTAAAAAATTGAGAGGAAGGTAGGGTGTTGAGAAAATTATAGATAAGGTTGGAAAGAAGTTACTGATGATTTAGAAAGGACAGAGATTTTAAGTAAATGGTTTACTGATACCATTAGGGACAATGATTCAGGAATGGGGGCGAATAAATCGTAGAATGATCTTATCCATACAAGTAGAAATTAGCAGAACAAAGAATTGAAATCCATTGTAAGGATATCGTGAAGGAACTAAGAAAGTTCAAAAACCATAAAAAGCCCTTTATGGTGTAGATAAAATTTCTCTCGTAGGTAATGGGATCAAGGACTGGAATAAATTACCAAGGGAAAAGATGAATAATTTACAAAAGCTGAAATAATTTAGAATTAAAACCCGAAGAAAGCAAAAGTATACGGGTACAAGAAATGAGGAAATGGATGTTTAGGGAAATTGATTGCATAGGGTGCGCTCCATCGCAATAAAATAAAATTAAACAATGAATTAATTCTGTAATAAATCGTTTTGAAAGCATTAACATTATTATATTACGGATCTCGGGTATCGCCAGAATTTTTTTACTTTTAAATTTCAGTTGTGTTAAAGGTAGGAATGTGAATTTATGCTGCTGCTGAGCGAAAAAAGTAAAAGACAAAATAGAAATTAATTACAGAAAATAGGCTCAAATGATTTCAAATATCTGAAAATGATTAAAAAAAAATAACATTGGTGTCACAAAATGAGGGTAAAGAGCAATGATGACAATATTCCATATCCGTTTATGAGATTGCTGCAAAAGAACTGTAGGAATATAATGAACAAAGTAATAGAGTTTGGTAACTTAGTAGAGATGCAAAATCCAGAAATAGCAGGGCAATGTTTTTCAACCTCCTTAAATATGCGACTCCTTTACAAGTAAAAAAAATTCTGGCCATCTCCCAACACACTTAGCAATGTCACTGATTTAAAAAACGACATATTTAATGTTCTTTCTATTTAGGCTACACCTAATGATTTAGAAATCATTTGCTGTGCAAGTTAGTCGCGACGCAGTATGTACACAGTGGTAGATATCTTTGCGAATTCCTCGTTGGAAAAGGAGCAATAAATAAATATCTGTCAGAAGGCCTAGTTCGACATGTATGCTCCTTAACAAGGCCTACCACGAAAGGTCTGGAGATGTAAATTAGTCGGCAGGGTGTAGGTTGTATTTACACTCCCAAATTTATAAAATAGTTTTACAAGTAATCGCACACCTGTGTCGATGAACATACTTCCATATTCACAAAAGTCTTGATTTGGAAAGTCTGTCACTCTTGTGTCGCGTGCTCGTAATAGGCGTCTGGAATTTGAGACTCCGACAACGAACTGTGAAATTTTTGATTTTGGAGGAAGCGTGGCTTCTTCGAGCTTCATCAACGAATCTATATATTCGCAGGAAAAGACTTCTCTCCGCTAACTAATTGAGGCTTCTCGGGGTCGACGAAATTAGCACGTGTAATTTCCAGGTCGTCGTCTTCAAGGATTCCAACCAGCTTTTCTAATAGGGCTTGCATGAAATGGTAAGATTCCAGAAAACTTAACTTAATTGAAGTACATTCAACATTTTTTGAAAAAAGAAATGTAGCGTTCATTTTTAATGAAAAATACATCCATCCCATCGCAATAGAGGTCGGATAATCGGCGTCATACCCAGAAAGATTATAAAAGAAGATTGGTGTATAGTTTTTAGTCCTTAACTGCAATTTGCAGTAACTGACTGCAGGCACTCTAAACTCACCTGTGATATGACAATAATCGGATTTAAGCAACCCCCGAATCAATGTCTCTCTCGCTAATATGGCATACTGTGGCATCCGCAAAATTTGCTTTTTACTCATCTGCCATTCAAGGGAATACCACCCTTGTAAACTTTATCAACATCCACGGCAAGCTCAACAAGTTGTTGCACAAGCCATTTCTTTGCTTTGAAACCAAGAAGTAGTTGAAACGCGACAGACCAGGTATATTTAGACAGACGACGTGGTATGCCGCAGCTAATGGGGTGTGTTTCTGGACAGTAGTTGAGTGAGAGGCGTTACATGGAGGACTACATGAATCATAAGGTTCCATCAAACTTTCAAAATCGGCGTAAACGACAACGAATACACGGTGCTGGTATACAAAATCCTTAAGCTCAAAGGTTCTATCGCCATCACCGGGAAAAACTACTATTACTAGATATGCCGTTGCGCAATCGATATAGTGACATTCTAGGATATCTTTGACACTGGAATGCTTCAGAGGTCTGTCAGATATGTGTATGGTATTATTATACTGTGAAGATTTAACTAGCCGCGACAAGTTGCTAATCCAACAGTAAGGCCGCGTTTACACGTTGCGAGTTGCCTGGAACGACAGTTGACCGAATCATCGGTGGTGGGGGTAAGAGAGTGGACTAGCATACTAGTAATAATTTGAAGACAGTCCACTATCAGGACAGTTCTCTACTCCTACGTTGTGATCTTGTGAAAATAGTATGTCCATATTACTAGGAAGAAATTAACATCGTAGCTAATTTGTTGATTATAACGTTGAATGATATGAATCATAATAAAATAAAACATAGAGAAATGTTAAAAGAGTGGATATTAAAAAGAAATACTTTAAATGCCTCAGCAGCTTTTTTTTAAAAAAAAGGAAGTTGGAAGTGGAAATATGCAGTTGCATCATTTAAGACTAACTGTATCTCAATTTGAAGAGCTATTGTGAAATATTTTTTCCGATACATAAAAAATGATACCGCTATGAAACCATTTTTTGATAGCAGAGTCTACAAAAACCTTGTTCTTATAATTTTTATTCTTAAAATTCCACAGAATTTCCTCACTTTCATGCAGTTCTAAAGATTTTAATGCCTCTGCTTCACTCCGCTTACGCGACTTGTTAGTTGTCGCCATCTTGATTGTTGAACTAGCACGCCAAAAGTTGGTCGTGAACCGAGTCCACTATCCTCAGTCAACTGTCTGTCTTGTACCTGTTTACACGAGGAGAGTGGACTATCCAGTGTGCGCGCGCAGGAAGACAGTACACTCGATCCAGTCAACTCGCAAGTGTAAACTGGGCATAATAGAATTTCCTCTATAGTCAGTATTCAACAACATGTTGATGTGCTTATCACGTTAGTATGCAGTTAAGTATAAGGGTCTGACAACTTTATTCCTACTGTTAATAAGATTCAAACCGAAAACATTTACTGAGTAGTCTGGATTTTGCCTCTTGAATTTTGATATATCTGAAAGTTTTACCAGAAACTCGATACCTGTGAAATCGAATTGACGGTTGGCGAATACATCCCTATAATTACTAGTTAGAAGTGCGTCATTTTTTGGCTCCCGTACTTGAGTTGCAAGAAGAGTCTATATAAAATAAAACTCGTCATCATTACGCACATTGACAACAGATTTCTTTTATTGGATATCAAGTGGAGTGCAACAAGGAAAGACCCTCGACAGATAGGTTAAAAACTAGCAATGCTAATATCGAAGTAAATTAATCCTTAGAGGGCTTTGCCCAAATCTCACACCTGAAACTCTTCAAACTTAGTCTTGATCTCAGACTTCACATAGATCCTATACCAATCAGACATGATTACGTCATGGAAACTGAACTCTTGAATCCGTTAGTGAAAGCAGCAACGCTAACAATAACAACGATAAGTTTAAAAATCCTTGGCCACATTTATGCGATTATGTTGCATTTAAATCAAGACTGGCAGAACAATTGATATATGAATGCAAACTGCGTTTGCCTAAACTTTCTACAATCAAGGCTCACGTGTCTAGCCTTAATAATCTTAAACAACATATGAAGAGGATGCATATATCCTAATATGAACAGTTTAAAGAAAAAGTAAAATCATGGCCAACTCGTGGGGGAAAAAATGCAAATCCTTCTTCAAATGAGGTGGCTTCTTCTGATGTAGATAGCATCAGAATTGATTTGATTTCACCTCCATCTACTAAGTTTACGTCAATAAAACTTTTGGCATATTAGCTACCGGTACCGTTGTATTCCATGCTGGTGTGGACCGATGTATTATGAAACCTTTTCGTTACTAACATGATTCCACTACATGTTGAAGAATCCAATACGTTTAAGAAACTGGTAAAACGTCGAAGAAAAACTCAATTTCCAAAAGGACAATTGGTAGACGTATTATTGATTCACATCACGGTACATAGCACCTTGGTACTGCATGCCGTAATACCTATTGCAAAATATAAACATCAGTTCCACTTTTGGATGGTTAACTTTTAACTGTTAACTTTAACTTGCGTTAAATTAGCAAAAATGTAACACTTTAATGATTAGCGAAGTTAATTTTTTGAGTAGCGGATTAACATTAACGAAGCTAACTTTTTGGTTAACTGTGCCCACCTATGCCTACCAATACTGCTGATGATGACGGGGTTGCCAGCACTTGCAATGCCTGAGACCTTTGAGGGGTGTTGGGCTCCATCGAGCCCGGGTCTACCGGTAGTTCCCAAGGTCTCCACATAGCACGTTGGTTATGGCAGGCCTGAAGCAATAAAAAGCAATGATGATAATAAAGTTGGTATCTAATTACATGGAATGTATGAATATAACAGGTAAGGGTAACCATTCAAGTCAATCCTAATCCTCTTAGTCGGTAAATCACAGACAAATCTGGAAAAAAAATGTAGTTAAAACTCACAATCAGATCTGTCCAGTAAATTATGCTCCCATTCGCAGAAACTATTAGTGTGTCCTTTATTAGGAAAAAAAGCTATAATGAAAATATCAGATAGAATGATCATATTTCACTTC
The DNA here is from genome assembly GCA_031002005.1 of Vandiemenella viatica. Taxonomy (NCBI): domain Eukaryota; kingdom Metazoa; phylum Arthropoda; class Insecta; order Orthoptera; family Morabidae; genus Vandiemenella; species Vandiemenella viatica. The sequence goes on from CM061920.1 coordinate 168,331,477, forward strand.
ATGTCACCAATTATTAGGCGGTCTTGTTTCGAGTGGTCTATACTTTGTGGGTGGTTGATGAGCGGGACAACCCCAGGGTGGATTTGACTAACCTTTGGGATCTGATAACTCTCTTGTAATCCATCTTGTGCTATATGTTATTTCAAGTGGTGTCTTCTGCTCTAGATCCACGTCTTGAAGCTACTAATAATAAGTTAACTAATTTCAGATGGGACACCAGCTGGTTTACGTCTAGCAACGAGGATACATAGGCTAACACTTGTGAAATGACTATCTACCCTTTTAATGAATGATACGATGCTAACTGCTGAATAACCTGTTTGTTGTAGCACTTGACTGTACATGTTACAATCGTTGACGCGCTAATGCAAGGCTATATCCGACCCGCGTCCATGATTGATGGTTTTTTGCATCTAGTTAATGAATGGCATTTCTAACGTTGACTGATAGAATGGTAGGCCAAAATTAACGGAATATTTTGTGGGCTACACAAGGCTGCTAAGCTGGTCCTGAGAGCGAATAACCTGTTCCGTGGCCACACGCAACCTCGTGTCTGACGTTCTTGACTTCAGTTCGATCTACTTGAAGGTGCGTCCTTTTGTCAGTAAGGAACCATTATGTGGAGGAACAAACAATCTTACATTGAATTTAGCGAAACCTGGTCTTCCTTGTGCCTAAATAACTTACTTTAATTGAAATATCATATTTTTCCTTATTAAAGCCTTAAGGTTAAAATAGAACCTCACACTCTTCTCCTCCTCAGCAAAGGTGCGTACCACAGCTTCAAAATTTTAGGAAAAGACATTATCCGTAATATCGGCATAATATTGCAAAGTCTGGATTGAGTACGTCCTCTCAGTTTCCTACTACTCAAAAGTAAATAATGAATGGGAAGTTAGTTCGCTTGTCTGAATCAATCTTACAGCCAAGTATAAATTCAAAATTAGTTAAATATAGCAGATCAAATTTGAATTCGATCACTAATTGGTTGGTTACTGTTCAGCATATGTCCGCTCAAGAAATCATTACACACTGACACGTTATGAGATGAACATTAATTATACGGAGGATATTGTGGAATTTATGCTCTTAGATACTTTAAAATATTAATAATCATAAAACTGTTTCGTAAAGTAATTATCCCGAACACTAGTTCATTGCCATATTTGCATTTATTAGCCATGGTGTTGGGGGGAGGCGGATCCCAAAATTTCAACATCTCTTTACTAAGTTAATGTTCGATCCCACTTTGATTGTGGTTTTATACTTTAGGGCTCTGCATCTATTCAACTGTTGAACTGCCTGGACAAATGTCAGTACCAGGCTCCTCGGATTATTTCAGTTGACTCCAACTAATGTACTATTTGTTGAATCCATGGAAATTCCTCTCGCACTGAGGCACCAATATCGTAGTAAAGTAAAGAACAAAGTAAAGAAAACTGACAATGCACTTACATTAAAAATTCGTGCCCTATCGGATGCAACATCATTCTCCAGCTACTGGATACATAGGAACAGGCCACCCATAAGGCGACCTACTAAGCGCGCACTGCTGTGTTTTTAGGGGGCGTCCATTAATTATGTGAGGTGTTATTTCTTAAATTTGGATCCCCCTAGCAGGGAGAAGAGAGGGATCCGTAGAAACATTGGGAACTGCCAATCATCTGACCACGCCCCCTCTATTGTTATGGAAATGAGGCAAGGCGAATTCTCCTAGATGGTTGTTGACATCCTTGATTGATGACTGTCATGCCCCCTCCCCTCGCCAAGTTCGGCGTACCATTTATTTTTATGCTAATTAGGGAGTGCCTAATCTGACTTTGGTCGGCCTTTAGTGGCCAAATTCAAAGGAGACCGCTCTTAATGTTGTTATGCTAATTAGGGACCACCTGCGGAATTCCTAACCTACTGTTGGAGGACACAATGACAGGATATATTACATTTGCCCAATGAAGGATACATCTTCGCTAACCTAACATTTCCTGCCCATTTTTGGAACAAATTCAAAGGAGACCACTGTCCATTGTTAGAAAGTTAGATTAATCGGATTGCTGATAGGCACGCACCTGGTGGCCACATTAGAATATTAATTGTTATGACGACAAGGGACATGTGCCCTACAAACCCCAGTGTAAAAGTCATTTTGAATACCATTACTGTTTGGGGAATTATAGGAATATTCAGTCGTAGAGCTCCTAGCAATCGGCGATCGCTGACTTGCTGAGCGCGCTCGAGCAGTGACCAACCAGGAATCTGCTTGCAGTTCCCTTCCTAGGCCGGGCGCACATTGACGCGCAGTTGACGCAGGCGACGCAGCACAGTTTCTGTGTGTCTGTCATTTGGGGCGGAACAGCGCGTATTGAGACGCAGGGCAAGGCAGCGCAGTACTGCGCCGCACGTGGCCTGCGCCACGTTGTGTTCACGACACAGAAACTGTGCCACGCAGCTCACTAGTCCCGGTTTTTACCGTAACACGTTTTGCGTTATTTATAATCTTGCTTTACTTATAATCATTTTCAACTATGGGAAAAGTTGATTAAACTGGTGTGTAACCAACCTAGGATTCACAATATCAGTCGTAATTAATGCATAAAAATTAAATTTAAACAAGAATTTTCGACAATGAGCCCAACAAGTGGCGAGTAAATTCAGCATTTGTTTATTATACAATTGTCCACTTACAATTTTCACTTTTATTTTCTCTTTTTGCATTCATTTTTAATTGATATATGGGATATTATTACATTATTTGTTTCCTTATTATTTGTACTACATCATTCAATAGTGTCCACGAAAACACTTTTTTTGGGAGGATTCTTGTGAAGACAATTTCCGGAATAATTTGCTGAACACTGCTTATTTAGTTTCATGTATTTCTTACGTTCTGCTATGTAGTTTTCTTAAAAATATAATATGAAATAAAAGAGAAATACATTCTTATAAATGTCATGTACCGTCAAACGCTAAATAATTAAACAAATAACCACGAAAATACTGCGAGATTTTCTTCAGTTCTAATAGGTATTTGAGCGTTGTCGAGAAAATAACGGGTTAGATTATGCCGTGAATCTCCGCTCGCGTCATCCAAAAATAATCTTTTGAGTATTCTCTTGTCACTGCAAAAGCCAGATGAGCGTTTGTTCTTCTCATATACTCACTTTTGCATAGTTTTATGTAACTCAGCTTCTGTTAAAGTAATAACAATTTTCCAAGCTCGGCATCCCAATCTGATTCAGAAATCAAAAATTTATTTATTTTGTCGGTTTCTCGCACAACACAACAATGCTTTGTAAACTGCCGCACGAAACTGCGCTGTAATATGCGCGGGTAACAGTTTGATTGTCTGTGCTGCCCTGCCCTGCTCTGCGCTGCCCCTACTGCGCCACGCAGCTCAATGTGCGTCCCGGGTAACTGTAGGTCTGCTGAGGCGGCTTGGGCAGTACAAGCGATCAAGGAGTGTCTTTACTGTCGGGCAGTCGTAGAGTAGCCAAGCATAGCCACCTGTTAGGAGCCTGCCACCCTCCCATTCATCTCCCATCCGGGGCGACCATCTGCCTAACAATTAACTATTACAGTTTGCACTAAGAGATTCACTAACTACCGTAAGAGGGCTTAGATAAATTGGCGACAGTTGGAATTCACTTTGCGGCACGTTATCAACTGTATTATTCAGAATGGGTGCCAATAAACTGTTCAATTGCAATTCTCGCCTTCCTTCATGTTGTAAGGACTTAAATCAATTTCTAGTGGCCATCAATCCACAGTGGTGACAAGCATTATCCCAAACAACCCAACGGTAAGGATCTAGTGGAGCTGCCAGAAGAACAGAAGAGACGCTTCGAGCAGAACTGGAATTCCCTAAGGTTAGTTCGTCAGCAGACCTATCCACACACGCCCACTAGCCTTGGCCAAACAGCCCCTGACACCAGTCTGGTAGGTATTTCGTGACCAAATACAAAAGAGGCCGCCTTCTATTGCTGGTAAGCTAGATGAATTATTTGTTGACTAGTTACTAATCTTGCTCCCTTCACCCTCTCCAACCCTTCAAGGCAGCCTGCAGCTGCCCGTAAGATAGTGGCAGTTGATGGATTTGGTTGGTCACGCCCCTCGCACCTGCTCCCGAGGCCACACAGTACATAGAATTTATGTACTTAACTTTAATATTCTTGGTTCTAAGCTATATGATTGCTAATAACCAATTTTAATATAATATTTTGTTAAAGGAACACTGGTTGGATATTTAATTTAAAAATTGTTATTATTTAGACTGATTTAGCTAATGTAAAATCGTAATCATTTGATTTTATATAATCTCCAACTAATTAAATGTGTTATTTAAGTACATGACACCCAAAAATTTAACAGATTGTAAAGAATTCAAATTTTCATGGTTCGCAGTTAGGAGTTCGAAACACTGTAAATATAAAAAAAGCTACTTTTATATCAGGTGTATCGTGTTTCATATTTTTTTAAATGAAATGTTCTAAAAATCATAAAACAGCAAACCGGTTTTTGACTGAATAACGCGTTCACCAAATAACTGAGTGTTAGTTTCAGCTAATTTTGTATAGATCTGTCAAGCCGTGTGCGCCTGTTCTGAGCAACGCTCACTCTGTAGGAATGAATCGAAGCGGAGCAGTATGCGCCCCGCAGGGAGAAAAGCCCACAGCGCAAGTTAACGTTTGCAAAGGAGCCGTATTCAAAGCTAAGCGACTCGTTGCCAAATTTTATATTTCGTCAGTTGCGGAAAATACTTGTAACTTTGATTGCATCTGTGTCCCTTAATACGCAACGGTTTTTAATAAACAATATATTTTCTATAAACGTAATTTTCTGTTCTGTCGAACTATCCATTTTAATTTTAGGCAAGCTATTTGCAGATTTATAGAATGCGACAGTGTGTATAAGTAGCAACAGGGCAGATTTGATTGTGGACTTAGGTACTGTCTCATCTATTATTAAAAATATTTTATTTTAATTTTTTTTTATAATTAAATACTTTTATGGTTTCCGGATTTGGGACCCAATGCTAGTGTAAGTGACAGTCTTCACTCTGCTTCACGCAAGTATGAAAAATACAGGCTGGTTCAAAAAAATTATCATTTTTTATTTGATTGTGAGTTTTAACTATAACTTTTTTTTCCAAATGTAGGAGCCAATACTAGTGTCTGTGACTGGGAGCATGATTTACTGGACAGATTTCTTTGTAAGACAAAAAAAAAAAAAATAGTATTGTGCTAAAATTTATTATTTTATGTGATTGTGAATTTCAATGAGAACTTTTTTCCAGATTTGGAGCCTAGTAATAGTGTATGTGACGGTCTTAACACTGCTTCACGTATGTATGAAAAAATATAGGGGGTTCAACATTTTTTTTTTTTTTTTTTATTTCATTGTGAGTTTAAACACTATTTATATTTATATATTTCCAAACATTGGACTCAGTTCTAGTATCTGTGACGTTAAGCGTAATTTACTGGACAGATTTAATTGTAAGTCGAAAAAAAGTAGTATGATTCTAAAATTTCTCATTTTATTTGATTGTGAATTTTAACTAACTTTTTTCCAGATCTGGAGCCCAGTACTAGTTTATGTGACCGCCTTAACACTGCTTCACGTAAATATGAAAAAATATAAGGTGGTTCAAAAATTTTTCATTTTTAAATGATTGTGAGTTTTTTTGAATATCTTTTTTAACCTTTGGAAAAATATGGTATTTCAGTTAATGTAACATTTTATGAAGACCAGACCAGGCTTCACTGATGCAAATTCAGCGTAAGGTTGGTTGTTCCCTCACATAATGCTTAGTTGGTGACAAAAGGAGTCACCTTCAAGTGAATTATTAAACTCGAAACAATGACGCCAAACACAAGGTGGAGTGTGACCACGGAACAGGTTAACTAGCTGAGGCGTCTCCCATCAGTCTAGTCTAGCCCACAATACAGTCCGCCAAGTTTAGTCTGCCAGTCTACCAGTCAACATCAGATATGCAATTTTATTTAGTAAGTGGAGTAAGTGAAATTGGAGCTGTAGGAGCACACAGCTGGTAAAAATAATTTAAGGAAGTGTTCTCAAGGAATAGTTAAAAAAAAAACCTCGTTTGCCAAGTAAAACCCATCTAACTTAGTAAAACCCCATAGAAAAACTATAATTCTATACCAATAGGGGATGAGCGTAACGGATTAATAGAGAAACAATTTCAGTGTTTATCTAAGTATTGCTACATGAAAACTATGAGCAACTTTTGGGATAACTAAGTCAAGTAAGTGATCTCTTTTAATAAGTGAAAAACAGTGGGGTCTATGTACAACATTTTAAGTGCATCGCGGAATAACAAGCAAGTTAAGCGCTTGAAAGTACTATGTATATTTTAATCATAATGTATCATAATTACAAGTAAAAATGCGTTAAGTATAAGAAGTTTTTTGAATGAAGAAACTCTAGCTTTCAAAAACAAAGGTTGTAATAAAAGAAATACTTATAATATTTTGAGTAAAGTCCAACTGAATTTATATTACATTTAGAGCAAAATATTTAATGAATTGATACCCCATCAAACTAACATCTTAAAATATTTTAGTAACTGACGAAATAATGGCTAAATAACTAAAAAAAAAAAAAAAGGAATGCAAAGAAATGCCTCAAGCGGTGGATATTTAAAACAAATTGGATCTTGGATTTCTATCATTTGGTAGGTACATGTTTTAACAGTCGTTTTATTTACGGAAGTGTCTTGGTTTGATCACAAATCAATCTCGAGTGAAACCACATTGAGATAGATGACGAAATAACTTTAAAATGTACAGTATATAGAATCGGTTCTACTGCATAGAATGTTCTGAAATTTTAATATGTTATGCTAGATTTTTAGTTCTTTTATAAAATCTACTTTTTAATCGAGAAATTACTGAAAACATATGATAAAAAATGTTAAAAGTGAAAGTATCCTCCACGAGGTGTTTAAAATTTTATTCAAGCTATTTACACGGCCTGAAACTACGGAATTTTAATGAATTTAACTTTCTTTTGAACTATTACTATTTTTCAATTACTTTACAGTATCTACAAGTGTTAAGAATTAGTGGAATTATCACGCAACCAAAATGTATTGTTTGCAAGTTGGATAATAATAGATTACGCAATTCCAGGTTGGTTTAAAGGTTCTTTACTATAAAAAAATGTTTATTTAGCACTTGTATTGTTTTGTTGTGTGTCTTTACTGTTTTTAAAATGGTTTATATATTGAAATGGTTTTCAGTATCAGCTTCTGCTTGAAACGTTTCCTCATATCCTATGATTGCAATGAAAATTATCTGTTTACTGGAAAGCTTACTCCCTCCCTTATGCTCTAAGCTAAACAAACCAGAATTTATCCAAATTCTAAGGTGCTTACATAATATAAAACTTATATTTGCAATCTAATCTAATCTTCACTCGGAACAATAAACACGGTATTTAAATATTTTGGGTAGATTGAAGGTAACTAAGTTAAGCAGCCCATAAATGTAATAAAGAATCGTAGCAGCTCACACTGTATTAAACGTAATCTTGGATCTTATATCATACAGTCAGGGGACGTTACACTTAGTGTTACATCCTTAAATGTATAAATACATACACGCATTTACATAAAATCTTACCTAATGTGCTTCTACATAAGTCACTGTTCATATTATAAGTTCAGTTCGTAGTATTGCAACAATAAGAGTTCAATAAATGTTATAAAAGAATGAAGTCAGAGATTTAACAGTAAAAATATTATAATCAAGTACTTTGAATAAATTATTTCAAATACAATTTGAACAATAACATACTAAAAACCTAGTGTTCTGTAAATGAAAACAGTTTACAATATCGAGAAGTATCATCGGTTCCACCCAGTTAAATTTCTATGTTGTTCCTTCTAATGAAGCGCACCACCCTCTAATACACTGAGACGTTTCCTATGGCAAAGACTTACATGACTTACATTAACTGGGTAGCTTATACCCCATTGTTTTAAATCTTTACATTCGAAAAAGTGGTGGTTCGTATCAGCCTCCGACTCCCTATCGCACTGACACAGCGGGGAGTTTGCTAAATGTATTTTGTGCAAGTCGCTTCTGATGCTACCATGATTGAATTTTAACCTCGATATTATAGATAAAGCTTTTTTTGTGGCATACTTTTTAAGACATCACTGTGTTGTTGGTATTTGCGGATGTATCAGCCTATAGTGTCCTCCCTTGTGTTGGTTAGTGGATTGCCACACATCGTTCAAGCATTTGTTTTCTGACAGATTATTGGAATTATGTCACTTCGTATTAGTAGTTGCACTGGGTTACATTTTTGGGCATATAATATTGCTAGAGAATCCACTCTCTCGTTGCCATGAAGTCCAACATGTCCCTTTACCCAAATAAAGGAGATGTTCATTCCTAGTTCATTTATAGTGGTCGTCAACTCCAATATATTGTACAGAAATTGTGCCCTCCTTCTATCTTTGATCCCACCTCCCAACTTTTGGAGTGCCGATTTACAATCTGTGAGAACTACAATATTTGGCACACGCTTATCTAGTGCTTTAAGGATCACTACTAGTTCAACCATAAAAGAGGATGTTTCTGCCCGTAGCTTAAACAACCTTGCCACTTCGTTAGTGCTATCAAAAAAGACGCTCCCAACCATGTTGCCAGTCTTGGACCCATCTGTGCAGATATGTGCGACTCGTCCCATAGCGCTTAGATAATCACTTAGAAGATTATTGTTACTAAAAGCATTTTCTGAATATATTAGATTTTCTATGATCTCGCGTCGTATCATAGGGGTTTTAAAGTTAACATCATAGTATGGCAATCTTCTGTGAGAGAGCACTTGTGACTGATATTCACTTAGGTCGGAGACGGCCACGGTTAGTAGACTTGTGCATTATAGTTCGCGAAGAAGAGCGCTCAGTTTAGTTCGTAGTTCGCTCTTTTAGTTCGTTAGTTCGCGTCTCGAATTCAGAGAAACAGATCGTTCGCTCGCCTTGCTACCGCTACTGCACGCGCTATTTTGTTTGTTATGTCAGTTTTACTAGGACATAATCATTTTTTTTTGTCGTTTCTAAATGGAATTTAATATGACCTTCTTAACAAAAGTTATTGCTTGATAATAGCCCTTTCAAATGACATTGGCTTGATCAGTTGCCACCGATAAATCAAAGTGTTCATTGTCCTTTGCACAAATGGGTAAACTGAATAACTGTGCTGTTTTTACTATTTACTTTACATGCATTCGTAGAATATTAATTTTTTTTAATGGATTTATTTATTAGTTCATGGAAGAAACATTACTTATAAAAGGCGCTAATGACCCCGCCGGCGACGCGCCCTTAAACCCCAACAACAACACAACATTACTTATAAAATATTATAAATGCGTTTATTTTGATGAGTTAAAATACCCGTTTATAAGTAATCGGCTTTTTTAATTTAAATATAGTTTTGGAAATCATGAACAAAATATAATTCTACTATTGGCTACAAGTTAAGTACTATATGACAGAAACAATATTACCTAGATTATTAAGAAAAGTAACAGTAATACTTCCAATGTGATACCTAACAATTAGACATATAAAAATGACAATGACCCTTGAATGAGAAAGTGGTAACAATAACGAAAGTGCATAAATTTCCAGTAAATTGGAAATCATTGAGCTATTTTTTTATTAGTGTAGGGGAGGATAATCCAACACACCTTCACAATATTTTGGCGACGAACGAAACTGATGAAGACACAAAAGTTAAAATCTTTTTGAATTTCGCAAGTCATTTCTTTACATAACTTTCACAAATCTGTTAACGAACAGACTGAGATAAGTATTATATTGTGTCAGCTTTAAAATCAGAGCTAGAAAATTGTAAAAGATACTGTTTCTTTGGTTAAGAAAACAAGAAAAAGCCTTTAGAAGCCAAATTCTCCATAGAAAGTGATAATATTAAAAATAATACTTAGTATTCGTTGATAAAAGTCTGGAGTATCTTAGTAAATAGTTAGTTTTAATGAAAGCAATTGGTTATAGAAAATCCAAAAATTAATTTAAAACAGGAGGTTTCATTTGATGTCTGTGAGACAATATTAGAGGTTCTAAAATTATGAGAAAAAATGAGTATCAAAGTGAACGAACTTTACCCTGAAATAACAATATTACACGAAATCTAGGTAAAAGTAAGAGCAGTATTTCATTAGTAAAAATGAGCTTATGATAGACATTAATTTAACAACTGAAAGCGATAAAACATATTACAATTTTACTGTAGACAGAAAATTGTTAAAGATGCAAGAAGTGCAAAAAAATAGCTTAAAAAATAAAATAGTAAAAAAACATATCCTTTGTCCTTTTCTACTCTTTCGTAAAATATTATATTTTTGAAGTGTACTATATTTTTATAGATTATTCCAAAAAACATTCTACCATCAACCGAAAAAATGTTGGTAATCCTACCGGCGAATGGTGATAGTTCGCGACCGGGAATGCTCAATTTAGTTCGCGAACGATACCGCTCAGTTAGTTCGTGAGCGGTAGCGCTGTGTTTAGTTCGCGAACGATACCGCTCAGTTTAGTTCGTGAGCGGTAGCGCTGTGTTTAGTTCGCGAACTATACCGCTCAGTTAGTTCGCGAGCGGTAGCGCTGTGTTTAGTTCCCGAACTAGGTCGCTCCGCTCTGGAATTCCAGAAAGACAGCTCGTTCGCTCGCTTTGCTAGCGCTACTTCACGCGCTCTCTTCTTTGTTATAATAGTTGTCTAGCGAACTGTGTTACCTTTTAGATAATAAACTAAAACAAAAATTGCTCTTCGGGAAAGGATCGAACGAACTAACGAACTAAGGAGCGAGAGATCTGGGAACTAGTTCGCGTATTTCGCTCGTGGGAGCGCTTTTCCGAACTAGTTCGTTCGCGAACTACACAAGACTACCTTATAGTTCTGTCGTTTTATCTGCACACCGGCAGAATGAGAAATGTAATACCAGACTCCACGTTCCTACTACCTACCCTCCGAGGTTAAATTGGACTCATCCGGTTCCCGATCACCTCTTCGAGGCAGTTGCCGCTCGCCTTGTAAACTCTTCATAAGAAAGTGAGAGAATGACTAGCGCTATAATATGAAAAGCCTGACTGGCTTGAAAATAGCACTATTTCGATTAAACTATGTATGAAAAATTGAAGTATAGAGGGGTGAACCAAGGCTATGATGCTTCAAACATAGTCATCTGTATTATGCCTTCTGACTCACATTGGAGTATAAACGTGCATAAATATTACATTCATTTTGAAATGCTTATTAAAAATTATGAATGCAGCATCACGTTATGATTAGATTTTAGTGTCCAAAGTTCTATACTGAAAAATGTCAGTATTTTCTGCTAAAATGCTTTTCGTCAATAATTTTGCAACAGCATCGCCAAATTATAACATTTATAACTGTACAGTGAGTTTAATTAATATAAAAATATAATATCTTTCATATTTAATAGACAAAGTTAATTATTTTCTGCTGTTTTAATAAATTTCTTTTATTGAACAAGAAGGATCGAAAGGTGAACAAAAATTTTTTTGTAGCTTTCAGTTTTTCAGTGCTATGGTTTCACCAAATTTTAATCCCTGTTTGACCACCAATCATTTTTTATTTCACCTTGTTATTTTAGCTTCAAACCGCCAGAATGAGGGTAATACGTGATTCCGTAAAGCTAAAGCTTTCCTTTATCATCGCTAAGTACGAACATACATACAGTGGTCTCTCGTCTCCTGTTGCACGTATTTGATAAAGTGTCTTTTGTGATCCACAGATCCTGGTTCGATCTCCGGGGGCGACCATCCAGATTACGCTTTTTTTTTTATTCTTCCCTGAAACAATTGCATTAGAATGTCATAATTTATTCTTCTTGTCTCAGTTTTAACGCCAGTGCTGAAGAGTAACTGCGAAACTGTAGTGCTGAAAGGAATCAAGTAAATAATATGTAGCCTTCTAATGGCTAAACTATTTCCCTCTGCTGCTGTATTTCTGACCTCTTTCTTTTAGCCAATTCTGTAAACCATAATAAATTAGCCCACTGCTACATAGGGAAGGTGAAGTGGTAATCAGTGTGGCAGATGGAAATTTAGGTCTATGCAGTCTATACATGTACTGGTACGAGTTAATTCAGAAGACCAATATGAAATTTGTAGGCGAAATGAAGGTGCTAGGCTATATTGACTTTCGGGAGCGGCACTCGGGTCTCAAGTGGTGCGGGTGGCACGCGTAAATCCTTTTGCGTGAGCTGCAGTTCAGTTATGTTTATCGGTCCTTTGTTCAGCGGTATATTCCAAACTATACTACTTTCGTTGTATTCCTCCTGAACCCCTTTATTGCGACCGTGAGCATTTTGAAATCAATGCAAAGTGAGAAAATGTTAACGCGTTTGACAGCTTGCTAACTGACGAGTGAAAATCAGATCTACTACTAACAACGGGAGTGTCTAAAGGCCTCTCTGTCCATGAACCTGAGCCATTATGAAAAGCAATACTGTAGGTTTTGTAGCAATGAAATAGGCGGATTGCGCGGAAAATTGGAACTCTGTTACTTTATGAAGATGAATAACGATAAGAGGACTCCCGTCGAAAAATACATTAAAAATTTCCCAAAATAGCTACAAATAAAACCCCATCCCTTCATACAAGCCCTAACACCACGTGTTTTTGGCTATCAAAGCGTTCGTCGGTGACTCCATGCGATAAACAGCTATTTGTGTCAAAACTACTACAGCAACTGATACAAATTAAGAGCCGCACCGGGTATCGAACCCACTATCTCCCGCATGACAGACCCGAATGTTAAAAATTCACCCGCCAGACTCGATACTTTGACCGGCCTACAAGAAATAACAATATAATGAGTTCAACTGAGGTCGAATGGAATGCATTTGAATTTCCTCCCGGCATTCGCCTTGAGTGATTTTGAGGAACGATAGGAAGCCTAACTGTAAGACCATGCTGGATATCGAACCCCGTCCTCCCGAACCTCAGGTCCGAACATCACTGCTCAACTACCAGGCTCGGTTCTCTATGAACTTATTAGTTATCGACATTCGATGCAGGTTTCCGATGATAATTACAACGTCACTGACTTTATCGTTATATAGCTTATGTCAAATCTGTTAGAAATAAAAGGATACGATTCATCACGATAAAGTCTTTCGTAGTGATCATAAGAGATACTACAGCACGCGTATAAAACCTTGCCTCATAAAACATGTAGATTGTTTGGTGCAGGAGATATTACCCTAACTTCTCTTGTTATCCAGTGATTTGAGTTCAATATGACCTACATCTCTAATTATTGCTTCCAAAATGAATACCAACCACCCGTTCGAGGTGAAAGTAGATCCGATGAAGTGATTCAATGAAGAGGAACCGACTGCGGGGAGTGATGACATCAGTCATACCACACAGTCTGCATATGCCGTGGAAGCGTAATCGATCTATGATATCAAAAATTGAGATGCTAGAACTCACGCGAAATTGGTAATAACCTGTTGAAATTTGGTTTAATTGCTTCGTCAATACCGTGTGTCATTTTCACGTTTTGCGCTCTTGCTTTGCAGAAAACTTGCCAGGAATTTAATTAAAAAATGCCAAATTATGACAGCGACGCACAGACATTAGATGCCGCCAGTGTTCAAAAATCAATGACAGTCTCTTGAAATGTTGGTTTACTCCTGTGTTGTAATGTTTTCTTACCGTTTCATGTTTTCTTCTTTATAAAAAGTCGCTCAAAATTGACAAATGGACAATACCTATCCATCATGTAATACGGTGATGCCCACCATCTTATATTGAAATCAGAGATATTCGATTGCTTCTGATGTAAATAATTATGCCATTTTCGCGATGGATGACGCAGTGCGAAAATTTCGTAAAAGTTTTTCTCTTGGTTCAGGCTCTATTTCAACCTAACCACGACCTCTATGGCAAACGAAACTGATTAGGTTGAGATGATCCCTGAACCGATAATTTTTATGTTATTATTGCAGTGCTGATAGCATTTCGTAGTTGTGCAGCCTCTCACATTTTGGAATTTTTAATTAAATTCCTGGCCTTTGAAGACAGCCGATGCCGTTCAGAACCTTCGTTTCAGTTTTAAAAAAAATGCTGCTACAGTGGTGGTCATACTGTGATTTCTGTGATCAGCTGCAACTATCTTTATAATTATCTCTGATGTAGCTCATTTGAGGTTCTCGTATTTGTTGTATACTGCGCACCGAATTTGGGAGCCTGCTGTAGCAACGTTTCTATGGAAGCGATTAAATTTCCGGTGAAACACAGCGCGTTTCCTGGGAAATGATCCCGGCTATAGTTGGCAAGGTATAAAAGGCGGCGTCCCACAGGGCCAGAGCGTACTCCAGACTCGGGCTGGACAGCGAGCAGACGAGTTGGAGCCTTGGGCTGGCCGGGTGTGGTGAGCACATCCTTCAGTGTGAGGTCAGCGATGTGCAGTGTGGTTCGCTAACTATAGGATTTTAGGCTTGTCGCGACAGCGGCGGGGATGATTTTGCGTGGGGTCAGGGGTCAGGTGGGTGAAAGGGGTCGGCCGCGGCGGTGGCGATGACGACTGTGATGTAGAGCGCCTTGGAGGCTGTTAATGCTAACCAGTCCCTGGTACATTCACAGCGGTCACTAAAACCCCACGGTCAGCATCGAACTCGAGCTCCTTCATTCAGCTGACGACTGGCCGCGTGCTTGGCAGAGGTGGAGGTGGGGGAATGGAGTCTCGGGCGCCGGGGTTGTCAGGGTCTGGACGGCGGTGGATCGCTTGTTGAGGGTGAAGGGAGAGGGTACGAGTTGGTAACATAATTATGGGGAGGCTGTGATGGTAACAGGGGCCGAAAAGACGCTTTGCCATCACAGTCCCACCGACACGGTCCATCTCGTCCGCTGCCTTCATCTGAGGCGATCTGTACGCCACCGTTACAGACGTTCGCGGCCATCCGACGTGTGGTTCCCCACTCCCTCTCCTCCATCGCTGCAATCCCCGCTTTCGCAACTAATCGAAGATCCTCTAGACAGTGGACGGCACGGTACATCATCTATTTTTTTTTTCTTTTCCGTCTGCTGCTGTCCTCACACTGAAGGGTGCGTCACCTCACTGGAGCTTGCTGTCCAGGCGGGGATTCTGATCCACCCGCCGGCTGTTCCAGGCGTGTCTGGAGACCGCGGTGGTGTTCGCTGCGCCGCCTGGGCTGCTGCAGCAGATGACGTACCTGTCGCAGGGCGTTTTACTCACCCAGCTGGAAACCAGACATCATTTACTGAAGACAGTGATGAGAGGATATATCTATGTGCACGGGAACTGACTGATCTCCTGTAGAAACCTTGTCTGCGCTGCCACGGTAAGGCAATGTATGCCGTTGAGCAGTGGACGAGTGAGTAATGACGGCTCCAGCATAGGGATGTCTATTTATTTATTTAAAGGTTTATTTAGCCTGGCAAGATTAGGGCTATCAAGCCCTCTCTTACATCATACCAGGTGTTTATAATAACTAATATACACCTTACACAAACTAACAGTATACAACACTTATACTCGTATAATATTTGGCCTGAATCAAGTTCAAGAGTAATACTAACAAAAAAACTTAATAATATTTATGAGTAAACTACTCACTAAAATCTTAATAGTATTCGTGTTTAACTAGTTAATAATTTAATGGTATAAACTAATGTTAGTGAAAGTTAAAGAAGTAAATGGTACAAACTTAATACTAGTAGGATGAAGAAACAAGACACAAACTAATAACAGGGAAGGCAGAATAAAGAGGTGGGCACTGTATACATCAATATTATTCAGATCAAAAATTTAAGTTATGCATGGAAGGAGAGCTCTTTTAGCTAGTGCTCCAATAAGTAATGCTTTCTCAAAAGAATTTTAAATGGGCAGATTTTTATGGTAGTTCTAATTTTCAGGGGAAGACATTCCACAGTCTAGCCGCTGAAATTAAGAAGGAATTGGCTAGTGTTTCCGAGCTGTGGGAGTGGATGGTTAGTATGTTTGAGTTCAGGGATCTGGTTTTAATATTATTGGAAAGTCCTAGGTATGAGATATTGGAACAAAGGTAGGCGGGAGTTTTCACATGTATGAGGCGGTGAAGGAGACACAGAGTGTAGAATCGTCGTCGATCCCAAACGCGCAACCGCAGTTGTGACCTACATCCGTTCACAACTGCGGAATTAAGTACACGAAGTTGAGCCACTATGTGCAGTGCTTGCTATGACAAGTGGTGATTACGTGCTGACCGCGTCTCCACCACCACAACCGCAACGAATAGAGACCTTCCGATTGCACCAAGTCTTTCTTTCAGGTAAACGTTCTCGGCACGTCCTTGAGCAAAATGCACAGAGAACTAGTCAATGACGCAGTATTGAAGGCTCGAGATCTACTCAGGCGAGGAACTTACGATACTAACGACCATGTACTGGGAGAAATCTATTTTACTTTGAGTAATATATGCATTCACTTTTCCTTCGTGGCCTTGAATTTTGTATATCTTAATCGTACCAAATATGTCTTTCATTTCAGTAGTTTGCAGTCCCGAATACTGTATGTTCTGATATGATCCAAAGAACAGGTCCTAGCAATGGTTCCTGTTGAGCTATGAGTTTCCACCACGGCGTATTGCATGTTGTGAACTTTCTCCAAAACATTGTGAGCCAAGAAGCTCTCCAATAATCATTCATTGCGCATTTAACACCTCCAATAACTGACACGATTTTTTATTAAAAAAGATAGGGTACATTATCTGGTTCCATGAAATTTCATCAGATTTCTCACGATAAGATTATGAGTATACCAAAATCCTAAGCAAGCTAATGATTTTACGTAGAAGCGCCTCCGCGAACAGTTTCTAAAGTGAAGTATGTGCGTTTTAACAAGACATTTAACTTCTTTACTTATAAAACGCAAGTTTTGTTCATCTATGATGTCATATGTCACTCCATGACGTCACACTATGACGTCATGCTTAATGTGTTTGTTCTAGGTTATGTATGTTACTTAATAACATTTCTAAGCTCGAATAAATTAAATGGCAGAACACTGAAATAAAAGTATGTATTACCTTTAAATCAACATATCAATCATTAGATGCTTATATTTATGTAATATTCTTTTGATGTGTAGAAGCGTTCCTTAAATTCTTTGTCCATATATATAAGACAAAAGCTTTAATTTTCGAGCATCAATGTTATCGAAAGTTTTGATTAGATTGTTATTTAGGATGGGTCAGAATTACAACTGGCATTTGACGTTACAGCAGAGGGCAACAATAATTTTTTAAAGTAATTTAAACTGTCTTATTATTGAAATTATAAAATCGTTTTGACGGAAATAATTGCACACTGATCGCGTTCTGTGCAGCTTCCACAACAAACATTACATGGTATAATGTAAGTTTATAAGATTTATTTTATATTCCTTTGCTTTCACTGTGCAATATTACTGGGGCTATTATTTCAGCAACATGTAAATGTGTCAGCCATTCAAATGTAATATCGGTCTGAATCACGGATAAAAAAATAAAGAAAGGGGCAAAAACACTTGAAAGTTTTTTTAATCAAATTATATCGCAATGCATTATTGCCACTAAAATGCGATACAATACATGTATTAATATGCGTGAGATCATCTGGCGGCAGCTTCAGCGTGGTATGTGGTTAGGTTGAAACGCAACCTAGATCCGGATGGAAACCTTTTTGCTACAGCGCAAGGCACGAGGAACTACATTGAATTTTATTTTATAACAATTCTATTTAGTTAAGCAATTGCTAAGAAATGAATTGTCATAAGACTGAAAGAAAAGTATGTATTTCGTTTTCTTTATTAAATTGTTTTGTATTATTTTTAAACAGTGTACTCCAATCATTGTAACGTTGTACAAATGGATTCGAAAGTCTGTAAACAAGTAAATAAATTTATAAATTATCATATTAATTACCAGTTGTTGTTTTTTTTTTTTTTTTTTTTTTTTTTTTTTTTTTTTTTTTTTTTACTGAAATCATCGCATGGTTTGAATGAAAGAAGTTCCAATTGATCGCGATGTATGTGGCCTAAACCACAATTAAAACTAATATACGTGGCACAACGTACGTTGTTAAGATTTATTTTTAGCATTCTTCGTTTTCACTTCAGCCTATGTAAGCTGTGTCAGCGGTTAAAACATCGATCTTCATCACAGGTAATAAGAAAGAAAGGTGTAAGAATTTATGATGATTTGGGATCAAGTTTATATCGCGATGCATGATGACACTGAAATGCGATACAGGGAATGCATTAATTCGCGTGTGATTGAAGCTTTGCTTTTCTAGCGGCAATATTAGCGGAGATTGTGGTTAGACTGAAATGTAACCTGGACCAAGTCGACAACTGAAGCTTCTTGTTACAAATTACAACGAGCTTTCTTTTACAACAATTATATTTAGTTAAGAATCTGCAGAGAAATAAATTACCGTAACACCCCGTTAAACCAGTCGTTTTTGACGTGCTTTGTGACCAGTTACATTATAATAGGCAAACGACTTCCGCGCAACGCTGTAACAAACCTTTTGAAGATTTTTACTCTGTAAGTACCGAGCGTGGTGGGTGAGCGGTTAACATTCAGGTCTGGCATTCGATTGCCGGCCCAACCGTCCAGATTTTTGGTTTACAAGGATTTCCAAAATCGTTCCATACAAATGTTTAGTTTCATTGCAATGGAGAATGTGACGGGATGGCTCCGTGGCTAGATTGTCTCCCGTCGTTGATCACCATCCTCTCGCACCTGCTATGATCTTGTCGTCGACAAACCTTGAACTCGCAGTTACAACAAAAAGCAAAAAAATCAAACTAATAGCTAGAGAAAAACGGCTTTATCCTTTTGTTCCACAAAGAGTACTTCAACTATTACTGAGCAACTCGTTGAGATAAGCCAAAGCGAAAAAAATTGTGTTCGTTTCAAGAAAGTAAGTTTTGTTTAACTATAACTTTCCAGTGGCAACAAAAAATATATTATGAGGCTGCAAAGTTTATATTGGTGAGATATCAGACGCGATAGCATATCTTGAACTGAACAAAGTTTAATCAGTAACTGCTACGAGGATACATGAGCATCCCTATGAGGAACACTCGGCTAGTAATTCGGGAGATCGTTCCTTCGATACCTGCTCTCGCCATCCAGACTTCGGTTATTCTTGGCTTCCCAAAATCACTCCAGGCGAATGCCGAGAAGATTCGGTCAAAAGGACCCTGGCCATGACAGTTATGTTACGTTCACTGGATCATAAATTAAACTGATCATGTTAACGTTTCTGCGCTGCCCCAGATTCTTTAAAGTTTGTCAGTATAAGCTGAGCTTATTGGAGGAAGGGTGACCAATTCCCTTTCTCCTTACCTAACCTAAGAGGACCTATAGTTTAATATAGAATCCGAACCGCGGATGCTTCTGCCATACTTCACAGCAAGCTATGTAAGAGTTGAAGGTCTGGTTACCTCACAACGACAGGGATTCGAACCGGGGAACTTACAATCTCCTGTCTGAACCTTAACCACTTAGCCACCAGGCTGCTCTAGCCTCTGATAGTAACAGGAACATATAGTAATAGGAACATATGATTTAAGTTAAGAAATATCGAGGAATAAAATGGAGACATAAAAATGAAACGTCCAATATTAGTATCCAGTCACCTAAAGTCGACAGAAAGTTACGCCTTGTTATATCAAGAGAGTTAAGAACGTTAATCTGGTGTTTAATAAATACTTAAAACCAAAAATTTTTAATCTTCCGTTTACAATACAATAAATTGGATTATTTAGTAGAAATGAATTAACCATAGAATCAATTGCAAATTAATTGTTTTTGTAATAGATATGACGTTTAATAAATATTTGAAACTAAGGCATTTTAATCTTCCATTTACAGCACAGCACAGCCCAGATTAATTACTAGACATAAAATCTCGTATAGTGTAGTTGAATGTCACTGAAAAGTCGAGTTATAGAAGCGAATGTTGTTCGTTTCATTTAAAGCCAGTTTATGCCAGAGGAGTGAGGGCTGATAGGCTTGTTTGATCCTGTCACGGAACACTTCCCCGTATCAATTACAACCGGTTTATGCCAAAGGAGGTACGCCTGTTAGATCCTGGAGGGGTAACAATTGGAATGTTGATTGAAGTATGAGCCACTTCATACCTGCCTAGTGAAAATCTGACTAATTGTGCCGTATTATCAATAACAATAGTCACTGAAACGTTAAGCAATTTGAAGTGAGGTTAGTGGAGAGGGTATCAAATACATGTTCATTGGAACTTTGTTGATGTTAGCAGGGTTATCGATTACAAACAGGAGAGGGTGACGGGAGGAGAGAGGAATATCGATTACAACCGAAAACCTGGGCAGGGGTCAATGGGGAGGGAATCGATTAAAATATTCTGTGAAGTGTGAAGCTGGTTGAAGTTAGCGGGGGTATCGATTACAAGGAATGGAGGGGTGGGGGAAGGGGTATCGATTACATGTTTTTGGTCCGGAGTGCTGATCTGTACAAACGAATCCCTATTATTGTCACGCCTTTCTGTATTACCCTGCCTACACTGTTCGGTTCTTCACTTGCCTTCGCGTCGCACCGTTGTGGAATTTTATTGCTGCCAGAGTATCTCGTTTGGCTCTCAGCCATCATCCGCAATGTTGACACAATGGTTTTCTGCTGAATCAGTCCGCTGCAATATTGAATTACGAAGTCGTACTGCTGCAAATACATGGCCCACCTGGCGATCCCAACGCTCGTAAATTTCGCACTGCGCTATAACCAAGATCTCAGTTACGGGGTACTACCTAACAAATAGGATCAGAATTTAAGCACAACGAAATACTGTAGTAGATAACATGTCTGATACTGAGACATTAAAATGGGGGTGTGTCTATTTCAGAGTCCTGCTGGTGGCGTAAATACGCAGGTTTGGCTAGTCGATCAACTTATGCAAAGATGCTCTGGATCCTTTAAGACTAGCCCAATCCACAGATGAAAGCCCGATTATTATTGAAAGCTTCGTCATGTTTAGTCGTCCACTCCCACAGTGATGTCTTGTATCCTGGCAGTACTGTTGGTAAAAAATTAATGCAATATGTATCCAGTTAATCTTTGACGAAAATGAATGTACATAAACTGTACTATATGCATATAGCATTAACTTAGAAAATCTGGCAGAGTTGTCTGGTGTATGAAATCCGGATTTTGATACACATATGGAAAAGCCAAGCAATGACCCAATTGAGATTTTTTAGTGAATTTACGCCTGTTTGTTTCCTCCAATAATTTGCTTCTCGTTGTTAAAGTTCAAAACCAAATATTTTGACAAGTAGTCAAGCCTTTAAAATCCTATTAATATATAAACGACCTTATTCTTCCTCGTGTAATGAAATTTTTAGTTTGATTCGCGACTCGTCTATATTTGGGATCGAGTTGTATCTTTGAAAGTCTACTAGCTCGATTCCACACAAATCGTGACTCAGATCTATTGGTGGATACTAGTTTAGGGGGCCTGAAAGTTCCGACTGGTAAAGGTGCCCGTTTAATCATTTGCCATGCTGGGTATGCTGCATCTGGTTTCATTCCTGAAAGTAAATAAGTTTTTAGGTCCAAACATAGCAGTAACAGTGATTATCATTGTGAAATGAATGCTGCAACATTTAGTCAGTAGTTCAAAAACCAGTTCCTACCATATTTAGCCCCACATTCCATAATTGTAATGGATAATGCAAGTTATCACTCGGTTGTAAGGGAAAAAGCACCAAGTAGCAACAGTAAGAAGGCTGATATAGTTGAATGGCTCTCCATAAATTCAGTTCCACACTCTGCTTCCCAGACTCGTGCAGAATTATTACAATTAGTTCAAATGTACCGTCCACGCCAGAAGAAATATGAACTTGATGCTATCGCTCAAGAACACGGTCACAGGGTTTTGCGTCTGCCACCGTATCACTGTCAGTACAATCCTATCGAGCTTGTGTGGGCACAGGTTAAGCGATTTGTGGCAGAAAGAAACTGTACTTTCAAAATCGCCGATACAGAAAAGTTAGTTCATGCCGCTATTCGAACTGTGACTGTAAAATCATGGGCAGACTGTGTTCGACACGCGGAAAATCTTCAAGAAGAAGACTTCAAGAGGGAGAGTTTTATAGGTAATGCCTTGGAGCGATTTATTATTAACCTACGAGATTCTGGATCAGATACTGATACGAGTGATGAAGATCAAGACACAGAATAAATACAGGTATGACAGTGCACTTTTGCTTGTTATAAATCATGACGGTATATCAGGATACGAATGTATCTTACTTACCTCAATTTAACTGTGTCTGTTTTTACTTGTTATTTTTCTAAACAAAATCTAAGCAATGACATACGTTTGATATATTTGAAGTGCTTTGTATTCGTTTATTGAAGGTTGTTCACTGTTGTAACAATTGGAACATAATTGTTTGCTGCGGCTGAAACTTTCTGTCATTCTTGTCTCTCTTTAGAGTATTGTCATGTAAAGGGTTGCTAAAACTCATATTATTATTATCATTATTATTATTATTATCATTATATAGTAAGAGTAGCGCAATTACTAAACTTTCTTCCCTACCCTACGTCGCTCGTGTCCGGCTGGAAACATGGCAACGTCACATACCGTGTGCCATTACTATTTCTTTCTCTCTCTGCGCGGGCCGCCGTTGTTCGTGGAGCGCACTATAGTGACCTTGAAGAACAGGGGCGTGGCTCCTACATCGAGCGCAGCAGACAGCTGACGACGCTGCGGAGAGCAAGTACATTACACGAGCGTCTAGACACTCAGGCATCAAATTAATGCGGAGAAAAGGATCGGGAAGGAAGACGACAATTGAAACCACACAAACACAATAAATATTTACACAAATACATGTAGTTTCAAATAATTAATACTAAAAAAAAAAAAAAATGTAATTGTAAGGGAAATAAAAGTTTGAGTGGAACAGACTTTCTCAGCCGGCAAGGAGGTGTTGTATCCCACGGGATTTGGTAAAATATTGCAGAAGTTATGATTTCATACAGCTCTAGTCAAAGCAGGTCAGTTGCAACAGCAAAGAAAATCAATTGCAGATGTTGGGAAGTGGTCATTCAGAAGGCAACGCCCAGGAAAGCAGATCAGGTGTTAGCAAGAATACGCTGAAAGACGACGTCATTTGGCAAAGGATGGGAGAGTCGCGGAGGCCACGATTGGTCGAAAAGCCTCACTACCACTGGAGGATGGTGGGAGACTGGAGGTCAAAACCCAGGTGCACGAAGGAGGAAGCAGCCAGGCTGGGCTCGAGGCTCTTGTTTTAGGTCGAGAAGGAGTCGGCCGTGGAAATGTTCGAGGCGGGCAGCTAGTCGGCGACATCAGCAGAAGCAGTGATGGAAGCACCTGGAAGCATACATCATCATCTTTAAAGCCAACAGTTGGGATGAAACCATTTGGGAACATGTAATGGGGAGATCAAGCATTAGCAGCAAGTAGTAATTGACTTAACCATTTGAAGGGCTCAACAAGTCTATGGAGGTTTAACTGTGTGTAAATAAATGTGTAAATAAATGTAAATGCGTATATTCCTTGTTGAGAGTATCATTTATGAAAAACTACCACTCACATAACTTACAGTCTTACCCACAATTTAATGTACCTCTCGGGAAGTGGCAGAACGAAAGCAAAAAAATTCGGCAGTCCACCACACTATGTAAAATATAAATTAGATTTTTTAATATCAAATGATTTTTCAGAACTAACAATTCCGTCAAGGGATGAGGCTACTGTGATCAAAGTTTATTTGAGTCGTCGTGAGAATAAAATGGAAAATACAATTCAGATACTGTACAGAAAGCAAGAGGCGTTCAAAGATACGTACGAACTTTTTGAATCTGTGGCGACGTTAGGATGTAGTACTGCTGTGTGCGAGTCGCGAATCTACCTTTTCCATTTTGACTGCAATCAAGCCCTCAGAGGCTGTCAATGGGTCACGAAAGAATGGCAGACATGGTATTTCTGGCCTCTGAAAAGAAAAGAACCAGGGCAGTTGACCTGAAAGAAGTCCTTCGCAATTTTAACAATATGACCGATCGGAGAATTTAGCTGTTTTAGGAAAGGATTTATTATAGATATACAAAATGTAATATGTTTGAGGATATAATATAAAACTGAATAAATGAATTTTTTGCTCTTATCTATCTACCTCCCCTTCCGATACACTCACTCTCAAGTACGATGTGACCAGATGAAGTAAAATTTTAACTTCCACCCTATTTGCAACCACCACTGCCCTACCTTAAATTCAACTCCAGCGACGGTTAAAAACTCACGCGATTATCACTTTTTCCACTGAACCTGCAATGTTACGATGACGTGGACTATGTATATGTGGTTGCTGTCTCGGTGTTGTATAGGAAGTTATTAAAGAAAAACATCATTTAAGACATTCATCGCCTTGTTAATGTCGATAACCTACCTTTCGCATTCCTCTGCATTCATCGAGTAAGGCTGCACCAGCCCAGCGACAACCGACAATCTTGCACCTTTTAAAGTACTTTTCTGTGTTGAAAACATCAGAGCAGATTAATTAAGTGGCAACCAGGACTTATTACAAATATTCAACCAGTACTTTGATATACAGAAACCATACAATGTGCTTACCGAATGATTACGTAGGCTTCCGCGGTCACTGTTCTCTGCTTTGCCTATGCAGAACCTGACGCTTATGCTGTTCGTCTTCCATTATTTAATATAGGAATTATAGCAATACTCACGGCCCACTACACAAAAACTTCGAATTCGACACTCGTGTAACCACGACAAGCGCTGGATTGCTACTGAATTCGATTGGCTACTGGCAGAGTGATGACGTACCTGCGCAGAACCTCGCTAAACTGGACCGCCATCGTTCGTGGAGCGCACTATTGTTGACTGTTGGCAGCGAAACTTGGCTCGCGTAACGCTGCCGTAGCCGATTCACTTCGATAGCTGCCTCGTTCATTCCTGTGGACATACTAAAACTTGGATCACACACTGTGAAGCTCTCTCTCCCGTGTTCTACCATCGCCGGCTAACGTCAGATCTCCTACTCCTGGTTCCTCACGACTGAGTTCTCGTCGCTGCAACTCCCGCTGTTCTGTAAAACTCATTCCCAAAGTCTTTATCACAACCATATTTCTCATACATTAAATTTTCATATTTTTGTGTTCTTTTCATTCGCTTAGAGCTGTACCAAGTTTTCCCTTTCTTTACGTCGATACATTACCACATTGTTCCTCTTCCACATACTTAGCTTTGACTCCTATACATATAATTCTTAAATCGACATTAATAACCGCACTTCTCGTATTGTTATTTTTATGCACGGTTACCTGTGAATCGATGTCACTCCTCTTGCGTTGGACACACTGCTTTACTTTAATAGCATTCACTTCCTAATACACATTTCCTGACAGTGTCTCTCGTGTTCACTATTTAACACTAACATTGTTTGATGTAAATATTCACTTGTTTCTTTCTAGGCATATCTCTTTCGTTTACTAACAAGCTTTCCACCTAATGTTTCTCAATTTACTTCTCGTAACGTCCATTGCATTTCCCTGTCGTAACCATCAGTAAACTCGCTGTCCTTCTTGGCTGTTATGCTAACTGACCTTGTTGCTGCTGAGTATCCACTCAGCAATGTTTTCGCTTGGTAGGGTTGTTTTTTTTCCGTTGAGTGCGTCGTGCTTGCTGCGTCGACTCCCTGACCTCCTTCAACGCGCCGTGATACTGTCCCGCTGTACGCAGGTGATACACTTGTTCCGTTTTCGTACTCCGTTGTTACTCTGTCTTCCATATCCGACGTTCGCTCGTTCAATCCCCGTTAATAGAATCGCTTCAACTGATCCATGTGTACTGTTTTCAGATTATTTTTGTTTAGTCGTATTACTAATTTAGGATATTTCGTCATTACATCCGTAAATGGACTCTGAAAAGTATTCTACAATTTTTTTTTAATTTCCCTGTTCTTAATGAAAAATTCTCGAGAAACATCTTGTCTCCAGGTTTAAACTCTTCCGTAGGCTTCCGTTCGTCATACCACTCTTTGTTGTTTTCGTTCCCTTCACGGATAAACCGCTTGGCACTGTCATGTAACGCCTGAATTCGATTTTTCAGCACTTGTGCGTAATTATCATAATTGTACACAGGCACCTCTAGGCTCCACTGCAAAACTTCTGGTATATTTGCTTCTCTTCCATAGAATAACAAATGAGGCGAATAGTGTATGAGGGGTACTATTATAGACAAATGTCGCATCTATACTATTATAAATCAGTAAGCAAGCGGGAAGGGCACAAGTATTACCGCAGCAATTTGGGTGGAGTTTTCAATTTTTTTGAGATAGCGGTCACAGTTAAAATCTGCGGAAATAGCTAATGAATTCTATGTACCGAGGTATGGAGGGAATAATTAAATACATTTCTTGAAATAAAATTATGAGATACGGATCACTCTGTAATTGAGATGTTCACTCCTTGCACAAAAAATTGAAAAAATATCACACAGCTTAATTCTATTCAATACTTTGACTTCGAATATTTAGTTTTCCAGTTTTCTTGAAAGCAGTACATAAACGGAATACCTGGATCAGACGTAATAAGGATTACTATTACCAGTGTTTAATTTACTAACAAAATGGTGCATTTGACCAAAGATGAATACCTCTGGATTGTATACTTTGTCTTTGGTTATAATTTCTCGGTTTTATCTATTTTGATAAATATAATTATACAGAATTCGTTACTCAAACCACTACATAATATTTTAAATTTTCAATAAGAGTAACAGTAGTGTAATGTTTTCGGTAAGTAATTTTGTGCTTAACTTCGATAGTAAATGGTTTATCAAGATACCGGGTCGCCGTCATTTGTTAGTGAATAGCGATAGACGATTCGGAAGTAGGGAATAATATTTTGTGATATATAGTTTACTGATGGTTCTCGAGATATCTGAAGTCAAAAATTAGTTTTATATACAGGGAGAGTCAAAAGTCCTTGGACACCTTCATAAGTTGGAAGAGTGAAGGGAAAACTGAAAAGTGATGATGGGAACAGAGGTTTGATATGGGGCCGCAACTTATGGAGTGAATGTCATTCGTGGCCGCCATCTTGAAATCCGCCATTTTGGATTCAAGTCATTTTTTTAAAATGGGAAGGGGATGTATGACAAATCAAATAACACTCGCTTAAGCTCAGGAATTTAGTGGTGTAATTTGTTTTTGTCTATCTTGTACAGCTTAGAAGTTATTAATGTTCAAAGTTGCTACAACACATGTTCTACATGTTGTCCATCCCGTGCAATGCACACCTGTGGTCGCCGCAACCACTCTGACTGCACACGTAGGAAAGTGTCTACTGAAATTTGGTCAAAGGCGTGTTGTATGAGTTCCTCCAGGTGTCTCAAATCACGGATGCTCTTAGCATACTCTATCTGCTTAAAGTGTCCACATAGATAAAAATCAAAGGGCGTTAAGTCAGCGGATCTAGGCGGCCACTCCACGGGACCACGGCGACCAATCCACTTCCATGGCAGTTGTTCATTCAACTATTCACGGACACCAATGCCATAGTGTGGAGGGGCTCAATCGTGCTGAAAATAAGATGGGTAAATGCCGTCAGCGTTCAGTGTGGAAGGGAACACAAGGTCCTGCAGCAGCATCAGATACTGTGGCGCAGTTAAGGTGTTGTAAATGAAAAATGGCCCAATGATGCGGGTGTCCCATATGCCACACCCCACCATCACCTTCGTAGGACTATGTTCTAGAATTGGGGCATCCCAGGTCGGATTTGCGTCACTCCAGTATCGACAACAATGTCGATTAACCTCCCCGTTCAAAGTGAAATACGCCTCGTCGCTGAACAGTATGCCCTTGGCAAAAGAAGGATCCAGTTCATGTTGTTCAGTAGCCCACAAGCAGAACTTCAACCAGCGATCAGGGTAATCCTCGTTAAGTTTATGTTGCATCTGCAGCTTATAAGGATGCCACTTATTGGTGTGCAATATCCGGACAACAGAGGTTTGGCTCATTCCACATGGTAGGGCTACACGACGGGTACTTCGTTTAGGACTTTTCACAAACGACGCAACAACCGCAGTTGCAGTTTCCTCATTGGTCTCCCACTACGTGCGCTATCTTGAACAGAGCCCGTCTCCCGGAATTTGGTGATCACGTGAGCCACCGTGCTGTGCGATACCGGTTCTCTGTCTGAGTGCCGTCTATTGTAGTCAGCTGCTATTGTTTGGTAGCTGCGTTCCCCTGATATAAGGATGATTTCGATTTTCTGTTCACGTGTCAGACCCATTTTAGATCACCTGGAAAAAAGAGAGACATGAGTCAGTATCAAGGTAACTTTGAACATTAATGACTTCTAAACGGTACAAGATAGACAAAAACAAATTACACCACCAAATTCCTGAGTTCAAGCGAAAGTTATTTGATGTGTCATACACCCCCCTTCCCACTAAAAAAATGAATTGAATCCAAAATGGCGGATTTCAAGATGGCGGCGATGAATCACATTCACTCCATAAATTGCGGCCCCACATCAAAACTCTGTTCCCATCATCACTTTTCAGTTTTCCCTTCATTCTTCCAACTTATGAAGGTGTCCAAGGACTTTTGACTTGTTTTGTATATATATTAATGTGCCTTCAGGGACGGTTTTAGCTGATTCAGGCAGCATTTCAACCTAACCACAACTGCTAGATAGAAAAAAAAAACGAATAAACTTTAAATTGCGATACAGTCTATATATTATTGCGCGTATTTTAGTCTTCTTGCAGTACAAACTGAAGTTGTATTATGAAAATAATTGTTATAATTTATGCTACGCGTAGTTTGAATCTTGAAATAGACAATGTTGTCATTACTAAAACTGTATTTACCGATGCATTTCATATGTTTAGGAACATCTGCATCGTTTAATTTTGAAGCGGCATTATCACTACATATAGAGATTGTGGTTAGGTCGAAATGCGGCCTGGACCAGAATGTTCTTGCAACAACATAAGGCATGCAGAATTCAATTATTGTTAGTAATTAATAAGATGCTTTAATGAGTGTCATGTCTGTGATGACATGTACTCCCGGAAACAAAACAAACGTTGTGGATGTCCAGCCAATATTTCCGTGTAGCTTTGCCAACATGTTTTTTTTCTGTTTTCAGGCCGCATTTCAACCTAACCACTTCAGTTTTGAGGTACGATGAAGTAAGATGGCTTGATATTTGGGTAGATACATAGAAGGTATTAAGCAAGTAATACATGTTACTACCCACGGCATAAGAATGTACACATATTGTATTACGGAAATTTGTCAGCGATTTCAGATTAATTGTAACAAATATTATCGTTGGTGACAGAGATTTTTTTTTTTTTTAGAAATTACCATCGACTGTACGGCCAACACTACCGCAGATGGTAACATTTGTGAAATTGTGATGCCTTATGTGAAAGACACATTTCTTTTTCCTTAATATACCAAGGAACGTGTGTTGCAAATTTTTGTCAAAATGTCAACTGATCCTCTATATGTCCTTATTGGACCATTAGCGATAATGTTTCATGTAGCTTCAATTTCTTATTTTTAATATATTATATAGTGCCAAAATATAAGTATAACATAAAAACCGAATCTAAGGTAATAACTAAAGGAAAGGAAAATATTTAAATGAAATTTATATTTTTTGCTTCTCCAAGATAATATTTGGTAGTAAAACAACAAAAAAAAGGGTGGAATATTTCTATACACGTCAAGACCCGTGTGAAGCGTCGGGTAAATGTTAGTATTTTAATAATTCGTCCCATTTCTCCTGCGTTTCGTCCACATAGTGATGTAAATATTCTGCTTACGTCCTAAGCATGTGTTCCAAAGCTCCGTTACTGATTTCTTCCTTCGTTTTGTCAAGATCCTTGAGATCAAAATAGTATCATTATATTCATCAATAAATATAGTAAATTAAAACAAAGTCTGCATTGTAGTATTTTTTCCTAAAAACAAAATACTAAAGAGTGTTAAAAGGATAATATTCTAATTGAAAGAATTTTTTTGTATCTATAAAACAAGAAAATGTAATAAGTTCTAATTTATAGAATTGAATCGTGATTGCAGCTTCATAAATATATACAACATAAAACTACAGCTACATTTTCCAGATTTTTAGCAAAAAATCTAATTAGTGGCAAAAGGATAACATTCCGACGCAAAAAAGGTTTATATTTACAAAAGTGACAAGCGTTGTAAGTTCAAATTCTAGGAAGAGATAGCTCTTCCTATGTTCTGCAAAATTTTAATTGTAAGTTTTTTTTGCAAAATTAATAGTATGCTTAGTAAACAAGCTTTTTTTTCTTTTAATTTTCAGTAAAGTTAGGTTCAACGAGCGTTATCCTTTATCTATTCAGCAATTCAAATTTACAGCTTACATTCAAAAATAAAAGAATGAAATAACTTAAATATCTTACTTCTATATACAAAGTACTTAAAAACCTAGAAATCGTAAAAAAGACAGTTCCCATGTGCCAAGGTTCCAAGATCGCTTGCTGCATTCCCGCGTAGAATTTCTGATGAAATTTTCTGTGCGAGGAATGAGCCTGCTCTTTCGTTACCAGCAGCGTGGACCAATTTTGGCCTAAGGTGGTTAGCAAATTTCTTTGTACATGGACCACATGGACCAAAAGATTCATTATCAAATATATTCAAAGTTGAAATTGTGAATTGGACATAAATAAATAACATCAACATTTTACAAGCAGCAACATAGTTTTTCTTAAGATACCTAATTGTTCCAACGGTACCATTTTGTCTATACCCAATTCATCGAGGCTCGCTAATGAATTTAAATCGTCGTTACCTGAAAATCTTCTTTGTAATTCAGCAATTAGTATGTCCAACGTTTCGAAATAATCAGATTTAAATGGCTGAGCGTTCTGTTGTTCTATATTTTGTCTCGCGGAGCAACAGGAAGGGCCATACATTATATAGTCATCCATCCGTTTTGATTAATTTACCTTCTTCTTCTGCGTCTGGGTCCTATTTTTGGAATCGCCGCTTGTCATAGACTTGCTTCTTCCAAAATTTGATGATACATTTCATCTGATCTCATTTTGGTCATCTCATTTTGGACGTATTTTATGATTGTTATGGCGCCTTTCAATTCTGTGTTTCTGGCTTGTTGAGTTTCATCTGCAGCCTGAAACATGGATAAGATATTTTTGGCCACAACCATGGTCATTCGAAATTCCAAATTGAGCAAGACGTTTCTAATGCCGACACTCTTAGCGATGTCGTCGCCGTTAAATCTACCTTTTTTAATTTCATCTAGAGTCTTCAAAATTATCATTTACAACTTTTGTAACCCCAAGTGTCCTGACCAACGCTGTTCGATGAGCATGCCAATCCTTTTTCCACCATATAAGGCAGATATTTTTTCATGATGAAAGAATTCATGTAACATGATGCATTAATCAAAAAAAAAATTGAATGACATTTCCGAGATAGTCCTGATGATTATCAAACGCATGCGATCGTTGTAGCAGTGGACATAAGCAATTTTTCAGCCCAATTTATTTTCTATTCTGGTCGCAACTACCGAAACTTTCCCATTCATTACACTTGCGCCATCATAGCATTGGTTTAGCATTCCGAATAGGTCAATGCAATTTCTGTAAGTTCATAATAGTGGCTGCATCAAGGTTTTTAGTAGTTGAAACTGTCAGCAAAAACTCAATGACAATTCCATCCTTAACGTAACGTATTGCTGTTGCAATATTTTCGCGGTTATCTTCCCATCCTCCATTAGAGTAAACCAGTTCACGTCAGATTCCTTAATATCTTTAACAACGAACCGAGAGGGGCGGTGTAACGGTTAGCGTTCTCGCCTCCCATTCGGGAGGACGGCGGTTCGAATCCCCGTCCGGGCATCCAGATTTGGGTTTTCCCTGGTTTCCCCAAATCACTCCAGGCAAATGCCGGGATGCTTCCTTCAAAAGGCCATGGCCGAATTCCTTCCCATTCCTTGCCCCCCATCCTTTCCCGTCTCTAAAAAACCTCGATGTTAAAAAGAGACGTAAAGCAGTTAAAAAAAAAACTTTAACAATGGAACATCATACTCCTTGAACCATTCCTTTAATTATTTGATTCTGAATTACAGGTGAACGGTATATTGCATTTTGTGGTATATGATTGAGAGGCTTCTTCAAATTCGGATCATTCATTCACATGTGTTCAAACAAATTCTTAAACAACCCTTGTTCTTTTTCTTCCTCCAAAATATAATTTCCACGCAAAGTTAATTCATTGACAACTAGAAAGTGTAATAATAAACTTCACATAATACTATATTTTTATGCTTTTTTGATGTATCAACGTTTCAATACTGCTAGTTGAAGATATTCTATGTAATTTGTCCTGCACATTGCCATGTCTTGTATATGAGAAATGGATTTTTCTTGTTTTGGAAAACTAATTTTTGAATCAGAGGCATTTTTCCAGTTTCTGAACTGTACGAAGTCTGTTTGCTTCCATGATCTAAAAATTGCTGGCAAGGGTTGAAAAAAGCAGCACCTTTCTCATACAATATTGCAACCATTTATATCGTTTTAACCAATCCGCTACAAGGGCCCTGCTATTTTATTTTTGATATATGTGTAAAATAACTTGCTTTATCGGTTCCCTAATTTGTGAAATATCAGATGGAATACGACAGCTAACATTACCAACACGTTTCACCAAACCTGTTTCCATAGGGCAAGGAGTAGCAATTGTATCTTGTGCTTCCATCTGTTTTGAGGAATGGTGTCCTTCGTGGTCAATTTACTCTTCAACTCTTCGTTTTTTGCCAAATAAACCCCGTATATCAATCGCGAAATCAGTCAATCTTCAGTTCACAGCAATAAACAAACAACTGTGTCGCTAACTGATTGAAACTCTGTACCTACACTACATTAACTAACACCACAGACAAATAACCTTCAATTTGCTTATTTTAGTTTATAAGAGAATTCCCCGTACTATAAAACAATCTGCTTTGGCGGGAGACAAAATATAACACTACTCCCTCGTCGAGGAAGGCGTGTCAAACTCCTCGGCGTTGCTCAAAATTGGTCCCTAGGTACTTGGCGTTAAACTCGTACTTTCCGTTATGGGAACTGGGCCACCTCCACTGTGTAACCAAGTACGCTGGATTGTGTAGAAAACGGTACCTAGCAACTTGCTTCCAGCCTTTCCAGGTACAGAACCACTTTACTCCACTTACGTTCTCCAGAACTCCACGAGTTCGACACAGCGTGATGGTTAGTAATGGTACAAAATAAATTCTTGACGTAAAATGTATCAATACAATTGAATCAGGTGTATTAAACTCTAAATTTCCCGCCACCACCACTTATTTAATACACTCCTATCCGTGGAATACAAGCTCTTTACCAGAGACTCAAATATATTTAGCTACAACTGATTTCACTAGCCCAAAAAAGAAAAGGTTAATAGATGTTTTGTCTTGATACAACTCTCGCGCAGTCGAACTGTTTTATCTAATCGTTATGTCTTTAAAAAAACACAGCTTGAAGTCACTTACTGCGTAAGGCCGGTTACACACTGGGCGGTTTTTCCCGTAGCGGAAACTTAACCGCTGCCGCCTATAGAATTTGAAGTGTTTACACATTCAGCGGTAGAACGTCCGCTTCTATTTCAGCGGTAAGACCTCCGCTGCTACAAAGGGCAGGTAAAAGATGAAGTGGTCGAGCGTCAGTACTTTGCTTTTGATAACTTGAGTTTCATTTTGTGAAATTAGAATTTAATTTAGCGTTTATTACTTCGTAGTTAGGTTTTGAAATTGTTATTTTGACGGTTCAGTCGCCATAGAAATAGGAAAAGGTAAAACCAAAGGAGAACAGAATATTTGAGGAACGACGACACCAAGTTTTTCAGTTATTTTGGGATGTTTATTTCGACAATTGCTTGTGAAACTAAAGTACCGCATTCAAAGGAGAAATACCCAGTTGATGAATGGTATTTAACATGTGGAAATACTGGCAATCACCTTGAAGTAAGCAGTTTTCTCATGGTACTGCTATAGAAAACATTTAATTTTATATAATTCCAATCACCTATATTTGTTTTATGTTAATTAGGGTGAAAACTCCTTTAGGTGAATATGAATAGGTGTACAAGAAAAGTTTGAAAAATACGCTATGCCATATAAAGGCTAATACTTACATTTATTTGTAACTAATACATATGCTTCACTGTGTAATCGACTCATCACTGTTGAGTTTACTCTACATTGCTTTTATTCTTACAAGCACAATCGGCTAGTTAAACATTTTTGCTTAAATTGTAATATGTTGAGTGTTTTAAAAATTATTACTCTACAAAGAAAAATCGAAAGTAAATGGAGAAGATGATGCCGAATTTATTAAACAGTTTGTCTCACTGTATTCGTCAATGCTGTGTTATAAAAGAAATGAAAAGAAAAAAAAGATCTCACAATGTCGAGCGACAGAATTTCGAATGCTGAAAGTGTTCCTTGACAAATGTCTAAGATATAAGAACACAGTTATATACTATTAAACATCAAAATCTTTCTATAAAATGTGATTCAATATTTTTCAAGTTCTAGTTGAAGCGGTAAAAATTTATGTAAATACGTGATCAATAGTTTACTATCCAAAGGCATTTTTCCTAATTTTCCATTTCGTCAAAATCATTCCACTTTCAAGGCACACTTCTTTCCAAGCGTTCCTGGTAGCGTCCCGATCTTTAAAAGAAACCGCTGTTTTGTCTCTTAAAACTGGTCTAGCTTCCACTAACGAAATGAGAATATCATTATCTATCACCACTTAA
Organism: Vandiemenella viatica; assembly: GCA_031002005.1. Lineage (NCBI taxonomy): Eukaryota > Metazoa > Arthropoda > Insecta > Orthoptera > Morabidae > Vandiemenella > Vandiemenella viatica. The sequence goes on from CM061920.1 coordinate 168,366,409, forward strand.
CTCATATTACGATTTTTAAATTAAAAAAATGATAAATTTACACAGACTGAAAATGCACAAGGGCCACTGTCTGGACTGGGGCGGTCAAACAACCGTCGAATGTAGTGGCAGCATACCTGCCGTCGACGGCAGCGTTGCCGCGGGTTTTCTCCTCCGCCCAATGTGTAAGCTCCCATTTGATCCCTTGCGCCACTACCTGAAAGGCGGCGACGTACAAATTTCCAGCGCGGACAAAACCGCCCAGTGTGTAACCGGCCTAACACACACGCGCGACAACATTACGATGGCCTGGTCACGTCTGCCTCCACAGCCCTTTGTCTTCTGACTATCTCATTTTGTTTTTAGTTTAGTGAGGGTAGCACCCTGTATCTAGAATCTCTCCGGTCTTCAACATCTCCGCCCATTGTCAGGAATGTTGAGGTAAGTGCATACTAGGGCGGGCAACGCCAAGTCGCATCGCATTGAGCGAAAATGCGACAACGCACATCTGTAAAAACTGTTTCTATATCTCGGATGTTCGCTTTATACAAGCTCCATCGAAATTTCTAGAACACTACAAAGGATTCCGACAGACATTTTTCGAACATTAACAATATTTAAACAATTGAAAAATATTAAAAAACATTCATTACAAAATGGTGAGAAATGGATACTTAAACACAAAATTATTCACAGAAATCATTTTAAATTGTAGTAAATTGTTCTTTAGACATCGTAACTTGCCTTAATAACTACAATTACGAACATTTCAGCAATTCTCTTGCACAATTCTGTCCTTAGACATATTAAATGGCCTCTAAATACGTAATTTCTTTTCATAAAACAAAGTCTATATACGTACATTGATTTACAGGAAATTGCAAAAACAAACACAAGATCTTATTCAACCAAACTCTAGCTTATTACAAATGCTTCATAAAATACAATTCCATTTAAGTTAAGGTTTGAGGGCTGTTATAGTAAGGCATTGCCCTACAATGCCCCTCCCTTAATACGGCCCTGGTCTTTAATCCCGCGGCAGCCTAACAATGGTCACTACGATTACACTCCTCCAACAGGTTCGTTTGACTTGTACACTGTTCATTGTTCGTGAAATCGTCCAAAGTATTTTTGTTCGCTATAACCAGTGCTGCGAATACTTCAATGCCACCTCTATCTGCTGTTCCCGGATATTCGGATCAGTGCATTTGGCATTCGCAAGATCGACCGTTACACCCTACTTACGAAGTCCTAAATTCCATTCTGTCTCCTCCCCCCCGCCCAGACTTCAGTTTTATATCTGGAAGTCCTCTATGCCAGAGATATTTGCCTGAAATTACGGTAACAACTTCTGGACTCTTACAATCCTTATTGCAGTTACTACCAATAAATTGCCGGCAGGTGGTCATAAATATCCCTGCTAATGGCGTCCTGCTAATTAGAAAAGCCATAAATGAAGAAATGCGAAGCCATTGTTTTGTAGGTCCTAAAAGTATAATAAAGTTACATATCGATTCCTAGATTGGTATAAAGTCCCTGTGTAGGCTCTACTTTTCAGCTAATTTTGATGAACTGTTTTAATTCAATTTTATACAATTATTTATGTTGACATTTTGACGCCAAAAATTGGACTTACAATGTCTTGCAATGATTTTATTAGCAGCCTGTAGCTTAGAAGTACAACTATATTAATTTAAACACGGTATTGGCTATTCAGTTCTAAACGTTTTCATCTGGTTTTCACATGTGTTCAAAAAGATCACGGACAACGAACTACAAATAGATTTCGCCCCATCTTTAATGCCCATTTATTAGCTTGACCTGTATGTATGTAAAAATGTGATGAATTTTTCAATACAATTTTCACCCACTTAAAGGTGTCAGAATTATTTGAAATTTTACGCACATATTAAGAACCGCTCACAGTAAAAAATTTTCTTAGCAATGCGCTAGTATTCCCATTACTTTGACAGAAAAAAATCCTATATAGCCGGTAGGCGCCTGTTTGCTATGCAATCATGCAAACATTAGCGTTGAGCAGGTTGTAAGCAGGTAGGTGGTCTCCACTATGTCGGAACATGAAATCAAGATAGCTTCCCATGTTAAAAACAAAGTGTTACCTCTCTGGCCTGGCATTCATGAAGATGGTGGTTCGAATCTCCGTCCGGGCATGCATATTTGGGTTTTCCATGGTTTCCCCAAATCACTCCAGGCGAATGCCACGATGCTCCCTTCAAAAGGCCATGACCAAATTCCTTCCCGTTACTTGTCCCCAGTCCTTTCCCGCCTCTAATGACCTCGACGTCGACGAGGCGTAAAACCATAAGTAAAAAAAGTCAGATAACGATTAATTAGTCTCTTTATTGCCAAGCAGGCTTATGTAACTTTCAGTAGCGGATAGTCTTTACATCAAGAACTTGACTGTCCCAAGCCAGTGGTTCCCAATTAGTTTTTCCCACGTATTACTTCAAGAAAGAGCTCAACCTCACGTATCCCTATAGATGAAATAATAAATAAAAATGAAATGTATTTTTGCAATTTATTAAATTTTAAACTAATAACAAACATCACAAAAAATCAACAAATGTACAAAACATATCACCTTATGCCTTGCATATCCTTTAAGCAACCTCATGTAACTCGGGGGGTGGGGGTGGGGGGGGGGGAGAGACTCGTACCAATGACTGGAAACCACTGTTCCAAGCTTAGAGGGAGAGTTCCATGTAATATTGACGCGTTAGATGGAATGGCTTGGTTACGTGAATTTGAATAAAATAATTGTAAGTTTATTATAACCTGAGCATCCCTGTTATTTATATCTTCAATTTTGTTCATCAAAAAATTGTATTTAAAAAACTAAAAAGACATTAAATATAAACATTTTGTTTTAACAGCGATGGTAGGTCCACCATTGAGTATAACTTAATTTTTTGAATAAGCTTCAAAAAGAATGAAGTCACTGACCCACAAATTAACAGTAATGTAAAAAAAGCCCTTTAGATTAGTATACAATGGCAGAAATCGATAGTGTTACACCCAGCTGATAAATGTATGAAATTTTTCTCCAAGTATCCCCATATGAAGAGTATTAAATGATTAAAAACTGAAAGTATTACAAGTAATAGTATGAGAATTATGGGGCTATTTAATATGCAAGATTGCTATGTTTTTTGCGTTCGTGTGGTTGTTAAGGCCCCAGGGATTTTTGGTTATAAACAAGCACCAACTGAAGGAGTCCAGTTGCAACAGCAAACGAAACAGCTGCAGGCATTGGAATGTGACGATCCAGAAGGCCATGACAATAGGCAGAATTAAGCTGAAGCATGATAGCATTTGGAGGAAGATGGGAGGGAAGCAGCTGCCACGATTGGTGGAGGATTCGCCCTACCAATGGTTCCATGGAGGGGATCATAGAGCACTGGTCAGGAAGGGTCTGTCTGTCTATCTCTGGCAGGAAGATCGAGGAATCGATGGAACAATGCAACTAGTCAGAGCTAGAAGCAAGCAAGCACTGGCAAGCTAGGCTCGAGGGCTTGTGCATGAAGGAAGACTCAGAGGCGAGCAGCAGTTTACAATGGGTAAAGCCAGTAGCCTACGCTAGCAACAGTAACTCTAACTTGTGGGAGAGAACCATTAGAGAAACATAACTGGGAAATCAAGCAGTAAATAGATAGATAGATATGTTCACTTTGATCCCATGTGAGAATAATCTCGGGGATGTGGAACAGTACATACACTTATTAGTAATGTCAATATTACTATATAATTGGTAATATTATTATATATTGACAACAAGTTAGTTACAACCCATTAGTATAACCAATATCTCCTGTAATCTACAAATACAATCCCAAGTTAATTAATACTTATTATGTGGAACAGTGTATACACTTGTTACCAGCATCTAACAACCAGTTATTTTCTTACCAACCAGTTACCATGTAATTTGCGACTACGTATTATATCATGTTAGTTGCTATTTATGTGGAACAGTACACACACCTATTAACAATATCCATTATATTACCAACAACTCATAAGCAGTCAATTACTTAAAAACCTGTTAGTATCATAATTTTTCACAGCAGTTTTTGAGTGCATGCTATCCCATGTTAGTTACTATATATGAGTGAAATTTTGTAAACAGTGTAATTACTTCATTTGACAAAAGTTTCAACAGAAAGAAAAACCACATATCATTTTAGTAATTGTGAACAACTTTGTCACCTTCCCCTTCCATACACCATATATACTATTTTATCAGTCATTCTTAGTTACCAAATTCCAAGAAGAAAATTCTTTCACAGAGTAAAATGGGATCTGAAGCAGAAACTCTTTCAGTCTGGACTTAAAGTAGTTGGGTTTTTGTAGATAACATTTAATTTCTGTTGGTAACACATTGAATAAGGGAGCTCCAGTAAATGTTAACCCTTTCTGTACAATTGACAGTGATTTGTAATCCTTGTGAATATTATATTTATTCCTAGTATTATGGCTATGTATGTCAGCATTAAGATTGAAGTGTTCAGGATTTTCCACTACAAATGATAGTACAGAGTATACATACTGTGCTGGCATTGTTAGTACACCTAGGTTTTCAAATAGATTTCTGCCCAACGTCTGTGGGCTTGCTCCACAAATAGTTCTTATAGCACGTTTTTGCAATTTAAATACCCTCTGTGCTTGTGACGAGTTTCCCCAGAATGAGATGCCATAAGTGAGCAGGGAATGAAAATATGCAAAATATACTAACTTTCTGGTTTCTATATTAGCTATCCTAGATATTACCCTAAGTGAAAATGTTGCAGAATTCAGTTTTTTTAAGAAGTTGATGAAGATTCTCTTTCCAGTTCAATTTGTTATCTATACATACACCCAGGAATTTTGTGAAACTGCTTTCATTGATTGCTTTTCCTTCTAATATCATATTATAGCTGTCCTTTGTTTAATTTTGTGTACCAAACCGAAGTAACTGTGTCTTTTCTACATTAAGTGTTAGTTTGTTGGCATTAAACCACCTGTTAATTTTCTTTATAGCATCATTTGCTGTGTTTTCGAGGTTTTGTGCTGATGGGTCTTTCAATGATATGCTGGTATCATCTGCAAAGAGCACCATGTGTTCATTATCACCTAGTATATGTGGGAGATCATTTATATAGATTAAGAACAGCAGAGGGCCAAGAACTGAACCCTGAGGTACACCAAATTTAACTATACCCCATTCTGAGTTTATAACATTTCCTGTATTAGCATCTTTCAGTGATACACATTGCTTTCTATTTTCCAGGTATGATTTTAACCGAAATCCTGGCTTACCACTAACTTCATAGTGGTCTAATTTACCTAGTAGAATCTCATAATCAACACAGTCAAAAGCCTTAGCAAGATCACAGAATATACCTAGGTAATTTAATTTTTTATGCATTGATTCCAGTATGTTGTTTACAAAAGCAAAAATTGCTGAATCTGTTGAAACGCCTTGTCTAAAACCAAACTGTAATTTACTGAGTAGGTCATTCTTTTGTAGATGAGCATACATCCTTCTGTACAATGCTTTTTCACAGATTTTTGAAAATGCTGGTAGAAGTGAAATGGGTCTGTAATTCTCAATCTTTGAGGTGTCATCCTTTTTATAAAGCGGTTTGATTATTGACTTCTTGAGTGAGTCAGGGAAGATACCTTCATCAAAAGAACTATTACAAATATGACTAATAACTCTACTAATGCTGGTGTTACATTGTTTCACTACATGGGTTGAAACCTCATCATAACCAAATGACTTTTTATTTTTGAGGGATTTAATATTTTTTTCAATTTCATTTTGACTAGTGAGAAATAGAGACATAGGTGCTGTTTTTGGTGACAAGTATTGCTATAGCATCCATATTCCCAATATATTTTCCTTTTATTTTTTCAGCAACTGTTAAGAAGTAGTTATTGAAAGCACTTCCTACATTAGAGAGGTCATTTACAAGTTTATCATTAACGCTTATAGATATAGGTTTATGTTCAAGGGATGATACAGTTGTTTCTCTTTTAATAATGTTCCAAACACTTTTTATCTTATTATCTGAACTACTAATCTCAACCTTTATGGCCAAACGTTTAGATTCTTTTATTACTTTGGTTAAAATTCTACAGTAAGTTTTGTAATGTTGTCTGAGAAGCATATTATCAGTATTCCTAACTTTTACATATAATTCCCTTTTATGTCTGCAAGATGTTTTAATACCAACTGTAACACAATTTTTGTTTACTCGTTTTTGACCAACTGGAGCTAGTTTTGTAGGGAGACACCTTTCGTAAATTTCCAAAAACCTTTGGTGAAAGTAATTGAATTTATTGTTTACCCCTTTTAATTTATAAACAATGCTCCAGTCCTCATTGAAAAGTTCATCATTTATTGTTTTTAATGAATTGTTATTTAATGGCCTAATTCTGACAAATCCTTTCTTTTTGTTATTTTAATTTCCCACAACATCCAAAGTAATTATTTGAGCATTATGGTCTGACAAACCATTTTCCATTGGAACTGTTCCATGTATTTCTAATTTATTGTGCTCTACAAAAATGTTATCAATAATGGTACTACTATCTTTTTGTGTTCTAGTTGGGAAATTTACAGTTTGATAGAGATTGAATGATCTAAGCATTCCTGGAAGATAATCTATCTGGTTATATTCTACAGCAAAATTTATGTTAAAGTCTCCACTGAGGATAATTTCCCTTTTAGTTCATGATAAATTTATTAGAACCGCTTCAAGTTTATTACAAAATTTACTGAAGTCTCCAGTGGGAGCCATATAAACTGTTAGCACTATAAGATATTTGTTTTCTAATTCTAACTGTATTGCACAACATTCAAAATCTTGTTCTATACAGTATTTACTTACATCTAACGATTTTGTCTCAGTATTTTCTCTTACATATATTGCTGCACCACCCATTCTCATCTCTGACCTGCAATAACATGAAGCTAATCTATATCCAATAAAAGGGAGGAGACATATTTGAGAATTCTTCAGATGATGTTCTGTCAGACATACGATATTTATGTCAAGATTCAATGATTTTTGGGTTTCTTCTATAAATATTATCAACTCATCAAGTTTGCTTGAGATACCCCTAATGTTCTGATGGAAAAAAGCTATTTTAGACTGACATTCTTTATTTTTGACTGTAATATCATTATGTACATTTCTTAAATAACTCTTCCTACTCTTGACATTTGGCCTAAAAAAAGAGTCCTACCACCAATTACCACTGGGATGGGGTTCACATCCAACCTGCCTCTCCTGATGCTACTGGCAATCAGTTGCATTTGCTTCTGCTTGCCCCGAACATTTATGTGGAGTCCATGGGAGGTTTGGTCACTCCATGTTATGCCAGAAACATCTATCAGACCAATGGGTGTTCGGTCAGCCTGACACAATGCACACTTCAGATCTGCCTGTATACGCTGTATATGACCACACATCAAGGGTTGATCATAACACTTGAAGAGGTCAACAAAACCAACATTGGTGTGAGTGGTGTTTTTAGCAATGTTGTCAATGTCTGTTTCAACACAATAATTGAGATTTCTGAACAGACTATTTCCAGGATCCCCAACTATGATCCTCTTTAGTAAGACCTTTCCCCAGGTTTGAAATTTCATCCACAACATTGGCAAGTTCTGCATTGGATTTCTTTTGTACGAGCTTTGCACAATGTGTGCTTTTTTACAACTTTGTTGCAATGAGACAGTCCTACTGTGGTATCTGATACATACTCAGTTAGATTCTCCAACACCCCAAAAGTATTGGAAACTTCCAACTGAAAATTTGTAGAATGTAGGTCCAGTTGTTTCCCTCCAGTTTTTGCTGCAATCCACTGGAATTCCTTAATGCCGCATTTACACTCTCGCCTCGCGCCTCGCCTCGCACCTCGTGCACGAGCGCTGACACGAACTGCCGTTTACACTCTCGCAAGAATTCATTCATGGATGACTAGTGGGAGTGCCAGCTTTAGTGGTGGGCTCTGGGGGTTTGGTCCAATAGTTAAACGCTTTCGTTATTTTTTAAAAAATTAATGGACTTTTTAAGGTTTTTTAATTAGATTTCATGATTTATTTATAAACGTTTCTCGGAAACAAAGAGTAATATTATTATTGATGCACAATATTACTCGGTTTGTTTCCCGAGAAACGTTTATAAATAAACAACGCCGAGAAAAATTGCATTCATTTATAGATTTACTTATGTTGATTTGCACCTTAAAGGAGCTAATAAAACTCTTATAGGTTACCAAAATGTTCTGTATATCATTATTTATTGAAAACTTTTAACTACTGCGTTACAATCTATTAAGAAGAAATTTTCAATAGTTTCCTGAATTATTATCTATAAACGATAATAACTCCAGAGGATATTGACAGATTCAGTACCCACCTCAACTAACTTTAGACATGGAAAAACGATTTGTAGATATTTCGAAATTCGGCTGGATGAAAAATCATTCTACCGCAAATATTGAAGAAGCTGTTAGAACTTGACAGGAAGAAGGTTTAGAAATAGTATATGACGCAGAAAGTAAACATAAATTCGATAGTGATGGATATGAAAACCCGTGGCAAAATAATAAAAAAACACCTGTCATATCAAAATGTATGACAACTGATATTCAGTTTAATGAAACCTTTTCCTTCATATCTCATGTAATCAGGCATTTGTGCTGTTAATCATATTATAGCCAAAGAAAGAAACCGAAAGAGGAGACCTTTGTTCCTTGCAAAATTGACCAAGATATCCAGTTTTTATTTTATTAGCATCTGCCTTAGGAATCTCATTAATAAATAAAATAATAAAATCTAATTTCACCTAACTTCGTCCTTTTATATACGCAAAGTATAAATAAAAAGACAGATTTAACTACAGTGAGTAGTTTTATAAAGACTTATTGAGCCACACGTAGCGAAAGTCAGACAAAGTATTTGGCAAATTATTATTATGGGCTTTAACTCGCTGTACGTCTATTTCATAAGGTATACATTGATACAAAAGTGGGCGGTAGGTATAAAGGTTGACTACCTCTGCTGTAAACAATCTGCTCGCGCCTTTGACTCGCGTCAAGAAACCGCCGCTGAGGCGAGCGGCACTCGCGAGCTTAGACGAGGCGAGGCGAGACTACGCGAGTGCACCGTTTACACTCTCGCGTTCGCGGTGTCTCGCCTCGCCTCGTCTAAGCTCGCGCGAGAGTGTAAACGCGGCATAACATTTAATGCTGTTTTTTCAGCCTTCAAAACATTGCGTTATTTAGTTAATTCAGCTACTGTGGATTCGAGACAAGAGATCCTACTTTCTAGTTCACTCTTTTCTTGCTACTTTTGCAAGTCAAACAACTCCAAGAAGAGTGAAGCGCATTTTCAGCTTCCATGCAGACACATTTCAGATGAAAACGAACTCCACAATCATTACAGCTGTTTACCTGCTTTACAACCCTGTGACAGCCACCGCACTTCATGCTCATTGAGATATTAAATAAAACAAAATATGGTCCCGTGAAGAGAGTTGTAACTTAACCTATAAATACCTTTCTTTATTTTACAATATAATTTCCACAAGACACACCTTTTTCCTTTTACCATGCAAGCAAACCAATTTTAACAATAAACCTGTTAGTAACTTCTTGTTTCCTTCACTGATAGAAGATTAATTCCCTTTAACGGGTATTAGTATAATGTAAACAAAACACACATGTTTCAAACTTGTCGAACCAACACCTTTTTGAACTATTTAAACTATGATACTTTTACTACACAGTGTTACTACACTCAAATTCGCTAAACACACCACCAGACAAATATTTCTACATGTTATTTAATATTAAAAGTAATTCAAAAGAGCTGGTATCAATTCACAACTTCCGCGAGTAAGAAACCAGAGATGGGGATAGTAATAGCTATCTTGCACAAGGAAGAGGTTCAAGGGAATTAGCGATGTTTAATGATGTATATAAACCTGATGTAAATAAATTGTTAATGCGTATATATACTTACTGAGAGTATCATTCACGAGTACTACCACTCACGTGACAGGAAGTCTTACCCACAATTTATTATGTTCCTTTTGGGAAGTGGCAAAGCGAAAGCAAAAAGATTCGCCAGTCCACCACATGGTGACCAGTGTAATGTAAAATGTCACTTTTATGTCCAGAAGTTTTTGGTTACCAAGTATATCAAAGCCAAAAAATCTAACTTTGAAAGAGGTCGGATAGTTGTCATATTTGAAATGGTTGAACCATATCGTGTAATCTCCAGAAGGATTGGTTGTATCGCTGTCGGTATACAGACTTGTAACGCAAGGGACGAAAGAAGCTCTAATACCCGTTGAGGAGGCACAGCTACATACAGAAGGACAACAGCAAGTGAAGATTGCCAAATTGTGCGGGTGGCAGCTACTGACATGCGCGTGACTGCAGGACAGATCCAGGCAGTTGTTACAGACAGTCACCCCACGGAAAAATTGTAAACAAAATGCTTGAAGCTGGGTTATACCCCATTAGAGCTGATTTCACTGCCAGCATTTTCTAGGCTGGTGTATTGCAAAATGCACAGTGAGTGGTGGTTGAACGATTAACGTTCTAGCTTCGCATTCGGGAGGACGCGGATTCGAATCCCCGTCCGGGCATCTAGATTTTGGTTTTCCATGGTTTCCCCAAACCACTCCTTGTCCCCAGTCCGTTCTCGCCTCTAATGACCTTATCCGTCGACGAGGAGTATAAAAAAAAAAAAAAAAAAAAAAAAAAAAAAAAAAAAAAAAAAAAAAATATTATGCTAAACGCAAATGTACATGTGAATGGCATACAGTAGTTTTTAGAGAAGAGTCTGGATTCTGTGTGTGACAAAGTGATAATCAACAACACGTAAGCAGGCGTAGTGAAGTAAGGGCCAAATCTGCCGTGATTTCAGAACGTCACACAGGTCCAAACCCTGGTGCTATGGTTTGAAAGGCAATCAGTTGCGACAGAACGACTGAGTCGATAGTTATTGAAGGCACATTTGAAAGCCCATCAGTATGTGGACGGAGTGCTACACATTGTTGTGATACCCTTCAAGTTCACCATCCAAATCTATCTTCCAACAGGATAACACCCGTCCTCATAATTTGCTATAAAGACACAAGCCTTGCAGAGAGTTACAATCATGGACTGGACCGCACGGCCCCCAGATTTGTCCCCAATAGAGCATGTCTGAAATGCCATGGGTAGACACATTAGGTCACATGATCACCCAGCTCAAACTATACAATAACTGAATGCACATCTGAACACTTATTTATTCAATGCCGGCAAGGATCCACGAATGTATAGGTGCCCAAGGTGAGTGCACTATTTACTGACACATATATCTTAAGGTTATCCATTTCAATTTGTTGTTATTTCTTCGGGGTATTACCCTAGACATATCTACAAACTTTCCTACATTTCATTATACCTGTCTGGATGTAAAACTTTCGATTTCTGCCAGTGTATGTCTAGCCTTCTATTGTTTATAGACAGATTTTCAGCTATGTTACAAATATGGTTAGGGTCATGTAACATGTCCAAAAATCATTTTGAATGTTCACTCTAGCTTTCGTCTTCTCTATTTTCAGCTTTAGTTTTTTTTTTTTTTTTTTTTTTTTTGGTACTAGCAATATTTTTATAAAAAAAAAACTATTTCATTTCTTTAAGCAAAGGGACAATATGCAGCTCCTCCCCAGTAATTTTTGATCACCATCTAGTAGGTTTTTTTTATCAGATAAGCATTTAGTTGTAAACAAAATCCTCTATAGATGTAAGAACCAGTGGCATTACAATAGGTTGGCAGGACGGGCAAAATGCGACGGGGCCCGAGCCGCAAGGGCCCCCTTTCCGAGGGCGAGGGTTCCCCTTCAAACAGAACGCACCCATTGTAGCTGTCAGGAGCAGTAGTGGAGCTAAAAAAATAGGGTGACCCGTTTTGCAACCCCTTACCCCCCCCCCCCCCCCCCCCCCCCCTAGCTCCGGCACTGAGGGAGTGTCGCATCCGAAAAATTTGCCACGGGCCTCAATGATGTAGTTACGTCACGCGACTTCTTCAAAGACTTTTGAAATCTGTACTTCCATTCCAAATTCCCGCCGTTTCTTATCCAACAAAGGATATTCACGCTTACAACAAATCGAATCCCGACACTTCTTTACGAACAAATTAGGTGGCATCCATTAATTCAATGAGGTCAAAATAGAATGAGAGAAGTTCCGCAAAATCTCAATAAATCTCATTAAAGAAAAACTTCCCACTCAGAAATTAAAACAAATACTTCACTTTTATGCCAAGAATTGTTTTATTCTGATATTTTCTCTATGGAAATGTCGGTTAAGGCTTCGGCACGCTGGCCACTTCTCTGAGGGAAGCAAACTAATTGTTTACCTGGTGTCCAATACATACTGCTGAGCAATAGGCTACTTGACAGTATTAAAAAAATATTATAAATTGAACTCATTCTCGTAGATTAATGCTTCAGGAAGCGATTTTTTTTTTCAATTTTGAAAAGAAAAGTGGATTATATTTAATAAAAAAGTGAAATAAAAATTATACTTTTCTTACCTCTGGTCACGTGACAGAAAACGCTCTACGATTGGTGCTCGCTTGAGTAACGTCACACGTCTGTAATCGCTGCGGCTGGGAATGGAGCGTTTCCTATTATCCAAGTTTTCAACTATTTTTATTGTTTGTTGCTGGTCATTTCTTGTTATTAATGAAATTTCATTTTGAATACAAAATAGAGAGCAATTTGTAAAAGCCTACAGCGGAAAAATATCGAAAATAGACGCCTTATTTGTGGGGCTGGCTATAGAAAAAAAAAAAACGACTTTTATTCTGCTGAGCTTAAAAACATAACAGCTTCAATTTGAGGTTCATTTATATTTAAATTGAAAGTTGGAGATTGATTGTTTTGCGTAAGCAAACCATACGTCGAAAAATTCTGTACGCGAAATTTGTGCAGTCATGCTGAAACTAAAGAAACGTTGATTTTGTGTCGCAAATATGCGCAAACAAATGAAGGTATTTATTGTAGCTAATGAGCAGCTCTTTTAAATAAATATAGTAAGAGATCAGTATAATGAACTAAAACTCAACATGAAATTGGCTCAGTAGTTTTTATTTAATTAAAAATAATCTCACTCTGTTTTAATGGTGCTATTGTATCACGGAAAAATCACGCGTAAACTTACCTTGAGGCTCGCCAAAAGCAACACACAACTCACTACTAACACGCAGAAACACAGCGTAATCATCGACCTTGCTGAGTGGAATGGCGCGGCCGACTGGAGTGCTTGATCGGTGGATCACAGGAAGCCCATTGTTCAAACTATTTTTTCTATTGTTAGGCGTGAATTCGTGGAAAATAAACCTTTGTTCCGAGTAATATCGTTTATTACTTTGAATATAAATAACTATTTTGCCTGCATAGACTATTATCAAAACTGACTTTTGTACCTTGCGGCGTCCTCCCGGATGCGAGGCCAGAGCGTAAACCGCGCACTCACCATGCTCGGAACAATTGGATGTCGTGGGCCATTTTTCTTAATTGCAGATTAAAGATAAATGATTTTTTTGTCAATAAAACTCAATTTGTTTGTTATTCATTTACCTACCTCGTTTCACTTCATCTCACAGGAAGAAACTGTGAAGTGTTTGCTATTAACATAAAGAGAAGCAATTAAGAAGTAGTGTCCTGATAGCTGCGTGATTGAAGAGTGGTAATGGAATACAGAACGCCCTAAGTTCGAACCTTGGTTGGGATAATATTTTTTACGTGCATTTTTTCCCATTTTTGTTTGCTGTTTTTTTGCACTACCATGTTTTAATTCGAAGAATTCATAATAGTTGCTAAGCGTCATGCAAGCGTTTGAAACAAATTGCTACCATACATGAAAACTTTTAATTTTTAAACTTACCAGAGATAGAATATGTAGATGCACGGCGGTGAATAATGGAATTTATTTTAGAAGTGACACGTAGAAATTTCATGCTAATCTTGCAACAGTTCCGGAACGCTTTGTGTCCTTTTCGTTGGAATTTTTACGTGACGATACAACTGCAGGTTTCCCTCCTGACATAAATGCGTCTATTAGGTGGTATTTACTTTTAATGTGCAAGTAATTTTAAAAAAATTAAAAAAAACTTGTTTTTCGGTGTGAAAGTAACGTTCAGTTTCCTTTTAAATCATCTTTGGTTGTTTCAAATGGTTGTAATTCGCTTGTTATCCAAAAAGTTGTGAAGCATTCAGAAAAAAGAATTAAATTGATGTTTTGGTGGTTTTTTGAGAAAAAACGATTATGCGATACAACCAACAGCAACTAGTATCCAAAGAAAATGACAAAAGAAAACAAATTGAACATATTCCGAAGCGAGGATCGAACCTTAGGCCCCTAACCCTAATAATTCTCACCTTAAACAACGTATTACATTTAACTCTTCGAAATTGCGATGTAAATGAGGTTCACAGAAAATCGTAAGTGACTTTGTAGCAATATCAAATTGAAGTTGTTACATTTTTAAGCTGCACAGAATAAAACTAAGTGGTTGTTTTTATAGCTATCCCCACAAATAAGGCGTCTACTTCCAATATTTTTCCGCTGTAGGCTTTTACAAATTGTTTTCTATTTTATATTCAAAACAATCTTTCATTCATAACAGGAAATAACCAGCAACAAACAATAAAAATAGTTGAAAACTTTTTTTCATTTATTTTGTTGGCATTTGGGCTTGTACCCATATAGCCACCTTCGTTTTACAATTTGTAATAGTTAACGCTCCATTCGCAGCGGCAGCGTTTACAGACGCGTGACGTCACGACTGTCGTTGCACGCGCCAGGCAGCAAAGGAGCGTTTTGGGGGGGGCTTTTAAATTATTTAAATTTTAACTTTGAATATTACGCGAAATAATGCACTTTTTCGTCAAAAAATCTCTTCACTCGGTGAATAAGGTGTCCAATAAATAATTTAAAACCATTTTTAAGAAGTAGTCAAATACCCTATTGAAAAGTGTCTAAGGTTTGCTCTCAAACGTGTTTACATGAACAGCGAGGTCAACTCACACAGTATGTGTTGGGCGGCGCTTCTAAAGCAAGGGCGGATCCAGCCTTTGGGTCAAGGGGGGGGGGGGGTCACATAGTCGAGGTCTAACTAGGACATGCTTCAAAATTATAATAGTACCTATATATAAATAAAAGATAAATTAATTTAATTGCAATATGTCAAAATAATTTTAATCAAATAACAAAATCAATTATTCTCTTCTGAACTCTCGCGAATCTTGTTATGACTTCCTCCACTTGAAAGAGTATGGTTTTGTGAACGTGCAGAAGTGCCGGTCCAGTTAGGTGGTCTTCTGCCAGTGATGCTCGAAGTCACGTTTTGAGCCTCCTGAGAGCAGAAAAAGATCTCTCTGCCAATGGTAGTGTGGCAAGATTACACAAATATGTGTTTACGATGGGATATATTTTAGCATGAAATTTTTATATTAGATTGGAAATCGACTTGTGGAATGTTCTGATTCCGTTGCCATTTTACTATCCACAGCCAATATTCGCTTATAATGACTGATAATGCAGTGTCGTCTATTACCTGCTTATAATCGAATGCGAGTTGCTTAATTGTTTCAACGTCTTCATTAGTATGGGTATAATTGACTTTCGGTACAAAAACGACTAGTTGAAATAAAGTATTTCAGGAGACAAATGGTCTTGTGGATCATTTATTATAGAATCTAGAAGTATGATGTATACAGCCCTACCGAAATACTCTTCAACTGATTGAACAGGTAGGTTATTGGCTCTATGTATTTATATCGGCACTGTTCTGGGGCATTAAATTTCCATCGAAAAATTCTCGGCAAATTCTTTTGACTCTTCGAAACATTTGTTCCAATTTTTTATCTCAGAACACTCATTGTATCATTTATTGCTTCAGTAGAACTTTTTTTTTTAAGACAATTGAGTTCGTCTTCAATACTCTGCTTAAGGATATAGTTGTACAAGTACCTGAAAAATAAAATAAGGTATATTTCTAACTAACTGAGTAATTAATAAAATCTATGTATACTATTATAAATCTGTGAGAAACCTGCGTGTGCCTGATGTTTTGAAATGGCATCGCGCAAAAAATTCTTCAGCAATTAAGATGGTACTTTCAAATATTAAGAGCTTATGTTCCAGATTAAAATCTGCGAATACAGCTTGCGACTTGTATGTACTGAGGAACGGAGAATGAAATTATAACTATTTCTAGAAGGAGAAATAAGCGCGCAGATCACTCTGTATTCGATATGAGCATTCAATAAACACTGACAAAAGATCACACTACGATCATGCTTAGATTCTGTTTTATTTTTTCACATCGATTATTTAGTTCTCAGTTTTGTGCACTAAAATAAACATAATACGTGAATCAAATGTGGTAAAAATCTTAAACGTAATAAGAATCTTAAAAAGAATAGTTAGTTTGGGAAAAGTCATTATTAATTCGCATTTTACCAGCACTAAAAACCTTCAACATCCTAGCCAGTACTGTCACATTTACTCATTGCTTTTCAGAGATCAGAGCAAGAACATTATTACATATTCAATTATTACATATTAAAAGCGTGAAAATTAATGCAACTGATAAACTAATAGCTACGGAGTAGGAAATTTTGCTCTTACGGCAAAAAGTAACACGATGATTACACGTCAGCTAGATACGAAACCCGACAGAAAGGAAGGTTTGAATACAGTGACCAGGGAATTTATTTTTCGCAGTTGCAGTCGCAGTTATTATTAAGTAACGTTCATAACCATGATTTTGTAATGTACATTTTAGATTGTAGTTTAAATCGTCATAAAGTTCGAATTACTTACGAACTATTTGACGAAAGCAATAAGGAACCACTGAAATTAAAAAAAAAAAATCAACTAGGAATCCTAAAACCTTATGCTACATCGCGCAAATTACAGAACTAAATCCATCGTTCCTTATACATTAACAAAACGTGGCAGCAGTCATTCTGTCCAGGCTACATTTCAAAGTAACCACAACCTCCAGTAATACTGCCGTTCGAAAATCAAAGATGCTTAATTTAATTTAATTTTGATTGCAATGGAGTGCACGCTCTGGTAGCAATTTCCCTACGCACCCTTCTTAGTCTTTTATGCACCACCTACATTTGCCATCTCCAAATTTCAACTTTAAATTCTTTCAACTTTTTTGGTTAATTATTCATTATTTCTCTTGGTAACTTATTCAAATCCCTGACACCCTTACCTAAAAACAGAATCTTCCTACACCTTTGTGCCTGAAATCGAGTGTCAGCTTGTAGTCATGGTTATCTTTTCCCATACATGCATTACTTTTAATTCTTATAATATCTTTCAATGCCTCATCACCAGTATACGCCTTGTAGACTCCTATGACCCTCTTCACCCTCCTCCTGTCTTGCAATGAATCCCATTCCAGCTCTTTTATCATATCTGTTACTGACTGCATTCTGCAATAATTTCCAGAAACAAATCTAGCAGCCCTTTTTTGCACCCTCTCCAACTCCTGTATTTGATACTCAAAATGTGGGTCCCATACTACACTACCATATTCAAGCAATGGTCTGACCAAAGTTTTGTAACCCACTTCCCTTACTTCTCTCGTACATCCCCTCATCACTCTTACCGACAAGTGCAGAATTTTGAAACCTTTTCCTACTGCCCGTCCAGTGTGTCCTGCCCAGTTAAGCTTGTTATCTAATGTAATACTAAGATATTTACATTTCAAGTCTTTAACAAGCAATTCTTTCCCCACCTTATAATCATAATCAACATTTAGTTTTTTAACTGTGTATCTAACAAGCTATATCTTCATTGCATTTATCTTCATCTCATGTTTACCAACCCAACTAGGTATCCTGTCCAGATCATCCTGCAGCTGTTCGCAGTCCTCTTCCGTTTTTATCCTTTTATATAGCATTATGTCATCCGCAGAAAATACAAATTCTGTAGTAAACCAACACAATTATTCATCAGAATAATGAATAGCAATGGTACCAATACATTACCCTGTGGCACTTTAATTTTTACTTCCACTTCTTTTGATGCTGCATTTCCTAAGCTAACTTTTTCTTTTCTACCTTTTAAAAATTCTTCTACCCACCGTACACTTTCTCACCCATTCCAATAGTTTTTACCTTATTTACTATCATTTTGTGGCTCACTCTGTCAAAAGCCTTTTAAAGATCTAGTGCTACACTGTCAATTTCGCCTCCCTTGTCCATTTCATCCGAAATATCTTGCATATATACCACCAACCAAGTTTCACATGAATAATCTTGCCTAAAGGGTACTTGAAAACCACTTACACTCCTCACATATATTTCTCCATTAATTTACCTACCACTGTTCTGAAACTGATTGACCTGTAATTTTCGACTCTATTACTTACTCTTCCTTTATGTACCAGCGCTACTATCACACTCACACTTTTTCAGTCCTCTGGTATGCATAAAGGATCCAGACTCAATTTAAATATTTCTAGATAAGGTACAATGCCACATCTGGCTATCTTTAAGATATCTGTTGTAATATTATCTACACCAGCCCCTTAAAAAAATTTTCGCTGGTGAGTTAGCAACACACCATTTTTACCAAGAAAATCATCGAAAGCTATTAATGGTTCTTTTATGAATCGTTTTAGAGGAGTTTTTGACTGTGTGGCAACTCAAGGGCGATACTGTAAATAAAACATAATATTTTCTGTAAAGGTCTTGGTCTTTATGCGATAAAACAAGCCAGTAAAACTTGTCAATGTGTTACTTCTAAAATATATATACATATCTACAGTGTGGGAAAATATAAATTTGAGAAGGCAACTAATGTTTGTCGATCAATATAGCTCTTGTTGAAACGTCTAGGTATTTTCTTACAAACCATTCAATATCTGAGGAAAATTTCGATTGAGAAAACAAACTTTCTATCTGATTAGAACTGGAAGTCGACGTACACGAAATCGGCAAGCATAGAACAGCTTCAGCAGGAGTAATACAGGGCGTTCGCCGGGAAACGCAACCCACTGTTAGCGCTACAAGGAAGAAACTGCTCCCGGCGAGCGAGCGCTCATCTTCCGGCATTGTTCGACCGTCGGCCGCGGACTATCATATATATTATTTCCATAAGGTATTTTTTTGTCACAAGCCTATATCTTCCTTCATACTTAACCGAAATCAATGAATGAGGTATCATTTTAAAGCTTATGGTCTCCACTTTGGTTAAATCGTATTTTAAGCAAGAAAGTTTTCGGAATTCGACCCTTAAAGGGCAAAAATGTAAATTTTTCTAAAATGCTGTTTTCTGTGTTACGAGTCGGTTATCTCCCTGGATACCTATCTGAAACCGTTTTATGAAGCATCGTTTTAAAGATTAAGTTCTCCGCTTTACTGACGTCATATATTAAGCCAGAAATTTTTCGGAATTCGACCCTTAAAGGGCAAAAGTATCAATATTTTTGCAATGCGTTTTTGTGTCACGAGCGATTTATCTCCCTTAATATCTAACCGATATAGATAAATGAGGTATCATATTAAAGAATAAGGTCTCCGCCATGGTAACATTATATTTTTAGACAGGAATTTTTCGTAATTCGACCCTTATAGGGCAAAAATGTCACTTTTTCTAAAATGCGTGTTTTTTATCTCGAGCCATTTATCTCCCTCGATATCTAACCAAAATCGATAAATGAGGTAGGAATATGAGGAGTAATGTCTTAGCTTTGTGAAATCATATTTTAAGAAATAATTGTTTTGGAATTCAACCATTAAAGGGAAAAAGTATAAATTTTCCTATAATGCATTTTTGTGTCACGAGCGATTTATCTCCCTTAATATCTAACCGATATAGATAAATGAGGTATCATATTAAATAATAAGGTCTCCGCCATGGTAACATTATATTTTAAGAAAGGAATTTTTCGTAATTCGACCCTTATAGGGCAAAAATGTCACTTTTTCTAAAATGCGTGTTTTTATCTCGAGCCATTTATCTCCCTCGATATCTAACCAAAATCGATAAATGAGGTGGGAATATGAGGAGTAATGTCTCAGTTTTGTGATATCATATTTTAAGAAATAATTGTTTTGGAATTCAACCATTAAAGGGAAAAAGTATAAATTTTTCTATAATGCATTTTTGTGTCACGAGCGATTTAATTCCCTTATTATCTAACCGATATAGATAAATGAGGTATCATATTAAATAATAAGGTCTCCGCCATGGTAACATTATATTTTAAGAAAGGAGTTTTTCGTAATTCGACCCTTAAAGGGCAAAAATGTTAATTTTTCTAAAATTCATTTTTTGTGTCTTTAGCAATTTATCTCATTGGATATCTAACCAAAACCGAAAAATCAAGTAAGATTATGAGGAGTAATGTCTCAGATTTGGTGACATCATATTTTAAGAAAGAATGTTTTTGGAATTCAACCCTTAAATGGAAAAAAGTGTAAATGCTTCTATAACGCATTTTTGTGTCACGTGCCATTTATCTGACTTGATATCCAACCGATATAGATAAATGAGGTATCATACTAAAGATTAAGGTCTCCGCCGTGGTAACATTATAATTTAAGATATGAATTTTTCGTAATTCGACCCTTAAAGGGCAAAAATGACAATTTTTCTAAAATCTGTTTTTTGTGTCTCTAGCCATTTATCTCCCTGTATATACAACCAAAATCGATAAATGAAGTAGGAGTATGAAGAGTAATGACTCAGCTTTAGTAACATCATATTCAACCTCACTTTTCACCGATTTTTTTTTTCGCGAAATTTTCGCATGGGTCGTCTAGTTTCATAATAATTACGCTTCATAAACTTGTATGTGCTAAGCATTTAAATGTGACGTAATTCATTAGCTTACCTTATAAAAGATGCTGGAAGTGTTGACCCTCTTGTGTAATGCACATTTCACATCTTCTGAACATTTTTCGAGACACACGCTGCCCTAACTGACTTAATGATTTTTTGGGTGACTGTTCTAGTCGAAAAGCGATATCGTCAATTTTCTCCTCTGTGAGAATACGGTTGACCGACAGTCTCTTTTTGTTAAAAAATGAACCCGTTTCTCTTACTTTTTTAACCAGACGCAGAATTGTTGATTTAGCTGGCAGTAAAGCGCCAGGAATTTCGCGACGAAATTTACTGCGACACTTTTTAAACGACTTCTTCACATATGTATCGTAGAGAAATATTCTTTGTTGCAAACTGTAACGTACCATAATTTTACTCACACTCAAACACGGTACAGATTAGTAAGAGTGTGAAGCCCCAAACCAGCCAAACCGCGAAGAAACGTTTATTCACAACACTGATTAATAAGAGACTGAATTCACAAACTAGCTACAATGCAAAGAAACCGTTCTTAACAATGTAAGGGTCCCAATATACTGCGTCACTGCACTGTTGGGGCAGCGGAGGTGTTAACAGTGCGGTGATTCACGGTGTCGTTTGGCGGAAACTGCTGGCGCTACTGACCGAGCAAGTTGCCGACGGCAACAGACTGGGAGGGTTGCGTTTCCCGGCGAACGCCCTGTATTTTCTTCTTCATCTAACTTGGAGACCATCAGACCTGTTCAGAACGGATTTCGATCCCCCGAGTATATGTCGAAGGGTAATTACTCCATATGTCTGTGTTACAATTATTTCTTCAAAATGATCCCTAGGTATCGAGAAATTAACGCGGAAACATATGTGAATATTTTTTAAATACTATAATTTTAGTACGTTGTTTAAAAGCTTCATCGTGGTCTATGTAGTAAGGTGCTAACTTCCCATTTTGCGAACCCGGGTTCAAATCCCCATCTGGCAAATATTTTTATTTCTTTTTTTATTTGCAGTAATCATTGAGCATTGATTTTATTTCATTTACGAATTTTTATTATGCAAAATAACTTTTAAAACAAAATATTACAGAATATAGAACCCCAACTTTTTTTTTTTTTTTTTTTTTTTTTTTAGAAAATCATTATTTTATTGTTTATGTGTTTTTTTTTTTTGTAATGAAACAGGTATATTTCATGTTCATCGTTTCTATACTTGTATCTCTACAATTAATATCGAAAAGTAAATATGTTACAGCCATAAGATCGGGGTTTTTCCGCCCTACCACAGTTATACTTATTTCCGTTCAGTGGTAGCATGTAAATGTTTGAAACTAATAAAATGTCTGTTATTTCGCATAATAAAAGTTCGTAAATGAATTTTAAATGAAATAAAAATCAATGCTCAATGATTACTGCATATAAAAAAAGAAATAAAAATATTTGGCAATATGAGGATTTGAACCCGGGTTCGCAAAATGGAAAGTTAGCGCCTTACCGCATACACCACGCAGAACCTTTCAAACAATGTACTAAAATTATAATATTTAAAATATATTTACATATGTTTCCGCGTTAATTTCACGATACCCAGGGCTCATTTTGAAGAAATAATTGTTACACAGACATATGGAGTAAATACCCTTCAACATATACTCGGGGGATCAAAATCTGTTCTGAACAGGTCTGATGGTTCCCAAGTAAGGTTAAGGTAGTTGTTGAAGCATCGGCAGCACACATATTATGATATGTATTAGTGCTCAGTATAGGTAAATGTTTTGGGTGTTTATCAATCTCAAACCTAGGTTTCTTCATAAAAGAATGAATCTATCTTTCTAAATAAACCACTACATGCATTACGTTTCGACACACCAGCACAATCACATTTTTCGATGCATCCTGTAGTAAAAAACACCAGTGCATTACTAAAATGACAATATTTATGTAAATACATCAAATGGTTTAGTGACGAGAAGCGGTCGGAGCTACGCTGCTGTGACCGAACATCGGACGCGCAGCCGCGAACGAATAGTACGACGTGCTGCGCGACGCGGCAAAATCAAAAGTTGCAATTGCGTGCACAATATTCAGTTCACATTGACCGATCGGATACAACATAAAATTATAAACAGCATACAGTCGCACTGTGACTGTCGTGTATGTATTTGCGAGATCTGGCCATCCATTATTCAAAGTAATCTTATTTAATTAAAATCAGTGAGATTAAAAATATTATCAGAGGCCGAGCCCAGGGGGGGGGGGGGGGGTGCATGACCCCCCCCCCCCCTTGGATCCGCCAATGTTCTAAAGCTTGCTCGAAATTTATGTAGGCTACGGACTATCTACTAAGATCGCTAGAACGCGAGTGGCCGAAGTTTTCCAACTTTACTTGAATGGATACTAAGGGTACGTTTCATCCAAGTTTCGCCGATTTTTCACTATACCGAACAGCCAACCAAACTGCCGATGGAAGTGGTTACACATGCCCAGACTTCAACAGATTTTTCTCCAGTTCTTAACATATGTTGTTGTAAGATACATGAAATTAACGTTCTGGAAATGTTAGGACAAAACTCTATCTTGCGATTTTATATTACGTTTGATACTGGAAACGTGAATGGGTAAAGGAAACTATTAGAACTGCCAAATACATTAGGGGAGTAATTCAGAATGAAACCAGAGACATTTTTTAAATATATTTTGGAAGGAATCCTGCCGGCTGAAGAAAAGTATTGAAACGCAGGAAATTTATTTCTCCAGAAGAAAGTCTTGCTGTGTGTGACATTGATGCAGGTACCTATATAGATTTTAATTGATACAGATGGACACGACTTGTTCCATACAAAATTCTACGTTTCGAAATCAAATGCATATGTATTTCCCAAAATGTTTTCGTAGGGATACAGCTCATTTGATTTTAATATTTATTTTTACTAATTTCATAATTATGCATTTTTTTTATCTGTGTACACAAATCACCAATATAATTCGGTCTGTTGACAACTGAAGTTGAAAATAAGTATGATCTGAAAAAAAAAAACATGTTTTATGAGATAATTTATTGAAATATGAAAACAAGTCATAAGTGTTCATTGGCGAAAATACATTTCTGAAACGTATATATCGTAGACTCCTTCATTTCGATGCTGCCATTTGGCCAAATAGGAGTGCGCAGATAATGCAAGACAAGCGCGTTCGGCAGAATGAAACAAAATTATTTGATGGGTAACGGAAGTCTGAAGAGTTTAGGACACTTTGGCCGAGTAGGTCGGTCGTAGTGTAACAAATTCCACCGGAATCCGTACTATTGCGTGGCTTAGTTTAGCCAATATCGACCGGTACTAGGCGGAGTGAAAAATCGGCCAAAGTCGGTTCTAGTCTAAAAGTACCCTAAACAGGACATTTAATCTGTGGGATTAATAACAAGCTTTGGAAGAAGCTGATGCCACGCCTTATCCGTGTGTGTGTGTGTGTCTGAATACTTCGGCCCAATAAAAAAAACTAGATAAAACATGAACCGATGGTCTTGTTATTTCATCAAGTACCTTATTATTCAGAAGTTATAGAAATTATCATACTTCGGTGAAAATAATAAATCACCCTTCGATCTGACTCAAAACTTGTAAATCCAAAGATTAATCAATTAATTTAAAAGAACAGATCTTTCATGGTCTTGTCGATTACCCAGGCCGTTCACCATGAGCATAACTTTCTATGTTCCTTCCCTGAAACCCACATCCTTTTTCTCAGATATGGCCAAACAGAAAATTATATTTAATTTATTATCCTGGTTCTCTGGGTGGAGGAAAGTCAATTTATTATAACCAAACGATCCAGCCATTGTTATAGCCATAGAGAATACATGGTGACATAGGCAATTAAGAGAGGAGCTAGAAATACAAAAACTGCCGAATAACATGAATACTTATAGTGGGTTACAACCAGGGGCGTAGCTACCATAGGGCTAGGTGGTGCAGTGCACCGAGGCCCTTACGCTCAGGGGGCCCCCCCAAACACAGTTAAGAGGGCCCACGGCAAATTGACGACACTTTTTTTTTTATTTTTTAGCTCTACCGTTGTCTAAGGAGCCCCTGAGACACAGGGAACCCCTCACAAAGGGCGCGCACTGCTCCGGGGCCCCCCAAGCACAACTCAGGGGCCCCTACCAGCAACACAAAAAAGGTTGCCCATCTGGCCTGAGGGCCCAAAATAAATTTTTTGCACCGGGGCCCTTGTTGACCTAGCTATGCCACTGGTTGCAACTTGGCCATAGCTGCTCAAGAAATCCCAAAGGACCCCATCCTACCGCCTATGATGGGCATGGTAAACTAGTATCATTATCCCTTAAATATTGCAGTGTTTTTAGGTCTATGGCAGAGTTTGTATTCACACTGGCTACAGAAGAATCTGAGCCCCCCCCCCCCCCTCCCAAGAATAAAATACAGAATATATATATATATATATATATTGAACGTCATTTTGTTTTACAGTTAGTACCTCAGCAAGTATTTATCCTTTTATGTATTCTCGGTTTACCTTTGGCAACCATTTGAGTTTAAAAAAAGAATTACATACAGATGCTATCCTTTGCCTTGGTTTCTTCTAATTGGTAGTCTCTCACAAAATGCCTTCTAAGGCTTCTTTTAAGTATCTATATTAACACACCAGTGTGTAGGGTTATCCATTTGCAAAGTGCTTAGCATCCATTGCATTCTCATTCACTTCGTAGTAAACATACATAGAAGGTATCTTTGTCCCCCCCCCTAAATGTCAGATGTCTTCAACAGAACGGTATGTTTTTTTACCATTATGTGTTCTTTAAGAAAATGAATTTCAATTTAATTAAAATCTAATTTTCTTAATATTTGAGTCAATGTCTCTTTTACAACACAAAGATCTTGAATATTATAATAAAATGAATTACATCCATTTAATTTAATTACAATGGAGAGCACACGTAGGACATAAAGAAGTAGGGGATTTGTAAGTAGATTAAGTTTGTTCACATGCTTTTAGGACACCTTGAATTCTGATTTCAAAGGTCTTGACATTTTACAATTGCCATATCATGAAGTTTCTTGTACAAGTTGCTTTGACATCTTGTCTGTAACCCGTGAAGCAACCTCCTCAACAGCTTCAATGTTAGCTGAATCTCTATCACATACTGTGTATGTTTCCCATACTTTGCCTTTGAACATATTTGATTCATCTTCAGCAAACGTCTTCATAATTTTTATAATTTTAAACCAAACTCACAATGTATGTTAACAATCAGTTCAATTACTTTACCAAATGTACAAGACCCTTTAAATCTCCAGCAGGAAAGTGTAGCTCTTTTTCTTTCGGATATGTTACGATCCAACAATAACCCGTCATATCCAGATGGCATGGATGAACACCAAATATTTGCCATGGTGAATACACAACAATCACTTTTAAAGCTAGTTTCATGTTTTCCTTGTATTCCATAAATTCTTCTGCAATTTTATTATTGGAAGCGTGACTGCACATAATTTTTTGTGGGTTTAATATTTACTTAATAACATTTTCAATTAGATCCCTAAATGAATAATTTTCTACAGGCCATATTGGTGACAGAGTGTCAACTACAAAATTCACAACTAGTCAAAATTAATTGAATTCCTGAGGTATGACTTTCTAATACTTCTCTAAAAGTTCACCATCATCTTTTCTCTGAAAATAAATACATAATATGTACTATGTCCATACTTGGATACTTGTGCTGAAACTTGAATCGGGATTTATTTGTCAAGTAACGGCACTTTACTTCTTGTCTTAATACCAGTGCAACTACATTTTAAACAAACAAAAATATTTCTAAGTAGGTACTTGAGGCACTTGCAGGGCTGGCATCAGGGGCGATGTGTGTGTGTGTGGGGGGGGGGGGGGGAGGTAGGCAAGGAAAATGTACTCTAGGACCCCAAGTGGTTGTGTCACTGCTAAGAACGCTTACTCGGGGCCCGAGAATCGTAGCGCCGGTTCTGGTCGTTTGTGTCTCAGATCACAATAACTTTTGGTACTGCTACTACAATACAAGAATAACAAATAAATCGAATTCTTATTATATGGTTCAAAAAGTTTGTATAAGCACTGATGTTTCCTTTAAGAATTTTGGACATATCTTGCAAATAGACATTTTTGATATCTTTAAACAATGCTTCAATATAAATGAAAGGTTTTCTGTCGCCACAGACAAAGAAAATTTTATTATTTTTTCCGCAGTGAAAATTTTAATAAACATTTTAAAAATTGTAATAAACATTTTAAAAATTGTAATAAACATTTTAAAAATTGTAATGTGACGAATCCGCAAGTATTAACCAAACTTTGTACAATAGAAGCGAATAAATTGGAAATTTAATTTTAAGTTAAGATCAAGTGAGATGTGTTTTGTATGATTTGCAGTTTTAAATAAAAACTTATTTTTCGGTGTGAAAGTAACGTTCAGTTTCCTTTTAAATCATCTTTGGTTGCTTCAAATGGTTGTAATTCGCTTGTTATCCAAAAAGTTGTGAAGCATTCAGAAAAAAGAATTAAATTGATGTTTTGGTGGTTTTTTGAGAAAAAATGATTATGTGATACAACCAACAGCAACTAGTATCCAAAGAAAATGACAAAAGAAAACAAATTGAACATATTCCGAAGCGAGGATCGAACCTTAGGCCCCTAACCCTAATAATTCTCACCCTTAAACAACGTATTACATTTAACTCTTCGAAATTGCGATGTAAATGAGGTTCATAGAAAATTGTAAGTGACTTTGTAGCAATATCAAATTGAAGTTGTTACATTTTTAAGCTGCACAGAATAAAACTAAGAGGTTGTTTTTATAGCTATCCCCACAAATAAGGTGTCTACTTCCAATATTTTTCCGCTGTAGGCTTTTACAAATTGTTTTCCACACCACTCGTATTCATAATATAAGCAATACCGTCAGTAGGAAATGAAAAACCAAGGAAAGTATTTTGGATTTTTAAAATAGAAAATATGTCTGAAAAAGTATTTCAAATAAAATACAAAATGCTTCTTGTATCAAAGTATTTTAAATAAAAAAGGAAAATAGGTATTTTTCATATGCAGTACAAATACACGTGTTTCAAATAATGCACATCTCTAGATAAGACCACACCACTTCACACTGAGCCAAGCCAGACCAATCTGCTGTATGTCGCCATCAAGTGTACAACTGTGACAAATATTAGTGTATTTGCCATTGTTTCACTTCAATAGAGACTATGAACTAAGCAGATGTCATAAATTTAGCTGCTGCTACAGTTTGTATTTGTACCAAGAAAAGGAAACCGAAAACCATACGAACTTCAGATAGAAAACAACTGATGCATTTTAATTTGATCAACAACTTTCACTCGAGCCTGCTGATTGGCGAAAACACGTACAGATGGATGAGATGATTTACAATAAATTGTTCAAAATGGTCATACCATTCATCAAGAGAATGAACGCAAATATGAGGCTAGCCATCACTTCTCACGAGAGATTGACTACTACTCTATAGTACTATCCTATGAGGAACTAAAATTCGCTACAGCTATTTTACCCAATGAGATTTTACACTGTCTCCAATATTACTGGAAACTGCACCTTGCATTCTGAGGTAAATACTTCATAATCTTTATTTAAAACCCCAATCAAAGCACACATTTTCGAGCTTTGAAAATCGTTTTTGGCATTGCACTAACCTGTTATCAACACCGATTTTTTAAAAAAAATTCTTGGCACAAAAAGGACTAGGGTGAAAGTGAGGGATGGATAGAAGAGTTCTATGAATTCTTTAGTCATTATGAACTAACTATTGGGTGTAATCTATACAAACAATAAAACTGTAACTGGAAAAAAACATATTCCTGATATTTTTTTTAAAAAATGAGTTTGGTTATTATTAATAAGCAACAAAGAAGGAATCAACCTTTCTTTTCCTTTTTTAAAAAACAATCAACAATTCTTTCTTTTTTAAAAACAAAAAAAAGGTTGTCTGCAAGTAGTGAAAAGGATTTACTTGGTCGGATTTTGTTTAACGTGGTACCATGAATAAATTAGTGTAGGTTTCATTTTGATGTGAAGTTGGAGAACTGAGAAATTTAGGACAAAAGTGTCCAGAAATTAGTAACCACTTTTCGTTGAACACCCCAATGGGATATCCCACCTGACCCTTGGCTGGGTAGCTCTATATCTCAGAGTTCGGACGGGATGAATAATCAGCAGGGTCTGCTAAGCCATGCCAAACGATCTGTATTCCCCAAACACGAGTTCTAAGAGTGGTCTGTTAGCTCGGCCATGTTTGGGGGCCTACAGTTATAAGTACTGACAATCATAAATCTCCAAGAATGTGAAGCGAATTCACTACACCTGATTCAGTGGTGGTCTGGTGACCCTCCCACTTTTGTTCTCTATGATAGTTAAATTTTGTTTGTGAAATGTGTAGTTTATGAGGCAGAAATTGGGAACCATTGCAGCACTGTGCAGGGTGGGAGACTGGCTCAAGTCTCTCATTGATAAATGGCTAAAACCCAAAAATTCCTTTGTTTTTTTTTGTCTCTCACGTGTTAACACAAAAATATATAAATAATAATAAATAAATTATGTATAGAAGTGAAGGGTTTTTACTGTGGGAAGGTAAGGAGAAAGAACTTAATAAACAAGTGAAAAGACAAAGACTTGTTACACCACCATACATATATTTTTTACTTCTTTATTTTTTCTTTCCTTTTGGACTGTGGAAGCAAGTTACACTTTTGCAGAGCCATTTACTAAAAATCTATCATTGTTCTCATTATTTGCACATCACATGACTATTTTAAAGTTACATTTCCCTTTACTAGTACTTTTTTTTTTTTACTTTACACCTCCTCGACCTCGAGGTCATTAGAGGCGGGATAGCACTGGCGACAAGGAACAGGAAGGAATTTGGTGATGGCCTTTTGAAGGAAGCATCCTGGCATTTCGCCTGGAGTGATTTGGCGAAACCATGGAAAACCCAAATGTACAGGACAAGGATTCGAACCAGTGTCCTTTACTAGTACCAAGCTTCCCATTGTAAGTCCTAATAAGAACATATCTGTCTTAGTGGACCCACACTTACAATTATTTCCTCACTGCCTTTCAGCCTTCGAGAAACACAACCGCTTCGAACAACTGTCCCATTTTACTACCCGCAGATTTCTTTCTGGTCAACACAGACGTCTCGTATCTCTACACCAACATTCATCACTATCTTGGCCTTAAAGAGCCCACACACTTATTTCTTCAATGTGAACCCTCCAGGAACTTACCACTCACTGCCTACAACAAATCCACCAACCTACAATAAAATCTTCACTTTAATACTTACCATTCCTATCTTAAAAAAATTCACCCTCCCCTATAACCTAACCATCAAAAAAATACATCTACTTCGAAAATGAATCCCTAACCCTATACTCCAACAACTTCATACAAGTCCTTACATGCTGCAATTATCAGTATGAACTGAATTGCAAAAAAGATACCCATACTACGACATCTGTCCCAAAAGTAATTTGTCACATTTTTATGATGTATCTACACGTCACAGAGCGGTCAGACCAGTTTGGATAGGGTGGGGGCAGTGGCGTAGTTATCGGAGGGCTGGCGTTGCCGTGCACCAGGACCCACAAGCTCAGATCAGGGGACCCCCCCCCCCCCCCAAAGCTCAGGGAGCTGGTAGAGCTAAATAATAATAAAAAAAACGTCAGCCATATTTTTTTGCACCGAGGCCCTTGTTGACCTAGCTAAGCCACTGGGTGGGTTGGGGGGGGGGGATGGAGGTTATGCTTTCCAACGGTTCCATGCTCAGTTGTTCCATGACCTGGAGATGTCAGAACATGTCAGTTTGTGAGCTCCTGCATAGTGGTTGTGTAGTACTTACGATGGAGAAAATGTTGGATCACCTATATGCGATCAAGTTGTGTGTGGAGCTGAACAAGACGCTACTGGAAACTTCCGAG
The DNA here is from genome assembly GCA_031002005.1 of Vandiemenella viatica. Classification (NCBI taxonomy): domain Eukaryota; kingdom Metazoa; phylum Arthropoda; class Insecta; order Orthoptera; family Morabidae; genus Vandiemenella; species Vandiemenella viatica. Next base: position 168,397,292 of record CM061920.1, read on the forward strand.
ATGCTTCAGCAAGCCTTCGGCGGCGATTGGATGTTTCAGATCACAAACAGGTGGCACAAAATGTTCAAAGAAGGCCGGGAGGAGGTTGCCGACGAAGCCCACCAACGACGCCCATCAAAGTCGTGAAACGACGATGGTGCGACTAGTACACACCAGTTGCTGAATTCTTACCATCAAAAGAGTGCTTGGTTAGTGTCAGATCTATTGAACATAATGAAAACAATGGTTCACTGGATCATATCGGAAGATTTGATCATGCTGAATTCTTACCATCAAAAGAGCGCTTGGTTAGTGTCAGATCTATTGAACATAATGAAAACGATGGTTTACCGGATCATATTGGAAGATTTGATCATGCGCAAGTCCCAAAACTTTTGACTGACGCTCAAAAGCAGAATTGAGAGGAAGAGTGTAATGAACTCAAGCAACTCTGTGCACATCATCCTAATTGTTTTGGACAATGTTATCACTGGGGATGAGGTGTGTATCTTAGAGTGTGATCCGAAAACAAAGAAGCAGAGTGTGGAGTGGCATACCTCTGCATCTCTGCACCTGAAGAAGGTTTGCATGACCAAATTGCGGGTGAACATCATGCTACTTTTTTTTTACGCAAAGGGGGTATCGCACAGTAAGTATGTACTCCCTGGAGTGATGGTAAAGGCCCAGTTCTACAAACAAGTGCTCAAGATACTGAACAACAGAGTCACCAGCACTTTGTGGAAGTTTCACCATGACAATGCATTGCCGCCTTCGTTGTTGCGAACTATATGACACATTGGTGTGGTAACTCTGCCACAGCCACCCTATAGTCCCGACACTGCAAATATGACGAGGGCTCTAAAGAATTTATCTGCTAAGGACTACCTTGGAGAGTACAAGGCATGGAAATCAAGCTGGTAAATATGTGTCAACGCAGAAGTGTCACACTTTGAAGAATTTTAAGTTTCTGTACCTATCTGATCAATAAATTAGTTTTTTTAAAAAATGTGACTTTTACTTTTGGGACATACTTTGTACAAGCTATGTAGGAAGGAAAAGAGTGGAGGCGACGCAAGGGACCTTCACCAAGATGAAGGCGGGGTGGACAGATGTGGGGTGGGGAGGTCGCCATATTGGATTTTCCTAAGAAACACTGGGAATATACACCTCAAGGGGATTCTATGAGAACTGTGGCACCACAATTTGATGATGGATTATTATGTAACTCGATGAGACGAATCAAAACTTAAGAAAACAATTTTTTGATATCCTGCCTAGTTCTCAATATAGACTGTCTCAAAGTTATGTGTTTTGGTGTGAAATTCAGAAGAAATTTTTTCCCAAAGTCAAAATTTGATGATAAATTCTTATGCAACACAATGAGATAAATTGAAAGTAATGAATAAAATTTTTCTATATCTCGCTCAGTTCTCAAGATGAACTGTCTCTAAATTGAAGTGGTTAGATTGGGATGCAGCCTGGACCAAAACATAATTTTTCAAAAGCCACTACGAACTATATGCTGGACATGCAGAGTGGGTGTTTTATTTTTTTACTACCCCTTGTGGTTAGGTTCAGGCCACAAGGAACTATTTCTATAACTAATTTTTGATTGTCAATATCTCGGGAACTAAGGGAGATATCAATTATTCATTTACAACGCCGATAAAAATTTCCAGTCTTGTATAAATTTTACTCCAGTTTTCGATTAGTCTCGTCGATTTACATGAGAATCCATCATCAAATTTCATCGTGACAGTTATGATAGTGCTGCCCATCTCAACACATAAAATTCGTTGCAAACTGCAGACTTTCAATGCTTGTTTACAATAAGGCTAGCCTATTGTGTGCAAAGCAGTAAGATATGCTGATTATATGTGACTACATGAACAAATATTTGAGAACAATGTCATCCTATTGAGAGCAATGAATAAATCTATAATGATAGGCACTTCTCTTGTATACACCTATTAAACACTTCAAGAACAAAAATTGCATTGCGACTAAAAACAATATTCCAGGTTGTTTCCTATCTGGTCTGTGTATGTGCAATCATATGCAGCACAAGATGGCATTATAAAAAAACATTTAAATATTAGAAAATTAAATATTTACAGCAGCAAACACAGTGCAAACAGCGCAATGTTTTGAAAAATATGTTATGACTGCCAGGCATGTGCAGTAGGAGCCGAGTGTTAACAGGAGGCTTCACAGATTTAGTGGTATTTCGCCTCCACTCTTTTCCTTTCTCCATGGTATAACCCATACGTAATATCAAAATGCCCACAATGCACAAACACCTTGAACTATGATAATGACGTAATATGATGATTCCCTGAAATTTATCACAAAGCTGGACATCAGCTTCAGCAAACCACCCAACATTCTTGTGCTACTTCATCTAGACCATTCCACAGTTCCTTCCTATATAGTAGGTTTCACTACAATCAGCCAACACATTGTCTTACAACTGTATTACTGGTGTTCCCTGGTTTTTGTTTATATCCGTGCTTAACGTCTAGTATCAATATTCTTGTTACAGCTTAACAGAATTTCATAGTAAGTTTGTTTTGACTGCATTAGTTTTGTTTCTCAGTAAATTGTGAAGTTATTAAGTGATAGTGAACTGTTTTTTTAAATAGAAAATCAATAAAGTGTAAACAAGTTTTATTTGTTTACATTTGAGGTTAAGTCAGAACAAGAGTTCTAGGGTGTCAAATTTCGTTTTAATTGTTTAAAGAGTTCTTTTTATATCATTTGTTTGTTTTGGTTGTAAGTCTTGTAGTTGACAAGTGTTTTTAATTCACTTTTCGAAATGTTTCGAGTGATTTACATAGTATTTTGTTTAGCATTTTTCTTAGAATCCTACTTTTACTTTTCTTTGGCAACTGAAACACAAGTAGTTAATTAAGTTCATAAGTTTTTAAAAGTAAACGTTTTAAAGTTTTTATTCTCCTAAGTTATTAAGTTTTTCTGAAAGTATCAAAATGGATACTAAGTGTGGAAGTTGCCAAAGACCAGTAAGAGAAGGAGTGACGTGCCGGGACTGCGGGCACTGGTTTCACTGGGGGTGCAGCGATGTTACTAACAGTGACTCTTGTGTCAATATTGCCTGGAACTGTCACTCGTGCAGAATTATTGATCAGGAGCAGCGGATTTTGAAGCTCCAGCCAGATCTGGCATCTGCGGAGAGGGATTTAAAGACCCTGAAGGCAGAAAACTCAGTTCTTAGGCTTAGGCAGAACAATGAGTGGAGGGAAGTCAGCTCTGGCAGGGGAGGTAGGAAACGCTGTTTGTCTGATGGTTTCCAGCTGGAGACGTCCAATGTGTTTCGGCCATTGGAGGATCTAGATAGCGACTCTGAGGACCATCAAGTTGGACTGAACGATCTGGGATCATATAAAGTAAAAGGGAGAACTTTTCAGGGGGTATCTAAACGTAAAAAGGTACTGTTACTTGGAAGCAGTCATGGGAGGGGAATCAGTGAGATGGTTCAGTCTGACTTGGGGCCAGATTATGAAGTCTGCAGTATTTTCAAACCAAATGCAGATCTTGGAAGTGTTGTAGCAAATGTGGAAGACTTAGAGAAAGATTTTTCAAAGGAGGATTGTATTGTAATTGTGGGGGGACCAGGAAATAGTCTTGATAAGGACCTCAATTACTCAATTGAGGAAGACATTGCTCACATTTCCAGGAACACACATCAGACAAATGTGGGATTTGTGGGTTTGCTTGAGCGTTATGATAAACCCTGGATGTGGCATAACATTAGGCGTACAAATGCATCGTTGGAAAGGGTTCTCTGGCAGTCAGCAAATTCCCACATTGGTTTGATAGATGTGGCCTGCATTGGTAGGGACAGTTATACTCGCCATGGACTCCATCTGAATCTCAGAGGTTAAAAGGAAGCTTTCACCTTCTTATTGCTGATGAGATCAGGGGATGCCAGGTGAGTGAAAGAGGTATTCCTGTGATAAGTGGTATTAAATCGCGTCCTTTTTTAGGGTAAATAAAATAAATGTATTAAGATGTCTAAAAGAAATTAACGTCTCTCCTGATCAAAACTTATCGAAATTAGAAATTCCATCTGACATACCAGTATATACTAATAAAGTAAACAATTTAAATTCATTGAATCAAAGAGTTCAGACCACTATTCTCCATCAAAATATAAGGGGGATATTTAGTAAAACTGATGACATTACCTTATGCCTAGAAGAGATTCAAAATTCCAGAAATTTCAATGTAGATGTTTTGTGCATATCTGAACATCATTTGTCTGACACAAGAATATCTCAGCTGTCCATCCCAAATTATAAACTAAGTTCTCATTTCTGTAGATGTAAAATGGAGAAAGGTGGAGTTGCCATTTTTGTTAAAAATAATATTCAATGCAATAGTGTAGCCGTAAGTAAGTATTGTATAGAACAACACTTTGAATGCTGTGTTACTAAACTAGAATATGGTAAGGAAGAGCTCATATTAATAGCAATTTACAGGGCCCCCTCAGGAAATTTTAGTCTGTTTTTATCACAGTTAGAGTCTTTGTTACTATGTTTCAAAAATAACAAACAAATAGTTTTATGTGGAGATTTTAATGTCGACTTTCTCAATCAAAGCAATGAGAGGCAATGGAAGCATTGATGTTGTCTTTTAACTTAACGGCACTTATAAATTTTCCTACTAGAATACAAAATAATAGCAGGACTGCAATTGATAAATTTTTTTTATGGATATTTCTCAGTACAGTAATTACGACATACTTCCAGTAATAAATGGTATCTCAGATCATGATGCCCAGCTGCTATGTATCAAGTCCAGAAACACTATTAAACAGATAGAGAAAAGCTGGGTTTATAGAAGACATATTACTGAAAACAATATAAAAAATTTCTTAGATTCCTTAAATAATGAACAATGGTCAGAAGTGTACAATGCACAGGGTGTTAATGCAAAATTTGATTCCTTTCTCAATATATTTCTAACACTTTTCGAAGGAAGTTTCAAAAAAAGGAAACAATGAATTAGGTAACGGCTGGATAACAAAGGGTATTAGAATATCTTGTAAAACAAAAAGAGACCTGTACTTAAAAGTAAGAGAATCAGATAACTACACACTTAAAGCTCATTATAAACTTTATTCTAAATACTAAGAATGTAATAAGAAAGGCCAAGAACAGGTATATATCAAATTAAAATAGAGAATTCAGGCAATAAGATGAAAACTATATGGAATATAATAAAAACTGTAACAGGAAAATCTTTAAATCACTCTAAAGACATAAAAATAGAACAAAATGGATCTGTCCATAGTGAAGTAGGGGAAGTTTGTGAAATATTTAACAAACATTTTACTACAGTTGTAGAGAAATTAGGCATAGAAAAGCAGTCCCCAAATAGTGCCCTTAGGCTTCTTCAGACTGCTTACCCAAATAGATTTGTGGAAATGCAATTGCCACCAGTAACAGTCTCAGAAATAAACAAACTCATTAAACAAATAAAACCTAAAAATTCTTCCAGCTATGACAATATTTCAAGTAAATTACTAAAAAGATGTTCAGACTGTATCGATCGTGTACTTGCCCACATTTGTAATGAATCGTTAATTCAAGGTGTGTTTCCAAATAGACTAAAATATGCAGTTGTAAAACCGTTGTTTTAAAAAAGGAGAACCAACATGTGTAGATAACTATCGTACCATTTCATTACTTTCAGGATTCTCCAAGATTTTTGAAAAAGTCATGTATTGTAGAGTTATAAAACATGTTACGCAAAATAATATCCTCACTAAATCCCAATTTGGGTTCCAAAAAGGATCATCTATAGAAATGGCAATATATTCATTTTTAAATAACACTTTTGAGGAACTTAATAATAAAATGAGCCCTGTAGGAATATTTTGTGATCTTGCATAAGCATTTGACTGTGTAAATCATGAACTACTTTTGAAAAAAATGGAATACTATGGTATTTATGGAATTGCAGGTAAATGGTTTAGATCATACATGGAAAGTCGAATGCAAAAAGTGTCCATTTTTGATACTAAATAAACAAAGATGCTTCATCAGACTGGGAAAAATTAAAACATGGAATTCCACAAGGTTCTGTCCTAGGACCCCTCCTCTTTTTGTTGTATATCAATGACCTTCCTGGAAACTTATCTGACAAAGTTAAGAGTGTTTTATTTGCAGATGACACTAACCTGACTGTGAGAAAAATAACAAACAGCAATCTAGAATTTAATGTAAATGAAGTACTTAGTGAAGTAGCAAATTGGTTTAAGGCAAATTCATTAAAACTAAATTTTGAAAAAACTCATTATATTAGGTTTAAAACAAAAAATTATGCACAGCCAGATTTACAAATAAGCTATAAAAATAACACAATATTAGAAACAAAGAGTATAAAATTCCTTGGTATTAAAATAGATGAGAAACTCTGTTGGCATGAAAATATCACTTCACTACTGAAGAAGTTAAGTAGTGCCACCTTTGCAATACGAACACTTTCTCTAACAGCAGATCTAGAATTAACGAAACAGGTTTACTCCTCATATTTTCATTCAGTAATGTCATATGGCACAATTTTTTGGGGAAACTCTTCACAAAGTAAAAAAGTTTTCATAGCACAGAAAAGAGCTATTAGGATGTTGTGTAGGGTAAAACCAAGAACTTCTTGCAGACAACTTTTAAAAAACTCAGTGTTCTTACAATGAGTTCTCAGTATATATATTCTCTCATGTGCTTTTTCATAGATCATTGTAACCTGTTTACTTCTAATTCACAGGTACACAATCTCAATACAAGAAGCAGAAATAACTTGCACAAACCACAAACATCTCTGTCATTAGTACAAAGAGGAGTTAATTATTCTGGTATACATCTGTTTAATAAACTTCCCAAGGGTATAAAACAATTTGCAGAAAATAAAGATATATTTAAAGACAAACTGAGAGATTATCTTATTGGCAACTCCTTCTACTCCATTCAAGAATTTGAAAAAAAAAAAAAAAAAATATGACTTTTGCAAATCACAGTTGTAAAAATTTATGTTTATTTTATTGTCTTTATTTTTTCTTTGTAACATATAATTGTTTTTTACTATGATTATGACTCATATTGTATGTATGTATATTAACCATGACATGTTTCACATCCCAGAGGTGTTTCCTCAGCAGGGATCCATGAAACAAGATTGATAAATAAATAAAAAATAAATACCCCACAATAAGTAATACTACCGGCACCATGATCTACCTGGTATACCATTTCAACTGCCTACATTGGCCATGTTCTGCCTCCCCTAAGACAAATTATCTATTGGTATAAATAGGCAGAATCCTCCAAAAACTTAGATCACCTTCATAAGATAGATGTGGCGATTCTTCAAGAGTAGGAAAAATAGTTTTTATTATTATTATTATTTGAATGAATCAGTTTCTATAAGAAGTAATGCATGGCAGTCTAAGTCGTGGAACCAAATATAAAGGCAATGGAGGAATCTGACAACTATAAAATCAACCAATCCTGTTTTTCTTAACATTACAGCAAAATAATGTTAAATATTCAGAAAAAAAGTTATTACTGTGGCAACAGAAACAACAGAAAAACAATTGCTATATAACAGTATTCCCTTGAAAGCCAAATTTACTAAAACAACTGACAAATAAAGATCTGTGAAATATATATTTCAGGAGTTAGGGAGTGTCTATAAACCACGTAGCTCCAAAATTACATACGGAGATAATTAATTGAGGGAAATACATATTGACATGCTGTTGTGTGTTCTGTTCTTCATTTTAACCATGAAAAATGTTATGAAAGGAAAGCTACGTGACCTAGCTAGGAAATCCCCCCCCCTCCCCCTACGTAGCCTTCCAGCCCACCCCTCCTCCCTCCCCACATGGACCGAGCCACGTAGTTTATGCACGCTCTCTTATCTTGAATAAGTATGTTTTTTCCTTCGAATTTTTTTTATTACAAAAAAGTGTTAAACATCAGTAGCACATAATACAAACTATACACAATACATGAATCTGTTGAGTCCGACAGTTGTCATGTGATCAACTATTCAGAATATCATTTTTATTGCATTACCAGTCTTTTTTTAATTCCGACAAAAATATACCATATAGTTATCATATTTAGATCAGATTTAACAACTGCTTAATCTCAAATACAATCACATAACTTTAGTATAATATAAAATAACATCTTTCCATACAACTGGGCATGGATTTGTTAATTCAATTAGATAGACAATATATATAACAATAAATACTTGATGGTCATAAAGGAACTAGGCATTTGATAAAAAATATACAATGATGCCAGTGCCATCATTCTTTGAAATTGCTGATGCCTACAAAAACAAATTTTCACAACTACAAAACCAATCAAGCAACAAAATAAGCAGTATAAAATTCAAATTAGAAGCCACCGAAATTACAAAGTAGACAAAACCAGTGTTCAGAAGTCATAGCTGCACTATCTTAATAGTTGTTATATCATTAAATCTTCAACAGTTCTAATCTTCAAAGACTAACCAATTCTGTTTGTGGATGACTTTTTTCCTTTAGCTACATTGGATATGGGAAAATATTTTTAAAAAGAACAGAAGCACTGATTATTTTAAAACCAGATATCTGAAAAACGCATTATGATTTCTGAATGACTAACTGAATTTGACTATGCAAACAACCAAAAAAGAAATTCCTGCAAATATGTATGAGAACTTATTTTTCTCCTTAACAGCTATGTATATTAACATCTACTGAAAATTAAGTTTTGTGATTATTCTTTTCAGAATAACATGTTTTCCCCTTATTTTGAGATATTTAATGATTTAACAGAAAACAATTATTATAACAGTCAACATATTTTCACTCCGCTTTACCATTATTTGAAAGAAAACATCCAGGTAGCAGTTTTTCGTCATGTGGTATTCTAGGAGAATCTGATCTAGATAATGTTTCCTCTGATGAGAGATCTCTTGGCAAGCTATCAGGGACACACCTTTCACTATGTGGAAGTTCCTGTAAGCTAGCAGCATGCTCAAATTTTCTAGAAACTGAAGGTGATTCTGAGCGCTGTGGTGTAGAAGGAACACTTTTTGATAACACCGCAGGCTGTTCCACAGTAACATCAAACGATCTCAGTGAAATGGGAGCAGGAGCAATATTTTCAGAGTTTTCAACTTTTATTTCAGTTTCAGAGAAAGAACTGTAAAGATTTTCATAAGATACACCTCTAGAAATACTTCCTGGAACAATCTTATCATCAGGAGAAATATGCTTTTGTTTGTTGTCTGGAGCTGTTACATCGAAGCTAAGATCTTTAATTAAGAGCTCACTATGTTCTGTCCTGGTCTGCTGCATCAATTTACATGGGCTCGTTCTCGAACTTGTGACTGTTGCCTGATCTTGGGTACTGTTTTCAAGTGATATAATATTATCTTTTATAGTTGCTGCATGATCTTCACCCACTACACTCACAGTTTCGCAATTGAGATTTTGAGCATGAGATGTGTCAACTTCATCTACCTCATTAATTTCAGAGTTTTCTTTATATGGATATTCCCTATTTTCTGTTTCATTTTTGGAAAACATACCATCAACCTTGTTTTTCATACATACAGCAAGTTTTTCTTCAATTATTGTTCCATTACGGCTTAAACTGACCACTTTTGGGTCTGAATCCTGCAATACAGTGAGATCAAAAATATTTGATCCATCTCCATATTCTTCTACAAACAGAGCTTCAGCCTCCTCTGACCATTTCTCAAATCCTGAGGGAAGTGGAAGGCAGCAATGTATAGCTAAAGGAGGTATCTTAGCCAGATCATCAGGAAGAGACTGCAGTTCTGTTGAAGTAGACACATTTCCATAGTCAAGAAATAATATCTCTATGTCTGACTCGTTACAAGTTTTAATCTGAGCACGATACCACTGCTCATCTTCAGGAAACAGAGCAGCACAGAGAGACCCTTCTATTGCTTCCTGTAATGGATCAAAATTAGCTGCCCCTAACATTCTCTCCACTATATCATTCAACTGTTCAGAATGGCTTTGAAATTGAACATAAAAATCTGATGCAGATGACAGATGGCTTATTACAACTGGCTCCCTGACAGCTACGTTAGCACACTCAGTATCTCCATTAGAAAGTAATACCTCATTTCCAGAATTTTCCTCGCCCTTATACACAGGGTCAGGAAAAAAAGCCTTGAGTTTCAGTTCTAATAATTCCTCACCAAGTGAAAGACTCACCAGACAAGGGTCACTTTCAGTGAGTACTTTCAAAGTGAATTCTGTAGTTCCATTAGCTGTGATATCTATCATCCATGCAACAGCAGTTTCAGACCATTCTTGCTGTCCATCATAAAGAGAGCAGTGTTTGGCTAAGGGAGGCACATCACACAAAACCTGGGGAAGAGCACGTACTTCACTTGATGTTGACTGATTCCCATAATCAACAAACAAAACCTCATACCCTTCTGGCAGGCAAGAGATGATCCTTGCACGATACCACTGGCTGTCATCTGTACAAAGTGCTGCACATAATAAGCCCTCTTTAGGATTCAGAATAGAGTCAAATTCTATTGCATTTGCCATCTGATTAGAAATGTTAGTCAGCTGAGGTTTAGATGCTTTATACTGCACCCAGAAATCAGAAGGACTGTTGCAATGAGTTACAAACACACAGTTGCTGTTTTCCTGCAAATTTGATATTTTCACTTCAGTATCTACTGGCTCCTCAAAGTTTTCTTTATTACTTCTGATTGTAGGTTCTGCAATTCTACATAAAGTCTTTAGTTTCAGTTCGACAGACTCTCCATTGAGGAATAAACTAACAATATGAGGGGTACCTTCAATCAAAATCTTTAGCTGAAATTCAGTCATACCATCATTCACAAGTTCAGTGAAATGTTCACAAGCAGCTTCAGGCCATTCTATTACATCATCTGGAAAATGAAGTGAGCAGTGTTTAGCTAAAGGAGGAATGTCTGATAAGCTTTGAGGAAGAATGCGCAGTTCATCTGTTCTTGATTTATTCCCAAAGTCTATGAACAAAATTTCAAATACATCATTCTGCTGTAAGATAATTTGGGCTCTGTACCACTGTCCATCATCTGGGAAAAGAGCAGCACACAACATACCTTCTCTGCATTCAGAAAAGTTGCTGAAGTTTTCAGCTTTTTCTAACTGCTCAGATATGTGGCTCAACATTGTACTTGATATTTTATACTGCACCCAAAAGTCTGAAGGGCTGCTGCAATGGGTAACAAACACACAGTCTTTATTTTCTTCAGTGGTGACAATTTGCTCATTCTTTTCACATTCATGTATTGTAGCATCACAAGTTACTTGTAGCATATCTTCCACTGAATTTCCTTCCAATTCTAGGCTAACCACAAGAGGTACCAAATCCTTCAAAATCTGCATCTTAAATGTATGTGTTCCATCACCGACAAGCTCCAGAAATTTAGCACTTGCAGTTTCCGACCATCTCACTACGTTTTCAGCTGAATTCAAAGAACAACATTTTGCCAGTGGTGGTACGTCAGATATGTCCTCTGGCATACTTCTTACCTCATTAACAACTGCCGTATTGCCATAATCAATAAAAAATACTAGTATCTCCTCTGAAAACGAAATGATGCTAGCTCTGTACCACTGCTGATCATCTGGAAATTTTGCTACACAGAAAGCCTTCTCAGAAAGGTTAGAAAGTGGAGCAAAACTGTCAGCTCCTTCCAGTTTTGCAGATAATTCACACAACTGCTCAGAGGATTCCTCCATCTGAACCCAGAATTCACTTGGCGAGTTGATATGACTAACAAAAACATTGCACGAAGTACTCGAAATCACTGCTGTTGGTAATGCAAATTTCAAGTCAATAAGCACATTTGCAACACTACACTCATCCATAAAAAGTTCAACCACCTTAATATCATCATCTGATATCACTTCTGCAAGCATTACACCTCCCACTTCCTCAACCATTTCTTGAAATTTCTTAATGGCATCTACAGGCCAATCTTCATTTTCTGATACTGGTGATATTGGCAAAGAACACTGTATTCCATATGCCGGCAATCCAACCAGTTCTGCTTTTAAAGCTTTTATTGCACCAGAATTAATGTTGAGAGTATCTGTATTACCGTAATCAATGAACCGTACAGTAACAGCAGATGATTCCGAATTCAGTATAACTGCTCTGTACCAAGATGCATCTTCCGAAAACTGAGCAGCACAGAGTGAATTTTTTGGAGGGACAATTTTAAAGCTTTCTGCTGTATTCGTAATTTTCTGAAGTGAATTTCGCAATCTCTCAATATCATCAACATTGCTACCTAATTGCACCCAGAACTGATTTGGAGAATCAACATGAGTGATGTAGACTGAAGCTTTCATACCAGTGGTAACAGTTCTAACTACAAGATCTTTTTCAAAAGGTGAGTCTTCAATTTCTGTAGCTACATCTAACTAACCAACTCTTCAGTTAAGTGTTTCCCATCTGACACCAAATCTACAAGCCAGAGCTCATTCTCAAGGGACTTGGCGAAGGTAGCCATGAATTCCTTCACTGCTATTAAATTTTGTAATTCAGCCACTGCTCTAGTATTGTCTGTCACTTTAAGTGGAAGCAACGCTTTTATAGCCATTGCATGTGGCACATAGAAACTTTCATCCAATATCTTCATGTTAGAAATTGAGACTGTTTCCTCATTACCATAGTCAATAAAAAGTATGGTTACATCCTCATCCTTGCTAGCTTCAATTCTTGCACGGTACCAGCTGTCATCATTTGCAGATTTAGCAGCACACAACCTTCCTATGGTCACTTCTTTCAGCTCCTGCCCTTTGGCATTGGTCTCATAAAATTCAAACAAGGTTTCCAATAGTTGGGTTAAAGTATCTGTATCATTTACATTTTGGAGCCATACATAAGGTCCATCATTTACATGAGAAATCCAGACTTTCATTTTTCGTGATAAAATGGGAAGAGGACATACTGGTGCAATTTCTTGAATCTGGGTTTCATCAGATAGTACCCTTAACAATTCCAGACGATGCCCTTCAACATCAAAGAGCCGTACAACGAGCCTGGAAATAAATTTTATTATTAGGTGTGTCATTAGATCACTACATAAATTGTATAGGAAAAACTAATCTTTATCAGAACTACATAGCCAGATAAAAAATTATGAAGCAGAAATAGTCTCCTTTAACCCTTTAAAAAAGCCACCACCATGAGGAAAAAAAAAAAAAAAAAAAAAAACCAACCAGTAACAGTGAAGAACAATCTGCATATCCCACACAGCACTGAAATACAGTTGACAATATGATGGGAACTCACAGGTATCTATTTCTAAATCCAACACATAAGATAAAAATTTTACACTACAGTTAGTTCTTAATGAATTGACTATTCAGTAATAATCCTACCTGTCTTCAACAACACAATCGACCTGCAGAATGACATCTTGTTCTTCAACTTCCAATTTGAACTGTTCCTGAAGTTCTGAGGGTACATCTAGGTCGGACCCCACTACACAACACTGTATTGCCATTCGGTAGTAACACTTCAGGCTGTTTGTTATTGGTGCCACCTGTGGAACAAAGAAGAGTTTTGAATATCATTATTAGAAGAAATAACAACTTCCATTTAGCGAAGAAAGTTGTGTACAATACATAAAAAGAACAAATACTTGGAAAAATATTATGATACAACAAAAATTAAGTTGATTCACCATGGAAATTAGACAGAAATCCGCAACTTCATTGAAGAAATGGACATCACGTACTATACATTACTTACCTAGATGTATTAAACAAAGGAAAAATGAAACGTCCTTAGGCAATATAAATGACAAGGAAAGGGAAAATGACTCATCACTCAGCAAAGTTGAAGGCAGAGACGGGAGAAAAACATATATCACGAATACAGAAAAATATACACAATATTTTGGTCTTAAACCTTCTTCATGTTAGAGAGAATAAGTCATGTGGTTCAGGAGGTGTGCACACGTCGAAGTTTCTTCAGTCATGCAGGAAACTTTGGCCTTATTTCTAAATTAATTATTTCTTTAAAATTCTGCATTCGAGTTTCCTTTTTGTAATTAGCATGTGAAAGCTCAATTTACATTATATTAATGCAAATCAAAAATATTAAAAATACAATTTTTAAAATTAATCTTTTATCTCATGCACAAAGAACGTGAATGTTTAATAAGATCAAAAAGAACCTAGAAATTTCAAGTGTATTTTAATTTTTGTCCTTCTCTTAGCCTCAACTGTTTTCTCCATTTGCTATTTAACATCCCACATGTCTTGAAATGCTACTTACCATCCATCTCCTTTCAGTGAATTTTTTCATAAACTTTTTTTTCTTATCCATTACCCTACTTTTATCTGCTCATCTCATTTTCTTCAACAGCAAGACATTTCCAATAGTTTTATGTTTCTTGTTTCCAAAATTCTCAAGTTCTAAGTGACACTACCATAAAGTGTTGTGGCACATGCATACCTTATGGGCTTTATCCAAAGTACTAAGTCATATATGAAATTAAAAACTCTCTCTTTTTGAAGTATGTTATTTTTGCATTTGTTGGTTTTGATATTGGTCTTGCTTAAGCCATCACTTATAAATCTAATACTTTTTGTACTTAATTTAGAGTTACATTTCTGCTATACTTCATAAAATGTTTTGCCTTTTGTTTAAATGTATTTGAATGTCTTTGCCCAGAATTTCGATACATGCCATATAGTTAATTCCCAATATTGTCAACAAAATTTGACACAATGACCTTTTCTCATTGAACCCTTAATTCCTCCCACTCCTGCTAACTTGATGGATTCCTTTACATGCAAGTTCAACGTTAGTGAGAATAAACTACAGTTTTGTGTTTAACTGACATTTAACCCTCTTATTTCTCTATTTATATTGCAGCCTTGTAAATGTTACACAGATTATACTTAATTCTTTTGTGCCAATATTTAAGACATGGCTTCTTTAGAGCTTTGAACATACTGTTCCATCTAAAATTATTGAAAGCCTTTTCTAAGATCACAGGTAGTATGAAAGTATCACTGTCTTAATCCTTAAATCTGTATTCATCTCAATGCAAGGGTTGTTTCTCTTGTATCCAGGTATTTTGTAAAACAATATGGATCATCATATAATATTTCTTTTACTTAGATACGTAATGAAATTAAAAGCGCTAAGTAGCAAAAAGGAATAGGAAATTAGGATAGGGAAATAAGCCACCACTTACCTTTGTTTGATTGACACGGGGCGTGAACACATAGAAAAGATAAAAACATACATGATAAAGTAATTTTCAGGTCTAGCCCTTTATCAACAGGAGAACATTATGGGGAGTGAATGTTGTGGGAGACTGTCTCACAGAAAGACTGCTGGCCAGGGAAATGGTGGGGGTAAATTCAAACTGAGGACAGGAAGAGGGCCAGAGATTCAGATCTAATACTCGAGCATAAATAAATGTCAAAACTGATCACTTGTGGGCAGGAAGAGCCAAATAATATAATAAAATTTAAATAGGAAAAAAATCCACAGTTTTTGTAATTTTTTTTAAATTGCCACACTGTTAAATATAATTATATTATACTAGTTTTTTAATTGATATTTTCATGTTAGCAAGTTTCTTTCAATGCTGCACATATTCTAACACTTTTTAACTGCATCTGTCAAATATTGTTACTTGCCACCTTCTCACTATTACATGGTTACTTTCCACTTTATTATTACTAGTAGAAGTGTCCACTAATTAATTCACATTATATTTAAGATTTACGCTACTGAATCACAGAAAAACCATCAAAGATATGTTGGCTAGGTAGATACCATAAAAACAGAGGAGAGGCCCCTTTTTTCCTCTAGTTCTTCTCTTCTGAATTCGAGATGTATGTGAATGTTTTAAGCACATTCATTCACATCATTTATTCGTACCACCACTTGAAATTTACATTGCTTTGGAAAATGAATGATGCTTAGGCATACTTCAATATTGTTCACAAAGCTACTTCGTAAATATTATTTCAAACTAGTGTAAGGCTGAGACCATTTTTTGCGTATTGTCATGGGTCTAGAACAGTTCCAGTTTTTTGGATGAAGGATTATGACAGGTTGTAGCATAACCCATAGTATAATAACATCCTTGAAGTAGGATTTCCATGTCACGGGCCGGTTAATACTCTCTTGAGGAGGTTTCCATAGCAACGAGAAGATACACGGATACTAAGAGATTGCTTAGAGCAGCGGTTAAGGAGAGTCCGATAATGTATCTAAAACGATGTACTTAAATAATAAAAGTTGTGATTTATATTATGAAGAAAAACAACTAAAAGATTAATTATTTGGTTTAGTCGTACAAAAGTCGTACTATGATACGTAATATAAAGATAAAGTATAAAGAGAATCACATCGTAAATGCAACACGGCACATTTCTTAATGAATAAACAAGAAACTGTAAATAAGAAATATGACATGGCGATCGTGCAGCAGAAAGAATAAAGAAATACTACGTAAATTTATGAATTTGAGTATATAAAAATCAAGAAAAGAAGAGAGGAGAATCCTTGGAATTTGAAAGCACGCAGCGCTACTAGCGGCCGAGCGGGAACCAGCCATAGACTGACAACATCCG
Source organism: Vandiemenella viatica (assembly GCA_031002005.1). Taxonomy (NCBI): domain Eukaryota; kingdom Metazoa; phylum Arthropoda; class Insecta; order Orthoptera; family Morabidae; genus Vandiemenella; species Vandiemenella viatica. The sequence goes on from CM061920.1 coordinate 168,413,943, forward strand.
CCGCAGAGACAACAACAGCTGAGTCGAGTGAAAGTTCAACCACCAGCTACGAAATACGTTAAAGTTAAGTGTTTTCAAGACCTATCTTTTCGGATTTTCGTTGTTTATTCAAATAATTTATTATTTCACGTCATTTTTATTGATACTAGTTGTGGGACGTGGGTATTGCAGAATGGCTAATCAGATGCCAGGTGCAATGGTTATTTGTGATCCTTTGGGTTCTGTAAATAAGAAAGATGAAACATTCACTGTAGGTGCATTAGAAAAAATACTATTTAGACTTGAGTCGCAACTAACAGCACTTACTACACAACTTACAGCTACACAAATACAATTTACTACACAACTTACAGGTACACAAACACAACTTACTACACAACTTACAGCTTTAGAGGATGGAATAATTAGATCAGAAACTGATGTACAGGCAAAGTTAGATAAGTATATAGAAAGGGCTGAAAAACAGTATACAAAGATAAATGAGGAACTAAAGGTATGCAATGAGAGTCCAGTAATTAGAGGGTTTGAACAAAGTACGAATACAATTCATTGGGAATCATTAAGTAATACAATTGAAAGCAATGATAGTAGGCCTGATACTGTAAGGGAAAAATATGAGATGAGTGATGTTACAATTAATGGTGATGTAAATCATGTAAAGGATAGACAAATTGTTAAAGAAGGGTTTCACTTAAAAGATGAGTTTAAGCATGAAAGTAACCAGGTGGAAACTTACACGAAGACAGATGAATCAGTAGAAAAGGGTTGTAAGTCTGTAAAAATGTTTGATATCAGAGACATTAAAGGAACAAGTGACTCTGATCAGGTAAAAGAGATGGAAGAGACTTTAATGAAGGTAGATGGATCAGGTAGTTTGATGATTTTGAAGGATGTAAACTGTGACATTTTTTCCATTGTTGGGGAGAATTATGTTTGTGATTATGAATCAAAGCAGTTACAGAATAATGGTGTTGAACATTTTCAGAGTTCTTTACATATTTTTGAAGTTGGTTTGCCATGTTACTGTTCTGATTAATTGTAAACAGAAAGTTGTTTTGTATGAATAACTGGGAAAAGGTGAACTGGAAATATATAAAAAAGGTTTTCTTTTTTGTAGAGGGGTAAGCTATGCTTACTGCCTCATCCTGTGTACAAATTCAATCAGGACATTGAATCTACAACTCAGAAAATGATGACTTAGTTTAAGATGAATGAAAAGATTTAACACTAGTGCAAGGCACAGGTGTGTAAAGATAAACTCCATCATATTGGAATTTCCTATTATTATTAAGTTGTAGTTAGCATATTATTATTCAGTGCCACAAAATTGTAAATAGTACTGATTGTTGTGGCTGCGCACAATTCAACTGTAATGATAGTAAAAGTTTATAAACACTAAGTGGAAGCTGTCACTTACCAATATTGATGATCTCGATCAGATGTGCAGTCTTTGGCTGTTATCACAGCATACCATTACATAAAAGTTTATTGTCTAAATATATAGTTTGTAAGGTATACCGGAGCATTAGAATGAATAGAATGAGTTGAGAAGAAACAAGGTGTTGTTATGAATAAAGGTGTTTTGAATTAAGAAGTAAAATATCATATAGAGAGGGTACAGCAGCACAGTCAAGACTCAGTTCCTGTAAATAAGGCCACTATCTAGGCATTGCCTTTAAATGATACCTAAAGGTTCGGGATTTGGTTAACACAGACATAGCTGAGGTCCAGGTAGAACCTATAAATGACTCTGTTGGTACCTCTCATAGCCTATATGTGAATATATTCAAGAGGGAGTGGAGAGAAGTTATTACTTATGGGGAGAATATAATGTAATGTATTGAAGAAATAAACTAAAAATGAAGTTGTGATGGTGATGCTAGATTAGCAAGAAACAATGGTGTCCCAGTCGCATTAGCGTGGGTCGATTGTACTGGTCCAGGGACCAAACATGTGATTTAAATAATGTTGCTAGTTATACAGGGTGTCCACAAATGAATATCGGGGTTTTAATGCTTTATAAGATTTATTACATTATCCTTACAGTTATAAATGATATGTCAAATGAAAGAGCAACTCAAACAGTTTTGTTCGTTGGCACTAGTGCGCATGTGCGTGAAATGTTTCCGCTGCGATCCGCTAGAATGCGGTAGTAGCAAAGATGGCGACTAGTGAAGAGAAAGCGTTTTGTGTTTTACAGTTTGCAAAGACTGAATCTGTAGTTACTGTGCAGCGTGCGTTCCGCATTAAGTTCGGGCGTGATCCTCCAAGTAACAATAACATCCGTAGATGGTATCATCAGTTTGAAGATACAGGCTGCCTTTGTAAAGGGAAGAGCGCGGGACGACCAAGAGTTAGCGAAGAGACTGTTGAGCGAGTGAGAGAGTCGTTCACTCGTAGCCCAAAGAAATCTGTTCGGAAGGCTAGTCGCGAATTAGAAATTTCTAAGTCGACTGTTTGGAAAGTTTTAAGGAAACGCTTGCAACTACGTCCTTACCGTTTACAGTTGTTACAGGCTCTAAAGCCTGCAGACCATGGTTTACGTGCCAAATTCGCTAACGAAACGTTGTTACATGACGATGAAGATTTTCTACATCATGTTGTCTTCAGTGATGAATCGACCTTTCACCTCAGTGGACATGTTAACACTCATAATGTGGGGATCTGGGGCTCAGAAAAGCCTCAAGAGATCGTACAAGTGCAAAGAGACTCCCCTAAAATCAATGTTTTTTGTGCCGTATCCCGGCGGAAAGTTTACGGACCTTTCTTTTTTTTATGAACCGACTGTAACTGGTACTTCTTACCTTGATACACTAGAGCAATGGCTCTTCCCTCAGTTGGAACAATATGAACCAGAGAACTTCATTTTCCAGCATGATGGTGCGCCACCTCACTGGCATAACGAAGTACGCGGTTCGTTGAACGTAACTGTACCCGACCGCTGGATTGGCCGCAAGGGGCCCAATGACAGAGCTTGCTATGCGTGGCCTCCACGTTCACCTGACCTAACGCCATGCGATTTCTACCTTTGGAGTTTCATCAAGGATCGTGTGTATGTGCCTCCGTTACCAGCCGACCTCCTTGAATTACGACAGAGGATTGAAGCAGCTGTTGCAACAGTTACTGAAGACACACTGCTCAACGTTTGGGAAGAACTCAGCTACAGACTTGATGTGTGCCGTGTGACAAATGGTGCCCACATAGAACACTTGTAAGCTTGTATATAAAACTGTTTGAGTTGCTCTTTCATTTGACATATCATTTATAACTGTAAGGATAATGTAATAAATCTTATAAAGCATTAAAACCCCGATATTCATTTGTGGACACCCTTTACAACAGTAGAATTGTTCAAAAGGATCGGTCTTATGAAGAATATAATGTACCAAGGGCGGGTAATAGAATTTTTTAACTATTTGAATGGTATGCTTGGTAAACAGGCGGAGGCCATGACAGCTAAAGATGATGTTATTAAATAATAGTATAATATACTTATTGTAGTTTTGGTTTTTTTTAAGTGATAAGGACAGTAACTCTGTGTCGAAATGTGTGTTACAGACTATATGCCGTTCCAACCAGTCACGGCTTATGGAAAACCACCTAGGAAAGTTACATCAAGACATCGGTCCTCGTTATATGTAAAAATGTGTTGTTAGTAAAATGTACAGTGTAAGCTCTCCTTACTTAAAAAAATAGGTAACATTTACCAGAAAGTTTACCATGACCATTTATACTGGTATTAATGGAAAATGGTATGGTAAACTTGGGGGGGGGGGGGGGCTGTAGCATAACCGATAGTATAATAACATCCTTGAAGTAGGATTTCCATGTCACGGGCCGGTTAATACTCTTTTGAGGAGGTTTCCATAGCAACGAGAAGATACACGGATACTAAGAGATTGCTTAGAGCAGCGGCTAAGGAGAGCTTGCATATTGAAGAAGTCCGATAATGTATCTAAAACGATGTACTTGAATAATAAAAGTTGTGATTTATATTATGAAGAAAAACAACTAAAAGATTAATTATTTGGTTTAGCCGCACAAAAGTCGTACTATGATACGTAATATAAAGATAAAGTATAAAGAGAATCACATCGTAAATGCAACACGGCACATTTCTTAATGAATAAAAAAGAAACTGCTTATAAGAAATACGACAAGGTCGACCTGATTTGAGTGTGTATAAACTTGATATGTGTTTCAGGGTGAATTAAATCTCTTGAGCTCTCAGAAGCATTAATAGAGGTAGGTATTAAACATGAATAGGGGCAATAGCACAATCGTATAATTGTTTCACAGGTCACAGACTCGAACTTGCTTAAATACAAACTTGACCTTTAAAGTTCAATCGGCAATTTTTTAAAAAAATCCTGTTTGCTTTGTAAGCATCACGTTTTTTTTAGACTGGGCAAACACTCATAATGTAATCATCGATCATAATATCTGTAACGGCCATAGAACTTAATACACATTATTAAACAGTTGAACAACTCCGAAGAAATTAATTGCCAGAACAGTCACTTCAGTAACATATTTGGTCTGATGTCCACTTAAAATAACCTAACTCTGGTGCAGCGAACATGAATAAAGACCATTAACAAAAGTGGTCAGTAAAATACCTAAAAAGCACATAAACCATAAGGCATAAGCTTTTGTCAAGCAACGACATTGGTGAAAGTTTAATTAAATTGAAATTTATCCTAAGCCGGAATGACAATTGGCATTCGTGGTTACAGCAAAGACCATGAGTAATTTAATTTTTTTAAAGTTTTTAAGTTTTTTCTTTAGAAACATATTACTGAAAAGCAGATCCACATTTTTTAGCCGCAAAAATTTATCAATATTTTTTTTTTTTTTTTTTAAAGTATGAAACGCTATGAAAAGCAAACTTAATGAATGTATTATGGCAATTCATTTGGTAGTAGTTGCTTAGCTATTAAATTGTGGACGTAACCATGAATTACTTCTAATGGTATCTCTGGTCGCTGTTGTGTGAGCGAAGGCTGACACGTGACACCGTTCTCCAGCCAATAGCTATCGAGGTAGGTGAGTGAGCTTAGGAAATTATATAATAGATGATACTGCCTGGCACATGAACAAGCAGACTGTTATTGCCACTTGGGAGAGCAACTAGAGAGGTTAACACCCACAATGTTCAGCTTCTGCCCCTTTTCACTGTTGATTATCATTACTGTATCATTACAAATCTGTATATTAAACCATCATATAAAATGACCAATTGTATCATAACGTCACTTTACTAAAGCCTGAACAATATATACAAAGCATCAAAATACATAAAATCCTGATGTTGCCATCTATTTTCAAGTAAATGAGTTCTTTTTGTATATATGAATTATTCACAAAGTCTAAACAACTGCAACATTTCCTTTACTTGTATAGATTTTACCACAATTACCGTGGTAAGTATTTTATACTCTCAAGTTACCACTTTGGTACATTTCGATAAAACCAACCTGCATTTTGAGACATGTGATTTTTTATTTTTCATATTTTCTTCAGTAAGTAACATAAGCATCTTAACCCATAACATAAGCTATCACCATGTGTGAGTTTTGTAGAAATCTGTGCATTAAGTTTTTTGTGTGTTGTTGTTGTTTTTGGGGCTTAGGGGCACATCAACATCATGGTCATTAGTGCCCTAATATTAAACAGTTGTTTAAGGATAATTGAAATTACTGTGCATATGGCTGACTGTAAAATAGTTTGGCACACAGGCAGTGAAGAAAACATAACAAATGATATAAATTAAAAAATTATTAAACTGAAATCAGTTTAAAAAACAGTACTAGGATTAAATTCTCGCAGTACTAGGATTGGTGGCTGTTGTTGATTTAGGGGTTTCAGGGCACATCGATGGCATGGTCATCAGTGCCCAAACCAAAAATCAATAGTGCACTTTAGCTTAAAAAGGACTCGAGTGAAGTCAGTATGGCCGACGGTAAATAAGTCGGTCATACAGAATCAAGAGGACACAGATCTAAAAAGTTACAAACATTACAACAGGAAATGTCTGGTTGGCTGTAAAAAGACCAGGCAGATATACAGCAGGCAAACTCAACAAATAAACTGCAAACGGTAAAAGAAAAAGGGGAGGGAGGGACACCAAACAAACAGTATTAGGATATGGACTGTAAAGAGGACACCAACACATTTTAAAAACAATACCATTTGCCATTTTTGCTCAAGATTTCATGGATTGTAGTTGTTGGGAAATTAAGGCACGAAATTATCGTAATTAATCGCACCCTAACAACTAAACACTACGACAGCGCGGCTCAGGGTGAATCTAAATTACCATCTGTATGTATGGACGAATGTAAAGAGGTTGGCCATACAGACTGCAAAAAATGGTAAGTTGTAAAAAGTTGGCTTTAAACATGTCACAAAAGTCTAAAAACCTACTAACAATGACTGGTTGGCTGTAAAAGGACCAACCTGAATAGATAAGGTTAAAATAACAAAATGTCTGATTGGATGCAAGAGGGCCAGCCATATACACAAAACAAATATAAATAACAAAGTATTAGTATTCACGGTCATATAAGGACCATCAATTGAATTCTTTCTGTTGAGGAACAGGTTCTGGCTCCTCCAGCAACATTTCATTGCCTTTAGCATCAGAATTGCCTAGACATTTCTGCCTCATTGGTATGTGTCTTAATATTTTTCGCCTTCTCACTAACACTGGATAGGTTGAGAGGCGACGACAAGAAGGATCTTCTCGCAAATTTTGATGGGTCCATCTCTCGGAACTTCGGACCCCAAGCTTTTTCTTTATTTTTCCAAATATTTTTACGACCTACAGGTTTTGTTGCTGCTGCAGCAGCTGGTTCTTTAACCACTGCTGTATATATAGCTGCCTTAGCTGTTGCAACTGATGATGGTGTTGCTGGTGTAGAAGTCTCAAATGCTGCTGGACTAGTCGAACTTGAAGATGTGTTGCACCCAACGTCTGTGGTCCAGGGTGTCCCGACATTAGCATTTAGCACACAATGACATTCACAAGAGCATACTGTGCACATGTTCATGTATGCGGCAGACATCTGAGTAGCAACACTTTCTTTCTTTGTGGGAAATGTCTTTGCATACACAAGTGGGGCAAACATCTTAAACCACTTATTTACTTCGCCATATGGAAAGTGCTCTTTGGTTTTCAGTCCCGTTTTTTCTTCTCTTTGAGGTAAACTCTACACTCCTTGCTCCAGACAGGGTATGACTTGGGGCAGTTGATGCACACCTGTGAGAGGGTGCAATCGCTACCTGGCTCATGTGCCACCTTGCCACAGGTTGGGTTACCCTTGCAGGATGCTGATTTATGTCCAAATAATCAGCATGTAAAACAGCACATCACATCCGGCACATGTTAAAATTAATAAATCCTGCTTTAATGTCCTTGCGCAAATTAGGAGTGTCGAATGTCAGCACGAAGGTAGCAGTTTCTTCAAGAATGCCATTTACCCTCCGTGAAATCTCGACCACATTCTCTGATTCACACTTCTTAAGGAGTTCCTCCATCTCTAAATTGATTAGATACTGACAGGTGACCACATCTTTGTTCAAATTTAGAGTTTTATGGAGTTCGCATTTTACTGCAAACCCCCGAGCTTCTCAGAATTAAGGAGTAGGACAGTCTGCTTGCTGGTACGTGTTTCAACTTCTGCACGGATTTAAGGGTCCCTGCAAGATCCTCTAGCCTTTTCTGTAGATAGAAAGGAGAGACCTTCTCAAAGAATCCCTACTTCCCTGATATTATCACGAGAGCATTATTTATAAAATAATTCTTCCAGTTACTTCTGGATTTTCAGGTGGAAGGGTATCAGCCCTTGCCTGCTTATCAATTCTTTGATTGTTTGGAATGCCCTGTGACCACCTGCAACGCAGTTAGTAAAATTTTGTGTGTGACTGTCCCACAAGTTTGGAGGGACTAAAAGTTGAGTGATGTGGAGCCCCTGCATCATGCCACCAAATTCAATACAAGAGGTGCGGCTAGTGTTCCTGAGGTTGCACATTAAAGAGTGGTTTGCTTCACCATCCATTCATCTCCTTGGCACACACCCACCTTGAGGTTGAGGGTTATTTTATAGAAATTTCTACTGTTCTCCAATCTGGGTAATGAACCTAAGATCCCCATTCTCCTAGGCACACAACATTCCACCATCATGACCTACAGTGATCGTTGAAGCATGCAAGGAGTTTATGGTGTGGGAAACTTGTGGCACTTACAAATTTCCAGCTCGGGTAATGTGGGTTTGCCAAAACCATATCTAGCACTTGCGTACTAGACCCCTGTGGTGTCTTTGTGTATTGCATGCACAGAAAGACAATAATGGTTTTGGCTTTCTTTTATCATTATAAATTGTGTAAATTATCAGGATGAAATGTATCCTGCCTATTAAAACATAACATGAACTATCAATATGGACAAGTTTCATTGAAACTTGTTCATTAATTTTTACATACTGATTTTCAGACAAATTTTACAGTTTTGGCTCTACTATCATCAGTAGAATAAATTTTAAGTGATCTTTTTTTCTTTAAAAAAAATGTATTTCATGAACATTTAAGACTATTTTATAGTATTATTACATGTATAGATTATTATATGCCAACTGATTTGGATTTCAGATGCTGAATTGTTTTTCCAGCTATATGGAAACAAATGGTAATTCATGTACCTGAAACTGAATGTACAGTTTTTTCTTATCAGATTTAGATATTCTTATTAATTTGAGTAAAATTTGGTGTGTCAAGTTGAGATGTTCATAGGATGCATTTCTTCCAGTAGTTATATATTTTATAAATTAAATTTTCTTGTAGTGTTTGTTTTGTTTCATCTTGCTGACTGTTAGATACTCCTATCTGTATTTGAGTCTGTGGCATATTTCTTATACATTAATTAAGAGGTGCTTGAGAGGGGAAATTAACATTTAACACTTTTATGACAAACAAGTTTTTATATATAAGTGGTGACTAAATGATTAAATGATGCCACATTGACTCATATAAAAAAACTGTATACCCCTTTATCATTTCAAAATTACAAACAGCAACATGCACCAAAATTTTCGTGGATATTAACTTGTTTGGAGATCTGTTATTGACAATGAAATGTGTAAGAAACTGCAAAAGATTCCCACAGTTTTCATAATATATAGTTTACTTCCATTTTAACAAACGTTAAAATTTTAATTCTATTTTTTTTTTAATAAGTCATTGTAATTTTCACTCATATAAAGTTGATGCAGCCTAATCAGAACAAGGTAAACACTGCCTTGTTCTGAGCTTTTGCTGTTGCCTGAGTACATGTGATGATAAAGTCAAAATTTTAAATGAGTTTTATTTGAGTAATGAAGCACATTTGTGTATGTTATTGCTTGATTTATGAGGCATATTACACAAGTACATATCAGTGCCAACAGATAATCCTGTAGTCAATCTGAGATACTATTTTCTTGAGTATTTCATTTTCTATATAGTCAATGAATTTATTAGCCAATATTCCAAAAATTGGGGATCTTAAGAGAAGTCTTTCATGGTGTAAACAGTATTTAACATTCGGGCTGAAATGAATTTATATTGTTAAATGTTTTTATTATTTCACCAGTCTGGGTATAAGTAATACAGATAAAAATTAGGACAAAGGAAAAAACTAGCATTTATAATGGATAATGATGACACACAAATTGATAAAAAGGCACATAAAAAGCTGTACTTTTCGGGTGTAATATAGCATAAATGATTTATGCTAAAAACATTCAGGTTTATTTATTTGTGTGTGTGTGTGTGTGTGTGTGTGTGTGTGTGTGTGTATCAATTCGTATCATGACACCACCCCACTGTCAAACACTGAGCTGGTTTCTTCCTTTATCCCAACTTTTATCTTAATTTGTTGACCAACATCCCCCCCCCCCCCTCACCACCCTAAGGAATTCTGTTTCTATTGCACTTTTGTGTGTCTCATTTTCCTTCCCTCACATACATACTCATCACAACTAAATTATAAAATAAAATAAATTAATAGACGAACATATTTCTACTCACATAAATTAAAAACTTCTGCTTAGAATGAACTCTTGATTAAAAAAAATAAAGTAATTTTTCAATTTGGAGGGCAAGGGGGGGGGGGGGAGGGGGGGAGAGACAACTGAATGATGAGAAGGTTGTCAACAAATAATATTTTTAAAAAAATATTTAAAGTGTAAAAAAAAAAAAAACTTCAAATTTCAATCATTTTTAGCAACTATTTAGCAACAACTATATCAGCTTTATTTTAACAACCTAGTTCAGAAAAAATTGAACACAGCAATATCTTATGATTTCTCTTAACAAGAAGGAGGTGAATGGGCAAAACACATAGTTATTTCTGATGCATTTATGGCAAGCAGGTAGAGTACACAGAATAAATGACAGCACAGCTCACCTTATCCAATGACACTTCTGCAGTATCTCCAAAATCAATAAATTCAACTAATATACTTTCTGATTTAACCTCCAGAATAGAAGCACGATACCAGCTAGTACCATCAGGAGTAGCCAGACACATGTCTCCAACAACTACATTATCAACAGATAATTTTCCAGCACGCTGTAAACAGAAAGCAAGCAGATCAGTGTAACATATAATTTAAAACAGAAACAAATTTAAATCAGTTTTATTTAGAAGAACTACAGTTTGTCAGTAACCATACACTATTTGTTGCCAAAGCAATCTGCTTCCTTTTCTACTCAAATTATGATTTTTAAGAAAATGCAATAAAAATACAACAAATCTCAAAACACAATTCCACAAGCAATGATACTACAAGGGTTGTCCATAAAATGAGGTTTGCAGTGATTTTTCACAATGAAACATATTTATTTGCTTTGAATCACACATTTTTGGAAATTTTAGACCTTTTGCCGTTTTTCGACATAATTGTCATTGAGGACGATGCATTTTTGCATGCAGTGTGCCATCTTCTTTATGCCCGAGTTGTAAAACTCTCCCGCCGTACCGCAAAGGTAGCGTAACACCTCTTCTTTCAGCTCCTTTCTGAATTTTGAGTCCCACCCAAGTGTTTCTTCAATACAGGGAAGAGACGGTAATCACTTTGGGCTATGTCCGCTGTAGGGTGGGTGTGTAACAATATCCCATCCAAATTGGATGAGAAGATAGGTTGTTACACGGGCGGTGTGCAGACAAGCGTTGGTGTGATGGAATCGCACTCCCCTCGTGAGCATGCCTTTCCTCTTGTTTTGAATTGTACAGCGCAGATTCTTCAATGTCGCACAGTAGTGGTCAGCATTAATTGTTGTACCTGCAGACATGAATTTGCACAACAATAACCCCTTCCTGTCCCAAAACACAATTGCCATCACTTTTCCAGCAGACAGTTTTTGCTTGAATTTCCGCAGCTTCGGCGACCCTGGATGTTTCCACAGACGGGATTATTGCTCTGTTTTTGGCGTCGTATAGTGGATCCAGGTCTTGTCCCCAGTGACGTCTGAATCCAAGAATTCTTTGCCTTCAATTTCATAGGATTGAAGAAATTGGCAGGTCGCTTCAAAATGTTGCCATTTACGGTCTTTGATAAGAATACTTGGGACCTATCTTGCACAAATCTTGGCATACCCTAAATGGTCTGCCAAAATTTTGTCAATGGTAGTCTTGCTGACACCTGGGATCATCTAGCTCCCTACCCATCAGCCTTTGATCTTTCAGCATTTCTTCTTCCACTTTCACAATTGTTTTGTCCGAAACCGATGGCCATCTGAAATGCTGTTTGTCATAGACATCTGTAGGTCCGTCTTTGAATTCTCTGCACCATTTGCGCACGTGTTGTATGCTCATACACTTTTCTCCATAGATTTCACACAGTTGGGAATGAATGTCACCCGGCGCAGTGTTTTTTGCACAAAAAAACTAATTATAGAGCATAATTCATACCTGAGCATCACAGACCGTTTGCTGGGGCAGGGATTGGGAGAGGGGGAGCCAAACTATACACCAGTGTTGCCGGATTGCGACTGCAGCGTCTTAGGAACCTTATTTCACAGACTACCCTCGTATTATCATAATATGTCTTATGCTGGCTTGCTCACAAGCAGAGTAAGTACAGCCACTAATTAAAGATATAAAGAATTTTTTTTAAAACAAAATGAAGAAGTAGTACAAAAAAATAGCATTGCAAGAAGTTTATAAAGTTAAAAATTCTGGTCTAGCAAATGCAAGGATAAATCTGACATGTCTCTATCTGAACAAATTTAACTCCCTTGACTGTAGTTTAGTTTCCCACTTCTTAGAATACATACGGAGAAGTCACTCATACGTTAAAAATAATTTACTGTATGTATAATAAACTGCAACTGTGAAAAAGTCTGTACATTTAATATATTTAAGAAATAAATGGGCTGTATGTACTATTATTAAGCTACAGTGAAGGAATCAACTGGTTTTTAAATTTGTATCTCTGTCTGTCTGTTAATTGGGATAAATGGGAATCGTGCAAAATCTACTGGTTTGATTTTTACAGGGTTTCAATTAGTGTACTGCTTGTGGACCAATGGTTAAAATGGCATATTTTGACGTGAAAAGTATTAATATCAATTTGTCAATTATTGTAATTCACCCAGAAACTACTGGCTGGAGTTTGATAGTGCTTTATCTAATGTTTAGACTGTGGTCTGGGGTGATGTCAAAAAGCTGAGAAAAGTAACAACTTGGCATCAGTTTTTCATTGAATGTGACTCATGTCAAAACTATTGCTCAGAACTGATGGTTTTAATTACAACAAATGGATGAAATGGAGTACATTTCATACTGACATATAATCGCAAAGCTGATAAATTTAAGATATAATTTAATTGTACCATATTCAAGCAAAAACTAGTGGTCAGAGTTTGATTTTGTTTTAATTAATGTATTGTACAGCCCATCTACTTGTGGATAATACAGGGTACCATCATTTATATGTGCTGTTGTGAAGCTCATAGATTTAAGATGAATTTTTCTTGAAGGTGATTCACACAAAAACTATTTATTGAATTCTGATGGATATCCACAACCTGTGGTTCCATAAATAGAATAAGGTATGTTTTATTTTGATGTGACGTTGTAAGACTTAGAGACTAAAAGTGTCCACAAATTGGTATTTGTTTAAAAGGAAGTTTCCTCTCGCATTCAAAATGTTTAATGTGATTTCAACATACAAGTGACATCATTTTCTACATACTACATCTACACATATACTCTGCAATTCACAAAACTGTGGGTGGCAGAGGGTGCTCAGCACCAAACGTAATCACTTTGTTGTGCATTCCAATCCCTAATGGTACGAGGGAAAAAAGAATTCATATAAGAATCAGTGCGCCACCTTATTTCTCTAATTTTATCTTTCCTGTCATTCTGACCCAAATAGGTTGGTGGACGAAGTATTTCACTACATTCGTAAGTGAAAGTGGGAGTACACATGTTTACCAATAAGTTTGTACGAAACGTGCGTCGTCTATCTACCAGAGACTCCCATCCTAGTCTACAAATCAGTTTTGCAACGCTTTCATAAGGACTGTAGCAAGCTGTCACAAATCGAGCGGATGTTCTCTGTACTTTCTCTATAGTCTCAATCAACCCCTTACAAAACGGATCCCAGATGGCACAACAGTAGTCCAAATGTGGACGCACAAGAGATTTGTACGCTATCTCCTTTGTTTGTTCATTACAATTTTTCAAGATTCAATCTAGGAACCGCAGCCTAGAATTAGCTCTACCTACTAACGTATTAATATGTAAGTCCAATTTCATGTTCCTTTGTACTGTTACTCCCAAATATTTCATAGAATCGACCATTTCAATAACTGAACTGTTTACCTCGTATTTCTGAACAATTAGATTCTTTTTGTTAGTTATGCTCATTGTCTTACACTTTTTACAATTTAGTGTGAGTTGCCACTCAGCGCACCATGCCAAAATAACATCCAGATAACGCTGAATTTCTAAGCAATTGGCCAAATTCCTTACTTTCCTATAAATAACCGCATCATCAGCAAACAATCTAAAAATGCTTTTCACTTTGTCTCCGAGATCGTTTATAAAAATTAAGAAAAGAAGTGGTCCTATTACACTTCCTTGAGGTACACCCGATGTAACATCTAGATAAGAACTTTCTCCTTCAACAACGACAAACTGCGACCGACCAGTTAGAAAATCCTTTATCCATTCACAAAGCTGATGCGACATACTGTATGCTCATAGCTTCGCTAAAAGGCAGTTGTGTGGCACTGAGTCAAAGGCTTTCTGAAAATCTAAAAATTGCATCTACTTGTGAACCTGCATCGATAACTTTAATTACGTCGTGTGTAAATAGGGCCAACTGTGTTTCACATGATCTTTTCTTCCGAAATCCGTGTTGATTTTTTGTAAGCAAATTATTTTCATCTAGAAAATTCATAATATTCGAGCATATAATATGCTCCATAACAACACTACGAACAGATGTTATAGATATGGGACGGTAGTTTCCAGGATCGTTTCGATCACCTTTCTTGAAAATCGGAGTTACTTTCGCTATTTTCCAGTCTGATGGTACTTTTCGCTCTTCTAATGATTTACTGAATATATCAGACAGAAATGGCCCGATTTCCGCTGCATACTCTGAAAATACTCTTACTGGAATTCCATCCAGGCCAGGTGCTTTCCCCCACTTCAGGAGCTCTAATTGCTTTGTGATACCTGCAGTATATATTTGTAATGATTCCATCTCCAACTCGACACCACTTGGGAAAACAGGAATGCTATCCTTATTTTTGTCAGTTGTTCTGAGGAATGAAGCCACCGTTGTTACATTCAATGAATTATGTGGTCTTTCCTAGTGAATTGCATCCATATAGTTTCCGTATGTGTTCAGATGGATGAATTCTGTTATACACAGCTGGCCTTGTATGCGCCTACAACTGTCCACCTCATACACATGAAATCGTGTGGCAAACTCATTTGGTGTCAAAATTTATCACAGAATTCCCTTAGAGACATTCCAGACAAACTGAAGGAAGCATTGGAAATGTTGTTTACTGCGGAATCTGTCTAGAAACTTTAAGAACAAAATACAATGTAACAATTTTACACAGAGTTGAACTGCCACGAGTGAAGATCAAGTACAGAGCTTGAAAAAATTCTGGCCAAGTCTGGTATTAAAACCACAAACCTTTCAGTCCCCAGTCAGACTTCCTACTCAGTCCGCCCCTCTCCCTCCATAAATTTATTTCAGTCTACTTGAGGGATACACCAAGGATTCTAACTGTACAAAGGTTGTTTTTTTCATAACAGATAGTAGCTGTTACTCACGACTACATACGCGTGGACTTAGAATTTTATTAGAATTGGATTTTTTTCCTTATGGCTTTACGCCTCATCGATGTCGAGGTCATTAGAGGCGGGATTGGACTGGAGACAAGTAACAGGAAGGAATTCGCCCATGGCCTTTTGAAAGAAACATCTCGGCATTCGCCTGGAGTGATCTGGGGAAACCATGGAAAATCTAATTCTGGATGCCCGGACGGGGATTCGAACCGCCGTCCTCCCGAATGCGAGGCCAGAATGCTACCCATTAGGTAACGTTCGTTGTGTACACACGTTCCGAGCCTAATGGCCTGTTTTTCTACTTGTGAACAAGGCAGATGCCAAAATATTGTGTAGTTGTTTGTCAGCATAAGTGTTCCCTCTCATCGCATCCGTCCACTTTGGTATGTGGTAGGTTAATTTCCCTTTCTTTTCTTATTTATATCGCCTAGAAGCCGCTTCCATTTTCCTTAGTTGCATTATCAATTCTTTAAACTTTTAATTTACCAATATTATGGCCTTTATCAGTATAAGTATAATTTTACTTGTTTTTAAAGAGCTTCTATGTTTCAACTGTTTGAGTTGCTCTTTCATTTTATGTATTAATTATAATTTAAGTTTTATATACTAAATACCACAAGGCGTTAAAATCCCAATATTCATTTAGAAACACACTGTATTTATAGTTTTACTGCAGCACTCAGGGATAAAATTTTATACAAGTTTACATGGTTGAGAAAAAAATTTGAGTTAAGCAATACTGTGGACAGATCAACAGCGATGATTGCAGAAGATCTTAATTTGAATTAAAGATTGTAATTGTTAGTGGTGTCCAGCCTTTCAGCAATTGAGTATGGTCCCATCGTTCAGTCCAGCTACATGATATAACAGTAGTCAAAATTATGATGGTTAAATCATGGCATGCATCAGCTATAGAAACACATTGAGAAAAGTGTGAAACTGTGATAATAAGTTAGTGAATGTTACCCAGTAATGCATTTTATTTGGTAAAAAAAAACTTACAATCTTAAAGTGGATTACAGCATTTCAACTGTACTGGGGTGTCTGAAGCTCTTTTTGATTGTATTAAAATCAATAATTCTGTGGACATTAATTTCAATAGTTAGCGTGTACATTATTTATTTCAAGGCTGAACATACAGTTTTCGAGATTCTCAACCTAGTGCTGAATGGCAACCTTCTTATTTACACCAAACCAGTAATCTTCCAGTAAAATTCATTTAAGTATTTATTTCTGAAATCTCCAATAGATTAAGAGAGCACAGTAACTTTTTTTATATACCTCATATTCTCTACATAATGAACTACAGATTTTTTGGTGACACCGATTTCAAAAAATCCCTGATCCGTGATTTTCATTGAAATTGTTAAAGCTATTTTTGAGAAAGCCAGAACAAATATACAAGATTTGCTAATAATGTAGCATGTGGAACTTCTTAAAACTGTTATTCTCACTGCCTTATCTTTCATATCAACTAAGTCAGCGCTTGATTTTTGTCAGTTCTTTCAATGTGAGCCAGGAGATTATCGGGGTGGAAATGGGAGAAGAAATTTGGCCATTGCCATATGAACGAAACATACCAGCATTCAACTGAAGTGATTTCAAGAAACCATGGAAAACTGAAATTCGACAGCCAATCTAGGGACTAGTCACTGGCCTCCACAACGCTATGCCTAAGAAACATTGATCTGTCCCATTAAACACATAAATTAACATCAAACCACCCCATAACTTTTTCCAAGTCATCCAATAACAATAAATAAAAAAAAGTAACTAAAATGGATTTACCTATTGTTATTAAACAGTTATATGGAAGGGGAAGGATAAGGGCAGCAGCAACAACAAAACACTACACAAACACAAAGAACCACCATATTTCAGGGTACATCCTTCGGCAAGGAAATAGAACCATGTGACTCACGCAGGCACCCACAGACAGCCCAGTCTCTAGAACTGACATGGTTTTTAACGGGGTGGCAAAAATTTTGGGAGTATCGGTGGGTGCCCACATGAGCTCAGGTTCTGTTCCTTTGAAGAACAGCATAGCCCAAAATATTGTGTCTGTGGAGTGTTTTTAGTGCTGCTACATTCCTCCCTACAATTTTGGTGAGTATATTTCACTTTTCTGTTCAATGAAAATATTGCCCTCATGGAATCTCTTCCCACTCCAGTATTAAACAATTAAAACTTACTTTTTTGAATCATTCTGCATCCAACACCTGAAATCTCACTACCTGGATACTGTTTCCCAGTTTTACTACCCCACATCAATTTTCAATTGTATTTTTATGTTTCCCTGACCACAAAATTACACTATTGAGAAATAAAATGCACTAGGTTAAAACAATTTTTTAATATAGATGATATGGTTAAATATAGTTTAACACCATAAAAATACATTACTTACCTCAGCATTATTTTGTATATAGTTTTGAATTTGAGCTTGTATCTCAAGAGCACGTATTGCATTCAGTTGCACAAAGAATTTAGAAACTGAGTATATGTAGGTAACATGAGCTGTCAAGTACTGTCCAACACACAATTTCAGATCCAGTTCTTCTTCCATGTCTCCAACAGGTTGTTCTGAAAAATAAATTCATCTCCTCTGCCACAACATAGGAAAAAAAAATATGAAAAGGAGGTTACGAATGGATGGCTTCCCATTTTTTCATCGGCGATCCTAATTACTTCAAATTATTTATTCGTAGAATAACAAATACTAAATATTAAAACAAAAATGAGGACAGATAAAACAACTTTGTATCTGTGCTGTCTTCGCTGCTAAGCCATCTCCTACTCAAATGGCTCAGCCATCAGACAAAAATTTCTGTTTTGACAAAAAACAATCCCTAATCCAGCACTTCCAAATCCTTACACAAGCCCTTGCATAATGTAATTAACTTCATGAACTAGTTCACAAATTTCCTGTACTACAATTCATTGATGACTACAATTAATGACCTACACTACCAAAAACAAATGATGGCTTAATATTAACTACTTAGTTCCCTGCAGGTCTCATAATTACATAAACTATATCATTTGTAGATGGCGTGACTGCATTAATTTCCTGAAATGCATCTCCCCTACTCTCCACATACAAATATAACCCATACTGACTAACTGCAAGGCTATCCTAGTCCACCAAATCAACTGCCTCTTTCCCCTACTAGAGAGAATGATTTGCACCAGCTCAGTACAACCTGTCCAGTTTACCAGAAACCAACCCCAGCTGCTCAAAAGTCCAATAAATAAATAACTGATTCCCAGATACTACTTAAATCTACAGGCCAGAACACTCCTATCTACATATTAAAGACATCATACATCCTTCTGACCCCAATCTGCAATACAGGCCATTCCTTTTTGTTTCGTCTAAGTTAAATGACTTATTTGACAGTTTCCTCATGTTTTATTTAGCTTTATGATTACATAGCTAGATAATATTCCTTTGATTGTAGTTTTATATTTAACCCAATGTTGATTGGTTTAATGCAATCTCTTCTTAATCTATTCATGTCATCTTGAAGATTACAACCTAGTTCTTCAATTATCTGCTTCATGGTTTCTAATCTTTATCTTCTTCTACCTTTTCAGCTACTTTTACTGATACCTCAATTGACAAATCAACCAACCAGTATGTCTTAAAAAGTGACAAACCATACAATTTCGTCTGTGACTCTCATCCATTTTTTAAACATATCCATTTTGCACTTTTTGGTACATTTAAATTTCTAACTTTTATTTTTTAGAACAACACGTTCAAAATACCTCATTTTTCCTTCTCCAAAAGTCACGCTTTCATACAGTACTGTCCTGCATACATATAGTAGGTCAATGAATGGCATTACAAGACTTCTTTTTTTAAGAATGCTGGCTTTGCTAGTGGTACTCTCTTTTTGACATAGCTTTGAACAATAATATATATTTACTTCCAAAATAAAAGAATGTTCTTATTTTTTGTGTCATTTGATGTATTTTTACACTAAACCCAATGTTACATTTCTGCTAAACTTCACGGCTGTTTGGAAATTTAGTACAGTATTTTCTCAATGTCTTTCACTTAATTCTCAAAATCCTCACTATTGTCGGCTAATAAGATAATACCAGCCAAATGCAACATACTGACTATTTCTTCTTGTAACCCTACAACAGGTTACAAAACCAAAATTGATATTCACCTTATAACGCTTTCTCTTTCCTTTAAATTATTTGCAATCTTATCCTAGTCAATGCATGTAACGCAAGGCTTATAGTATGAAATTTTTTACGTATGTCAGCTTTCTT
Organism: Vandiemenella viatica; assembly: GCA_031002005.1. NCBI lineage: Eukaryota > Metazoa > Arthropoda > Insecta > Orthoptera > Morabidae > Vandiemenella > Vandiemenella viatica. The sequence continues at coordinate 168,433,588 of CM061920.1, forward strand.
TGGTTCTCTGAAGATAATACTTTTACTGAAATCCATTGGAATCTCTTCTGTTTCATAAATTTCAATGCCCATTTGACTAATCTTTTTTTCTCTCTTTCTACAGGAATCACATCAATTGCTATTCCTAATTTGAATCCAAATCTTCAAAGACATTTGTTTTCAAACTAGATCACTTACATCAACATCATCATCTTTTTCGGTTTCCTTCTACTGAATATAAGATTTTTGGGGTATGCTGTGTTGTTTATTTGATAATCTAAGCTTTCGGCAGCCATTCTAAAATCTCCATCAGAGATATTATTTATGTTGACATAGCAACGAGCGCCATGCACAGGCTGCTGCCCTCATTGAAGTTGTTGCTATTCTTTAAAATTTCTGCTGCCCCCTTTAGGCCATCACTGGTGATCTTTCCACAGCAGTCTTCTCTCTTCAAATTTTATTTCGTGCCTAGTGTTAATGGCTGCGCAAACTATGGCGGATTTGTCACTGTTGATATGTTTAGAACGGTGGATATGTCCTTTAAGTCTCTCTACCATAATACAATCTGTCTCATTGATGTAAGGGATTTCATAAACACTTGTAAGCTGGTATGGATGCAAATGGTCTAGTAAATTTGAAGACATGAAGCTGCTGTGAAAAGAAGACCAGTGGTGGCCTCAACAAGTGAAAGAGGCAGCAGAAATTTTAAACAATACCAACAATTTTAACAGAGCTAGTGGCCTATAACTCTATGATGCTTGGCACTTGTTGCTATGTCAACATAAATACTGTCTATGACAACGGCTGTAGAATGGCAGCCGAACGCTTAGATTATCAAATAAACAACGTGGCATATCACAAAAATCTAGCAATCATTAACATAGAAGACCACAGAAGTCTGAGAAATCATTCCTCCCAGTAGTTAACTCTTTCTTCCAAACATAAAAGAGGTTTCCCATTGGCAATTTTCATATTCACACAACCTTTCTCTATTTCCATGTTTGATTCTACTAAATGCTGTATCTACTTTACATACAACCATTACTCACTCCTTTCTGGCCACTTTTACCCATCATTCATGCATTACTCATTTATCCGATTTCTAAAATATTCTCTTTAATGCTTAAATCAGAGAATATTTATGCTTTTTGCTCTGATCCATCAGCTTTGAAATTTCTTCTGAGATCCAAGGTTTTCAGTCAACTTTTTAACTAATGTTTAAGAGTTCTATACCAGACTTTAATCATCTCCTTCTAGTGTATTCCATTCCTATTCAATTGTATTTTTTTTTTTTTTTTTTTTTTTAAATTTGGATCTCTGGAAAGTTTTCTTTTGTGTGTGATTCTATCAGTTCAGGCATGTGTTGCTTCAACATTAACTTCAAAATTAACCATACTTTGTTATTATCAAATAATGGTCAGAATCAACAGAACAGCTCCCAGGTATGCTTCACACACATTTTGAACCTTATTTCTGAATCACTGTTTAGTCATAATACACTCCTGGAAATTGAAATAAGAACACATTGACGCCGGTGTGTAAGACCCACCATACTTGCTCCGGACACTACGAGAAGGCTGTACAAGCAATGATCAAACGCACGGCACAGCGGACACACCAGGAACAGCAGTGTTGGCCGTCGAAGGGCGCTAGCTGCGCAGCGGTTGGGCACCGCCACAGTCAGTGTCAGCCAGTTTGCCGTGGCATACGGAGCTCCATCTCAGTCTTTAACACTGGTAGCATGCCGCGACAGCGTGTACGTGAACCGTATGTGCAGCTGACGGACTTTGAGCGAGGGCGTATAGTGGGCATGCGGGAGGCCGGGTGGAGGTACCGCCGAATTGCTCAACATGTGGGGCGCCAGGTCTCCACAGTACATCGATGTTGTCGCCAGTGGTCGGCAGAAGGTGCACGTGCCCGTCGACCTGGGTCCGGACAGCAGTGACGTACAGACGCACGCCAAGACCGTCGCATCCTACGCAGTGCCGTAGGGGACCGCACCGCCACTTCCCGGCAAATTAGGGACACTGTTGCTCCTGGGGTATCAGAGAGGACCATTCGCAACCGTCTCCATGAAGCTGGGCTACAGTCCCGCGCACCGTTAGGTCGTCTTCCGCTCACGCCCCAATATTGTGCAGCCCGCCTCCAGTGGTGTCGTGACAGGCGTGTACGGAGGGACGAATGGAGACATGTCGTCTTCAGTGATGAGAGTCGCTTCTGCCTTGGTGCCAATAATGGTCGTATGCGTGTTTGGTGCCGTGCAGGTGAGCGCCACAATCAGGACTGCATACAACCGAGGCACACAGGGCCAACACCCGGCATCATGGTGTGGGGAGCGATCTCCTACACTGGCCGTACACCTCTGGTGATCGTCGAGGGGACACTGAACAGTGCACGGTACATTCAAACCGTCATCGAACCCATCGTTCTACCATTCCTAGACCGGCAAGGGAACATGCTGTTCCAACAGGACAATGCACGTCCACATGTATCCCGTGAAACCCAATGTGCTCTAGAAGGTGTAAGTCAACTACTCTGGCCACCGAGATCTCCGAATCTGTCCCCCATTGAGCATGTTTGGGACTGGATGAAACGTCGTCTCACGCGGTCTGCACGTCCAGCACGAACGCTGGTCCAGCTGAGGCGCCAGGTGGAAATGGCTTGGCATGCCGTTCCACAGGACTACATCCAGCACCTCTACGATCGTCTCCATGGGAGAATTGCAGCCTGCATTGCTTCGAAAGGAGGATATACACGGTACTAGTGCCGACATTGTGCATGCTCTGTTGCCTGTGTCTATGTGCCTATGGTTCTGTCTGTGTGATCATGTGTTGTATCTGACCCCAGGAATGTGTATATAAAGTTTCCCATTCCTGGGACAATGAATTCACGGTGTTCTTATTTCAATTTCCAGGAGTGTACAATCTAGATAATATCAACCTGTAACCTATAAAGATTTGAATTTTTGCATTTTTTTCCTTGTACAATTCTTAAATAACGTATTTGTTATGACTTTATTTTTTCATGAGATTTTAACAGATTATTTCGTTTCTTATATCTTTTCACTAGATCAAAATTCCCAATTAAATTCCTTCTATGATATGCCATTTTCCAATAATTATTAGATTTTCACTACAACTACATTCAAACTGGCAACGATTACTACTAAAATGCCTCAAACTGAAAATCCTCCATGATCTTCCATTCAAATCTCATAAACCCCAATGTCTAAGTAAAGCTGTTCCATCTTCCACTTTAATTTCTCTAATTCACCAGCTATATTCAAACTTCAAGCATTCTATGCTCTGACTCACATGTTTTTATAGATTCCCACTGAGAGAGTACCTGCAGATCATAATGGAGAACTGTTCTACCTCTTAAATAGTTTATATAGGAGGAAATCACCATTAAATATGTAATTTGAAGAACTTGGAATAATGCAGTGTCTTCTTGTTGCCTTTGCTACCCTATACCATTTCTAATTCATCTGTCTTTACGAGCTGTTTCCAAATCTTGAAGGCCACTCTTCATTCCATTGTCTTCTCTCGGGAGATGAATAGTTGGTTATCCCTTCAGACTATTCAGTTACTAGGACTAAACTGCACTCCAGTCCACAGCACTATGTTCTGTTGATGAAGGGTTTTCAACCCAAAAATTTCAGGCACTGGTGTTTATTTAGTCAGTTTGTATATATTTTTTCTATACTCACACCATCCCTTTTCCATTTTGGAATTCCATACGCTAGGAGCCTGAAATTTGTTCCCAATGTTGAATAAATCCCATATTTCAATGACTAAAAAAAAAAACTTGCATCTAACATAGTTTGTAAGTTGTTAGTAAAACAAGCAACAAGACTGCATTTCATCCTGCTGTACCTATAATAAATATTATTGGAACTGAACAACAGCATTAGCAGCATGAGCAGAGTCTGCTATTTACCTGAAAATGTATCGAACATTGTTTCTTGTGCAAAGTGATTGCCATCTGACCTACTTCAAGTGAGATATGTGTCCAAGTCATTAGAGTATGGAATCATAATTGTGAGAAGCAATACTCAGATATGTTTTTACCAAATTATGAAACCCTAACAATGATATGGCATAAAAACTATTCTGGACTACCACCGGGGGAACAAATCAATCTGATGCTATGTTTAAAGTCAAAGAGTGTCTTTGAAACTTAGGATCAGATTGACACGTGGTGGAAGACCCAAGAACTTTTTATACAAACATACAGTATCCATCCTACCAATAATTCCTTTGGGATTACAGCCCAATGTCAATTATATTGTTAAGCTGTCAAAAAGAGCACATATAAAAAGTTGATTATTCTGTATTTGTCTATGTTTTATTGTATTCATCCTGCAGCCTTCTATGACAAGTGATACTGCCTATCTCTAAACCTCATTTCTGTTTTAATTTGATGACTAATAAATGCTCTTGCCACCACAAGTATCTATGATAAATACCATGTCTGTAGCTTTTTTAAAAAAAGCAGAATTGCAAAAGCAAAGTTGGCCTTTCAACAAAATGGAGTCTTTTTCCGGTGCAGTAGTTTCCTTCTTACTTCCCATAGATTCAGTTTCTCAACATAATGAAAGTTCTGTTTCTCAATAGAATGACTGTTCTGTTTTGTCACTCCTTAGAGTCCATCTAATGGAGTGCAAGCATGTTATCTAGCACAATGTTAAACATTAGCAGAATCTAGTGGTAATTTTGAGGGTTTATTATATTATTACATTTTAAAATGAAGGGTAATTGAATTCTGACGTGAAATAACAGAAAAAACTTCTATTTTGCAACAGTAAATATAATCATTTACAGTCAGTTTTAAAACTTTGCTGTCTCTGAATAATTCTATAATTAACAGAAATTAATTTACTGAAGCTCTTAAGAATTTTTTATATTTCTCCTACTATAAATATATCCGTTTTCTAATTATGAACTAATACGATTTTAAATTTGAATATTCTGACATCATACCTTGTTACAAATGCCAATACAGATGTTAGCACTATGAACTATACCATGTTAAATGAATACTTAGTAAATTTATAGGTTCACATTGCTATTAAAAGTACTTAAAGGTCCAACTCCAGCAATTAATACTTAAATCTTATTTTAATCTCAAACATGGAAAAGTTAATATAAATGTTTAAACAATTTGGAAAATTTAATCACTGTAAGAAGTAAAGTACGAGGGAGGATCAAATACCTATAAACCAGCCTTTTGCAGAAATAATATATATGTACAATTTTCAAAATAATTCTAATTTACATTTTTCATATTTTTGTACGCACCTCATCAATCACTGCAAAGCGATGTTCACCAAGGGCTTCCTTGAATGCCCCAAACATATGGAATTCGCATAGCGACTGGTCTGGATTGTAGGGTTCATGTTCTACAACAGCTCATTGCATGCAGGCCAATTTTTTTGGCGTGTGTGTGTGTGTGTGTGTTTCTGTTGCAATATGGTGTCTAGCATTGTCATAGAGAAGCAACACACTTCTGATCAAAATGCCGCGCCTTTCTGACCGACTAGCAACTCCAGCTTGACTAAGACGATCACTATAACAGGTAACATTAATCGTTCAACATTATTGAAGAAAATTGACAAGCAGAACATGTTTACAGTTCCAGAACACAGTTGAGAAGAGCTTCCCTACAGACAGCATCATCTTCACTTTCACTAGTGCACCTTCTTCGCGTCTTCTGCCACTCCATACCAGCCCTTTTCAAATCAGGTGTGTACTGATGAACCCAAAACTTATCACACATGATAATTTTTTCCAAAAAAGCTGCACTATCCCCCCTTGTAACTAGTTAGGGGCTTTCACGAAATTTCAATTCACACAGTTTTCTTGTAACCCATTGAACCAAAACTTTTCGGAATCCCAACTCATTACGAATGATTTACTGCAAACTTCCATAGCTGATCTGAAGTCCCCGAGAGATTTTAAAACAGTTATGTGCTCGAACAGCCTCGGTGTTCTATCGTGTGATTCTGGTGTGGGAATGGCACAGGTGGGCAATGTTTCCAACATAATTCCTACCTTTCTTAAATTTGTTAGACCTGTTTTACCTGACACCATCAAAGGGTTCTTTTCCAGAACTGTGGGAGTAAACCGAGTCAGATTTAAGCATCATTTCAATTTCCCTGATGATAAACTTAAAACAACTGCGAAGTGTAACTCTTTCTCGATCATCGTCATTGTTGTTGAGCATAAGAAGCACTTGCCGCACCAAGGTTATTACTGTCTTTCACATCACACCGCTCTACCGTCCAAACCATTTCAGACTCCTAACACCATCAACAATAGCACAGTTTAAAAAGGCTCCTTTATATATGATCCACCCTCGTACAAATCAAAGTATGGAAGATTGAAATCTGTAAACAGATATTTGTATTTGGTTTATGCTAATAAATCTAATGCCAATAAAGCAAAGTAAAATAGAGAGATAGGTATTTACAGTTCAACTTAAAAAGAAAGAAAAAAAAAAAAAAGAAAGATGTTTTCTGTTACATATTTCTTACCTGCAACAACTGCTGATGCAGCAATGCCAGAGGAAATTAAAGTTTCTGCTACATTTGATCCACAGTTTTGAAGTGAAACAGAGTACTTCTTCCCATCACATTCATGAAATGTGCACTCCAATGCATCAGCAGCAAAATATTTATCAAAGTCTGAACCTCCAACAGGCCAAGCTGATTCTATTGGTTTTACACCCCGCAGACAGCAAAATATGCTGTAAACTGGCATGATGACAAATTTGGACTCAATGGGCCAAATGTTGGACATATTTACAAGGTCACAGTTACCATAGTCCACAAATTTTACAATGGCTGCACTACCTTTTAACTGTATTACCTCAGCTCTGTAAAGTACTTTATCTTCTTTAAATTTTGCTATTACTGGACTACCTACAATAATATCAGGTCTCACTTGTGGCTTTTTACGGTATGATTTCTGAATATCTTCCATCATATCTCTTAGCAAGGACTGTGAATTAAGCATCTGACAATAAAAATTGTCTGGATCAATGAACCATGTTATGATCACCTTTTCATTAGTTTCAGTAGCAATATTTGGTAACTGAAATTTATCGCCGTTTGAAGCATACGTTTTCATAGTAGGCTCAAGCGGGATTGTTGGAGTAGATTTCCTAATGGAAATAGTTCTCTCCAATTCAATAGGATCCACACCGAAATACTCATTAACAGACTTTGAAGTGTCATCTGTGGAAACCTTTAAAACGACTTCATAACAACCACTACTATAGTTAACGAAATGGGTTTCCAGTAATTTACCATCAGCAACTTCACCAAATCGTAATATTTCCTCTTCAGACCACAATTCAACTTTTGGTTTCACACACAACAATTTACATTTAACGGCTTGACAAGGCAGAGAAACAAACTCTGGTTCCAATACTTTCAAATTGGACTTTGATATTTCATCACTGTTCCCATAATCTATGAATTTAACTGTAACACTATCAGAATTCACTGTTTCAATTATAGCACGGTACCAGGTTTCATCCACTGGATACAGAGCCACACATACAGCACCTTCTTTAAGTTCTTCCATTGCTGTACCACCACCATCTGCATATTGGGTTGAAATTTTCTCCATCATTTCAACTAGTTTTGGATTTTCTGCAAACTGCAAAAAATAACAAAAACTCCATATGAAGAATAACTCTTTTAATGCCACATGCTACTAGATTCTAAAACTATTCTTCAATAATAATAATAATAAAAAAGAGAAATAATACTGGCATGAAATCATGATACTTCACATTTAGCCCTCATTAATTAAGACAAACAGCTAATAACTTAGCACACTGAATCATTGTTATTATGTTGGGGCTGGAGCAAAGAATTAATGAGAGAGACTTACACAAAATTAAATTAAGCAATCAGTTTTGCACCAATATTAAATGTAAAAAGTCTGCACACAAATGTAAGATTTTCCAACCTATGCACTACCTCTACTGAAGCAAACATTCATATGAAAACCATTATCAGATTACAGTTGACTAAATAATCAATTTTATTTCACTTAACGCAAAATTTTACAGTAGTTCAATCAAGTATTTGGTGACTATAAATATCACTGATAATAAAACTGATAACTAGGATAATGTATAAACCAGAGGAGTTAGTAACCAAGACTGAAATAATAACAATAATAATAATAAAAAAATAAAACTTTTAAGATAAATGCTTCAAATGACTACCAATTTTTCATTTAAACAGAATAAGATGAGACAAATGGTAGAGAACCAAATGTCTCTTCTTCTCCTTCCAAAATACTATATTTTAAAATATAGATTATTTTTCAACTTGTAGAAAAGTCACTTGGGGAGAGGGTGGGGGGGGGGGGGGGGAGGTGAGAGAATGGAGCAACCCTTAAGCGCTAATTTGATTGTATCTAGTAGAGAAATTTTAATTATTTTGAACAAAATAATTAGAAAATGTTGTCTTCATGAGTTATAAAAAGAGCTTCGTCATTTTTTTAAAATTAACTCCTGGGAACGAAACCCCTGAAAATATATTACTCATTAGTAATACAAATTTGGGTTTTCACAAAGACTTGAAAAACTGAATTTTGGGGACAACCACTAGAACATGATTTATTCACAATTGTACCAAATAGAAACAAAGACTGAATTTTATCACTATTGATGAAATTCTACACCACACCTCTTGAGAAAACATTTTTAGGTAAATCACATCCCCAAGTTTTTAACTCCCTGCCTAGAAAACTTGCATTCAACCAGAAAAACACACAAGGTATGCGTTACATTTTTTTTTTTAAAGTAAAAAAAAAAAAAAAAAAAAAAAAAAAATTATTGATCGGTCTAGTGTAAGCCCGTGACCATTTTTTGCGTATCGTCGTGGGTCTAGAATAGTTTAAGTTTTTACGCTCAAAGATTATTACAGCTTGATCATATATGATCAAATGCGAACTTGACCAGTGTTTTATCCTTAGTCATCATCATCAGTTTTCTGCACTCGGGCAGGTTTTCGCTTGGCTGCTCTCCATGCTCTTCTATCTTACGCCTTTCTCTTATGGTCTATGTAGTTGCCATCTTCCTTGACTATAACTTTGTACCTCCTTCTTCCTCTTATTCTCCTCCCATAAACTACACCTTTAAAGGCGTCTTATCAGGCACTCCCCTCTCAACGTCTCAACCAGTTCTTCTTTCTCCCTTTTATTACTTGGAGTATTTTTCTCCTTTCACTAATCCTGTCCAGCACTTCAACATTACTTATTTTATTCACCCAGCTTATCCTCCTCGACATTCACATCTCAAACGCTTCTGACCGCTTTTCATCCTCTCATCTCAGTGTCCACGTCTCTGCCCCATAAGAGCCACACTCCATACAAAACATTTGCCAAGTCTTTTCCTGAGTGTTTTGTCTATTTTTCCAGCTAGTATCCTCCTTTTCCTATTAAATGCTTCCTTCGCTACGGCAATGCGAGTTTTTATCTCTTGGTGGCATCTCAAATCTTCGGTGATCATATTCCCAAGATATTTGAACGATCTTACTTGCCTGATATCAGCTCTTCCTAACTTAATGTTTATTATTTTCCTTCCTTTTCCAATCATCATACTCTTAGCTTTTGCCGTATTAATTTTCATTCCAAACTCTTGGAAAGCTTTGTCTAGATCTTTCAGCATTCTTTTTAGAGTTTGTTCGCTTTCTGCCAGCAGTACCATATCATCATCAAATCGTATGGACTCTATTCTTTTTTTTTTAAACTGCTTTACGTCTCTCAACAGCGAGGTCTTTAGAGACGGGCACTCTATTCTCTTTCCACCAGTACGTACTTCGCTTTTTCCATTTAAGCCTTTTCCAATAATTTCTTCCAGGTATAAATTGAACAATAATGGGGAAAGGCAACAACCTTGTCTTGCGCCTCTCCCAATGCTGCTTTATCCCAACAACTCGTTTCCTATCTTTATTCGTACTTTCCATTATAAATATAGATTCTGTATGAACCTTCTCTCCTTCCAATCTACGTCTTTCCTCTTCAAGATATCCATCAGCTTCTTCCATCGCACCCAATCAAAAGCTTTTTCCAAGTCAATAAAGATGGCATAGATCTCTCTTCATTTCTCAATATATCTTTCCCCTATGATTCTTAACAGGCCGATAGTATCTCTTGTTCCTTTTCCATTCCTAAATCCAAACTGTTCTTCTCCAATCCATCTTTCCATATAGCCTTCTGTTCAGAACTCTCAACAACACTTTAGCTGCATGCGAAATTAGGCTGATAGTCCTATACTCTTCACATTTATTAGTATTCTTCTTTTTTTATGTGCTTAACGTCTCTCTAACATTGAGGTCTTTAGAGACGGGAGAGGATGGGAGGGCAAGGAAGGGGAAGGAATTCGGCCATGGCCTTTTGAAGGATTCTTTTTTTTTTCTGCATTGGTATCATTACCGTTGCGAGAAAGTCATCTGGCCATTCCCCTTTGTCATATATCGCATTACATTTTTAACCTTAGGGTGAATAAAATCTCTTGGGCTTGAAGAACTCGGAAGTATTAATAGACATAGGCATTAAACACAGACAGGGATGATCACGCTGTAGTATAATTGTTTCAGAGGTCATAAACTCGAACTTTCTGAAATACAAATTTGACTTGTATTTGGCTCCTAAAGTTCACTCTGCAAAATTTGAAGTATTCCTGTTTGCTTCAAAAGCATCATGATGATATTTATTGAGGATGGGCATTCATAATGCAATCTTTCATCATAGTGTCTGTAATGGCCACAGAAATTAATACAGATTCCAGATTATTAAACAGTTGAGCAACTCTGAAGGAATGAATTGCCATAATACTCCATTAAGTAACATATTTGGTCTGATGTCGACTTTAAACAACCTAATAACTCACGTACAGTGAACATGAAGACCATTAACAAAAGTGGTCAGTAAAAAAATCGCAATGCATAAACTTGGTCGGAATGACAATTGGCATTCTTGGTTACAGCAGAGACCATGCGTAATATAAGTTTTTTAAAGTTTGCTTTCATTAGGAACATGTTACTGAAAAGCAGTTTCACGTTTTTTTCAGTTGTAAACTTTATTGATATTTTTTCAAGTATGGAATGCTACAAAAAGCAAAAGAATTATGGTAATTAATTTGGTAACAGTTGCTTAGTTGTTAAATTGTGGATATAACCTCGAATCTCTTCTAATGATATCTCTGCTAGCTGTTAATTTGCGAACGAAGGCTGACATGTGACGGTGTTCTCCAGCCAATAGCTATCGAGGTGAGTGAGCTTAGGAAATTACATAGTAGGTAGGCACAGCAATTTAAAACTTTTCAAAGTCTGCCACTTCTGTATAGATAAATTTTTGCCAGCACTATTTCCATGCTTCGTATGCTCCCAGGTAGTCCTCTGCAGAGAAGATTTTTTAGAGCCCTCATCATACTGGCTTTAATGTTGTCCAAAGTCTGGAAATGCTTTCCTTAAATGACATGTTTCAGCCAGGGGAACAAAATTTTCTGTTAGAGGAAGGTTGGTACTTAAGGGGTGTTTTGGCAGCACTGCCACATCGATGCGGGTCAGGTAGTTCGCGTTAACGAAAGTGGTGTGGGCTGGCATGTTTTCATGGCGAAGCTTCAACATAGCACTAATCTCCTTTCGGATGCGGATGACCCTGTTATCCAGTATCTGGAGCACTTGTTTGCAGAACTGGGCATTCACAGTCTGTCCAAGAGGTTTAAACTTATTGTGCCCTATAGCTTTCGTGTAAAGGGGTGGGGGGGGGGGGGGGGGAGGGGAGGGAGGAGGGAAATGCCCAAGGGTCATGACTTTCAGGAGCGATTTGCTCATCGAGCCTTCTTGGGGTGCGGAGATGTCACACTTTTCATCTTTGTGTCCGTATCGTACTTTAAGATCAATAACTCATCCCCAGTGATAACAATGTCCAAAAAATTAGGATGATGTGCACAGAGTCGCTCGAGTTCTTCACACACTTTCACTCAGTTCTGTTTTTGTGAGTCGGTCAAAAATTTTGGGTCCAGTTTGGCGCAAACCTTGCACATGAGCAAATCTCCTGGTACGATCCGGGTGAACAGCCGTTTTCGGTATGTTAAATAAATCCGACACTAATCGAACACTCATTTGACTGTTAGAATTGGGCAACGGGCGCACACGTAACGCTATCGTCGTTTTGCGACGTTACAGGGTGTCCTTGGCAGACTTTGTAGGTGACCTCCTCTGGGCCTTCTTTGAACACCTTGTGCCACCCGTTTGACTGTGATCGGAACATGCAATTGTCACCAGAGGCTTGCTGAAGAATCTTGAAAGTTTCCAGCGGTGTCTTAATTACACAACACTTTTGGAACATGGAGAAACTATGTCAAATACTTTTCAAATAGTGTAAATCTATTTAGTAATAAAATCAATTCTCATTAAAGGATTAACATTATTTTGTTGCAGTTATTTGATATGAGCATGAAATATTTTCTTTTTGGAGTAATTTTACTGTCATTTAATTAATTGAATGGGTTAGCTGATCATATTATAGGGATATGTAGAGATGAAGAGGTTAGCACAAGACAGGAAGGGATGGAGGATTACATCAAACCAGTCAAGACTAACAACAGCAAAAAAAGTGAATCCAGTGAGCACTATAGCTACGCATGTGATTTAGTAATTTCTTTTTTGTTTATGGCTTTATGTCTTGTCAAGGAATTAGAGATGTGACAGCAAGAAATAGGAAGGAATTTAGCCATGGCCTTTTGAAGAAACCAACCCAGTATTCACCTGTAGTGATTTCGGGAAATCATGGAAAACACAAATATCCATGGCCAGAATAGGATACGAAGCGTCTTCCCGATTGTGAGGCCAGAGTGTTACTGCTCATTCACCAAGATCGGTATGTAGTCGTTTCGACAATTATGAAGTGAAGTATCAACATTGTAATTACAAATCAGGGGGTTATATAGTGGTCACAGTTTGGATGCTCAATTTTATATAAATATATCAGTTGATTGTATACATGAAGTCATCCTTGGGGTGGTCGTAACAGCAGTCTCCAGGTAGGGATTCCTAGTCCCCTAGTGCCTCAAGAAACTGTGGAACTATTTGTGCAGTTATAGAGAAACGGAAAGTAATGTCAGAGAAAGACGAAAATAGTGACATGAGGGGGTAGGCCCAGCACATGACAGGCATCAGCAAATAGGCACACCGTGCAGAGCGCCCAAGTGTATGCATATAAACAAGCCAATTGTATACTGCACACTAACCGATAGGTTGGTATTAATTAATTTGCAACGTTGTTGCTATTTATGGCCAATCCGTGATGTATTTCGTCCTGTGGTGCTGAAAATCTTAGAGGTGGGCATACCCAGAGCTTTTGCAGTAGCAAAGTGTATAGCGGAATATGGGTGGGAGGCGAACTGAATTTTGTCAAGACTCTGTTAGTGTTGGGGTGACTTCAAGCAGATCCAGAGAGAGTCAAGTCTACAGAGTGTTACCACTTGCATGCTCAATGAAGTCTCCAGAGGAGAAGTCACTGAAAAAATTATGTCCAAGGCAGTGCCTGGGAAGAGCATATAGCCGGTGATAAAGGGCATCAGCATAATTATATCTGTATCACATGTGTGTCAGTACTTTGCAATCAGTCTATCTGCAAATCAGTGCAGTGTCACTTTTGCTTGCCCTGTGTATGCAAGCCACATTGTTTCGCCATCATGCATAGTCTTAGGATGCGTCGTATATGTGTATCAAAACCTTAAATGGTGAAATCTTCTTTGATAATTTGTAACCACAAATTATATATTTGGACCCTGTTGAGTTCTCAAAACAGTGCTTCTGGCGTATAACTTGGCTGAGACGAGATTTTAGTGCTCTCTCTGTACTATTAATTGACCGACCTAATGCCAAAGTAACCATAACTATGACTGGTCTGTTAGTCTTCTGTTTCATGTTCTGGCATCAAATTAGATGTTTTAAATAATTCTGAAATGAATGAACCTCAACTAGTCCCTTGTTTCATGAACAAATGTCTTATATAATTGATAGTAGATTGCTACTTTTCATTTCATGACAGACCTCTTTCCCAATATGCATTTTAGATAATTGCAGCAATATTCAAGGGAATATATTATATTCATCTTATGTGGAAGTAATTCCTGGGGCCCAAAACCTTTGCTAAATGCAGGATTTATGCAGATGATCACTGTGCATACCAATAACAGGTGCAAGGTGTAATAATGAATTTGAATAATTAATTAACTATAGGGTACACTACAAAAACGATATTACACTTGTATTTAGTTAGGCGACTGCAAAGAAATAAATTGTCAAAACACTAAAAGAAAAGTATGCACTTCATTCAATAAAAATATTAATTACTAGCAGTTACCCGCGACTTCGTCCGCGTTGAAAAGTGTTGTAATATAAGATTTTCTTGAGAGGTCTGTTTGCTTAGTGGTTAGGGCGTCCAACTGGAGATGGAAAAGTCCCCAGCTTGAATTCCAGTCTTGGCGAGGATTTTCAAAGGTCCCTAGCTCGACCTTCACCTCTGGCATAGGTTGGTGTGTGATGTGAATTACGCCAGAATGCTCACTTTGTTCTGATTCCGTGTTGAACTGTGGGTCCTCTATGTCCGGTAGGATTACTGGGTTACGTTAAGAGGCTACGAAAGGGACTGATTCCGGAGACATAAAGAAGTCTTGTCACCAGGTCAATACGACCATACAGTTTATTTAATAGCTATTTTTATTAGTAATAGTAGTAATAAATGTTGCAATAAAATAACAAAAATCTATTTATGTTCCACAACTACTTCACTGAATTGATAAAGCAGTAAAAATATTCAGTTTGTAAGGAGTATTTTCAGTTTAATATATCCATATATACAATATTGAGGATTTGTCTCCAAGGTTTTGGCTATTTTCATAGCCCTAGTTTTCTTACATTTCTTTGAAAGATTTGAATTTCGTTTACCCAACATCTCTTAAAATTACTAATTTCATCACGCGAATAAAAATGAATATAGTTTTAATTAATGGAAGCTCAAAACGTCAAAATATTAGCAATACATTGATGGAATCGACTAAATATCAACAACAAAAAAATACTAACATCCAAACAGCAAATAAATACTTAAGTGGCCCAAGGACGTTCATTTCCATAAGTAAAATTGCGATACTAAAAATGAATATTTTGATTTGCATTCAGTACTGAAAAAAAATCTTTAAAAAAGAAGAACTTAATTTCCTCTTTGAATATTGATTTTGTTTTTTAGGATATATTGGTTCCATCAACAGAAATTTACATATTATAGTAGTAAGTATAGTAGTAATTGATTCTTTTTTCCATAATAATCAGAGGTATTGCGGTAATGGTTTCTCTATCTCTGGAAACAACTGAATTGCCTATAGACCAGTTTACTATAGTTCATTCGTTTCGATCCATTAATTCTGCGCTAAAATATAAATTTCAATATTAAAGTAGTAATAGATTGTTTCTTCATATTCGGTTTCTTATTCTGCATACAGAATTGAATGACTACCGGCGAATTACCACTCCGCTTTTCCGCCACTCCACTATCTGGATAAAACATTGATAAATTTAAAAAATTTATTTCGGGCAACGGCGCATGGTTCTGCTAAATCGTCCAAGCTTAATATAGATCTTTTGATACAATATCGGTATAAAGTGATACATTATGTCACTAAAATGGCGCTCATGAAAGAAGCTTAATAACTAATAATGTTTAAGTTCTCATTCTGGCCCAGGCTGCGTTTTAAAATTACCGCTAGAAAATCAAAGCATCTATCACTCGCACATTAATACATTCACTATATTGTATGTTAGTGACGTCATGAATAGTGAAATAAACTTGACTTGTTATTAACGCAGTAAATTAAATACTGAATACGTCTAAAACTACATTCAGCCGCATGAACTATGTCGTCAGCTTCATGACAGTTATTGAGGTAACGTAATTAAAAAATTTATGCTAAAATGCTTTTAACTTACAGTGTACAACGGAAAGTCCACAATTCTCTACGATCGTTAATATTGCAGGTCAAATGTACATCGCGATAAAGTGACTTTTATTTCTCGTGATTTAGTAAGGTGTATAATGAAATTAATTGTGATAGTAATTTATGATATACTAATTAAGAATTTTGATATAGAAAATTCTGTTACCACTCGAAATGTAGGTCCAGAGCATTTAATGTGTTGAGATGTGTTCGTATCGTTTGATTTTGTAGCGGCAGTATTAGCAGAAATGTGGTTTGGTTGAAATGCTGCCTGGACCAGAATGTTTTTTGTTACAGCAGATGGCAGAAGGAATTTAGTTGTTATGCTCCGTGCAAATGAGGTGTATTGTGTTGTAAACGACTTTCAGTGTTACTTCATGAAACCATAAGTTTATACATTAGCCCATTGAATACATTCGTTTTAAGTGTAGCATTCGATAGATATTTGCAGAATATTGAACAGTAAATAAAAAGCACTACTATTCGTACAAAAATTCTGAACAAAAAATAAAAAGGGTTAGTTAAGTTTTAAATTTCGGCAAAAATAATTTGTAATACACATACTGTATAGTAACAAAAAAGAAACAGGAAATAACCGAGATAGAATGGAATCCTTTACATTTTTATAAATGCGACATTTGGGGCACGACCATTTTGCACTTTCAGTGAACCGACTTTCGTGCTGGTATACTCATAGCATTTTACTTTTTTTTCCAAGCTTTGATTTTTTATATTTATTATAACGCATATATTACAAACGAAATTATCGTGTAATATTTGATATGTCATAGTATTTTATGTACGCAACTGAAAACATCTCTTTGCGAACTTGACAACAGTACCTACCTTTCTTTTTTTTTAATTTAAGATTAAGAACAGATTTATATTTCCTGCTTCAAAACTATTATTTGTCAAGTGCGTCAGTTTTATGGCTTTTAAACTAAACACAAACTTGCATATGTAAGTAGGTTTCTGCTTTTATTTCGAGTATAAGTGTTTGCGATTTACTTAAAAAGCAAAGAGTAAACGTGGCACGGCTATCTACGAAGTAGGAAACTCTTTGTTGCTTCCGAATTGATATTAATGGCAATTTCTAAAAGAACTATGCGTTTTTGCGGGATAAAATCTATCCTATTGCACTTCGCACGCAATTAACTGACTTCATGCCAAATTTCATTTAAATATGTCGAGTTATTAAGGCGTGATTGATTGCCTACGTACATCCAAACACACATCCGAACTTTCTCATTTTCTCATTTATAGATATATAGATTAGTTTCTTAGTGTTTATTTATACTCCTGCAATGCAGATGTTTTCATTATATTCTGTGTCCATAGATATGCAAGATATTAGCACAGATTTTGTTTAGTTTGAAATTTAGTCTGGGCCAGAATGACAACTGGCATTTATCACTACAGAAGAGGGTAAGGGTTTTTAGTTGCTTTCATGAGTGCCATGTTACTGTTCATGCAAACAAAAGTAGTTCCATGTGCATAATGATCTATCTTGCCTGCACCAGAATTACATCTAATATTATGCAGCATAACGTAAGTTGCAGAGAATTATTTTTAATTTACTTTGTTTCCACAGATGCCATTTTATTGATGTTATTATTTCAGATGGATGTATGTAGTTCCAAATGTATCATGAAGTAAACTGCAATCGTTAATAATTTAGTAACGTGACTCAACAAAAGAAAGTCATTTCTTCATGCAGATGACAGCAGTTCCACAATGTTCATGATCTATGTGTCCTGGACCAGGATTAAAACTAATAACATATGTTGTGAAGATTTATTTTTAACTTGCTTTACTTTTACTGATGTTATATTATTGATGTCACCATTTCAGCCACATTCAGTATTTCCAACTGTATCGGCCATTCAAATATTGTTATATGAATCATGGGTAATAAAAAAAGAAAGATGTAAGAACCCATGAAGATTTTAATTTCCCTACCTTTCACTGATGCCACATTACTGATGCTATTTCACACAGGTGTTTCAACTGTGTCATGATGTAATGGAAAGGGATTCAACCCACATCCTCCTGAATGTGAGGCAAGAACATCATGTGTATGGAAAAGTGGAGACTACTGCACCAAGGCGATGACAGAGAGAAGGTGGGAAGAAATGGAGAAGCTTGTACACAAGGCAGACCTGGCCGATAGCTGGAAGCTGTTAAGAATGATGACAGTGGAGTCTTAAACTGAAATTTGCGGTGTACAAGTAGTATGTCAAACAATAGGGAAGGTTTCTCCTGTGGTCAGACTGGAGCAGATGGTGGAAACCAAGTGCATGCTGCACGTTTTGGGGAGAGCTCCATTACATGGGAATGATTTGTGTAGTGGTTTTGTGGAATTACTAGGTGAGCATTTATGAACCAAAATATTCTTGAGATTGGGTGGCCTCCTGAACCATGTGCAAGGGATATTGGATAGGATGTCGTAGAGAAGTGTGTGCATAATGCTAAATGAACATAGGAAGTCATGCCCATAACAGAGGATTAAGTTAATGGGGTCAAGACCAAGAATTGGGTGATGAAAGTGGGTCTGCGGTTAGTTTTAAGAAATACGTCATTGGAGTAGTAGTGTGGATGATGGGTTGTAGCATGAGTGATTTGTTTGTGTACTACACTGGGGTGGTAGCTGTGAAAGGTAAGAGCTCAGGACAGGTTTTAGGTGTTTTTGTAGACAGATTCTTCATCGGAGCCACGCTGTATGGAAATTAAGGTTTCGTGTGGAGGGATAGCAACTGTTAATGGGAAGGTATGGATGTAGATTTGTAGGCCTGATGTGAACAGATATATGTTGAAATGTCAACATCAAAAAAGGTGTGCGAGTATGTCCAGGTAAAATTGATGGAGTGATTGTTGTTTAGGAAGAGAAGAAGTCTAGTTGGTGATTTTCATTGTGGATCCAGATCATAAAAATACCATCTTCACACCTGAACCACATGAGAGGATTGATGGAGATATTGTATAGGAATTTTTGTTCCAGACGGATCAGGAATAGGTTTGCATAGGATGGGGCCATGTGGAAGCTCATGGCAGTGCCACATACATGGTGGTAAATTTGAGAGTTTAGGTGGTCTTTTGACAGTATGAGATTTGCCAAGGAAATGAGGGAGAATGTGTTGGGGAGGCTGTTGGGGGTCACATTTCCAGGAAATGTTCTATGGCACTGAGGCTCTGACAGTGGGGGATGTTGGTGTACAGTGAAGAGACCTCTATGGCGACAAAGAAGGAATCTGGCGGTAGAGGAGTGGGAACTGTGGAAAGTCGTTCGAGGACGTGTGGGGTATCTTTTACAAACAAAAGAAGATTCTGTACAAAAAGTTGGCGATCTACAAGAGCGAATATTGGTTTAGTAGATGATCCATATGTTGAAACTATGGATAACCCTGGGTTGCCTGTGGGGCTGTGGTGATTCTGCAGAGTAAGGAGGGTTATGGATTTATGAGAGAGGCCTTGCAAGGAGCCTGGAGTTCAAGGTGAGAGAGTACTTCTTAGCATATTGCAATAGTGGGATCTGCAAGATGTGGACAGTACATTCTGATGCCAGATAGCTTCCTCAAAGCCTCGGCCTCATAGTCACCGGTCCACGACTATGGTCATTGAGCTCTCGTCAGCTGGGAAAATGATGTTCTTATTCTTAGATAGTTTTCTCATGGCAGGGGGATCAATGGCACTGAGGTTATGGATTGGGAAATGGTGTTCATGAAAGAGGTTGAGGACAGGTAAGATGTGAGGAATTCCTGGAACATGAGGAGGGGGTGGTGTGGGTTACGGAGAGGTGGGTGTATTTGGGACGGAGATTTAAACCATACTAGGCAGGGCTCTGTCTCACCATGACAATTATCTCCCTCCTCTACAGAGGCAAAGTCATACTGCCATTGCACACTGCGGCAGAACACTGGAGCCAAAGAGGGAGCTATATTAAGCCCGCTTCTATACTTGATATACTCAATGGACATTAATTCTCATCTTCCGACTAGAATAATCTCTTTACAATTCGCAGATCTACGCCATCGGCGATACTCAGGATGAAGTCCTCACTTTTTTGAGCGAAGCTATGACAGCCCTTTCCATTTGGCTACATAACAACGGACTAGACCTATCCAACGCAAAGTCATCAGTGGTTTACTTCTCCAAAAGGAAAATCCTCTACAACTCCAGCAACCTACAGTTAGGGCCATATAGTCTAGCTCTGAAAAGACAAGGCCGATTCCTCGGGATGATACTGGACCATCGCCTCAACTGGGCCCAACACATAGATCAACTGATAACAAAAGCCATCTCTCGCCTCAACATAATAAAAATGGTATCTGGCGTCTGGTGGGGCGCTCACCCTCAAAGCCTACTCCTGATATATCGATCTCTAATCAGACCACTAATCGACTACGGCAGCATGTTTTATCAAAATGCTAGGAAAGATGCCCTGAACAAACTAGATAGATTACAATCACGCTGCCTTAGAGCCTGCTTAGGAGCCGTTCGATCCACTCCCACAAACGCATTACTAATAGAATCAGGGGAACCTCCGCTCCACATTTGACGAGCATACCTAACTGAAAAATTTTTAATGAAAAGATTATCACTCAATAACCACCCCATTCATAAACGTCTCGAGAGGTTATCAACCATAGCAAATAGAGTGAAAAGTCGAGCTCGTCTTCCCCTGTTAAACGCCTATAAATTCTGGCTAAAATACAAAGACAAACTATCCTCTTATAATATGCTCCCAATCTTTCAAGAACCTTTCGAGCTTCGTCTAGAAAGTACCCACACAATCCTCTGGGAGGAAGCCAAATCCGGAAATTTGATCCACAAGATATCCAGATTCCTATCAAAACCAGACAACAGCACTCTTAAAATATTCACAGACGGATCGAAAACCACTGGATATAATAGAGTAGGAGCGGCATATTTCTGTCCCAACACAGGTAAATCGACTCAATTTTCGCTACCCTAAGAGGCATCCATCTATACAGCTGAAGCAAAAGCCCTGCTGGAAGCCATCAGATATAGCCAAAGTCGTCATCCTGACGGACTCCCTCAGCGTACTAAAGAGCTTACAAAATACTACGTGGAATAGCCATACTCAAACTATTGTATTGGAAATTCTACAACAACTGAAACGGAACCGGGAACTTGGCATTACGACTACTCTGATGTGGATCCCATCTCACAGCGGCATCGAGCATAACGAACGGGTGGCAAAACAAGCTATCCATGATGGAGTGGTAATAAACATGCAACTCCCGATCTCGGATATAACACATAACATCAAAGTAAGAGCCAAGGAAAAATGGCAAGAGGAATGGACGATCTCCTCAAAAATCAAAGCCTCATATTATGCAACCATTCAACCGAGCATATCTCCAAAACCTTGGTTTTACAATTTGAACAGTAGCAGACGATTAATCACTATGATATCGAGAGCCCGATTTAACCATGGTAACTTCCCCAGCCACCTACACTGAATAGGGTGGAGAGATTCCCCATACTGCGACTGCTCAGACCAGGCAATAGGAGACATCAATAACATAATTTTTTCATGCAATAAATACCAACAACTCCAGGACCAAATGATGAAATATCTTGCCAAGAACGGCTTCCCCCTTCCAACAAACGTAACCCTCCTACTTTCCAGCAACAACAAAGTAATACTTAGCATCGTCGCCAGATACTTAAAAGATGGAGGGATAGAATTCTAACCAATCTTGGAAGTTAAAACAGGAAATCACTATACTTCAAACCTAAAGCCCAAACCACAGCATAACCCCACTTCCGCACAAGTACAACAACTAGCTTGGCAAAATTAACAGTATCCTCACCAATCTACCGATTGAGGCCAACACCAGATAGATCAACCCTCTACAGATGATTTGTCAAAGAAATACGGCGATTTAGACTAATTAATAGAAAATAATGGATATACAGAACCGCCGATTACTAAGTCTAGTTGATGTATTGTCTAGCAACGCTTTTTTAGATTACGGTACTTAAGAAGGCACTTGAAATTTGAATATTGTAAATAGCGTATACATTCAACAAGATTGTAATAAGTTTTACCTAATATAGATAAGGAAATGTGTAAATAGATAAGTTACGCAAATGGATGTAAGAAGCTTTGTAAAAGTGTAGATTGGTGTATGGTCTCTAACCGAATGCCATTAAAAAAATAAAAAGTAACGTCAAATTTCGGAGTCAGGGAAAATGATAAGTCATGTAGAAACAACAAAGAGTTGGGGTGCTGATAAAGAAGTAGAAGAAAGATTAATCACAGACTGCTGTGGTTCTACAGGAAGTAGGAAGGGAATTTTTGGAGTGCGTGGTATAGGGGTTAAGTGGAGAAGATTGAAAATATGGACAAGATGTAGGGTTTTGGCAATCAAGGAAGCTGTAAGAGCATGCTGCGTATGGTTGGAATGCTGGTGGGGTAAAGGCAGGCCTAAAGCCAGGTAGCTTCCTGCCGGCACAGAAAATTTGCACAGATAGTTTTACAGTTAGAGCCATCAGAGTTTTCGCTGAAACCACAACCATCACCAAATTCCGCAGGTAGGAACTAGCTTACCAGACTATCCTTGACAACATCCATCCTCCAGGCCTCAATCTCCATTACCGTCCTACCAGTAGACTCAGTACATATTATTACTGCTGGTCATGTTTTTTAGATCTAATATTGCATTTTTCCTACATAAAGTTTTGAAATTAGGATGGAAAGGGAAAAATCACCAGTCACTTACCACAGATGAAGGCAGGAGGGGACAAACAATCACAAAAAAGGTACAAAACGCAAAAAACACAAACACTTCACAATATTTCAGATTGTTACCTTAAAAATGTCAAAAGTGAGAAATCATTGTCACCATTATCTTACTTAAAGTTTTTTTGATATTTATATCTGCACATACCAATTTTAGATTGGTGATGTTCTGTCACTTCCAATGATAATACACCTCCAGCATTACTGATTTAAAGTTTTCTCCCTTTCCTCCTACCTCCATTATCCCCTATGCCATGTTGCCTGGGTCTTCCATTCACCAAGCAGTCATCTGTGTGTGCAAATCTGACTCTCCAAGTGTCTCACCAACTGTGCATCGTTCTCAGCCGATATATAGATAAAGGATAGGGAAAAAACAACTGTCACTTACCAGAGATGAACACACAAAAACCACACTTTACTCTGTTACTATTATTTGACAACTGGCCACCCACACCCACCATGTGCCTACCTTGGGCTACCACTGTTGAAGGGCCATGTCAGGTATCTTATAAATTTTGCAACGGCGTAACAAAATTTGTTCTCAGGACCACGAGTTAAATTGATTGCATATCATTTTTAAAGCCAGTTGCTATGACAGTTCCTGATAGAAATCAGGTTCTCTAGGTGCTTAAGCATTCACCTGGAGGAGTGATATTTACAACAAAAATAAATCGAAGAAAGCAGTTAAGAGACTTCAAGTTCAAACGGTAACCATTTTTAAATATGTAGATTTGATTAAAGCTACTTTCAAATCGATAGCTTCAATAACTTCTGATATAATAGTTAGTTAGATTCTGTTTTTGGATTATGAATTTTATTTCATCCTTTTGACATTAATAAACATGTTTTGGTTGATAGTAAACGAAAAAGTAGCCTTTTGGAATAAAATAAAATTTATTTCAGTTTAATAACAACAAAATTGTGAAAGTTATTAACAGGGTTTGGGGTATAGCAGTAAATAATTTTTTTCATGATGAAATTATTAAAGTTACAAATTTTTTATAAGGATAGTAATGAATGCTTTTTAGATAATCTTGCTACTCTTAAAATTTCAAAATGATAGGAACATTTTCAGCTGACAAGTTCAAATTTTTGATACAAGCTAACAGGTGGTAGATACGAATCTAATCAGTTTTCCAGCATATTCTCGTGAGAGACCGGAAGTTCGGTGTTCCCATGGTCAGATTCTACAAATATTAGCCCAGAATTTTCCTCCTACTCCCGCAGTCGGCCAGTCAGTTTAGTTTAGAGCACTACTGTGCTACCGTGTTGGCACAATGTAAGTTCACTTATTCAGTCAGTTTTACTGCAATGTAGTTTTGAAGCAGTACTTTAGGCCATGGGGTGTGTTGGCATAACTTAAGTGTTGGTCGTCGGAAAATAAGCTGAACTTTAGAAGCGGGTGAAGAACTATGTGTTTTCATGTGATAATTGGTTGAAATTTAAAACAATGGGGTTTTGTCTGGCTCAAATTGGTTAATCGAATTTGCAACTTTATCTTCAGAGACATTGTCTGATGCCAGTTCAGTTTTTGACTTTGCTAAAGTTTCAAGAATATAATAATTTTTTACCGGTAATAGACTTGTGAACATTATTATCAATACCCTTTCCCTATTTTGGGGATTTATTAAGCTAAGTGGCGACCAATTTCAATGAAGCAAAACCAGAGCTGGACATTATCCACGGTTATCTACGGCCATAGCTGAAACTAAAGTTTTATGCAGGCGTTTATGCACTCACGCCTGCATAAGCTAGTTGTCATACAGCCATAAACATGAAAATTTCAGTGCTTAGTATGCGTGCGTGCACTACACTATCGTTAAAAGTTGTAAGCAGAGGTTATACTCCTATTGTAATTTTTTATTTGACCCACTATTAAGTACATGTTGTTTACTAAAAATAAATTAGTTTCTTAGACCGTCAAAAATGATTGCTTGAACACAGTGTTATAGAAATTCATTTCTTTACAACTGCTTAACTCTGTGGAATTGTTATTATATAATTCTCATAATTTTGGTTTTGTAATGTTGTACATATTTCAGTTGTAGTTTATATAGTGATACAGTTGAAGCTTCTACTGAATTAATGCTGACAGAAGTAAGGAACCAATTAAATTAAAAATAAATTAGCGATCTAAATTGACCTTTGGAAAGCCAGATATGACATCAGTATTAAAAACCAACTAATAGGATAAGGAAATGATCCACCACTTACTTTTAGATGATGGATGTCAGGCACTGATAAATATCTGAACTGATCTCTGGTAAGCAGGATGAGCAAAATAATATAATAAACTCTAATTATAAATAAGAAAATAATATATGTGTACCTACAAATTTAAAATAATAATGGTTTAATTTCTAATATCTTTTTCTTATTTAAATCCAGATTTGTTTCTTCTTATTTATATTTTATTATATTATTTTGCTCATCCCACCTGCAGAGATTAGTTTTGATATCTATCTGTCTATGCTCGGGTAATAGCTTTGAATCACTGCCCCACTACCTGTACTCTGTTTTAATTTACCCCTGTCATTTTCCTGGCAAACAGTCTTTCTGTGAGGCAGTCTCCCACAACACCCACCCCCCATAATGTTCTCCTGTTGACAAAGGGCTAGACCTGAAAATTACTTTTAACATGTGTGTTTTTGTCTTTTCTGTGTGAATCAATCATCTAAAGGTGGCTAGTGGTAGCTCATTTCCCAATTCTATTTTTTTATTGCTTTTTAGTACTTAGTACCTATAATTTCATTGTTTATAAGTAATACATTAATTTATATGCAATAAATACTTTTAACTCAGTTTTTCCACATTATAATAAGTGTTACACGGGTGTCGGAGAGAGCCGTTGGCCTATATAAGGAGGTTTGGCACCTGGGCTGTCTCAGTATCCAACGGTTAGCCGACCTGTGCATACTTCTCGACACCTGATGAAGATGACGGAACTAGTCATCAAAATATCGTGTTTTCAAAACACTATCCGGCGGTACACACGTGAAGACTTCATTTAAAGCATACGCCGGGAAAGTTTCCGTTCTTACAATGTAAGCCTGTCTACAATAATGGATTCTGGCAGTTTATTTCCTCGCAGTTGCTTAACTTAATACAATTGTTATTAAATACTGCTCATCATACATATTATTTCTATAATATGTCTTTTTTATTTTGTCACAAGCCATTATCAACTTCATACTTAAATGAAATCAATGAATGAGGTGTCATTTTAAAGTTTATGGTCTACATTTTGGTCACATCATATTTTAAGAAAGGAATTTTTCGGAATTCGATTATTAAAGGACAAAAGAATCAATATTTCTGCAGCGCGTTTGTGTCACAAGCAATTTATTTTTCTTGAAATCTAACCGATATAATAAATGAGGTATCATATTAAAGATTAAGGTCCCCGCCGTGATCACATTATGTGTTAAGGAAGGAATTTTTCGTAATTCGACCCTTGAATGACAAAAATGACAACATTTTTAAAATGTGTTGTGTGCCTCTAGCCATTTACCTCCCTGGATATCTAACCGAAATGGATAAATGAAGTAGGATCATGAATAGTAATATCTCAGCTTTGCTGGCATCGTATATTAAGTAAGAATTTTTTTGGAATTCAACCCATAAAGGGATAAAGTATCAATGGTTCTACAACTCATTTTTGTGTCGCGAGCCATTTATCTCCATTAATATCTAACCAAAATAGATAAATGAGGTATCATTCCAAAGATTAAGGTCTCCTTCTGTGGTAACATCATATTTCAATAACGAAATTTTTTTTTTTGAATTGAACCCTTAAAGCACAAAAATATCAGTATTTCTAAAACGAGTTTTTAGTGTCTTAAGCCATTTATCTCCATGGATACCTAACCGAAATTGATATATGAAATAGGATTATGAAGAGTAATATCTCCACTTTGGTGACATCTTATATTAAGTAAGAAATTTTTTTGAATTTTACCCATAAGGGAAAAAGTATCTATGGTTTTACAATGTATTTTTGTGTCATGAGCTATTTATTTTCCCTTTATATATAACCGATATAGATAAATGAGGTATCATATTAAAGATTAAGGTCCCCGCCGTGGTCACATTATATTTTAAGGAAAGAATTTTTCGTAAATTGACCCTTAAAGCATAAAAAAGTTAATATTTTTAAAATGGGTTTTTTGTGTCTCTAGCCATTTATCTCCCTGGATACCTAACCAAAATCAATAAATGAAATAGGATTATGAAGAGTAATGACTTTTGTGACATGATACATTAAGAAAGAATTTTTTTGGAATTCAACACTTAAAGGGACAAAGTATCAATGTTTCTTATACACATTTTTGTGTCATGAGCCATTTATCTCCATTAATGTATAACCAAACTAGATAAATGAGGTATCACTCCAAAGGCCTTCGCTGTGGTCACAATATATTTTAAGAATGAATTTTTTCTGAATTTAACCCTTAAAGAGCAAAAATACCAGTATTTCTAAAATGCGTTTTTTTGTGGACAAGTCATTTTCTTCCTCAATAATTAAACAAAATTGATAAACGAGGTATCATTTTAAAGACTGAGGTCTTCGTAAGGTATTCGGTTTCATTACATTACATTACATTTTAAGGAAGAAATTTTTCAAAATTCTACCCTTAAAAGGCAAAAGTATTATTATTTCTACAACTACTTTTAGTCTCACAAGCCATTTATCTCCCTCGATACCGAACCAAAATCGATAAATGAAGTATCGTTTTAAATATTAAAGTATCTGCTTTGGTTACATCATATTTTAAGAAAGAACTTCCTACAAACTTAAGCCCTTAAGGGGGTAGATACAGTAATCATGGCCAAAAAATAACATTTTTCAAAAATAGACCCATAATGTTCTTCATTTCTTTACCTTTACATATGTGAAAATTTCATGAAAATATCTTGATTGGCTGCAGAGTTATTGATTAATATCTATAGAGATGTGCGGGCGACATTTAGTAATTCAATGCACTCACTTTGCCCAAAAGGAGCTGATAGCTGGTGCCCGTACCAGAAAGCTTTACATGAAAATAATTTGAAAATGTATAAGCATAAAAACAACCTTCCAGTTGCAGTAATGGAAGCAATTAAGCCCATCTTTCAGGATCTTTGTTACCCGAAATTGTTAAAAAGGTGCGTGGGTGGATTCACTCAAAATCCCAATGAGTCATTCCACTCAAAAATTTGGAAAGTTTGGCCAAAGACTGGCTTTTATGGAAGGAGAATAGTACAAATTGGGACTTATGATGCTGTGGTTACTTTCAATGATGGTATGGATGGCAGATTAAAGGTTTTTGAGAGACTGGAAGTACCTGTGGGCCACAACATGATAATATATTTTAGGAATGAAGACATGCGGAGAATAAGCAGTTCCCCAAAAAAAGGCAAAACATTCCACCCAGGAATCAAGAAAAGCAAGGAAGAGGCTCAAGTTACAAAATGAAGCTAGGAAAGAAGAGGAGCAAGGAGATTTTTATTCATCTGGGCAGTTTTAGTTCAAAAAACTTATATTAAGGTACAGTAAGAAGTTGATTTTCTCGGTTCATGTATTTCTAAAATGGTTTCCCTGGTAACTCTTTGTGTAATGCTCATATTATCTTCTAATTTTCAGTGAACACTCACCATACCATGATCTACAGCATGGACTAGAAGATCTGAAGAAAAAATGAAAATTGAAAGATTTATGATTTTTTGTTGTTGTATATTTTGAACGAAAAGCTGTTAATATATTACTTTTTTAATAAAAACATTTACACAAAGAGAACTTTGATGATTCTAGAGAATGTTATAACTGTGTATTATAGCTATAATTCTAAATCAAAATAAATGCAAAATATTGAATACTTACTGT
Organism: Vandiemenella viatica; assembly: GCA_031002005.1. NCBI lineage: Eukaryota > Metazoa > Arthropoda > Insecta > Orthoptera > Morabidae > Vandiemenella > Vandiemenella viatica. The sequence goes on from CM061920.1 coordinate 168,462,228, forward strand.
TCTATAACGAAAACTGTGATAATATGCACATTTGCATTGTTAAATTTTCATTGACAATTGGGACTTTATCAGCCTACATTTTAACGCAAATATCTGTTTACATTGTTGCCAGAGCATCTATATCTCTGCAAAAAAAATTTCATAGTATTATCTTGTATACTTCAGTAGGGGAAAAAATAACAAAACACTCAATATTTGCAATGCAATAACTGTATCTGCACCCTTAAGGGGCAAAAATACCATCATTCCTAAAAAAAAAAAAAAAAAAAAAAATACTTCTCTTGATGCCTAACCAAAATGAGGTACTATTTTAAAGACCTAGGTGTTCGCTTTGGTCACACCATATTATTTGATGAAAGGAATTTTTCAGAATTATACCCTTCAAGGGCAAAATTATTTCTACAACGTGTTTTTTTTTTTATTACGAGCAATTTATCTCCTTCATACCTAACCGACCTCGATAAATGACATATCGTTTTAAACATTAAGGTCTCCAATTAGGTAAAATCATACATTAAGAAAGAATTTAAAGGAATTTGATGCTTAAAGAGGTAGCGTATGAGACAGTTTGGAGCCAAGTCCCAAGACTGCAGCAGTAGATATCACAGAGATGTCAATAAACTGTTTTTTGTACAATAAGTAACTTTCCGGATTTTTATCTGTTACAGAAACACATATCACAGAGATGTTAATATGTTGTGTGCATTTTGTTCGGGTTGGTTGTATTCTGTTAAGGTCAGTGACAGTTTGTCGCACATACAGAGTGTTCTAAATTTTCCTAACTGTTTCGTAATATGTTGTAAGTATTTTGATGCGTACCTATTACACTAACAAATAAATATTCACTAAAAACTGTGGTTCTACTTTTCGTTATATTATAAGCATTCAACCTCACTATTCATCGCAATTTATTTTGCAAAATTTTCGCAAGGGGCGTCTAGCAACCTTAAAAATGTTTTTATTTGGTACATATCTTTAGTTTACTGTAAAAGCAATATATCTATTTAATAACAATGAGCAGGAAAATGCTTTGTGGGAGCAGTTCCCAACATTTATTGGTATACGACCAACATTTAAATAAATTTTTTTTCGCAACCCACCTAATATGAGAGTCTATCTAATATCAGAATGGGAACTGTTGTACGATCTCGATACGCTATCGGGGTGGGATAGGGGGTGTTCAGGGGTTGCCATAATGATTGCGCAATTGCTGCCACTGCTATATCTCACAATGAGGTTATTGCATAATACTGGCTGACTGTTAAAGAAAACTTTTTTTCCTCAAAAAGTTTTAATTTAAGCAGCTTTCATGATTATTGCAATTTTAAAATCCCGTGTTATATTTTTTAAATAGATGAAATAAGAAATATATTTTTGTGGCAAAAACCTCGATTGTTCCACGACCCACCAAAACACACAACACGACCCACCAATGGGTCGCAACCCATAGTTTGGGAAACACTGCTTTAAGGCAATAAAAGAAGCAAGGATACGGAAATATGACCCAACACTTACCACAGATGAAGGCGGCTGGAAACGACAAACACAAGAAATGCGCAGTATTTCGGCATACAGTCTTATTTTTGCAGAAGTGAGACACCAGGCGGAGCCAGATGAGTACACGGCGGTGGCTGTTTGGTGAATGGTATGGCCGGCACTGATGGTAGTGTAAGGGGGGGGGGGGGGAGAAGTTCAAATACTGGATCGATAATAAATCGATACTGGAAACAGTATATTATCATTGAAAGTGGTAGACCAACATAATAACTGAGTGACGATACACACATAAATCAAATTTTGAAAAACTTTAAGTACGAAAAATAAAATATAAGCTATATAAATAGCACAGATAATAAGTGCTCGGTCTGATGGGAGGAATTTATTACAGATTGAGGCCTGGAGGATGTCTAGTGTCCAGGATATTCAGACAGGCTAGTTCCCACCTATGTAGTTCAGAGAAGGTTGTGTTATAATGGAAAACTCGGATCGCCCTAACTGAGAAACAGTTGTTAAAATTTTTCAGTCTGAGGGAACTGGCATGTTTTGCCACTGGATGGGTTATTTGTGAGGCCTATATATGAGCTGGAGCAAGGGAGGCATGTAAGTTGATATTTGAGGTGTGTTGTAATGCAAGTAGCATGACCAACGATGGAGAATGTTTCACCGGCGGTAGGATTTGATTAATTGGCAGTAGCATGATGCATGTTGCACGTTTTACAGCGGGGTCTGTTGCACGGGAATGATCCCTGTGGTAGTTTGGGGAAATTACTGGGTGAGTACTTGTGAAACAAGATATTTTTTAGATATATACATACTAACCAGGAAATAATAGGAGCTAAGTAGTGAATGGATTTACAAAAAAAAAAAAAAAAAAAAAAAAAAAAAAAAAAAAAAAAAAAAAAAAAAAAAAAAGGGGGGGGGGGGATAACAGGGTGGTGTCAGTTCTATACAGAGGATTAAAGAAGGTGGGAACTTGCCTACCAGTATAAACTGGGCACAAGGCAATCACCTGGTCTCAACTTTAGATAATACCCAGTAATTATTATCATTACTTTTGTTTATCCTTTTTCAAACCGCTCTTTGCCTCCATCCCCACTACCTATATTGAACCACCACTAACCTAAGGTGATGTTTACTTCATAGAGTCTTTGGTTTAAAAAACCTTTTAAATTATTTTTTATATATTTTTAATATCGTCCCGAAAATTTCGTTATCAGTTGTATTTTTGTCTTTTCTGCGTGTTCGTGCCCCACATCCAGCATCTTAAGGTAAGTGGTGGCTCGTTTCCCTAACCTAATTTAATTCCTATATGTATTTATGTGTGTGTGTGTGTGTGTGTGTGTGTGTGTGTGTGTCAATAAAATAAATAAATGAAATAATGTGAAAGTGCTGGCCTGGATCCCATCTTTTTGGGAGTCTACGATAAAAGTAATGGTTGAAATACAACTCAATGATAACATCTTTAACAGTGATATAAGACTATTTCTTAGAGATGTGTGGAAACTGGTGCTTCAATCATCAAACAAGAGTGCAGAAAATTTAAGACTGCTGGCAGCAGTTAGCACAAGAAGAGCTGCATAACACAGCAGAGCAGACTGCGTACAGAACCACAATGCCCACGACGTTATATAACTCCATCTGCATGCTGATGCCTGACAGTGGACTTTTAGATTCTCGATAGATACATGGTGAAAATACCAGAAGATGCTGTCAAAACATTGTCATCTTTCTGCGACAATATCGGCCCACAAAACCGGTAAGGGCAAATTGCATTTACATGCTGGGAACATCTTGTTCGTAAATTTTGTTAAGTGTTTATTTCCAACAATTCAAGTGAATGTGTCTGGAGTCATTTGGTCTCCGTTTGCTGTTAGTCACATGGAGGCTGCACTGGATCACATGATCTTGTAAAGCACCAGCTACCGTTCTCTAAATGATATTTAATTGGGCAGTGGATTAACAAGTTTCCCAATTACTCAACAGATGGAAGTATTGTATATTGCAACTACTGCAACAAAAAGGTGAGTAAAATATAACAATGTATCCAACAGTTCTCACCCTTATATTAATAATACTTTAATAGTGTAATTGCCAGGTACGTGTAGGTTTGTTAAGGTTTTAAGAGGTTAGTGCTAGACAGGAAGAGATAGAGGATGCATCAAACCAGTCGTGATACAAATGACGGCAAAAAAGCCATTTTACTGTGCCTATTGCAGTCACAAGTTCCAAATATTTTAATTTTATATTAATGAAAGACGGTGCATTTATATGAGAACAAAGTAAAATTATATATATATTAAACATTTGGATAGGAGTAAAATCACCGCTTACCATGGAACAGGATTCCTGCGGCGTCGATACATGAAAAAACACATGTACACACAGAGTATAAAATTTTCGAGCCCTTGGCTCTTCTTTAGTAGTAGCGAGATGGCTGCACGTTGGAGGCCGGCAATCAACTGAGTAAGCCCGCAAGGCTGGTAGCTCATGGTGGGGGGAGGGAAACAACATGGCGGGGAGTGAGGGTTAGTTGAGGTTTGGAGGTCTGCTGAAGCAGGTTCTGGGTGGATGAGGGAGGATTTTTGGAAGGAGGATTCTCATCTTAGGGCAGGCTCGAAGGAAGTGGTAACCTTGTCGCAGTTCTCGGTTGATGGATTAGGTACCCAGGAAATAAAGGAGTATTAATTTCTGAGCCTGTGACCCTTCTTCAGTAGTAGTGAGATGGCTGCATGTTGGAGGCCGGCAGCCAACCAACATGTAGCCATCTCACTATTACTGAAGAAGGGCCACAGGCTCGAAAATTATTACTCTTTGTGTACATGTGTTTTTTCGCAGGAATCCTCATCTATGATTAGTGGTGGTTTTTCTCCTATCGAAATGTTCAATATATCCGCTTTCAGCACCTTTGTTTATATATATATATATATATCCAGTAAATTTATCATTTAGCACTGACAGAACTAAATGGCTAAACAGTCTAAATTGCAAAAAGTGGATTTTAAATAAACAAATGCCACGATTTGAATTTTTCAAAATAAATACCCAACTGTGTTTGGTCAATAGTTTAACAATTCAAAGATTGAGGAATTTACAATCTGAGGATGTTAAACTAATATCTGCATTAGAAATTCAACTATCTATTTATAAATAATAAATAAATAATGATATGAGGTCTTCACGAGTTCTCCGCAGTATGGTGTTGAAGAAAAACAATGAGCTTTCAGCGGCTGACTCTGCCACCATCTTCAGGTCTGATGTTATGCAGGGAGCACCAGAGCTGCACTGGCGATGTCTGGCCCCCACACGCCTTTATAAGGCCTGGCCTCTCCCCTCCTCTCGCTCCATCCCGTGGCTCCCGTATTGCACTCGTTGTTGATTGGCTGGCGGAGCGAATGTCAAAGCCAATCACAGCAAGCCAGAAACAACATTTCCCGGCAGTGCCTAGTTACCACTCTGATTGTAATGTGGATGTTTCAATAGGAACAGAGCCGGTTTCCATGCGTCACTAAGCCAAAGACCCATGTCCTTGTTAACCGTGTTATTATCCAGCCGTATTTCTAACACTTCTTTGAGTACTGACTCCCAGTAGAAAGAGCACTTGGCCAGCACCTTCACATTATCAAAGTCCATTTTGTGACAGTTTTCAATCACATGCTGGGTGACTGCAGATTTCTCCATCTGGAACAAGCGGATGTTGTGCTCATGCTCTGCGACATGAGCCTTGATGGTCCTGATCGTCTGACCGACATAGTGCTTGCCGCCTGGAAATGTAGTTTCCATCTCGCCGTGATTGGCTTTGACATTCACTCCACCAACCAATCAACAATGCAATACAGGAGCCGCAGGATGGAGCGAGTGGAGGGGAGAGGCCAGGCCTTATAAAGGTGCACAGGGGCCAGACATCACCAGTGCAGCTCTGGTGCTCCCTGCATAACATCAGACCTGAAGATTGCGGCAGAGTCAGCCGCCGAAAGCTCGTTGCTGTTTTTCTCCAACACCATACAGCGGAGAACGCATGAAGACTTCATTGATACGCCATGAAAGCCTTCGTTCTCACAAAATAATGTCATGAACTGTCTGGCTGAAGAAATATGTCTCAAATTTGCTAGAGTGAATAAGCTTGTTTACACTGTTAAGAAAGTAATTATAGCAGCATCTATATAGATCCAGATGTTTCAAGAAAAACTTCATGTTCTTCTACCATCAGAACCTATACCTGCTGTGGTATTTGCATTCAGGCCATTACCTACTACAATGTATATTTGAATGAAGTTAAAAACGTTTCTTTCCAATCTAGGTGATTATGTTCAATGTATTACTTCAGTTAAATGTTTTCAAAGTGATTCAACAATTTCTCACGACATAGCCTACATCACATCTCACTTCATTTCGCATTTCTGGTTTATGTTATTACTCTTCACGAGTTTTTATTAAAACTAATTCACCTCAACTGGATTTGATAGATGAGGTAAAAGAGAAGAAAAAAAAACTTAGCCTCTGGTCTTATTGGGGATAAAATTCGCGATAAACTTCATAAAGTGTTTCTCAAGAATTCACATTTTCCAACTTTACGCACTGTATCTGATGTTTTAAGGGGTAAATCAACTGAAGTTGATTGTAAAAAAAGCTCGTGATTTACTGTGAATCCTATTATGGACCTGGAGAGTCATATTATTGTGAATGTAAATAACACATTTCATCAAGTGTTCAGTTACATTACAGACCAAGAAATTGTTGAAATTGACATACAGTAGAAGTATGCTCTGGAAACCACTGAATATATGTGTATTATTGTTATTCATTTAAATTCTTGCAAATAAATTTTTTTAATGTAGATGATCAAATTGTGTTAATTCTTAAACTGTGTGTGTGTGTGTGTGTGTTTGTGTGTAATGCTTTTTTTTTAAGCAGTTATTTTCACTAACTGATTCATTTTACTTTTTAATATATTTCTTTTGTTCTATTTGCAATAAAAGGCCTAAAGATCAACTTTCTTTGTAACTTAGTATATATTTTCACTAATTATATTTATGATCAATTAGTTTCCAAATTCTATCCCTCAAATGAAGTGTCATATCAATTTGTATTGTAATTTAGGTACATTCAAAATGGACTTCTGAAAGTCTTATTGTAAATTATGCCTAAAATGAACAAACAAGGAATATTCTTACTATCACTCGGTATTTTATATATATATATAATAACAATAAAAAAAAGACGCTAAGTAGCGGAAAGGAATCAAATTAGGATAGGGAAATGAGCCACCACTTACCTTTAGATGATGGATGTGGGGCGCGAACACACAGAAAAGACACAAACACAAATAATAAAGAAATTTTCGGGAAAAAAACCCTTCGTCAACAAGAGAACATTAAGGGAGGTGGGTGCAGCTGGAGATTGCCTCACAGAAAAACCGCTGGTCGAGAAAATGGTGGGAGTAAATTCAAACATCGGAAAAGTAGAGGGGCAGTGAATCAGAGCTCATACCCGAGCAAAAATAAATATCCAAACTAATTTCTGGTTGGTGGGAAGATCAAAATATAACTAGAACTAATTATATATATAAATTACTTGTTCCTGCTTGACTGCACTTCTTGATGTTAAATTTTAAATTATTTTTACTGACAATATTTTACAAACACAACCACAATTTTGATAGCCTATTTTGACATTTTTAGAACCTAATTTGCATCTAAAGTACAATTTTTAAAACCTAAAAATGCGAGGTCCAGTGATCACATTGTGTTCTATCTAGAGCAGTACAAACCTCCATCACAACTGGATCCACCTCTAATTCCACAAAACCATCCATACTTCTGTTTCAAGAGTTCTTTACATCTACTTTGTCCTCACAATCTTTCGTCAAAATCATTCACCATTCAAATAACCTCAGCCCCACCAAAAGTCATGAGGCAGGTCTGGATATATAAGTTAGGGTGATCAGCGGCAATGTATATGGCAAGAAAAAATTTGGCTTTTCTCCAGCAGGAGACTCCTAAAAGTTGCCAATAGGCTGGAAAATGAGATTGGAAAAGTGTCAGCTCAATTGGATAATGTTAACCCATGCTTCATCGAGCTTGAAATCTTAATAAAATGAGATTTTTGCAGAACAATCGCTGTTTTTCCTTCACAATGTGAAAACCATTTGTCTCATTTCATAGGAAATGATGTTTTCTTTAACTCTCATCAATTTTTGCGAAAATTTCGATTTAATATTATTTAGCAATCTCCATATGATGTGATGATTTACATACTCAACGTCGGCGTAGAAGTAAAAAATTACAAATTACAAAAAAACAATTTCATTACTTAAAACCATTTTTTTTTTTTTTTTTTTTGTACTATTTGCAATAACAGGCCTAAAAATGAACATTTTTTGTAACTTTATACCACTGCAGTAAACACTGGTTGCCTGGGGGGAACTTCTGTTTTGCTATAGCAATTATTAGAGAAAAATTTTCTGTGTTCACCATGTCACCACAATATTTTAGAAATTATTCTAAAAGCAGTTTTTGATTGGAAAATGTGCACACGCAATGGCCCTCAGCGATATTTTCAAAAGATTTCACACTGGTCTAAGCTTGATACGACAAAATATGAAACCACTGTTAAAGATAAAATATTAGACACAGAATACTTAATTCAGATCAGATTTCAAGTTTTCTTATCAAAGAATTAAAAAACAAACAGCCCAGGGATGATTGTAAAGAATATTTTGTAGGATGTCTTCCTTTTTTTCCCAGAATACCTGGTGCTCTTCATCACACCAGATGGATGGCAAAGGCCATTTAGTCTCTTAAAATATATCTTTTCAAGCATCAGTTTTCATTAACAGATTTAGAGAAAAAAGATAATACAGACATTTGTTTACTTATAATCAATATTTATGCAAAAACATGGTTAAACACATCCAAACTAACTTTGGCTCACAATCACGATATACAGTTATTAAAATCATTTATTGTCAACAGAAAAAAATGATCAAGAGGTTGCAGACAAAGGCATTCTCTAAGATGATAAAACATCTTTGGTATCTCAACTCGAAGCAAGTTGCATTTTTATTTTTTGATGATACTTTGGGGAAAAAGATCAAAATACACATGGCTCTAAAATTAAAGCCCTTTGATGAAGAAAAAGAAGAAGCTGCAGATGTTAGGGGTATAAGAGCAACAATAGGTCTCAAAAAAGCAGATCATTTATTGTACAAAGAAGTCATTTTTTGTTTTTCCTTGAACTCAGATTTTTTAAGAGTTTTGAAATCAGTACAAAATTTTTACATGGTGTGAAAATGAACATTTTTTGAAAGCAAGAAAAAAATAGGGATCCGTATTAAGGTTCTCAATGACACAATTTAAAGAGAAATAAATTAATCCAAGATTTCAATTAATATTTAACAAATGATAAAGGACAATGGCAGTTTATAAGTTGCATGCGAGTGTAGAAAATGTTTTCTCAAAAGCCACCTTATCTAAGGCAAATCTGCAATAATGTGATAATTGTAAATAACAATAATTTCTTTTCTTTGTAATGTTTTCCTTTTTATTAATGCAACTGAACATTATTTGTTCTGTACTTTCTTTGCTCTTTTTTCTCCTAATTCCTTAATTTTTAGTTTGGTTTCTGTTCATTTACTTTCGAAAACATTTTGCAATAAACCATTCTTGATGTAAAAAATTAAAAATAAAACAAACGAAATATGGAAAGTATAATGTTGCAATGATTCAATGCATTTTTATAAAAGTCAATTTTAAGGATATTGATAACAACCTGACTTTAAAAGTGTTAAATGTCATTAAATCTAAGTTTTATAAATAAATTGATGAGAGTAGAGTTCAAGGCACAACATTTTCTATGAAATGAGACAAAAATCAATTTCTAGGACAAATGGTTTTCACTTTATGAAGGTAAAACTGCGACTTTCAGCAAAAAAAACTTTTTTTATCCCCCTCCAAGATTTCAACCTCAATGAGGCACGGGTTAATATTCAACTGAGCTGAAACTTTGTGAATCTCATTTTTTAGCCATTTGGAATATTTTAGAGGGATCCCCTGGAAAAAAATATCAAGATTTGATTTCTTGTGAGCACATTTTCTCCTTGTCATTTATTTGTCTCACCTCATAGACAGTTAAGGATTTTTACCAAAATATAGTAAAGTGTGTTCATGTTTTTGTGTTCATCCCAGCCCTCATCCCTTTGCCTGTAAGTGATGGGTTATTTTTCCTAGCCTTCCTTGCTGACTAATATTTTTTCAATCTTCATTAACTGTACTCCTTACAATCTTAGTCCAGTGCTAACTGCTGCATTTCATTCTTTCCGATCATATTTATTATATGTATCGAACAACATTTAAGTGAACATTTGTTGCATCCAGTACATTTCTTCCAAACAGCTATTTCATTCCCATATAAGCTCAACTAGTATGTAAAATCTTTCCCAAGTGGTTAAATGGATGGTACAGCAGGTAATTTACAAGGGAAATTATCATAGTATGTTTTATTAATTTTGTTATCCTAGTATTTGATTATTTTATCTTCTGAGAGTTGCTGTTATGGGATATAGAATAAAAGCAAGGGAAAAAGAGAAAATACATTACCTGAAGATAAAATTCAACTGGATTCACAACATATACAAGCTGCATCGTTTGAACAGAATTTAAAGAGATGTCCACTGGTGGGATGCCTTTAACAGATGAGTCCGTGTCATTCCATTCCTCTTCCTGCAACAAAAATGAGATTTTTTCCAGCTGTGAAACTGCATATAACAGCACCTAAAATAAATACACTAATGATAGAAAATCCGTTTCCATGCGTTTTGAATTTAATTTCCAAAATTTATATTTATGTATGACAATTTTAATTCCCAAATATCAATTTTAAAACATCGAGATGTACCATTTTACTAATAGTACTATGCAGCCTTTATGATTATACTTGGTGATATGCTAGATTTATTATGAAGAATTCGTGATTGTAAACATCTAACTTAATCAGCATCTGACCAACAGATAATTTTACTTATTTCTCGTGTTTCAATTGTAATTACAAATCTAATGAAAGTGCTATTTTAGCAAGAATGCTAAAAAGAAACATTTATGGCAATATTAAAACAAAATTAAAACATGCCAATGTGACTCAGTGTGCTGCTGCATAGCACACTGGTTTGCGGAGATACAAGAGGAGTGGTCTTGAGCCCAAGCCTCCACTTACTAGGCATCCTAATGGCAGTTTTGTGCAATCATCTAGACAAGTTCTGGAATGGTCCCCAATCTCCACCTCATAATCTACACATTCCACAGGCAAAAAATATGCTTATTACACAGTACACACAAAGTTACCTCCCCCCCCCCCCCAAATGATACACACTGGCTTCCAGTGTCCACATGTTCCTTAGCCAAATCAGAGAAAGAAATAAAAACAATAATTAAACAGAAAGTATCACTTCAACCCTCTTATCTCCAACTTAAGTGATGGGTTTAGTTTCCTCATCCTCAAATGTTTCAAAGCAATATTTTGGTTGAAAGGAAGTTCATTAAATTAAGTCAGATGTAAACAATAAAAACTAACCTGCACTAATATCAATTATCTCCGCAGAAGAGGACAAATTTGGAAAATGACACAAAAATTACTTACAAAAACGGTTCTAGTTCTGTAAGAAAAAACCAAACTTTCTTAACTGTTTGTTGTTTATGTTTATGTGTCATACTGCTGCCAATCGTACTAAATGGTAGTTCCTTTCTCTTTCCACATTTATATTCAATTTAATAAGCAACATAAATTAAAAAAAAAAGGAACAGGGCAATGAATGCATATCAAAGATGAGAATTTAAGAAGTGAATGATCACATAAAGATTATAATATTACTTAATTTGACCAAAAGCTCCAACTTGTTGCTTATATTCAATGCATGGCTAAAACAAAGACTTTCAATTATATTATTCTAAATTCCTAACAGAAGCCTGTAATGATATAAACAAGAAAACTGCAGCTTTAAAGTTTTGTGGTTCATAGATCCCAAGACCATTAGAGCCAATAGAGGATGGCAGGGAGCTTTTTTTAATGGTCCATTCCAGTATTTAACCATAGAAATGGTCTCCCAAATGTTGGTTCAGTGTGTTACTGCCCATCCATCCTTCAACAATGAAGCACTGAAAAACATACCACTAAAAAACTGAACACAACACTAACAGTTCCAAGATTTTTATAACAGCAAAATCAGTAATATATTCTGTGATAATACAAACCTATTATTTAAAGCTAGAAAAAACAAAATACTTCATATGATCTGTTAAGCTTGTAGGGTGACATGCAGGAGCAACGTGGTGATGTTGGCACTTCAGGCTGGGAGCATTGAAACTTTGTGTGGTCCCGACTCAGTGTCTGCTTGAGGAAATGCTGTTTGTGTCATTTGCTCATTATGCCTTCCATCTATTGTCAGTTTTAATAAGTTACATGTTTTCTTTATTACTGATGCAGTTCTTACTATTTTTGTCACCAATAACAAAATTTTCTGTTGGCTACTCCAAGGACACGCATTCTTACAGGATACCACTAGTCATAGCCCTCTAATACAGCATTTTTCTTTTATGCCAAGTATTATAACATTTCCAATATCTGCTTTTGTGTTAAACTGCAGTTGAAGACTTTTACAAAGTCATTGAACATTTTATGAAGGAGCTTAATGACCAATGTAATGTACAATGGGATTATGTTCTGATATCAATGTAGTCTTCGTGGGTTTACCGCCTATAGTGTTGTGGAAACACAATATTTCGACGGCTAGCTCCGCCGTCTTCTTCAGGTGTAGAGACATCTGCACTGGTCGACTGACCCACAGATACTGAGATGGTTCGGATGCCGACCAGTGCAGATGTCTCTACACCTTAAGAAGACAGCGGAGCTAGCCGTCGAAATATTGTGTTTCCACAACACTATCCGGCGGTACACCTGTGAAGACTACATTGCAGTCATACGCTGGGAAAGTCTACGTTCTTACATGTTCTGACATGTAAAATTTGCCACCATTATCTGTAAACCACACTTTTACAGAAGCACCACACACAATTTTAATATGGCATTTCACAAGAAGCAACAAAGCATCAGAAGCTAGCTCTTAATGTAATAATATCTGTCTCATATCCATAAAATACACAATTCTTAGAAAGTGTCTTGCTGACATAATTATGTTAAGGACATAAAAACAAAGCATAGAAAGCATGACAGTGTACAAAAAAAGGGCAGTACACCAAAATTCAAAAAGTAATTTTCGGGTAATATTTCTGTTGCATTTCCTTCCATATTAGTGGAAGGCCTTATTTTACTCTTTCTTCTCTGCTTTGCTAACTGATGGCCAATATTGTAGTAAACCACAGCCAGATCAGATACTATAAAACAACTGCACTGCTAGTACAAATTTTAGCAATATATTTTAAAAGAAAAGATTTCTCAGGTAGCTCTTTAAGATTTATATAAATTAAGTAATTAGAAATTTTAATAGTTAGCCTTAGAGATTCTTGAAGCACGTAATTTTTTAAAGAAATTTTTGTTTGGCAGCAAAAAGGAACTGATTAGCGAATATAAATAAGGAAAGAGAGAGACGAAGAAACAAACACATGTACAGAATAATGAAATTTTAGAGTTTAGACTCCATTTATAACAGAACATGAAGTATATGGATGGCAGTGAAAAAGCAACAAAAGTGGTTAGCTGTGTGAAAGTGAGCAGGAAGGAGGAAAAAATTAAAATTGGAACAAATGAGGAAGAAATGAAGTAAGGTAATATAATTCCGATACAAATCAAATTAATACAAAAAAAAAAGGAATAGAAAAAATTCTGATTACAGTATGTGGTGGATCCTAAAGAGAGAGAAAGGAAGCAATGAAGGGTGGAGGTTTACTAGTAGCCAGTTTCCACAATTTGAGTTCAGAGGAACTGCTGTTAACAGGGAGGACTCTGATAATGCAAACTGTGAAAAAGAACTAAATTTGATGTTGTTTTGTGTATGAGCATGTACCACAACAAAAGGGTCAGAAATTTGGATGACTACTGTTTGACTGTGACTATTCATCATGATAAGCAATTGATTTTTAGTGAGACCTATGTATGAACCAGGCCAATTGTTGCAAGTAAGCTTGTAAGTGAAATGGGAAGTCTCACATGTGGTACATCCTACAAAGGTACAAACCTTCAATTGTGGGTTTGGTAAAACATAGTAGTAGTAGTAAGATTGGGTATACGTTACAGAGCATGGTCTACTGCAAGGGAACAGCACATGTGACTGTCTTATTGAATATGGAAATTGGTATTTATAGACCAGAGTTTGGTAGAGGTTAAAGGATATATTGAATGAAGCTCCAAATGGAATGAAGAGACTCTTGGTGAGGACTGAAGGAAAAGATAACCTTGTTGCAGGATATAGTTGACAGATTCAAGATTGGGAAAGAAATGCATAATTAGACATGGAGAACACTTTCACCTTATTGGGTGTGCCATCTGTGTTATTTTGTATACTATTTATCAATTTACTTGTAAAAAAATGCTCTGGTTTATACATAGAACACACTATGAGGGTTCACTTTTAAGTTTTTACAAAAACAATGAAAGCAAAAAAAATGTATAAATCTTTTTATTGTTTCCCAACATATCTGCCTTGAAGATTTATATATTTCTGCATGTGTTTGACCCAATTCTTGAAACTTTTTTCCACTCTGATTTTGTAAGTCAAAAACATGCTTTTTGAAGGATTCAATAACTTCTTCAAGTGATAAAATTCACTGTCCACGCATTTTTTGTTTGACATTCAGGAACAAAAAGAAGTCGTTAGGTGATAAATCATGTGAATACAGACAATGAGGAATTAATTCGATGTTTCTCTCCATCAAATATTCAATTGTTTGACGTGCCATGTGAGAGTTGACCTTGTCATGATGAAGAATCATGTGACCTATTTGGTTGTTTTTCCCGATTGCATCAATTACTTCTGGCAAAGAAATTGTTATGTACCATTCAGCATTAACTGTTCTTTGATCCTTTAAAGCAGTGACACTCAACCTTTTTTACCTACTACCCACTTCTGTACCTCTGTTGGTGGTAACATTTTCTAACCACCCACCATTTCCATAGTAACGTTCATTTATAAAGTAGGGAAATAAAACAAATTTATAAGGAAGAGTTTCAGCAAGTTAAAACATATAATAATTACTTCAAACCAAATATTTTATGAGGAACTTTCGCAAAGTTTGGGAGAGTAAATGTTCATAAAATAACTTACTTTAATTAAATCTTTGTTTTTATTTTAACTTTGCAAACATAAAAGCATTGAGTCTGATGACATTACAATTAATTTGTTAAATTATTAATTAGATCCCCAAGGCTACCCACTCTGCTTGTCTGCTACAGTTGGGTAGTGTGGGGGAAGATAAGCGAGCCATTCTGGGATAAGGTCCTTTTGTTTGTATAGCCTCATTTAGTTTCATCATAGTACATGTTGAACTAAAATTGTGTGAGCTATAGAAATAGTATATTTTCAGAAATTTAAATTGTCAAGGGGAATTTTTTGAAAACCTAATGTAAATATTTTTTAAAATGATGGCATTTTTAAAAAATCATGTAATTTAATTTTTTTTTTTAAGGAAAGTGCTTCAATATCAGTCAAAACTCCTACCACCCACTATTTAATCTGCTCTAAAGCAATGATCGCGATACGTTCAGTACAATCAAAGAAACAGGTGACCATTTTCTTGGAAGTGATTTCCGAATGAACTACTTTTTTGGATTTGTTTCATCTTGGAACACCCACATGATTGTTGTTTAGTTTCTGTCTTATACGAATATATCCAAGTTTTGTCTTTATTAAGCTGTTGTAAATGGATTTTGCATTTCGTCGGTCGAATTTTTTGAGCATTTCCTTACACCAATTGATACTACTCTGCTTTTGAGCTTCAGTCAAACTATGCGGAAAACTCGGCAACAATTCTTTATCACAGCTACGTATTCATGCAAAACTGAATGTACTGCATTCTTCACTATGCCCAAGGATGCCCCTATCTCACAGTATGTCATATGCCAGTCCTCTTCAATCACGTTGCACACAGCATTGATAGCTTTTGTAACAACAACCGATTTTGGTCAACCTTCACAAAATTCATCGCTGATGGAAGCACAGCTATGACGAAATTCTGAAAACGAATTGTAAACAGTGGTGCTTGATTACACAAAGTTGAACAAAGTGATTAGAGGCATTGTAGTTGAGTTAGGCCTTTAGTAAAATTGTAAAAGATCACCCAGCGAAAATCGTCAAGTGAAAGTACCATTTTTACAAGACTTAAAAAAAAACTGCTCACTGTAAACAAAATACTCTGCCAACTTCTGAGATACCACTGTTAATAGTAAGAAAAGGCAAATTTTACAACAATATAAATATCATGTCTCAATTGTGCTATCTAGTGACTGTAAAAATAGTAAGAAAAGGCAAATTTTACAACAGTATAAATATCATGTCTCAATTGTGCTATCTAGTGATTGTAAAAACTTAAAAGGTAACCCTTGTTTCATTCAATTCTTCATCAGTATGAACAATCACAGGCAGTCAATAATCATTCTCATTATCATGTTGCAACACAGGCAACCACACTTAACAGCAATAACTTTACTACTTGTTTCACAATTTCTACTCCGAGAGTTTTCCTAATTAGCAGCAGTTCCTCTGTAACTGGCACTACCAGTACATATTAGACACTGGCCTCAGTCTGAGACAGTGCTCATTGCCTCCTCCCTCCTCCCCCAATTTTCTCCATCATTTACCCTTACTAAAATTCATTTCTGTGTTTTAAAATTGTAATACATGTAAATATTTTTGTGCAATTATTTTTTATATGTTTCAAGTTTGGGTCCAGTACCTTCCATTTTTTTTTCTTTCCTTTTTTAATACTTCTCTTTCTCCAATTTTGCTGTCCCAATTTAAATCCATCCCATTAACATCCCCACCTTTCATAGAGCTAACCACCTTTTTATTTCTCTTCGATTTCCACCCTGTCTACTTCATGCTCTATTTCTAAAGAAGTGTTTAAAATTGAACATTTTAATACTATTCCTTGATTTGTCTGCTTCCACACCAGAATGCCAATATCTATGGTAAATAGGGGAACCCCTCTTATAACAAATTTTATCCAATTCAATTAGAAGAGCTTATTCGTCTTGGTGTGTTATAAGGAAAGAGGTCAAAACAAATACTGGTCTCGCCGAGGTCCCGTAAACCTTTAGAAAAGCTCAACTCCATTACATATGAAGGATGCTAAGCTGTTCCATGTTAGATTAGATGACTGCGACAGGTTGTTTGTAGAGGGAACTGAACATTACCATTCAGGTTCCTGAGGTATCTACCTACATCTCATTGCCATACACAGTCACTTTTGTTTTCGAGTCAATGGTGGCATTGCCTACCCTTTTCTCGAAGCGATTCAGACCATTCTTGCACCTTAATTTTTTAGTTTGTATTGATGTTAGATGTCTCAAATTTCTGTTATATATAGCTACAGCAATCTTAGGAAACATACTAAATTTTATGTCGTAACTGTTCTTAGTTCGGATGTTACTAATATGCAAATTTCAGCAATTTTGTCACTCACTCACTGACTGACTGTTGATCATCAAAAAAGATACTTCCTGTAGTTGTAGAAAGCTGAAAATTGTGTTTTACCCACATACTATAAGAAAAGTCTGAAACTCGTAAATTTCCATATCCATTAGTTTTGTGAGGTGAAATAAGGGGGGAGGGGAATTCTCACCAAATCTCACCAAGGGGGGGGGGGGGGATGGAAATCTCACGTGAGCTTTCGAAATTCTTGAAGGACAGTAAAGCTAAAAAATAGGAAGAAAGGTCTATAAATGACACGGATCACAACTTCAGGGTGGTGGTGGTGGGGGGGGGGGGATATAACCACCCTCAGAAGCAGGGAGAACTAAAAAAAACCCTTACGAGGTCGATCAACAGGGTGGGAGGGAAACACTTCACGTAATTAATGGACATCCCCTTATCTACCCCTAATGTGAAATCGCTTTCTAACTTAATAACCTTATGTATCTTAGATTTTGACTGTAGAGTGAGCTTTCTGACTTTAACTAATGTGTTAAATTTCACTTCTGGCCTTTTCTCACTTGTTGAAATTAAAAATTTTATTTCAACCACGACACCCCGACATCAGAATTCCACTGTACTTTCTATAATCCTAGAAACAAGTAATACATGGTTTCAACCCTAAATCATAAGAAAAGTCCAATATTCGTGTTCTTCCCCGAATTTATTTAATTACAGTCCCAAATGTGAAAAATATTGGCTCACTTTGGTGGGTTAGCTGCTTTGCTAAGATGAAGTTATATGCCCACGATTTCTTTAATGTATAGAGACCAACAAGTTTAACTAACATATTAAATTTTACTTTGTTCCTATGCTTAGTTTGGAAGTTACCTGCTATTTACTTAGGGGCTGTCCATTAATGATGTAAGATGAAATAGAGGGGGGGGGGGGGTTTGGTGAAATTTCACAAAACCTTACAAATGTGAGGGGGAGGGGGAGAGGAGATTTCAAAATTCTTGTAGAACTGTAAGAACTGTAGAGCTAAAAAAAAAAGTCTCAAAAGTTGCAAGGTTGATTTGTAAAAGGGGGGGAGGGCGTCCTGTCAAAATCTCTCATCATTTTACAGAGGGGGAGGAGGGGTCCAACGAAATCTCTTGAAGTAACACCAGAGGGGAGGAGAAAGGTCCAGAAAAACATTTCACGTCATTAATGGACGACCCCTTATGGTGGTAGTTAAACCAGGCGCAATTTGCATTGCTCCGCTATGGTGCACACCCATTGTTTTCAAAGAGTGGGGCATTGTTGGTAAGTATATTGATGTCTTCGATTCCAAAACGTTCTTATTCGCCGATTTTCAAACGGAATCAGTACATTTGAGTGACGATTCAGAATAAGTGATCAACTTGCAAAAAGAAATGAGATCCCATGAGATGATCTTCTTCTGAGCCAAGTCTATGCTTTACAGTGTGTATTTACTTCAATTTGTGAAACAAAATGGTTTCTCTGTGTTACAGATTTTATTTGGAATAAAAAAAAAAATTAAGTTGACTTGGCTATTATGCATATCATAATTTCATAATTTTTACTGAAATGAAAGGCATAATACATACTTGTCAAATATGAAAAAGTGCCAGGGAAATCTTGGCTTTTATGTATTTGTAAGTTTGGTAAATCTATGCATTTAAGGTATTTGCATAGGTTTACTAAAACATGGTATGCACAATGGCCAAGTCGCCAGAATTTTTTTTCCTTCTAAATAAAATCTATAATACTGAGTGAAACCATTCTGTTTCACAAATTGAAGTGAATACATACTGTAAAGCGTATACTTGGCTCAGAAGATGATCTCATAACTTTTTGCCACAACATGAGCATGGGGCTTGGACTATTTTTACAAGAATTACTTTTCTGGGATTAAAGTTATACTATAAACTACATAATATTGAACATCTGAATTACAAATATAGAGTATCCAGTAAGAATAGCGGGGTTTTATTTTTTAGGAGACTTTGTAACATAACCGTGGAAATTACGGGTATATTTTTAGTGTAGATTGTGATCTGAGAAGTAGATATAACGTCTTTGGTGTTGAGCAATTATTTAGCGTGCTTTGGAACAGTCTTGTATTGGCGACGGTCGAGTAAGTTACGGCCAGCGGTAGCTAATTTGCCGCGGCTACGAGCGTGTGTGTGTGTCGCTTAACCGATGTTCCGAGGTATAAAACACTGTGTGGACATTCCTGAGGCATTTTGTGGACTATGAAGGTTATTCTGAGTGAAATG
The DNA here is from genome assembly GCA_031002005.1 of Vandiemenella viatica. Classification (NCBI taxonomy): domain Eukaryota; kingdom Metazoa; phylum Arthropoda; class Insecta; order Orthoptera; family Morabidae; genus Vandiemenella; species Vandiemenella viatica. The sequence goes on from CM061920.1 coordinate 168,481,581, forward strand.
GTTTCACTTAAACTGTGTATGGTGAACCGCTGTTGAGTTGGATCATGTCGATTGTGTAATAATTAATTACGGGGCTTGTACTAAATGTTTCCAACCTTAATTATCCTCGAATCTGCATTCTTCGGAGAAGAAGATTAGTTTTTAGTATCTGCTGGCTTGCTTAGAGATTTGTAGTTTCAGATGAATAAATTTGAGTGAACTGTGAAAGCTGAAACGTGGGTGTATTTCTCAGTAGTTTCTTGCTTGTTTCCTGTGACTGCAATTCAACTAGTTTATCTAATTAGCAAAAAATCAGCAGATTGGCGACCGCACGGCAAACCGAACGTTTTAATTATAAGTGAAAAGTAGTGGAGAAAACATTGTACATTGTGTTAATCAGTATAGCTTCACTGCTGTATCGACAAACTTTAATTAATCTAAAGACCCAACAAAAAAACCACATATATGACCTTGCAACTTCATTTAGCGCATGCGGAATACTGCAGGGAGAGTATGACGTGTGTGGGGTTTCATTCACATTGGAATCGAATCCTGGGAAACATCACATATTTTGCGTGTATGCTTATTATTATTGCAACAATGATTCCATTGTTGATACTCAACGTTTGTATCATTTGGAATATCGAACAGTTATTGCACCAAGTGACAATGCCATAAGAAATGGATCAGAATGTATAAAAACACTCTGCCAGTATTAAAATTCAAAACTCAATTCGCCCATGAAGTGTCAGAGATGAAGAAATCCTGGAAAAAGTAGGATAGTTTGTATGTCAAAAGCCATCATTTTCAGTTTGCAAATGAGGTCAAGAATTCAGCATCAATAAATCATAATTGCTGTTAATTTTTTTTTTTTACAAACATTTGGATATCAAAGCATACAAAATTCAGTTAGTTGAAGAAATCAACAATACTGATCACACTAACTGTCTATACTTTGACAATAAAAGGCTAAAGCAATTCCACAAAATCAAGAACATTCTGCCTAATGATGGATAGAAATGTGCATTATATGAAATACAAGTATTAAAAATGCAAATGCAAAATACCTATTTTCATTTTATGTTTAAAATACATTGATACAGAAAGCATTTTGTATTTTATTCAAAACACTTTTTCAAACATATTTTATATTTGAGAGATGCAGTATATTTTTCTTGGTTTTTAACATTTCTTGTTTCATATTGATGGTGTTTATCATGAATATTGATTTATTAAATAATTCAAACTACTGGCAACATTACCAAACAAAAGTCAAATGACACTAACAATTAATTTGATAATTGACACATTTAACATACTGCTGCCAAATTTCGTGTTGCGATTGTTTTGTTTGTATGCCAGTTTTGTTCGCTTGGTGAATGGAAGTTATTAAAATGTAAGTAAAACATCAAAGATAAGTACTGCAACCATACAAAACACATCTCAGTTGATCCTAACTAAATTGATACTTTATTCACCTTTGTTGTAAGTAGTTAGGTTAAGTCTTGTCAGTTTGTCATACTACAATTTGTAAAAATTTGTTAAAAGCTTTCACTTTGGAAAAAGTATTAAATTTTTCTTTGTCAGCGATAGCAAAAAAAATTTTGTTTACATTGTTCGAAAGCTGTCAGAAATTCCAGTTTGCAAGATATGTCCAAAAGCTATTAAAGCAAGTGCTACCATAAACAACAGCAATTCAACGGGCAATATTTATTTGCTATTCTTGTTTTATGGTACCAATACTAACAGATAGTCTGATCTGAGACCCAAGTAGCAAAAAGTACCTACTTAGAAATATTTTTGTTTACTTTAATTCAGTTGTACTGTTAGTAAGATGAGAGATGTAAGAACGAACATCAAATGAATTTAATTTCCAAGAAGAGAAAATGCTGACCTTTTATAGAAGTATGAGAAAATCAAACCTAACATACAAACAAGAGAAACCAACTGTTTTGTTGAAGGCAGTTCGACTCTTGTAACTTTCTTACTGAATTCAATTACTTTTGTAAAGTTAGTTGTGAATTTTGTAACTGATCTTTTGTCACCAATATGAACTGCAGAAATGATTCATTTTGAGCTTCTCAAACCCATCAAAAATTACGTGGCACCACACTTACAATAAACAAAACTGAGAAATTCATGAAATACAAGAAAAATACATAACTAGCTTTAAGAGCTATTGATTTTGTTTCCACCAACCCAGATATTTGGTCTTCATCCAGTAAAAGCTATCTGGGAATGACGGTTTATTGGATTGAGTGTAACATATTCAACAGAAAAAGTGCTACACTGGATACCATATAGCAGATAAATCATCTGAACTGATTGTTGACATACATTATGGGTTTAATTTGACAATATCATAAATTATGAAACAATGAATCAAGTATGGTCAAAGCCTATCAATTTATACTAAACTTGCTTTGATAACATACACAATTTGTGACAGAGATTCAGCTAATGTTGAAAATATCGAACTTGTTAATTAGGTGTTACTACAGAGAGACTTTCCTGAAATTTGAGGAATTAACTGTTTATGAAAGATATACAACCCATAAATTACATTTAATTGCTTAAGACGTTATAGACAATACAAGACATTAAAACAATTAATAAAAGAAAATGTCAAGCTCATGGAAATCTATATACAATATCTCCAAAATCGTGTGAAACAAACTTTGAGTTTACTGGAAAATCCCCTACTTCTCTATGTCCAACACGACGTCCGGAGCTTGCACTTCATTGCAATTAAGGATTGCAATCCCGCAGTGTTTTCAATCCCGTGGGATCCGCGCGAGATTTGCACCAAACCCGCGGGATCCGTGCGGGATTGGTACAAGCAGTTTTTTAACGCATATATTTAAAACATAGTTACTTAAGACGTTAATAAATTAAATAATGATTAAATTAATAAATAATTTTTAATGTCAAATGATAAAAATTAACAGTTAACAATATTTTGATTGGCAAAATGACATTAAAACTTTTTAGCGTGTCTTATTTGTATTTCGAGGTTTTACATTTTTGTTTTTTAATCCAAACCAATTTTTAAATAAATAATAAAAATGGAAAATATTGAGTCTTAGGTCATATTATGTGCCTTACAATACATCACATAAGTTTAAAAATATGGTTTGCTTAGTGGCTAAGTTACCAGAGATTTTTTTTAATTCTAAAAAATGTTCCATAACATCAAGAAAAACATTCCATTTCACAAAGTGAAGTGAATATACTTTGTAAAGTGTAGACTTGGCTCAGAACAAGATCTCATAACTTTTTGTCACTTCACAAGCACGAGACTTGGCCCTTTTATTGCGTGATTCATTATTATATCTCCTGATTCCTTGATTGATATTACAGTTGATTCAATGTTATTAAAAGAAACTAATCACCAACACGTAAACTGTCAAGTATTTCAGATATACTTATGTGGCGTAACGACGTTTTTAGAGTGGAAATTATTATTTTTTAATAAGAAAGGAGACTTTCTCGGTGAATGATTGCAGTGAAGTCCTCATAGGTTGTATCTACGGATTTCATTGCAAACACACGAAATTACACACGTGAGGAAGATGGCGGAGGCAGCCGTCGAAGTATGGTGTTCCTACAACACAATTCGTCGATACACCCGAGAAAATTTCATTATAACTTTTTTTTACCTTTAGTCGAAATAATAACAAGGAGAAGAAGGATTAATCGAAAGCCTGAGCGGCACATGTAAGCAAGTGGCTTTCGTCAGAGAAACACATTGAGGCAGCGGCCAAAACAACAATAAGTCAAAGGATATACAATTTACTTTTGATAGCTGTTAAATAAATAGCTACGCGATCGTTAAAATTACGATAACATTAGTTTTATACCAACGAATAATCAAATTTTCAGCCGCAAATTAGGAAATTGTCACAGTTACTTTATCTGCAAATACGAGACCGAGTGGGGCAGCGAGTCACGAAGACTAAAACGCGTTTCCGCCGGATTTTGCGGATTGCGGATCCGCTTAATTTAGTGCGCAATCCGCCAGACTGTCTAATGATGCGGGATCCCACGGGATTGCGGGATCCCGCTTTGCTGGATTGCAATCCCTAATTGCAATTAAATGGATGTAATTCATATTTCAATTCTAATCAAGATCTTTTGCAGTAAAGGAGACCCTGAACAAAATGTTATGAGAAATAGATTTGAAATTATTTTTTTCTAAAGTAGACGACCCGTGTGAAAATCTCACGAATAAAATACGATGAATAGTAATATAACGAAAAGTAGACCGGCACTTTTATAGCGAACATTTATTTGTTTAGTGCACTTAAAACATATAATGAAACAGTTAGGAAAATTTAAAACAAGCTATATGTACAACTCACTGTCACGAACCTTAACAGAATACAACCAACCTGAACAAAACGCACATAGCGTATCAACATTTCTGTGATATGTGTTGCTGTACGAATGAAATGTTTAGACTGAAATTGTATAGCAAAACAAAAATATATAACAGAAAAAAATATCTGAAAAGCTACTAATTGTATAAAAAACAGTTTACTGACATCTCTGTGATATCTGCTGCTGCGATCTAGGGACTTGGCTCTGAACTGTCTCATGCGCTCGACCGCTTTAAGCATCAAATTCCGAAAAATTCTTTCTTAATTTATGATTTAACCTAATTCGAGACCTTAATCTTTTAAACTAATGTCATTTATCAATTTAGATATCGAAAGATATAAATGGCTTGCAATTAAAAAAAAAAAACCATGCTGTAAAAATAATATTGATCATTTTGCCCTGTAAGGGTCAAATTAAAAAAAAACTCCTTTTACAGAATAGGGTGTGCCCAAAGCAGACACCTTGGTCTTTAAAATGATATAGCATTTATCGATTTTGGTTAGCCATCAAATGAAGTAAAAAAAAGTTTTAGTAATAATGATTTTTTTCCCTTAAAGGATTGAATTTGGAGAAAGTTCTTTCTTAAACTATGATGTGACCAAAGCAGATACTTTAATATTTAAATCGATACCTAATTTATCAATTTCGGTTAGGTGTCAAGGGAGATAAATGGCTCGTGACAGAAAAATGCATTGTAAAAATATTAATACTTCTGCCCTTTAAAGGTTGAATTTGGAAATATTCCTTTCTTAAAATATGGTGTAACAGAACCAAAAACCTTACCAAGAGCTCAGTCTTTAAAATGATACCTCGTTTATCAGTTTTCTTTAATTATCAAGGGAGATAAATGACTCGAGACACATAAAAAGCATTTTATAAATACTGATATTTTTGTCCTTTAAGGGTTAAATACAGAAAAAAAATCCATTCTTAAAACATGATGTGACAACAGCGGAGACCTTAAACTTTAGAATGATACCTCATTTATCTATTTTGGTTATATATTAATGGAGATAAATGGCTCGTGACACAAAAATGCGTAAAAGAATAACTGATACTTTTTCCCTTTAAGGGTTGAATTACATAAAATTCTTTCTTAAATATGATGTTACCAAAGCTGATACATTTCTCTTCATAAACTTAGTTCATTTATCAATTTCGATTAGATATTCAGGGAGATAAATGGCTCGAGAAACCAAAAACGTGTTTTAGAAATATTGACAATTTTGACCTTTAAAGGTTGAATTACGAAAAATTCCTTTCTTAAAATATAATGTGACCATGGTGGAGACCTTAATCTTTAATATGATGCCTCATTTATCTATATTGGTTAGATATGAAGGGAGATAATGGCTTGTGACAAAAAAAAAAAAAAAAAAAAAACTTATAGAAGTAATATATACTAGACAACCAGTGTGAAAATTTCGCTAATTGAATACCATGAATAGTGAGGTTGAATGTTTGCAATATAATAAAAAGTAGAACCACACATTTGTAGCAAATATTTATTTGTTTAGTGTAATAGGCATGCATCAAAACATATTACGAAACAGTTAGGAAAATTTAAAACACACTGTACCTCATAATTCAATAAGTCCCGGGACTCACCCACAGATGGAGTTACTAATATCAACTCGACTTCCTGTTTCGAAAGAACTAACCTTCAAATGACACATGTCTGATTTTCATGTCAATCAGTCCAGCAAGGCTACTGTGGTGAAAGTGACGTTACTTGTGCAAATGTGGAAAAAATGAACAAAAACGAATTTCGTGTGTTGATAAAACATAGCTATTTAATGGTAAAAAATACCAAAAGCTCAGCAATGGATGGAAAAATGTTATCAGGACTCTGCTCCGACGAAAACATTTGCTGGTGGTATGCTGATTTTAAGCGCGGTCGCACGGATACAAATGATGCAAAACACTCGGGTAGGTCAAATGAAGCAGTCACTCGGTAAAATGTGAAACAAGTTTTGAAAATCGTGATGGATGACCACAAAGTGAAAGTTCGTGAGATTGCTGAGATGATAAACAAATCAACTGAACATGCGTGGAGAATTATACAAGAAAAAAGTCTTTTCCAAATATTGGTGCCGCATTTGCTCACAATGGAACAACAACAACAACAAGGATGATTCAAAGAGCTGTTTGTCACTGTTTACTCGCAATAAAAAGGATTTTTTGCATCGGTATGTGACAATGATCGAAACATGGATCCATTTCACTCTGGAGTCGAAGTGGCAGTCAGCTGAGTAGCGTGCAGCGAGTGAAAGTTGTCTGAAGCGGCGTCCAAAAACACTGCAATCAGCTGGAAAAGTCAAAAAAAACGACCACACATGAAGAAGAAAAAAAATCATCTTTCATCAAGACAATGCATCGTGTCACAAATCAATGAAAACATTGACCAAATTGAATGAGTTGGGCTTCAATATACTTCCCCACCCACCATACTACCCAAATCTAGCTCCCAGCGACTACTGATTGTTTGCTGATCTCGAAAAGATGCTCCAGAAAAAAAGATTTGGCTTGAATGAGGAAGTCATAGCTGCAACTGAAGCTTATTTTGAGGACAAGGACAAATTGTTTTACAAGCGTGGTATCGAAAAGTTAGAAAACCATTGGAATGAATGTATAACTCTTGAATGTGATTATGTTGATGAATACATATGAATTTTGTGGAAAAAAAACTTTTTTTTTAGTTAGTCCTGAGACTTATTGAACTATTTCATATGTACGACAAACTGTCACTGACCTTTAACAGAATACAACCGACCTGAACAAAATGCACACAGCATTTCAACATCTCTGTGATATGTGTCGCTGTGTGAATAAAATATTTACATTGGAATTGTATAACAACACAAAAATGTTTCTATACCAGGAAAAAATCCGAAAAGCTATATTGTATAAATAACAGTTTATTAACATCTCTGTGATATCTGCTGCTGCAATCTAGGGACTTGGCTCTAAATTGTCTCTTAGGCGCGACCTGCTTTAAGCATCAAATTCCAAAAAATTCTATCTTAATTTATGATTTTACCTAATTGGAGACATTTATCTCTAAAATGATATGTCATTTATTGATTTCGGTTAGACATAGAAGATAAATGGCTCGTAATATATATATTTATAATATTGATACTTTAGCCCTTTAAGGGTAGAATTCCAAAAAATTCCATTTACAAAAGCGTACATCTTGGTCTTTAAAATGATACCTCATTTATTGATTTCGATTAGGCATCAAGCGAGGTAAAAAAAAAAGGTATTTAGAAATAAAGATATTTTTGCCCCTTAAGGGTTGAATTTGGAGAAAGTTCTTTCTTAAAATACGTAATTAAACAAAGGAAAAGGGAAAAGGCTTTAGGCAATATGAATTACAAGGAAAGGGAAAATGACTCATCACTCACCAAAGTTGAAGGCAGTGACGGGAGAAAAACATATATAATTAACACAAAAATACACAATATTTCGGTCTTAAACCATCTTCATGCTAAAGAGAATGAGTCATATGGTTCGGGAGGTGTACACACGCCGAATTTTCCTACATAACTAAGTGGATTATCAATATGGTGGTGGAACTAAGATGTTATATATAAATATGTATATCACAGAAGGTGATAGAAGTAGTAATATACCAAAAGGGTATGGAATGCAGAGATGAAAACAAAAATTGGGTAAATAAATATAGATATTTAATTTTTTTAAAAAATGTAGTTAGTTAAATGACAATAATGCTAATACTGATAACTAATCTATTAGTATAACAGACAAGATGTAGCGTTGTTGCACCTACGTCATGTCACGCGGTGACGTCTACCTATGACGTTGCACTATGACGTCACGCTTTACGATATTATTTGTGGGAGTGCGCGTTATTTAATATCATTTCCAAGCAACAGTGAATAAATTAACTCACAGAACACTGAAATAAAAGTATGTATTGCGTTAAAATCGATATATCAATCATTAGATGCTTATATTTACGTAATATTCTTTTGATATATTGAAGTATTCCTTAAATTCTTTGTCCATAGATATTGTAAGATAAAAGCTTTGTATTTCGAGCATCAGTGCTGCTAAATGTTTGGTTAGAGTATAACTAGCATGGATTAGAATTACAAGTTTCATTTGACGTTATCGCAGAGGGCATGAATAATTTAGTTGTTTTTTTTTTTTTTTCAAAATTTAAACTTTGTCCTATTACTGAAATTATTTGTGTTTAAATTGGCATATTAATTATCAGTTTTTACTGAAACATAACATGGTTCAAATGAAAGAAGTTGCAAATTGTTCGCGATATATATGGCCTAAACCACAATTAAATATTACATGGCATAGCTTAAGTTGTTATAGCATCCTTCGTTCTTGCTGGAGTCATTATTTCAGCAGATGTAAGCTTTCTTAGCCGTTAAAATATCGATCTTCATCATAGGTAGCTATTAAGAAAGAAATGTGTCAGAACCTGTGAAGATTTGGGATCAAGTTTATATCGCGATGCATGGAATGTATTAAATTGCGTGTGATTGAAGCTTTGCTTTTCTATCAGAAATTTTAGCGGATATTATGGTTAAGCTGAAATGCAACCTGGACCAAGATGACAACTGAAGCGTTTTGCTACAACACAATGAACGATAAATTACAATGAGCTTTATTTTGTAACAATTCTGATTAGTTAAGCAACTGCAGAGAAATATCCACGTTATTTAATAACATTTCTAGGCATCCACGAATAAATTAACTGACTGAACATAGTTATTAGTTGCTTAGAATTATTTAATATTAGTTTATGTAGAAGTATTCGTTGATATCACATATATGTAAGTTAATTTTCGCAATGCTAGCGGCAGTTTTGATAGATTGTTATTAAAATTGGCACTTGAAGTTACAGCAGAGGGCATGCGTTTTTTTAATATATTTTTTTTTTCTGTTACTTAATTCATTACTTCGTTCTAACGAAAGTATTGCTAACATTTTTCGGTTGCGGAGCATCTTACGTTTAAGAATTTTTAATTTAATTCATGGCGACGTTTCGGAAAAAAGTAGGGTGCAAATGTGAAGAAGATGCCATTATAACGAAACAATTGATACAAATTTCAACAGGGCAGTACCAGTTTCCGGCCGGTGGAAAATATCACCTTCCACCCATTAAAACTAATATTACGTTGGAATGACGTAAGCTGTTAAGATTTATTTTTAATTTACTTTGGTTTTACTGATGCCTTATTTCAGCCGCATGTAACTGTGTCAGCTATTCAAATGTGTTAGTATAATTCTGAATAACGAATATTAAAAATTAAGATTGAAGAACCCTTATAGATTTTTTATTTGGTTTATTTCGCGATGCAATGTGACCATTGAAATGTGATAAGTATATGTATTAATATGCGTGTAAAGTAAGTATTGTTTCTCTGGCGGCATGTTTAGCACATGGAGGAAGGAAATATTTCCTCCATGTTTTAGCGTAGTACTGTACGTGGTTATGGGATTCTACGATAACCGTGAAGCCGCAATTTGTTGATGGATTCTTATGTAACTCGACGAAAAAAACTGAAAGTAGAGAATAAAATGTTTTGATATCTTACTTAATTCTCGAGATATTGTATCTCAAAATTGACGTGGTTAGGTTGAAATGCGGCCTGGAACAGAAGAAAAATTTCGACATTGCCAAATTTGATGATGATATCGTATGTAACTCGAAGAGACAAATCGAAAACAAATAATACATTTTCTTTCCATATCTCGCTTAGTTCTCGAGATATTGTATCTCAAAATTTAGGTGGTTTGGGTGAAATCTGGCCTGGACCAGAAAAAACAAATTACCAAAACCGCTATATCTACACCGTGGAAATGCACTATATGTGTTTCATTTTCTTCCTGGTGGTTGTTGTTAGGTTGAAATACGTCCTGGACCAGAGAAACTTCACCAAAATCACAGTTATAATTGATTTTCAACATGATATACCTCGACAACCAAGAAAGATATCAAAAAATTTTATTCTTTATTTTCGATTTATTTCGTCGAGTTCTACAAGAATGCATCATTAAACTGCATGTTGTTAGACTGAAGTGCAACCTGGACCAGGATAGCAACAGAAACATTTTGTTATTGCGCAAGGCAATAGGAATTATATTATGATTTATTTTTGTGTTTATTTAAGCGATTGCTAAGAAATGATTTGCCAGAATACTGAAGTTGTTATGATTTAATTTAGTATCCTTCGTTTTCACTGTGGTCATTATTTCAACTGTAGGCTATGTAATTTATGTCATCCGTTAACACATCGATCTTCATCGCATTATTAGCGAAGATTGTGGTTTGACTGAAATGCGACCTGCATCGAGTTGACAACTGAAACGTTTTGCTACATCACAAGGGATGAGAAATTACAGCACATTCAGCTTTATTTCAAAACAATTCTGTTTAGGTAAGCAAATAAAAAGAAATTAAATGCCAGAATACTCCAAACCCGTCAATTTTGACGGGCTTTGTGGCTAGTGTATTAATAATGAGTAATGTGTCAAAGAAAGGAATTTTATCGGTGGTTGAGGCTGGGTGGGTGTCTGGTATCTAAGATAGTTTGGTATTGGCAGATATAAATTGCAGGTGTGGACTGTTTGTCTGTGGCAATTCATTCTGGTCGAAAGTTGTTGTGTAGTCAGGCCTATATACGAACTTGTGCAATGCCAGCAAGTTAGCGGGTATATGATGTTGGTTGTGGAGCATGTGACATGTCCAGTGATAGGGAAGGTTTCCCGAGTGACAGGGTTACTAAATGTAGTAGTGGGAGGATGCATGTTGCAAGTTTTGCAGCAATGTCTATTGCATGGAAAAGATCCATAAAGTGTTTTAGAAGAGTCAGATGGAAGGTATTTGTAAACCAAGATGTTTTTGAGGTTAGGTGGTCTGCTGAAACAAGTACGGGGAACAGTTGACAGAATTTTTGGCAAGAGAGTGTGCATTTCTGGGAAGGAGCAAAGGAAGTCGTGCCCCTGTTGTAGGATCCGATTGATGGATTCGAGGCCAGGCGAGAACTGGGTGACAAAGACAGGGCTATGGTTGGATTCTAGAGGTGCTAGGTGGGATTGGTTATGGGGAGGGTGGGTGATTGAATGCTTTATTTGTTTATGTACTAGGTCTGCTGGGTAGGAGCAGGAAACAAGGGCTTGGGACAGGTTCTGGGAGTACTGGTAGAGGGATTCAGAATCAGAACAGATACGTTTCCCTCAGATAGCAAGGATGTAAGGAAGGGAACGTCTGGTGTGGAATGGGTGGATACTGTCAAAATTTAGATATTTCTGTAGATTAGTTGGTTTGATGTGAACAGTGGTGTGAATGGAACCCTGCTCGAGCGTGATGTCCACATTGAGGAACGTGATGTGTCTACGGGAGTAGGTCCTGGTAAAATTAATGGAATGGCTATTGTTAAGGGAACGGAGGAATTCTAGGAGTTGATTTTCATTGTGGGTCCAGACCGTAAATTCAGTAATACCCCGCATTATGTGACCCCGTTAGAGTGGTTTTGCTTTAGCACGAATTTCAAATTTCCCGTTAAAATGCCTTGTATTATGGGAATTGCTTACTTAAGAATATGTACGTACAAAATGTAGTCATTGGCTTCTTTTTGGTTGTGGGAATCCCCACTTTCTCTGACCATTCTGATCGAAGAATTGGTCATTCCCTATCCTATGACTTTGTTCTATGCGGATTCCCTTGTTGGTTTCATTTGTCCCATATCTTTATCTTGGCTGTTAGTCATGTTTTAACGTTTGGTGGAGATACATAATTTAACACTACGTTAAAAATGCCGCCTATGAAGAAAAAAAAAAAAGAGTGTAAAAGCATAAATTTGGAATTGAAATGGAAGGTGATAAGAAGAATACAAAATGGAGGCAAAGCAACAATTGTTAGCAGAGATTTTGATCTGTCAGAATAGACTGTGAGAATGAAATTTAAAAGTCGGGAAAAAATTAAACTTTCAAGCGAAAGTTCAACACCCATAAGTGCAACTAAACGTTATCGTTCGAGATCTTCTATCCTAGAAAGAATGAAGAAGTTTGCTAGCAGTTTGGATCGAAAATTTAAATAAGTCACCACTAAGTCAAGATCTCATATGCACAAAAGCAAAATTTTGTAAGAGATGTTAAAGACAGAAGAAGGTGAAGAGTTCCACTCCGACTTTTGCTGCCAGCAGAGGCTGATTTCATTGGTTCAAGCAGCATTCCAATCTTCACAATATCCAGATGACAGGTGAGGCCACCAGTGCGGACACTCAAGCTGCAGCTGAGTTTCCAGACAAGTTTCAAGATTTTGTAGCACGAGAAAAAATTCCGGCTTGTCTCACCTTCGATGTTGATGAGACCAGACTTCACTGGGGAAAAAATACCATCTCGAACATTCTAAAGAAGAACGTCAAGCCAGCAGTTTCAAAGCTGCGAAAGATTGACTAACACTTCTGTTGGGTGCTAATGCCACTGGTTATTTCAAACTGAAACGTTTACTGGTTTACCAATCAGAAACACCCCGTGCAATGCAAGGTACAGACAAGACAAGCCTACCAGTCGTGTGGCAGTCCAACACAAAGGAAGTTTTCAAGATTGGTATTCTAATATTTTTTGGCCGTCAGTCAAATCCTCCTGTGACAGAAACGTATTACTCTTAGTCAATGCCCCAGGACATCCAACCTCGCTCGATATGCAGAGAGACTTAAAAGTGTACGTGAAGTTCCTTCCACTAAACACTTCATCAATATTACAACCTATGGACCAGGGAACAATAGCAAACTTCAAAGCTTATTACCATCGCTGCACTTATAGCCAACTAATTCATAAAACTGATGGGGAAGGAAGACATTCTATGCGAGAATGGTGGAAGTCATAGAACATCATGAAGGCTATTCACAACATAGACGAGTATTGGAACGAAGTTAAAAAGAGTTGTATGAACGGGGTGTGGCGTAATCTTTTGCCACGTGTAGTGGAAGCACCTAGAAGAATTGTCCATATGCACAGACAAGTGCTTGAAGACATTGCTGCAATGATTGAGGGGTCTGAACTTGAAGATGTCACAGTAGAAGAACTTATATCAACGCACGACGAACCTCTCAGCAATGAAAATCTGATCGAGTTACAGAATAATGCCATAAACGATGAGGTAGAACAAGTAGAAGTGAGTTTTATCTTCAAGTGGATTACAAAATGCTCTTTCAAAAATTTATTCAGGTTTGGACATATTGCAGAGCATAGATAGTGATGATGACCGTGTGTCAAACAATTATAAACAGCGTTGGGTGTTATGAACGTATTTTACAAGAATGTATAAGAAACGTTACCCAAAAGACAATAGACGTATTTTTCCGCACATGTAATATTGCATAAAGTGTTCTTAGAATTAAAGTAACCGATTAAAATAATGTTTTTTTACTTTTTTTTATTTTTGCTTTAACTTTTGACTATGTTTAATCGTAAACCCTGATATACGCGAATTTCACATAACACGATTTTTTGCGGAACGTATCCCTGGCGTAAAGCGGGGTATTACTGTATATCGTCTATGTATCTGAACCAAACAGTGGGTTTAAGAGGGGTGTGGTTATGGAAATGTTTGTCCAGACGACCAAGGAACAAGTTGGCCTAGGAAGGGGCCATATGGGTGCCCATAACAGTGCCATGGATCTGGTGATATACTGTGGAATTAAAGGTGAAGATGTTTTTTTGGAGAGGATCAGGTGAGCCAAGGATGGAAGGAAATATGTACTAGGACAGCTGTGCGGGGGCCGCAGATCTAGGAAGTGTTCCAAAGCACTAAGACCCTGACAGTTTGGAATGTTGGTATAGAGGTAGGTTACATCGATGGAGACTAGGATGGAGTCTGGAGGTAGAGGTGTGTTGACTGTGGCTAGACGTTCAAGGAAGTGTGGGGTATCTTTGAAATAGGAGGGAAGACTCTGAGCAAAGGGTTGGAGATGCTGGTCCACCAAGGCTGAGATCTGTTCAGTGAGTGAGTCATATGCCGCAACTGTAGGACGCCCCGGATTGCCAACCTTGTGGATCTTGGGAAGGAGGTGGGTGTACGGGGATTCTGTGGAGTTAGGAGCGAGATGGACTGGGGAGAGAGACCTTGTAAGGGGCCCTGCAAGTCCAGGAATGTTTTTATTTCCTGACAGAGGGAGGTTTGTGTAAGACAGTTGCCTCCAGGCCTCAGCCTCATAGTGATTGTAGTCCATCACTACTGTGGTTGAACCCTTATCAGCAGGGAGCAAGATAATGTTACAGTTTCTGGATAGTTCTCTCATGGCTCAAGTTTCCAGTGCGGACTGGACCTCTTGTGTCAGACAGTTGCCTCAGGGCTTCAGCCTCATAATCCATCACTAATGTGGTTGAGCCCTACCAACCTACCTACCTACCACACCCCACAGATCGCACCACTTCTATCTGTCAGGATATGAAAACATTCCTGGACTTGCAGGGCCACTTGCAAGGTGTCTCCCCCCAGTCCATCTCACTCCTAACTCCACAGAATCCCCATACACCCACCCTGAACATACTTTCCAAGATCCGCAAGATTGCCAATCCGGGGAGGCCTAAAGATGCGGCATATGGGTGACCCACTGAACAGATTTCAGCCTTAATGGACCAGCATCTCCAACCCTTTGTTCAGAGTCTTCCCTCCTATGTCAAATGTACCCCACACTTCCTTGAACGTCTAGCCGCAGTCCACACACCTCTACGTCCAGACTCCTTCCTAGTCCTCATCGATGTAACCTACCTCTATACCAACATTCCACACTGTCAGCGTCTCAGTGCCATGGAACACTTACGAGAACTGTGACCATTACACAGCCATTATAGTACATCCTTGGTTCTCATCCTTGGCTCACCTGATCCTCTCCAAAAACTTCTTCACCTTTAATTCCACAGTATATCACCAGATCAGTGGCACTGCTATGAGAACCCGCATGGCCCTTCCTATGCCAACTTGCAGGAACGTTTCCACAACCACACCCCCCTTAAACCCACTGTGTGGTTCACATACATAGATGATATATTTATGATCTGGACCCACAGAGAAAATCAACTCCTAGAATTCCTCAGTTCCCTTAACAATAGCCATTCCACTAATTTCACCAGGACCTACTCCCGTACACACATCACGTTCCTCAATGTGGTCATCACGCTCAGGCAGGGTTCCCTTCACACCACTGTCCACATCAAACCAACTAATCTACAGCAATATCTACATTTCGACAGTTTCCATCCATTTCACACCAAACGTTGCCTTCCCTACAGCTATGCTATCCGAGGTAAACGTATCTTTTCTGACACCTGGCCTCGAATCCATCAATCGGATCCTACAACAGGGGCATGACTTCATTTGCTCCTTCCCAGAAATGCACACTCTCTTGCCAAAAATTCTGTCAACTGTCCCCCGTACTTGTTTCAGCAGACCACCTAACCTCAAAAACATCTTGGTTTACATATACCTTCCATCTGACTCTTCTAAAACACTTTATGGATCTTTTCCATGCAATAGACATTGCTACAAAACCTGCAACATGCATCCTCCCACTACTACATTTAGTAACCCTGTCACTCGGGAAACCTTCCCCATCACTGGACATGTCACATGCTCTACAACCAACATCATATACCCGCTAACTTGCTGGCATTGCACAAGTTCGTATATAGGCCTGACTACACAACAACTTTCGACCAGAAAGAATTGCCACAGACAAACAGTCCACACCTGCAATTTATATCTGCCAATACCAAAATATCTTAGATACCAGACACCCACCCAGCCTCAACCACCGATAAAATTCCTTTCTTTGACACATTACTCATTATTAATAGCATTAGTTATCAGTATTAGCATTATTGTCATTTAACTAACTACATTTTAAAAAAAATTTAAATATCTATATTTATTTACCCAATTATTGTTTTCATCTCTGCATTCCATACCCTTTTGGTATATTACTACTTCTATCACCTTCTGTGATATACATATTTATATATAACATCTTAGTTCCACCACCATTTGATAATCCACTTAGTTATGTAGGAAAATTCGGCGTGTGTACACCTCCCGAACCATACGACTCATTCTCTTTAGCATGAAGATGGTTTAAGACCGAAATATTGTGTATTTTTGTGTTAATTATATATGTTTTTCTCCCGTCACTGGCTTCAACTTTGGTGAGTGATGAGTCATTTTCCATTTCCTTGTAATTTATATTTCTTAAAATATGATACTTTAATATTTTATACAATACATCATTTATCGATTTCGGTTAGGTATCAAGGGAAGTAAATGGCTCATGACAGAAAAATGTGTTATAGAAGTATTAAAACTTTTGCCCTTTAATAGTTTAATTTTGTAAAATTCCTTTCTTAAAACATGGTGTAACCAACCGAAGACCTTATTAAGGCCTCAGTCTTTTAAATGATAAGTTGTTTATCAATTTTGTTTAATTACCAAAGGAGATAAATGGCTCGAGTCACAAAAAAACACATTTTAGAAAAAATGACATTTTTGCCCTTTAAGGGTGGAATTACGAAAAATTCCAATCTTAAAATATAATGTGACCACGGCGGAGACCTTAATATTTAATTTGATACCTCATTTATCTATATCAATTAGATATGAAGGGAGATAAATGGTTCGTAACACAAAAACTCGCTGCAGAAATATTGTTACTTTTGCCCTTTAACGGTCGAATTGAGAAAAATTCCTGTCTTAATATATGATGACACTATAGCGGAGATCTTAATCTATAAAATGATACTTCACTATACGATTTCAGATAGGTATCCAGGGAGATACACGACTCTTAACACAAAAAGCAGCGTTTTAGAAATATGACATTTTTGCCCTTTAAGGGTTGAATTCCAAAACATTCATTTCTTAAAATATGATGAGACCAAGGCGGAGGCCATAAGCTTTAAAATTACGCCTCATTCATTGGTTTCGTTTAAGTCTGAAGGGAGATAATGGCATGTGACCAAAAAAACACCTAATACAAATAATATATATGATGATGAACACACCAGCTGTGGGGGGGGGGGGGGGAGGGGGGGAACATTGATGAAGAAATCAGAAGTTTCTATGAACGTTTGCTGCCAGAATTAAAGAGAATGTAATGGATGCCACGCAGTTTACAAGCTGATAACAATACAAACTGAGAGCTGCAATTAAAAGGTGTTTTTAAAGAGTTCATCACTTAGAAGAAACCCAGAGAAAAAGACAGTACATTAGCATCAGAGAATTCATAGAAGAATAGTTTGCGATTGAAATTTTAAATGTAAAACAAGAAGTTTAAAGTACATGTAACGCAACTGCGGGGAAAAGTAAAAGAATGAATCATACTACATATTTGCAGAGGGTTCAGATTCTTCCGTAAACAATGCCATAGACCTAGAAATTCTGCAGTATTTAAAGGATAATGATACTAGTTTAGATTGCTTAAATAAATAAAAAAGTGTTCCAAAAAATAATACTTTCCTGCTCCAGCCTCAAAGATTGGACATGAAGGATGACTTGCGGGTACAAGTAGTAGTTCAAAATCCTTGAGTTAAGTGAAATAAATACCAACAAAAAGTATTTTATTTTAATAAACGTATTTTAAAAATGCATATTTTTGCATTTTGTATTTAAGTACTAAAATTCAAACTATTTTGTATTTGGTATTTGAAACAGAAAAACAACAAGGTATTTGCATTTTGTGTTTAAATGCGTTTTAAAAAGTATTTTGTACATCTCTGATGATGAAGCAATGTTCCGTTTGAACAGTCATGTAAATAAACAGACATTCTGCTGTGGTGAAACGAAGAGCCAACGTGGTGCGACAAAGATTCCTCGTCCATTTTGGATCTTTTTGTTATTAGCAATCCTGTTATTGTAGATACAGTTTGTATAGAAGATGGTATAAGTGATGACAAGGTATTTGTGGTAACTTTAAAATCTAGTCTGAATTTGAAACATGACAAAGACAAACTCGTATGTTGCTTCGATAAGGCAAACGATGCAGGTATTGTTGATCAGTTGGCGAAAAATTTTAAAACATACACGCTAAATACAAATGTTGAGGAACTTTGGCTTAATTTAAAACAAATAATATGGAACAGTTTAAATCAATTTGTTCCCCAGAAGTTTATTAGGGTTAATAAGAACTTTGGGGGTGTACATTAATGACGCGAGGTGTTTCTCCGGAATTTCGGAACCCCCCTCCCCTCCACCTCTGGTGAGTCTTCGTGAGATTTGGTTGGAACCCCCGCCCTCTAAAATGACATGAGATTTTGAGGGGGTTCAGTATGACCAAAATTACCCCCCCCCCCTAAAATCGATTTTCGCGTAAGACCCTTTTTTTTTGTAACTCTATAATTCTGCAAGAATTTCAAAACCACACGTGAAAATTCTGTTGACCCCCCCCCCCCTCCCACTTGGTGAGGTTTCATGAGATTTCGCCGGACTCCCTCCCCTCTCCCTATTTCACCTCACGTCATTAATGGACACCTCCTTTCCGTGGTTCAATAGGAAGTGAAACGTTCGCTCTGGAGGCAAAGGCGTTTACATGCCACGGTGAAGAAATCGGGGGACTCATCTAACTGTGCTAAATTAGTCCAATTGCGAGCGGAAGTGCATATGGCAATGCGTGATGCGTCTAAAGAATCATAAGTTGGAATTTATCTGAAGATCTGATTACTGATCCAAAAAAGTTCTGGTCGTATGTAAAAGTAATAAGAGGCTCTCGTAAGGTTATGCCGCCACTGATTAAGGAAAATGGGGAATTATCAGAAACTAGCGCAGAGAAAGAAGAAATTTTGCACAGCAGAAAACTCCATGGAGATTCCGATATTTAACAATCGTACCAACAAAATTAATAAAGATCTTGTTCTTGATGTCAAGGGAATAACTAAACTGCTTATAAATGTAAAAACCAATAAGGCTCCCGGACCAGACAGTATTACTACAAGATTCTACTCTAGGTACACAAAGGAAATTGTGCCGTATTTGATGAAACTATATACTGCCTCCTTGGATGAAGGAAAAATACCAGCTGAATGGAGGACTGCCATCATAAGGCCAGTGTTTAAAAATGGGAATGTTAATGATACTCAAAATTATAGGCTGATCTCGTTAACCTCAATATTTTGCAGGATTTTAGAACATATCATCTATTCAAATGTCATACAGTTTTTGGATAAAACTAAGCTTCTAAACCCAAAACAACATGGATTCAGAAAAGGCGGATGTTGCGGAACACAACTTGCACATTTAATTCACAACTTGTGCCGTATTATAGATGAGCAATCCCAGTTTGACTTAGTTCTATTGGATTTTTTTTAAAAAAAGCTTTCAACACAGTGCCTCACACTAGGTTACTTATGAAACTCTGTGGTTATGGCATATCTCGACAAATATGCGATTAGATTGCAGAGTTTTTGAAGGGCAGAACACAGTGTGTAGTTCTCGACGGTGAGCGTTCATTACTTACCAAAGTGAGGTCCAGGGTTCCCCAGGGAAGCGTGATAGGGCCTCTGTTGTTTCTCATATACATTAATGATTTGTGTGACATAATAAGGGGGAAGAAAATATTATTTGCTGATGATGCTATTATTTATCGTGAAATTAAAACCCAGGACAACTGCGCTTTGTTACAAGATGATATTAAAAAACAATTGCATGATGTAAAGAGTGGCAGTTGGAGTTAAACACTAACAAGTGGCAAGTCATGCGTGTAAGTAAAAAGGTGACACCATTTAATTCTGAATATACAATTAATGGTACTGTACTTAGAATGGTAGATTCCGCTAAATACAATTCATAATAATTTGTCATGGAATGAGCATATCAAGAAGGTAATTGGGAAAGCAAATCATATGCTCCGATTTCTAGGTCGTAATTTAAAACAATGCACTCTAGTAGTTAAATCAATTGCGTACAAGTCACTAGCGCATCCTCACTTAGAATATTGTTGTGCTGTATGGGATCCCCATCAGAAGAGGTTAATGGAGGCATTAAAGAAGGTCCAAAGAAGAGCCGCCCGATTTGTGACATGTATATATAGTTGGAGGGAACGCGTGTGATGTTGAAGGAGTTAGGTTGGGAAGACCTTGAACACCGAAGGCATTATTCTCAACAGAAGCTAATTGAAATATTCATAACTGATTTATTTTGGAATGACAGCAAACAAATATTACTATCAGCAACATTCATATTTAGGAATGACCGCAAAAATAAGATAAGAGAAATCAGGGCCAGAACCGATTCATTTGTGCACTCGTATTTTCCATGAGCGATTAAGGAATGGAATAGAAAGGGTTTACCGGGCGAGTAAACTTAAAATCTGACAGGAGTCGTTCTCGATATATCACTCCGGCCATACTGATCTGGGTTTTCCATGGTTTTCCCAAATCACTCTGGGCGAATGCTGGGATGGTTCCTCACAATAGCCAATGGGCACCTCCTACCATATCCTGTATATCCCTTCCAAACTATTACCCTTTCAGATAGGTGCAATGCACCCTCCGACACACACTTTTAGTGGATTGCAAAGTAATAATAATAATCGAAATGAAAGCACCAGAAAACTCTCCACAGTCGAAAGGTCATAGCGTTGGCTGAAATGTCCTATAAGGACATTACTGGTCCTTATTTTTATGAAGATCGAAGGGAGTGAGCACTCACTGTAAATACTGACGATTATGTGACATGTTACAAAACTTTTTGCCTTCAGCTTTACTCAGCTTTCAAGGATTTAATACAACGACATGGTTACAGCATTATTGCGCCCCCTGCCATACATCTGACCATTCAATAGAAGCTGTGAATGGGTTATCCTGAAATAAGATTGGGGACATTAATTGGCCTGCGAGGAGCCCAGATCTCGTCCACTTGATTATTTTTTATGCAAAGTATACGACAGTAAACTGACAAATCTGGTACGACTGAAGCAATACATCATGTCTGAGATTCAATCACTTTCAAGAGCAAAGTGTCAATATGTCGTTACCAAACTTCATTAGAGACTAGAGGAATGCCAGCAGTGTAACAGAAGTATTTGAACAATATTATTTTTGCCAAATAATTTTCCAATTGTTGTCTATAACTAAGAAATAAACAAACACTTTACTTCTTTGCATATTTTTGTTTTATTCAATTAACAAATATCTGCTACTCTGACTGGACACCCTACAAAGCGCAAATTCTCTCTCTTTCTTTATTTTTTTTTTTCTCATTTTTCTCTCTTTTAGAAGCAGTAACACCAATTACAATGCAAACAAGGTATTTTATTAGCCAGCAATATTTTTCTTTTCATAAAGAAATCGTTATAATATTACTTCATTTATCTTTGATGCAAATAATTTTTTAAGTATTTCAGTTGATTAAATTAATCATTACGTAGGGATCATTTAATACCTTCAGTGAAGCTTTGTTCTAGTGTTACAAAATTATTCAGATATCTTTCATGCAATTATACCATCTATGAAGCCACTTTGGCCATCTAATCTAACATGGAAAAGTTTAGCATCTTCTTTTGCACAAGGCTGATCTTTGCCAAAAGTTTAAGGGCCCTCAAGAATTTTGGTGAGAACTGTATTTGATTGTTGACCTCTTTACCCTTGTCATACACTATGATTAATGGGATCTTCCAATTGAAACACAAAAGATTTTTTAAAAAAAGAGAGATGCCATTACTTCCCAAGATCATGACAGTCTGGTGTAGAAAAACACAAAACAAGGAAAAGTATTGAAATTTTCAGATACAGTATACTGTTAATCATATCAACTGTAATATATAAGCATTCAATGGAATGTCGAAAGTTTGTTTTAACAACTGAAGATGCAGCTTACAAAGAATTCCTTTCAAGTCCAGAATAATGTGGTATTAAAATGATTTAATGTTAAACTGACTGCAGACATTTAATGCCTTCTCTATAAGACAAAAATATTATAGACCATTCATTACTACTCATTAGATATAGCAGATGATTCACCTTCACCACTGAATTTGAAATTTTTATTCCCTGAAAAAAAGATACAAAAACCTGTCAGTTACATACAAAGATTTGGTGAGCAGTTATTGATTGGAATGCTTACACATCCACATTGATCACAAAAACACAACATACATATTACATTCTATCACATTACACATAAAGAAATTAAAAATGAAGGAAAATACTTTCTTCTTGCAAGGGACCAGTGATATTCATAGTTATGATTGGTAATCTCAAATGCAAACTGAAAAAAAAAATGTCTCTAACATAAGAAATAAAATTTTCAAGATTTATATATATATATATATATATATATAAAAGTTTAACTATCAGGTAGACTACTGTAGATATTACACACTACTTCAAACAGAAGCAGAAAACTATAAGCAAATCTAAGATTTGGAGTAATTAAGATTTTAGCAAATAGATACTCACTGTCTTCATAATTGTTTCTTGAATTCCATCGATCTTTTCTACCTTCATTGTCTGCTGGTCTTCTATCCCATTTTTTGAAGTTACTACCCCTTGATTCTTCGCTATTTGAACCTTCATCTCCATATGAGGTTCCAAACCTGCGTCCACCTCTTCCTCCTCCACGATAGTTCTCTCTATCATCAAACTTCCCTCCTCTTCTTCCTCCCATTTCTCTATCCTGATCATTGTACCTACTTCCTCTGTTGTCATCAAATCTACCATTTCCTTCCCCATCTCTGACTCTAGAACCAAATCTCCCACCCCTATTACTCTCATATTTCCCACTGCCCTCACTGTCTCTTTCTCTAAATCTATTGCCTGAACCATCACCATAATCTCTGCCACCACTCATGGGCCGCCCACTACCTCTTCCCCTGTTAGTTCCACCATACCTTCCATAACCCCCAGCTCCTTCTTCACCAAATCTGTCATTTTCACTATCATTCCCAAATCTTCGGCTAGAGCTATCTTTCTCACGAAATCTGGTTCCTGTCAAATCACCATCTGTGTCATTACCTCTAAACCTCCCACTGTCTCTGCCATGTCGTTCACCCCCAAATCTGCCACCTCTTCTAAAGTCATCGTTTCCTCTCCCTTGAACATATCTACTGTTATCATCAAAGTCCTCACTTCCATTTTCTTCTTTCTTAGACTGCCAGTGTTTAATGGGGGCTTCTTTTCTGCCCTGCTTCCATGTAGAATATTCTCCATCTTCAGCAAGTCTGGGCAAAGAAAGGAAGCAGCTGTAAATAATATCTCAAAAACAGAAGATTTACCTTACATTTTAACATTTGTTTACCATCTTTTCTACCACACATACAAAACAAAGGACATGATATCTAGCACATCAGGGGGAAAAAAAGCAAATAATAATAATAAAATAATTTGAATTGTTTTCCAAGTAACAAAAGAAATGATGGTTGAAATAACAAGATTCAGATCTATCCCCATTTGTTATATTTACAGTAGTATATAGTTTTCTTCAAGTGATAGCAAGTGTGTATTGAACTTAGTTAATTAAAGGTACACTGGAAACCCAAACAATTCTTGGTAGTACTGTATCAATAATCAGATAAATGTAAAAATTATTTAGCCAAAATGTTAAACTGTGATGCAGTCTCATGTATGTCTGTGTATCAATAGTAACTAATTAGGATTAAACTGTTTAAAATATTTTTGTAGAAGTGATGAATAATTTACCAGGAATACTGTAAGAATTTAAAGTAAAAATTAGTAAAGGGCAAAAGTAGGTTGGAAGAAGAAAGGAGAAAGATGGGTGTGTAAGGAGACAGCAACCAGAGCGCGCACTCCATCACAATTTTTTCAATTATTATTATTATTCTATTCATGCTGTAATTTATTCTAAGCACTTATTCACAATACAGCTAGTAAAACTAGAAATACCAAAACCTGTTTAAACAACACATAACCATTAAAAACAAAATGGGTATCTTGGATCTTTCTGCTAAAAATCTCAGGATTACTTCCACAATCTTGTATCCAGAAGTGAGTAATATATATTAACTTTGCGTCGACTGTGAGGAATCAGAGACACATGCAAATTCCATAATTAATTCCTCAAGTCACATGCAAAATCCATAATTAATTCCACATTGTTTGAGTAAAAAAAATTTTGTTTCCTATCAAATCCATAATATAATCATCGTTTATATTGATACAAGGGTGAGTCAAATGAAAATCTGAAATATTTTTTTGAATATTATTTATTGTGCAAAAGTGGTACAAAGCTGTATCACTTTTCAACATAATCTCCCTCATGCTCAATGCAAGTCCTCCAGTGCTTACAAAGTGCATAAATTCCTTTAGAAGAAAATTCTTTTGGTAGTCCGCGCAACCACTCATGCACCGCATGGCGTACCTCTTCATCAGAACGGAACTTCTTTCCTCCCATTGCTTCTTTGAGTGGTCCAAACATACGGAAATCACTTGGGGCAAGGTCTGATGAGTATGGTGGATGAGGAAGACACTCAAAATGCAGGTCTGTGATTGTTGCAACTGTTGTACGGGCAGTGTGGGGCCTTGCATTGCCATATTGCAAAAGGACACCTGATGACAGCAATCCACGTCGCTTTGATTTAATTGCAGGCCGAAGATGATTTTTTTAGGAGATCTGTGTATGTGCACTGGTGACAGTGGTCCTTCTATAGGCATTTAATGCTCCAAAATGACGCCTTTTTCATCCCAAAAGAGAGTCAGCATAACCTACCATGCTGATGTTTCTGTTTGAAACTTCTTTGGTTTTGGTGATGAGGACTTTCCCTGGTACATGAAGGGAGGATTTTCCAGCCTCCTTTTTCTTTGTCTTCAACAAGCAATGTCTCCTCAAGTGATAGTTTTATATTACTTATTACTTTTTTTTTTTTTGCTGTTGTCAGTCTTTAGACTGGTTTGATGCAATCCTCCATCCCTTCCTATCCACACTTTTCTAAGTGACACATATGATTTGCCGATGGTCAAAAGAACATTGGAGGTGACAAGTGCCCCAGTTATACAGTCTTTTTTTTTTTTTTAAACTGAACAAACCATTATGAAACTTAATTAAGCTAATTGAAATATTTTTCCATTATGGATTCAGACAACAGGAAATGTGGTCAGCGTTGATAAGGAGACTAAGCAATATATGTTACATGACAATTAGAACATGCACAAAGTTTGTGTGAAATTGGTTCTGATAAAATACACTTGGAAGCAGAAAGGCTTATAGAGCCTTTGTGGGAAGACTTGCAGGAAAAGATGTGATGAGATGTGGACTTTCCAGTATGATGCTGAAACAAAAAGTCAATCCCATGTCACCAAGAATAAAGATGGTAAGAACAAGGCAATGCTGATTTTCTTTGGTTGTCAGTGGGAGGAGGGGGAGGGGCACCACAAGATCATACAGTTAAGTAGGAGTATTATATTCAGATTTTGTTTAAGCTAAGACAATGATCGAGAAAGAAAAGGTCCAAGCTGTAGAATATAACGAGTGGACTCTGCTTAAGAACAAAGCCTCCCGTCCCACCTCCAACCAAGCATTGTCAGTACGGCAGTTTATGGTTAGTAGAAAGATACCATTTTTGGTCCAACTTCCTGTTCACCAAATTCAGCTCCATGTGACTTACTTGTTCTCTAATGTAAAAGCCAATTAGCAGGAAACTCATATCCAAACAATGGATGAGGTCAAGAATAAACAACAACACACCAAAGAGGTTACAATGTGTAAACATCCAACACTGGAAACTGTGTGTCAACCAATGTGTAGATATAGCGAAGGGGAGTTTATCGAAGGGGACACATTAAATTGTAATGTTGTAACAGTACACACATATTTTACCACCAGTCTTATTATTAAATAGCCACACCCACTACAACACTGTGTCAACAAAAAACAAATTCTGACAGTAAACAGCCAACATAATCATTCACCAGAGTGATGAACAACAATTATCTTAATACACTTCCTTGCGAACTAAAGTTTTTACTTCCACATCCTTTAATAGTTTATTTCCTATCCTGACTATTTAGTTTAAAAAATTCTTGTAACCAGTAATTCATTTTTTTATCCACTGCAATAGTTTTCACCTTGCTAACCATAATTTTAGGCCTTACTCTCTCAAACGCCATAGTAAAATCTAGTGCTATTCCACAAAGTTAGTCTCCTTTATCCATTTCATCTTAAATATCTTCATATTGCCCAATAATTGAGACTCACATTCTTATCTAAATACACAGTTGATCTTTTTCAAACCAGCTGTTTTTTTTCCCCCCTCAGAAATTCTGATGTGGTTGCATATAAGGATTACAATACCACAGTGTTATCAATACCACATTTGCGAATTGCGGGATTGGTCAATCCACAGAATCCAGCACAGTGTTTAAAGTATTATCAAATTAAATAATAAACATTTATTTATTGAATTAATAAACCAACTTTAATGCAAAATAATAGAAATAAGTAGATAACAATATTATAATTAGCAAAATAACATTAATTTAAAAATTTATGGTCTACCTTAAATATACTTTGCACTTTAGCAATTTTTTAAAAAAATATATAATTCTAGTTATTCAGTAATTAATCAAATATGGTAAGTATTCAGATCAAATTACATGTCTTACTATAAATCACACCATGTAAAAAATAATCTATGTACTAAGCAGTCAAACTATCACTTTATTTGGAACAAATTACATTTATAGCCAGCAGCTGAGAACGCCATTTCTGCCTCTCTCTCGTTGGTTTGATTGAAATGATCATAAATAAAAGACTTTTCAAAAAGCTTAACAACTTTCTGCACAATTTTAGATCATTATATTTGGTAACCACTTAAGTGGACAACCAGTTAACACGCTTCGTGTTTCGATTGTGGCATCCAGCTCTTCATCGTCTAAATCTGAGTCAGTCATTGTTGTTCCTGTGGGTTCGACTTCTCATCAGTAAGTTTTTATTTTATTTGTTATCTATTACATCAATGGCCAATTGTACACTGTGTGAAAAGGTCCCACGACAGAAATTCACCAACTTTTGCCATGACAAATTATTCTATCAGATCATATACCAATGACATGAGTTTAGAGACCAAATTTTATCAGCCGTTCTTTAACTAAACTGGAAGAACCGAGTAGTCTATGTTCGTTTGCGGTGAGCATAAAAGCTCAAATATTGGTGATTTTTTGGGACATCCATTCATCAAAACTCAACGAAAATCGTTGTCATTATTTCATGAGATATACAAACTGAAAAATCATGTCAACTTTTACTGTATTTGAAAAATTTGTAACTATACATCTTCTAATATTAGCAGATTTAGAACGTTGAAATCCACTTTTTAAATACAGTTATCTGATGAAGTACAGAAACAATTTATGGTAAAAACATTTTTGCAAAGCATTCTGAAAACCATTTATGCCATAGATAGGGCGAGATAACTCAAATTATAGTAATATATACGACAAAAACACACAGAAGTTCTTATAAAAATGTAGAAGTGAATCTATTTACTTACAAAACACGAAAGATGAAAAATGTAAACTTGAAGGGTGCAGGCAAATGAGACAATAAAACGGGTAGAGACTGAGTAGAAAGTGATGAAGGGGGAAAAGGTCACGAGGACTGCAATAAGTTTTCATCACATTTTACGGATTGTGGATCCACTTAATTTTGTGCAGGATCTGCCTGACTGGAAATTGATGCAGGTTCCTACGGGATTGCGGGATCCCGTATTGCTGGATTGCGGTAACCCGCATTGCTGGATTGTAACCCTAATTGCATATCAATCTCTCCAACAATTTACCTACCACAGATGTCAAACAAATAGGTCCGTTATTTTCATCTTTATTTGTCTCCCCTTGTAAGGCGCCCTTTAGTTCACCAAAAGCACTCTCACTAGCCATCCGCAGTAGTAAAATATTCTAAGATCGATTATGAAATCGCTTATACTGGACTTAGATATTTCAAGAAGAGTAATTGTCAACTTGAAGGAATTTTCCTGTATTTATTTCCACAGTGAAAACTCATCATTAGAATCATTTTAAAGTGTATTCATTATATCGGGAAAAATTTATTTTAAGAGATATTTCGGTTTGTTCTCGTTTTGAAACAGGCGACCAAAAAAGTAAAAATCTAAGATTTGAAATATCTTTGAATTGAGTAAAGTTACAGCTGAACTTTTATTACCGGCTATAGTCAGCATTGTCTCGAGTATTCTGATACTAAAATTAACTAAATTGGAAAAATTTAATTAGTGGTTTTAATTAAGAGAAAAAATGATTTTTTAAACTAAAAGGAATACAATTGAGAAATTTGTATCGGTAGATAGCCTAAATTCAGAAGATCACAAATATATAATGGTTTTGGTAAAAGTTTAAGCATTTGTCTGGTAATTAAGTTTTTAAAGATAGATTGTCGTTGACTGTTGTTGAAGCGCGTAAAAATTCCGCCAACCACTGAGATAAGACGCTTCAAGGTTAATCTTATAGAAACCCTTTTGGATGCTAAATTAAATTAAAACATAGAACATGATCATAGGAAGCCCTTGTATAAATTGCAAGTTAAACTATTTCGTACTTTAGGAGATATTAATTAAAGAAAAAAGTTACTGACGTCATAGGCCATGACAAGCTTATAAAAGGCCATGCAGCCACCATGATTTGTCTCATTCTTTTGCCAGAAAGTGATCACATAACTTCACGCTAGTTAGCGGGACGGGCCGCTCTGAGTGTACTGGTTGCAGCAAGTTCCAATATGCTATAACAATCGGGTACTTAACATGAAATCTTTGATGAAACTGTTGTTTCTGGTACCGATATTGTGAAAGTGAACTTAATTTGAAGAATATAAATGTTGTGTTACTCTAAAACTGTGTCAAGTGAACTTATTTCAATCACCCTTCGTATTTGGAGTTATAATATGAATAAGTGGCAGCCAACTTATTTAATATTATAGGTACCAGAAGGCTACACATGGTCAAGAACTTAATTGTTCACAGTTTAGGTGAAAGTGTTACACCCCCCCCCCCCTCCATTAATCTTTGTGCCCGACACCCTCCTTCATGGCCTGGTATTATCGTCTCACTTTTCCAATCCCCAGTAAATCTCTAGACTCAATCTAGATGATATTTTACAGATACAATATCATACCTTCCATATCTAGTAATATTATAGACACCAGCATTTGTAAGCTTTCCATAATACCTTCAGAACCACTTCCAATTTTTGATCTGTTCATTTCAGGGTTTTTTTTTTTTTTTTTTTTTTTTTTTTTTTTTTTTTTTGCTTTAGCCTTCATGGTTCAACGACAGCGAGAACCATTAGAGCAGGTAGTGGAATGGAAGTAAGGAACGTGATGGAATTCTGCCTTGACCTTTAGAAAGAACCATCCTGCCTTTTGCCTAGAGTGATTTCAGGAAACCAAAAATTGGATGGCCGGATGGGAATTTTAATCCATGTCCTCCCGAATGCTAGACACAACTGTTAACACACGCCCACCAGGCTTATTTTCCATATCTTCTATTGTGGAGGAGATACTCTTATTCTGATTTTTCTTCTTCCATCCCTGAATGATATTAAATAATTGGGGTAGTGAAACACTGACGGCTATCTCTGCATTTTTCATATAATCGGGAAATTTGTCTCCATCCTTTTCCTCACTTTTATAAATTTCTTCTCGGTTTTCTGACATATAAATTTCTAGATGCATCATTCAGTGATCCTTTCACAAATAATATTCTTCATAAACCCATCTTTAGTCTTCCTCTTTGATGTTGCTAATTCCTTGTTTAGATGTTTCACATTTTCCTACTGCCTTGCTGTCTCTTAACTTCTTACAAATGTTTTTAGTTTGTCACCTGCATATTATAATTATAATATAATACATTTTGAAATGTTAGACTCAAACAACAGAAAAAATAAATAAAAACTGGTATAAAAACCTTTCTTGCAGCAGATAGCACAAAGTAAGCCATATTTTTATAACAAATCATCAAAAATAATGTTATGTAATTTAAAATTTCATCAACTTATTTCACATGCACCATGTGAGAACTCCTATATTAATGAGTCATGTACACCTGAAAATTAGTTTTTCTCCTATGTTTATACAGAAGAAGTTAAGCTTTGTAGCTGATTTCTTTCAGCATTTTATTTAATACCACTTTTTAGAAAATTTGTTTTGTATCAGTGTTACAAAGAAGAAATTGAGAATCACCCAAAACTGGGCTCTATAAAGAGACTTAGGTCAACATTTGTTAGTTTTTTGAAAAAACAAAATCAAAGTTCATGTCGCTGTATCACTTTAGGGGGAACAAAACATAGTATAAATGAGTAATTTTCATTAATACACTTAACATTTGTATGTTAATAATTTGAGAAATAATGGAAAACTCAATTTTCAGTGTAACTATATAACAGAAGTTACTCATTTTTTAATGATCTTTCCATTTCCCACTAGACTGAAAGTATTAAGGTACCATGACCCTTGATCTTACTTTTTTTACCAGTGTTGATCTAAACCTCTCTAATGTTTTCAGTGGTTCTGAAGCACTACGCTGAAGCGAAGTGGAATCAATTCGCCAGAGGTCATGGCATCAACTGTTAGTTATGACTGCAGAATACAGCTGTAATGAAGTAAGAGGTAACAGAAGCCACTAATACATATTTCATGTGATTCTGAATAATGTACAATTCTGTCTGTACTACACAGATTTTGCTAATTTAGGCCAAAATATTCGTTGGTATCACTTATCTTCTAAGAAATAAACATGAGAACCATTATGTTAATTTAGCTTTGATGGGAATTTTTGCTGAATAAAAATGAATAATTATTTGCTTATTTTATTGCACCTATGAAGCAGACAGAGTAACTACTAGAACAAAAGATGGCATCACTAAATTCTCTGTTGAAATATTGTAAAATCAAGCAAATTTTATAAATGCAACAAATCAATACCCATCCAAAAACAAAGAGAATTTAGGGAAGCAAAGTAATAATGTCAAAATGCACATTTCTCTGTCATAGTTATAAAAACTATAGATTCATGAAAGAACTGCAATCAAAATAAAAAGCACAATCTAAAGTTATTAGCAACTGCTAAGCCATCTCTATTAGTGGAAGGCTGTAAAATAATTTGAAGTGGGTAATAAACCAAAATTAAGTACTGATAATAAAAAGGTAGAAATTATGTAAACAAAAAAGTAACATACTTAATCTACAGGTGACAAAATTATGGACTTTCAGGAAAGTATCCAGGATCATAAACAGATAAGGGAATGAGAATTATTTATTTCTACACAAGAGAAGCAGGATGTAGTCACCAGTCACGTAACATCTTCACCAATGTTATAAAAGAGAATTTGGTTATATCAAAATTCTACACCAGAAAAAGGCAGTCTGCTTTTATGCATTTGCAATTACAGCTCCATCAATGAAGTGCCATTTATTTATGCTGCCCCCAACATGTGGGAACCAGAATACAACACATTCAGACCATGCTAAAGTGGCTGTGAGGTGCTGTTACACAATTTTGTAAATGGACTTTATGATCTCATTGAGGCTGGTATTAGTTATTGTGAACTGAAATGACATATCAATTTCAAACATTTATAGCTTTGATTCTTAAGACTTCTGCGGCCGTTTTTGTACATGATTTATAGCTTTACGGGTGACAGTTGTTATGTGAACATAAATATAAACAGTATCTCTGAAGAAGGCTGGAGTATAACAGCCGAAAGCTTAGATAAATTATCCAATAAACGACAAGGCATAGCCTGTAAAGCTATAAATCATTTATAGCTTTATTTCAAGCAACATTGTGAAACAGTATTAAGATTTTGCAATGCTCCAGAAAAATGGTTGAATCATGCTTTCCAATTCCGTTATCACATCAGTCCACATATGTTATTTCTGTAATTTTACTAAGGGCAGAAAGGCATACCAACACTTACCGTAGCAGAGGTGAAGGCCGTACACAACTGCAGGAGCCGCATGGCCCTCTTCTAATGATAAGCAATGATTCTGCCCAAAAAAAAGAGTGTGTGTGTGTGTGTGTGTGTGTTTACGCGCGTGCGCGCTATTATTCCTCTACGTCTTATTATCTTATGTAACACAAAAGTAACTGTTACTCTCTCTCTTTTGACATTGAAGTTATGTCATCATGAGGTCGTTATAGGAGAGAATTGGGGGCAAGGAATGTGAAGGGATTTGTCTATGGCCTTCTGAAGAAACTATCCCAATGTTTACATCAATTCTAAGCACTCTGCAAATCATATGAATTGGCATACACTATGACACCCAAGACTGGTATTAACTTACCATTTCAAGCCAATCTTTATTTGATACAGTAGCAGATGTAGAATGTAACTTGGAATAGTATATGACTGCTGTTATGATGTTACAATTGCTGAAGTGTGTCGCACAAATCTAAGTCATAGCCTGTGTGCAGTCAGCAAGCATGAAGAACTGCCAATGGGTGCAAAATTATCAAAATAGTTTAGTTAACTGAAATTGTTCTGGTTTGTATACAGTTCACTGATGGAAGTATATTCAAAATTCCCTTCTCGTCAGTGGCATAGCTAAGGGAGGGGAGGGGGGGCCAGTGGGAGCGGTCCGCCCCGGGTGTCACCCGCAATTCATGAAATGAAATAATCGAAAATAGTGTGATACAAAAAAGGAATTTTTTGGTGTCACAAAAACTTCTACTTCTATTGTTTAAAAATTTTTAAAAGTTGATCTAGCACTTATTCAGATCCAATCCAGTGCACTGTGCGCTTTCGTTACAGTGGAGTACAATTATTGGCAACACTGCACGCTTAAACAAAGGTAGCATATATGGCTCCAAAAATCACAGGAAATTGTACTTGATGTCCGTCACTTGTTTGGTTTTATAGAATTGGCGGTAAATATAATGTAATTTTTCTTGGAAGATTATTTAGAAAGCGAAGTAGTTTCGAAAATAATGGAAAGATATCTAAAATTACTTAAATTAAATGTAATTAGATAGTTAAATTGTAATTTCTCGTAATTATTTAAAGAAAAATGTTGTAATCTGAAACTAAAAAAAAAAAATATCAGTCAAGCATATCTCGGAATATGCATAGTCTAGACTTTTTATTTCCACATTTCGGTGATGGATTAACATCAGATGTTTTATGCGTGGCACTAAATTCAATTTTTTTAATTGTTTTGCTTATTTATAATTAGCTTTCAAGCTAAAATTCACGAATATCTTGAAGTATTTTCTATGGTTTGTAATTTTGAGTTTATCAACTAATAAGATTCGTGTAATTATAAAAAATGTCAATTTGATAAATAGAATACATTTCGACATATCAGATTTACAATAGTTTATTCCCACTGGTAAGGCAAGCATACCTACCTTTTGTGACAGTGCCCCTATAGTCGACATGAAATTGTATGACGTTCGAATTCAAGCAAATACGATGACTCATGCATAACACTAGCAACACTGTCAAGTTGCAAGTCAATCCAAAAGGGTCCAAATATTTGCGATGGTATTGTCTGTCATTACTGAACAGTTTTGTAGAAAGTTTGTTTCTGACAGTTGAAGCACGAGTCTTGTTAGCATTCACCGTTTTATTATTTAATATGTTAAGTTTGCGTTCGTTAGTTCTTGTTTCTCTCTGGGACGTATTACAGTATTCTATGGGGGTAAAAAGTAAGACCGCCTGACCGATACAATTGCTTATTTTATCAGTATTGATAATAGACCGTTTGATGCAGTTGAAGGCAAAGGGTTTAAGTTTTTAATGAAGCACTTATGATGCAACTAAGGAAAATGGAAGCGGCTTCTAGGCGTTATAAATAAGAAAAGAAAGGGGAAATTAACCCACCACATACCAAAGTGGACGGATGCGATGAGAGAACACTAATGCTGACAAACAAACAACACAATATTTCGGCATATGCCTTGCTCACAAATAGAAAAAAAAAAACGGGCCATTAGGCTCGGAACGTGTGTGCACACCGAACGTTACCCAATGACTTCCGTCTTCCTTCCAGACGCAGTATAACATTCTAGCTGTGCAGCCTAAAACCATTCAAAACATCACTTACTTTGACCTCATTCCAAGCCAGTCATAGTTTCTTATTATACCACTTGTCCCTGTGATAAACTGTCATTAATTTTTAGGGTTTTAAACTAACAATAAGTTAATATCTGACACTGAATTATAACACATCATGGCAATATTTCACAAGTATACAGTTTCGTAGAAATTTCTATATTTTCGTGGGGAGGTAGGGGATATTAATGGGCTTAAGTACAATTGGTTTCAGTGTCATTACGGATCGAAATTACTATTTCAAATACAGTTCTAATAAGTGGATAAAAAGATGCTTTATATTGTTAGTAATTTTTTCCCTTATTTCAAACATAAGATAAAAAGTAGAGAATGGGTACCGCATAAACATGGATGGTCTCACATTTATACTTTGAATCGTCTGAACAATACTCTACCAGGAAATTTCTAACAAAGTTTTTAACTTTATTTGATAAAGGATTTCGTACTTCCATCAGAAATTACGTACGAACAGCAATTAAAAAGCCTAGACAACTTTAGAAACTGCCCATATGTAGCTGTTGCAAATATTTCTGAAAACCTAGTACACTACAGAAAAAAATGCTCGTGTATGGCAAATCTGTCTGTCATACCCGAGATGTAGTCGCATATTACTACTGAAATTAGTGAGTAACTGGATAACGTTGGGCAATTTCACTAAGAAGAGAACAGTTTCAGTTAAATTCATCCTTCGGCAATCAAGATTTTTGTTTTCAAATAAAATCCCGTAATCACTCAGGCGAACAGAGAAATGATTACTTCTATAAATACTGTTGTCTAATTCCTTTTCTTTCTTAGTCAACCAACCTTATCAACACCTTTGCGAAATATACCACACATAATAATAACTCAAATGAAACCTAACAAGGAGCAATTTTCTCATTTAAGAGATAAAGCAGTTACTCTATTGCTAAAGCGTTTTAGTCCATACAAGAAGAAAATAACACTTTTTTAAGGTCAATCATGTGCGATGCCGAACTCGAACCGTCTACCATCGGAGCGCAAGAGCTAGGCGCTAGCTACTCTACATCCGGGTCCGCATCTGAGACCTCTAACCGAACTCTGAAAGCGCCAGCACGTGAGAACTGTCAAAGATGGCAGCTAACAGCCACACATATGGCTGTATAGCATTTCCTTTCCTCATTCATCAATTTTCTGTTTACTAATTTAAATTTTAAGTCTTACAGACTACAGTACCCAGTGATAGAATAAAATGGACATGAATAATCATTATCATTATTAGTCAGTTCAATCATTTTCAGATGTGGTCTCTTAAAGTTATTATTTCAGATATAAATTAAGCAGTCTCCTCCAAATCGCACGATCTTGGGCAATCCTCTGCCAGTTAACTCCGACAACCCTGCGAATGTCCTGATCCCATCGGTCTGATATGAATAATAGCTTGCATTAAAAACAGCTTGTTTAAGCGTTGTGCATTGGCAAAAAAACTAATAGGATCATATACCGCAGATTATATCTAAACCACAATAGCTTGAAAGATCAAATATCAAACAACCTCAGATTTACAACAATATAGTTAGCATCCAGAAAATCTTGCTATCGCAGCATGGATCGATCACAGTGCGTCGAGGTAGAGAACCTGCTAAGTAAGACAATTTTAATTACCGATATGTATCGTCATTGAAGA